>OX336389.2:994164631-994777196 GCA_946902985.2 Meconema thalassinum | reverse complement strand
GCTTATAGTAGGCATGAATTTTACTAGAATGTGATTTGAGTAAATGTAATTTCTAAACCCAAGTAGTGAATAGTCAGTTGGTTTTGATCTATGCAAGCGTAAACATGTCACATACACTGGTGATGGATACTCAAGGCTTTAAGGTCAACGAAAACAAGTACAGTATATATTTAAAGAGGTGGCTATCATTGATTGCACAACACGCGGGTTACCATATCTTTTTTTCGGACTAGTGTTTTTACATTTGAAGTATTTTTTTTTAAACAGCAACGATGTCTTATCTGTCACACTACATTGATGATCACTCACACTTAAGACCTCACTATTTTTACTTTTTAGTTCACTTTGACCACTGTTTGAAACGATGTTTTGAACAACGTCAAATAACAGTTCCATTTTATTGGTTCGTTTTGCAATATATGTATAACCTTTATAGTATGCATATGGCTTACCATAACTATTCGTTGATACTTCCATATCAATTTTCAAGCATGAAATAATCTCCAATAAATTTCGCTCGATAATAGAAATAATAGTTTAAAGTGAGTGCAAATGTGGGTGCAAAAGTGGATGCAAAAGTGAGTGTAAAAGTGAGTGCAAATGTGGGTGCAAAAGTGAGTGCAAAAGTGAATGTAAAAGTGAGTGCAAAAGTGGGTGTAGTTTATAGTAGGCATGATTTTTACTAGAATGTGATTTGAGTAAATGTAATTTCTAAACCCAAGTAGTGAATAGTCAGTTGGTTTTGATTTATGCAAGCGTAAACATGTCTCATACACTGATGATGGATACTCAAGGCTTCATGGTCAACAAAAAAAAGTATATAGTTAACGATGGTAACTATTATTGATTGCACAACACTGAATCTATTTTTTTTTGAAATTTTGACAAAGGGCCTAAGTGCACTTTTGTTAATATCTCGCGAACCAATAAGACTAGGGCATTGTATGAGGTATTGTTGGACTTTTTTTTTTGCCGAAGACTGCTGGTAAACACCTATGTTCCCACGACCTTTTTAAAGATGACGGCTAACCCACGAGGGGTGATTAAAAAGTAATCCAAGCGGCGCTTGTCGATAAGCAAACCAATAATCAAAGGGGGGGGTATGACAGAGCTTGAGGCGATAACCCCTTTTGATTGATCCCTGTTGATTTGCCCCTTTGGACTGGCCCCCGTTGACTACTCCCTCTGGACGGGTCCTTTTTGAAGGGAGTCATTTTTGACGGGCCCCCCTGCTGACGGGTCACTGTGGACGGGTCCTGTAGACAGGTCCTTTTGGACTAATCCCTTTGGACCGGTCCCTTTGGACTGATCCCTATGGGTTGACCCATGCATTTAGCCAAAATTATGTCAAGATGTGGTTTGATTCACACTTTAACGATAGAACACGACGGTTTTTTATTTTTTTAAATAATGATAGCCATTTGTTCATTTTTTTTTCATTTTCACATTTCACATATTGCCATTTGTCAATTTTCCATGTACACAATTTGAAAATGTCAGTTTTAAAGTTTTTGGATTTCATGATATGGAAACAAGAATTTTCCATCTTGTTGTTTACACATTTGTCAATTTTCCCATTTACATTTTTAAATGACAGTTTTAAGTTTTTAAATTGTGTTGATATGGAAACATGGATTTCCTATTTTTTTTTTTCATATCACAGACGACACGTTTATGATTTAGTCCATGCTGAAAGTTTAGTTTTGTTAAACACACATTTGATGATTTAAATTTTCTTGAAATCACCTTAATGGAAGTGCTTGGCCATGGCAATAGTGCATTCTCTTTCTGTTTCTTTCCAAAAACATATAGGCCTACTACTACTACTACTACTACTACCACTGTAGGTAAGACTGTTTTTACAAAATAACACCTATCTACCGCTGCATTAAAAAAACACAAGTGTTAAATAATTACATTATACTATTTACCATTTGCTATATACATAAATTACCCCCACCATCCTACCTTGCAGTGTTTGCTTTGGTTGAACAATCAATGCTACCCACACCCACACCCACACACACACACACACACACACACAAGCTTTCTCTCTCTCTCTATCATTCTATCTATAGTCATACATTCACACAACCATACCTGTCTTAAAAACAAATACAACCACGCTATTTATCCTTGACATGTACACTTATCCCAAATAACTTTTAGTTATACATTTAACATTTACTATTACAAAAAAATGTTTCCACTATTTACAATTACAAAGTGAATATTTACAAAATACTAAATCTACTGGTTACAAAAAAGCCATGTCTCTAAACAATAAAATATAGAAGTCACACCTCCACCTCGTGGTTATAACCCTATGGTAGGCTAATGCATAGGTCATTCATCTGCACTCATTTCCTATCCATCAAGGTAAAAGTGCATTTTCTCTGTTCCACAAGATACAAATTTGATTGCTGGATTGTATACCGCACTGTTTATGCGATATAGCTTTGCCAGTTCATAAAACCGCTAGGTAGTTCTCTACATATAGCAATTTTACCACTGCTCTACCTACGCCTTTTGCTATTTTGGTTTTCTTACAGTCTAGTTTGTGATAGCATTAACTGTATATCAAACCCAGTTCACCTTTGTATTTGTAATCCAAGTAATAATTTGAAAAGACACAAATTTAATCAGTTTTAAACGTTATCTCTGTTTTGTTTTGTTTAATATGTTTATGACATGCATATTAACCTGAAATCGAGCCCTGGTGAAAAGGCTAACAGCTTAACCACTACACCACCATGCCCTTGTTTCTTAGTTTGACTCGTTCTAGGCCTCAGACCTGGAAATCGAGTTAAGACCACCAGTACAAGAGCTAAAAGTGCTTAACACTGCTACATAAAATGGATAGCTGGTAACATTATACAACCGGAAATGATTATATTTCTGTTAGCAATGCATTTTGTCATCAGCCTACTGTCTGAGCACTGACAGCAACACAGTTTAGTTTAGAACAAGCGTGTGTGTGTATAGATTATTAGCCTCAAGTATTTAAAGCTTGTTGTGTGTAGCGACCATCTTGTCCCGGTAACCACTGAGCATTTTTTTTGTGTGTTTTAGTTATCCTCTTTAACCAATCAATTAAAGATAGTCTACTCTTAATTCTTGAATCGATAAATCAAAGTTTGTGTACACCGTTCGTCATTTATTATCCCATACCTGCAACCTATACTCTCTCTATACTGCAGTTTGATCTGAAAATCAAGTTTCAATGACTTGTCAGTCACCATACATGTAGCCTACACTAATTCTTTCTCTACCTAGCTATGTTTCATCACACATGGTAAACATCTCACGTGTTCGTATCCGATTAATAGTTTATAAAATCTCAGGTCAATGTCCTGGATGTATTGGGTATTTTGGGTAAATTCATTGGCCATGGGAAAGGGTTGACCATTCTAAGTCCTATAACACCTCACATGTTGATATTCGATTATTAGTTTATAAAATATTAGGTCAATGACCTTGCTGTTTTGAATCTTTTGGGTAAATTCGTTGGTCATGGAAAAGGGTTGACCATCCTGAGTCCCATAACACCTCACTTGAGCCTCTCTGATTATTAGTTTATAAAATCATAGGTCAATGACCTTGCTGTTTTAGATCTTTTGGGTAAATTCGTTGGTCATGGAAAAGGGTTGACCATCCTGAGTCCTATGACACCTCACTTGACCCTCTCTGATTATTAGTTAGCGAGATATTAACAAAAGTGCAGTTAGGCCCTTTTGACATAAATAAATAATATATTCAAAAACAGAATGCCACCTCAAGTCCAACGACCTCTCATACAGGTCCCTAGCCTTATTGATTCATGAGATATTAAAAAGCTAAATGACCTTAGATCTTTTGGGTAAATTCGTTGGTCATGGAAAAGGGTTGACCATCCTGAGTCCTATGACACCTCACTTGACCCTCTCTGATTATTAGTTAGCGAGATATCAACAAAAGTGCAGTTAGGCCCTTTTGACATAAATAAATAATATATTCAAAAACAGAATGTCACCTCAAGTCCAACGACCCCTCATACAGGTCCCTAGCCTTATTGATTCATGAGATATTAAAAAGCTAATGACCTTAGATCTTTTGGGTAAATTCGTTGGTCATGGAAAAGGAATGACCATCCTGAGTCCTATGACACCTCACTTGACCCTCTCTGATTATTAGTTAGCGAGATATCAACAAAAGTGCAGTTTGGCCCTTTTGACATAAATAAATAATATATTCAAAAACAGAATGTCACCTCAAGTCCAACGACCTCTCATACAGGTCCCTAGCCTTATTGATTCATGAGATATTATAAAGCTTAACCTTAGATCTTTTGGGTAAATTCGTTGGTCATGGAAAAGGGTTGACCATCCTGAGTCCTATGACACCTCACTTGACCCTCTCTGATTATTAGTTAGCGAGATATTACCAAAAGTGCAGTTAGGCCCTTTTGACATAAATAAATAATATATTCAAAAACAGAATGTCACCTCAAGTCCAACGACCTCTCATACAGGTCCCTAGCCTTATTGATTCATGAGATATTAAAAAGCTAATGACCTATTAGTTTTGGATCTTTTGGTAATTTTTTAAAAATAACTCATCTATAAATCATTATTCAAAAAGCCCGCCCGCTTACAAAAACCCCAAGTGCGCATGCGTAAAAACCAAAAAAACAAACATGTTAATTCATAATAGCAATCGGCTCTTCACATGCGTTTCATGTGGAACAACGTTTAATTTCATCATAGCATTAGAGACCATGGGTCAGTCCATAGGGGCCAGTTCAAAGGGACCGGTCTAAAGGGGCTCATCAACAAGGACTCGTCCACAAGGACTTGTCCACAAAGACCTGTCCACACAGACTTGTCCACAAGGACTCGTCCACAAGGACCTGTCCACAAGGACCTGCCCACAAGGACTCGTCCACAAGGACCTGTCAACAATAACCCATCAACAGGGGCCCGACAGCAGGGGGCTCTTCAACAATAACAGGAGCTCTCACCTCAAGGCCTAACATGCCCCTCTTTGATTATTGGTTTGCAGAACAACGTTACATTCCATATCGGCATTCAAACTCTCACATGTTGCAATTGGAAAGAGAGATTCTCTAAAAAATTCAATTTCACCCCCTAGTAGGGTAGGTTTTATTTTTGGGGTGGAAATATGTTGTTCATAGGAAAGGGGGTGTTCGCCTGAGTAATTTGACACCTCGTACAAGTCTCTAGCCTGATTGGTTCGCGAGATATTGCCATTTTAGTATTCCAGCGGTGGCGGTGGCGGTGGTATCTGAACTGTTACAAATACACTACTCATATGGCGACACTGAATGGTTTAAATTGAAAAGGGTGTCCATCAAGGCTGCATTCTTTCAGCATTCCTTTTCAATCTGTACGCAGAAATCATTATGCGGAAGTTAAACTTGGAGGAACTCGACATTGGTGTGAAGATTGGAGGACAAACTATAAATAATTTGAGATATGCTGACGATAAAACCCTGCTGGCGGAAACAGAAGAAGATCTAAAACTCTTAATTTCCTGCTTCAAACATGAAAGTGAAAACATGGGCCTCCATCCCAATATTAAAAAGTAGTTCCGTGAAGAACTATCCCGTATAGCCTATTTTCATATACCCTAGTAATGTTAATTGCCTCTATTAATAAACAACACTTGAGTTTTATTGCTGTGATAGATTCGTAGATATTGAGAACCGTCTAAATATTTCAGATGGTCGCCATGTTGGATTTTTATATTTGTAGGCCGAAGAGTTATGTACTATTAGACGAGGATCATTGTGTACGTTCAGTATGTAAACGTTGAATTCGACCGCATGATAAAAACACAAGAAATAAAAAATTCGCACGGCCGCCATCTTGAGGTTATGTAAACAATTGACCTAAATTAGATGTCAGTCGAGGTCGGCCGAAATAGTACTATGACCTTACCGAGTTTCATTTAATCACTCCAGCCATTTAGAGGTTATTAGGAGGGGACACACGCACGGACGCACACACATACACACACACATACACACACACGGACAAGAGGTGATCTCATAAGCTTATTTTTAGCCTATTTTCATTCATGACAAAATAGGCTCATGAAATCACCATTTGTCCGCGCGCGCGTGTGTGTGTGTGTGTGTGTGTGTGTGTGTGTGTCCCTAATAACTTCCAAACGACTGGAGCGATTTCAATGAAACTTGGTAAGGCGATAGTAATATCATTGACGACCCAGACTTTGCCCTTCAAATTGCATTACGTTTAACCAATCCGACATGGCGGTTGTATGAAATATTTCACCAACATTCTATATCTCCGGAACTATTAATCAAATCGCCCTGAAATTGTGTACGTTGATTAAGGGTCAACTAGACGTTCACCTATGTAACTTTCAAAAACCTGTTAACTACAAAATGAACATGACGGCTAAGCGAATTTGAAAAATTTGAATAGACTTTTCTCCGATTTATCATCCATCCCAACGCGGTGAAACTTGGTACAGAGAATGACTATACAAATTGCAATGCACTGACATTAAATTTAGTTCAGTTGTTTGCATGACCTCAAGATGGCGGCTGTTCGAAATTATAAAATTAAGTGTTCATTTCTTGTGTTGTGTTCATGCGATCGAAATCAACGTTTGAACAATGAATGTACACAATAATCCTCCTCTAATAGTACAGAACTCTATGGGCTACACATATTAAAATTCAACATGGCGACCATCGGAATTATTTAGACGGTTCTCAATATCTATTAATCTTTGACAGCAATCAAACTAACATTTTGTATGTGTATAAAGACTATAAACATAAGTTAACCTAAGGGACGTTCAATAACCTGGTCAGCACAAATCCAACATGGCGGTGACGCGAAATTTATCTATTCAAATGGACGTTTCTCGCGATTTAACCATCCGAGTGCAGTGAAACTTGGTACGGTATATGTTTATATAAATTATAATTCACTGGCATCTAATTTATTTAAATTATTTCCATAACCACAAGATGGTGGCTGAGCGTAAGTTTAAAATCCCGATTTTATTTCTTGTTTCCTAATCATGGGATTGAAATTTCAATAAAACACCTACACAATAATATGCATGTAATAGTGCATAACTCTAAGACCTATATATAAAAATCCAACTTGGCGATCATCCAAAATATTTAGATGGTTCACAGTATCCATGAATCTATTACAGCAATAAAACTGAAATTTTGTATGTTGATAGAGCCAATTAATATAAGTAGGATATATGAAAATAGGCTATATAGTTCTTCATGGAACTACTTGTTTCATAAATGAAAATTGGCTATAAGGACCAAAGTCTTGAATACGGATGAGTGTGGTACAGCTAGTCTGGAGTTAAACGGGGAAGCGATAGAGAGAGTGGTGGATTTCACCTTCTTGGGGGCCAAAATTAGTTACAGTGGGGATTGTGGTCCTGAAATTAGGAGACGAATTTCGTTTGGACGAAACGCTATGATGACTATGTCCCCAATCTGGAAGAGTTTGGCTACCAAATGTACAGTAGATTAGTAAAGGTGATTATATTCCCACTGTTCATGTATAGATGTGAGAGCTGGACACTAAAACAGGCACACAAGAGGAAGATCGATGCGTTTGAGCTCTGGTGTTGGCGGAGACTCTTAAGAATACCATGGACTGTATAAGTCACCAATAAGGCAGTATTCGAGCACATGAAGTCCCGAATGTCATTGGTCGGCTTGACCATGAAATTGCAGCTGGCGTACTTTGGCCACATTATGCGATCTGATGCATTAGAAAAAGCAATCATGCTAGGTATGATCAGCGATACCAGAAGACCAGGTCACCAGAGGACACGTTGGTTGGACACCATTAAAACAGGCTCTAAACTCACCCAGGATCAGCTAATGAATGGAGTGTGGCATAGGACCACTTGGAGAGTGATGATCCATAGAATCGCCGATGGTCGGATCCGACTAAACGGATGACATCATCATCATCATCATCATCCCTACAATCGTTTGAATAGTATATGAGGAACAAATTAAATTTTAAAAATTTGGAACGGACACCATCTTGATTTATTTAAGCAAGTGAACAACGTTAGATGTCTGTATACTAGGATCTGAATAATGATTCGCTGTGGTAAGTAACACGGCACTCAAATGATTAGATCATTAGAAAAGTTTTTTTAAAGTATTGAATATCCTGGGCCCGGAATGTTTTTTTATTTGTTTATCAAGTTTTTGAAAATCACATGTATGTACTTACTTAACAGTCCTCTGGGGCCATACTAAATGTCCGTTTGAGTACTGTAATGGTTTCAAAAATATTGTGAACTGATGAATTATATTACGTTGGATTGTTTTATATGTAAAGCACAGTAGTATGTGCCAGCAGAATAAGACTAAGATGATGGTTCATTATACAAATGTTATTTTTGTTCTCTTGTTAAGACACAAGAAATAAAACGTGATTTTAAAATTTTGAATTTTTAATTTCTTGTAAATAAGTGAATTAAAGTAAGCCTCCGTGGCTCAGGCGGCAGCACGCCAGCCTCTCACCGCTGAGTCCGTGGTTCAAATCCCGGTCACTCCATGTGAGATCTGTGCTGGACAGAACGGAGGCAGACAGGTTTTTCTCCGGGTACTCCGGTTTTCCCTGTCAAAATTTCATTCCAGCAACACTCTCCACTATCATTTCATTTCATCTGTCATTCATTTAATCATTGCCCCAGAGGAGTGCGTCAGGCCTCGGCAGCCGGCACAGTTCATATCCTCGCCGCTAGATAGGGGCTTCATTCATTCCATTCCTGACCCGGTCGGAGACTGGAAGCAGGCTGTGGATTTTCAAGTGAATTAAAATAGACCATACCAGGATTCACTGCACTCGGATGTTTAAATCGTAATAAAAGCCCATTCATATATGTAAAGTTTGCTTGGCCACCATAGGGTTACGTAGATATCGGGCTATTGAAAGTAACATTGGTGAATATGTTTGAATGACGTATGTGAACATACTAAATTTCAGTTTGTGTGCTGCAACAGATTCGTAAAAGTTGAGAACCTGGGAAATATATTGCATGGCTGCCATGATGGATCACTTTTTTATGTATGTAATCGAGCTATGTATCTACGGATGATATGTATTGTGTTGGCTCATAATAAAATACTTTCAAATCGATCGCTTGATTAGGACACAAGAAATAAAAACATAATTTTAAAATTTCCCACAGCCACCATCTTGAGTTTGTCGTCACAATTGAAAAAAATTAGATGCTATTATATTAAAGCGTTAGTAGAACTTCACCGTGCCAAGATTCACAGCGCTCGAAAGATTAAATCCACAGAAAATTATATCTATATATTTGAATTTCAAATGACCACCATTCTCGTCTTATGCTTATCAGGTTTGTGAATTTGGCATGGGTGAACTTAATCCCATAGTATCCTCTATCACCATACAAAATGTCAGGTTAGAGATAATAGTGTTGGAGGAATTGAATGCCAGCGAAATAATTCGCGAGGTCGCCATGTTAGATTGGTGTAACGCATTAAAATTTACAAGATATGGTCGAGGTCGGACGACCTTATAGTATGTTCTCATCGAGTCTTATTTTAATCGCTCCAGCCATTTAGATCTTGGAAAGGACACACGCATAATTTACACACACATTTTCTTGGGAAAAGGGTGATCTAATAGGCTAAGTCTATATTTCATAAGATGATAATAGGCTAAAGAAAGAGTAATCTCATAAGCTAATTTTCATATGATGAGAATAAGCTAAAAATATGCCTCTAAATTTTGAACTGACGCCAATTTGAAATTTGGAAACAATTAATCAACATTTGATACTAATATACTGAGGTCTGAATAAAGATTTGCTGTGCCAAGTTTCACTGCACTTGGGTAATTAGATCGCCAGGATAGTCATTTAAAAACTTCAACATCGTGGTGCCGGATTGTTTCTTTTTGTTTATAAGGTTTTTTAAAGTCACATAAATGTATTTACTTAATACTCCTCTATGACCATACCAAATTTCAGTTTGATTACTGTAATAGTTTCGGACATACTGTGAAGCAGTGAAATACTGTAGCCTATATCACGTGGCTGCTATATTGGCATGTTTTATAATGGCGGTTTATAGTATAAACTTTCATTTTGATCTCTTGATTGAGACACATGAGATAAAACGTGATTTTAAAAATTTACACAAACACCATTTTCTATTTCTCTTAAATAAAGTGCATTGAAATCGACACCAATAACTTAAGCCTTGTATAAAGATTTACCGTACTAATTTTCACTTCATTCGGATGATAAGATCGTGAGTTTAACTATTTAGGCATTTGAAGTTTGCGTGGCCACCATGGATATTTCGTGTTTATCAGTTTATTGCATGTCACATTAGTGAATATATTTCAATATCCTTTATGAACATAAATATTGAGAACTGGCGAAATATTTCGCAATGCTACCATGATGAATTTTATTTACATATAGGCCATGGAGTTATATACCACTAGATGAAGTTTATTCAATATTCTTCTTCCATACAATGAGCAATTTGCTGTGAGGACAAAGAGTACCTAATACAACATTTCGTCAGTCACTTTAATACCTAGGTTCATCAGCATATTTGTTAAGAAGTCGTTCTATGGGCCGTAGACATGATTCCTGTAGAAGTTACATTATTGTGTTGGTGCATTACTAAAGCTTTCATGGCAATCACTTGATTGGTACACAAAAAAAGAAAACATAATTTTAAAATTTCGAACAGCCGCTATCTTGCGTTTGTCAACACAATAGAATTAAATTACATGATCATATACTAAGCCTTGTATAAAGGTTTACCGTGCAAATTTCACTGCGCCATGTTGTTTTTGAGCCTATCAGGTTTTAGGAAGTGGCATAGGTAGGTCAACTTTTTATAGTATCCTCCATCACCATACAAAATAGCATGTTAATAACGTGTATAGTTTGGAAGATATTGAATGCCAGTGAAGTACTTCGCGTGGCCGCCATGTGGGATTGGTGAAACTTATTAAACTTTGAAAGGCACGGTCAAGTTCGGAAATTGTAGTTATAAGTCCTTAGGCTATAGAATTTCATTTAAATCCACTAGCCGTTTATATTTTATTAAGGACACACACATACAACCACGGATAAAGGTGATCTCATAAGCCTGTGTTTTCAATGATGAAAATACACATAGCAAAAATGAAGCAATCAACGTGTCTAAATTCTCAATTGTTTCTTATTCTTCTTCTCCTTATTATTTGGAAGGTTATATTGCTATTATTATTATTTAGAAGTTATTGTTATTATTATTATTATTATTATTATTATTATTATTATTATTATTATTATTATTTAGAAGTACCGACAGTAGTGGCTACGCTGGCTAAAGCGCAGTGTTAGGTCATGGGGCCAAGCTCTCTGCTGACTCGGTAGACGCGTGGGTTCGAGCCCCACCGTCGGCCGTCCTTGAAATGGTTTTCCGTGGTTTCCCATTTTCAACACCAGGCAAATGCTGGGACGGTACCTTCTGACAGGCCACGGCCGCTTCCTTCCACATCCTTCTCCAAATTTCATTCGCCTTAATCAATTCCATCTCTCATCCCGACGCGCAGGTCGCCCACGGGCGTCCAATAGAAAGACCTGCACTAGGTCTCTGAGGAGACAACACGAAAAAAATAGAAGTTATTGATTAAGCAACGTGACATCAAATGCATAATTTTGTTAGTTCTCGTATCTGTTGTACACACTTGTTTGTGTTGTGTGTGTTGATGATTATTGAAATGGTTCTCGATGATCCATGCCTGAGCTTGTCATGTTAATTTGCTTTGACTGTTTGTACTCGTATTTCTGCATCTAGAATTATGTGGTTTAATGTTCTCTTATTTTGGTTGAAGTTGAGGTTTTGTTTTGGGCATTTATTTAGTAGCTCTGTTTGGGCAGTGATGAACGTGATGGGAGTTAGGTCAACTGATTGGTCCCTGACGTGGGATACAAACGCTGTTGGCAGCCACGCACTCCTGGTAAGACCCTACCATTGTAGTTTTTATTTGTTTCCTTTCTTTCCCATTGCTCTGATGGTCCACATAACATCCGAGGTAAGGTTGTTCCGTTATACATGAATATAACTGTTAGATCCTTTTGGTTCAGACCTCAACTTGTTTTTGATGATTCTGGTAGAGCGTGAATGAATTTTGAACACATTTCAGCAATGTGATGTATGCTGTCTACTGGTCACAGGATTCTATTATTAATTATTACTGCTGATCGTTTTCAGAAGTTCAGGTTGATCCAAAATCCTAGGACGCACCACGAAACCTGTGGAATGCCTTTAGTTACAGTTTTACGTGTCTTTTTCTCTAATTGTTACTGAATCTGCTTAATGCGGACATGCCTATTCCAAGTTCTAATATATTATTTGGTCTTCCTTCCTTTAAACTGTTAGAGTAACAAATTTGCGGTTTTTTGGTGCTTTGATGATAATGGACGTCATTCCTCTCCATAATCCCAGTGCTTCATTGGGTATTGTCCAAATGCCTTTATAATTTTTATATTGATAACCATTTGTGGTATTTTATATACTATTTTGTGTGTATGATGACTGCGACATTACTTTTGTCCACCACGTTCTGCTTTATGTTCCTCTTTGCGATTGGCTTTTGTGTTTCTGAGGGTTAGAAAACCAAACCGAGAATTCCATCTTCCACTCAGGGAATGACGCCCCTGTCCTTAGTAGCCCTACGATCATCTGTCCCGGAAAGTGTAGGCTATGTGGTACTCGTTAGCTGTAGGGAAGGCATTAACTAGGTGAAGGTAAACAAACCCATACTGAAATAACCACAGCCAAGAACCAGTTGCTAGACAACCCTGAAGAACGAAGAGGATCATCATTATGCATCTCACCTGCTGATGGTGCCGCACAGGTGTCTCAACAAGCGCTCACCCAAGCAGGATTTCCCAGGCAGTGAATGCGATGGACAAATGGAATGAATGAAGACATACTGCGCATTGTATTTACTGACCTAGGACAGAATCCAGTTCGATACTGGCACGATGACATTCTGAGTTTTGTTTGTTGCCTCCTGAACTATCCGTGACTGAACGGAGTCGGATCAATACAGGGCTATTTATGGAATGAACTCATCCTTAAAACGAGAACTAATTTCATCGAAAAATGTTTTGGTGGTTTAATTTCAGAGGTGTTATTCTTGTCACTCTTTCTCTCATCCTGTAAGTTATAGTACTGGCACGATAAAAAAATCTTGCTGAAGAGAAATTATTAATATTATTGGTTAGTCCTAAATATACCACACACCACTATTGTACACTTGTTTCCATGGTTGTAGAATCTCAGGATGCCTTGTTTGAAGATCCATTTTTTAATCCCCTTTAACACACTCGTCACTCCTTGTTGAATGTCTGGAACCAAGTGGAAAACAAGACCTTTCAATCTGGATTTCAGGTTTAGGAAGAGAAAATAGTCCACAGTCGGGTGAATGAGGAGGAATGCCGTCCAAAACAGTAACATTCTGTTTTCACCAAAACCTTCTTCACAGTAATCTTGTTGTGAATGGAGGCATTATCTTGGAGAAGGAACCAGTCATTGGATTGAGTCATGGTCAGTCTGACGTGTCAAATCCTTTCAATAAGCCTTTCTCACGCCTTTGTTGTACAGTTGATTCACAGTTCGGCCTTTTGGTTCAGTTCTTGAGAGAAATTTCGTCCCAGTCGAAAAATATGACGAGTATCGCTTTCACACGATATTTCTCAACTCGTCTTCACTCGGAAGCTCCAAATTTTCTCCGATTCAAACAGGACAATGCTTGATGCTGTCGCTGTTACACCGACCTTAAACAGAACCTAATCACTATTCGCCACTCCTCACTACAGTTCATGACGAGCTCTTTTGACACAACTCTGTTCAATCGTAAACGGTACAAACAATGCCAAACTCATGAAAACATTATTTGGTGTGCTCCTCATCAAGATCTATCACTGTTTCCATCATGGGCCTATAGATGACGCGCATGGAATGCGCACGGGAATATCATCCACAAAACTTAGTACACACACTGCGTGCATGTAATCTGTGAGCTCCTATAATCCAAGACCACCTCATGGTGTAGTGGCTAGCAATCTTGGCAGTCGTCCAGGTAGTGCGAGTTCGATTCCCGGCTCAGTCATGAAATTTTACTTCTGGTGTGAGGGCTGGGACGGGGTACACTCAGCCTAGTGAGGCACCTCAGGCATCCAGGAAGTCAGTTTCCATGGTTTAACCACTGCTACTCCAGGAATATGCTGGGATGGTTTCTAACGTAAGGCTACGGCCGCTTCCTTCACAATTCTATCCCCAATTTGCATATACAGACACTAGTACAGCCACCACAAAAGCATAGGTTATCACACAAATTCCACACACACACACACACACACACACACACTCACACCAAAATACGAGGGGCTATATGATCATATTGACGCAGCCCCTCAAATAAGCAACAACAACCTATGATCCTCTAATTGGGACTGAATCAATAGGATATCAGGTTGTCAGTAAAAGCTGGTGCTCTTGTTCGCTTTGAGAAAACCAGGATGAGCAATCAATTGCACCGGTTGTTCCAAAATCCACGCCTGCACCTCGAAACATGTGGGCTATCTTCAATATTCTCTATAATTCCACTGATGTTGAATATAAACTCACTTCTTCGACGAAAATAACTTCTAGTGTGATAGAGGTTCATGGGATATTTATATTATTTTAGAGCTTTAAAAACGATTGGTCACCACATTGCACCAAATCCTCTTGGACATCCAGGCTAAGAAGCACTACAGTAAGCCCAGCACATAGTCCTTCTTCAACAAAGTCCTTGACGAACACTTGTCTCGCTCTTGTATTTGTGCAATGTTTGTGACTCATTAGGTCAGTATAAACTATATGCTGCATTTTCCTTGTTTGTTAATACTCTTCCTCGTGTTTCATACTAATATTTATTAAACTCATTAACCGGAAGTTTGAGACTTCATTGCTGTTTTTGTTCTAGGTTTTGTTATTGGTATTGTGTAAGGAACCGGGTGAGTTAGCCGTGGTGGTTACTGCATGACTGATGGCAGTCGCTCACATCCGGGAGGCGAGGAGGTTCGAATCCCCCCGCCGGCAACCTTGAAGATGGTCTTCTGTGGTTTTCCATCTTCCTTCCAGGCAAATGCCGGGGTTGGTCCCTAACTATAGGCCACAGCCGCTACCTTCCAATTCCTAGTTCTTCCATCCACACTTTCCTCCCCAACGGTACTTGTAGCTCACCCATTGGGTGTCCGTCTCGAAGCAGCTACAACAGATGTGTAAGGAAGCAAGAGAAGAATGGTTGAAAGAGAAATTTTCAGGTATAGAAAATTGTCTACCAGAAGAAAAAGTAGATACAGGTTATCGAAGGAATAGGCCTAAGAGTATTTTCTGGGAAAAGAAGATGATGATGATGATGATGATGATAATTGACGTTGTAAGGGGCCTAAAATCTGGGTTATTGGGCCCGGGGAAAGACAACTAGGTACTGTAATATTAAGGACTCATATGGAAAGCCTCTAACATATAGGGAAGAAATGGTTGAAAGATGGAAAGTTTACATTGAGCGTTTGTATAACGGTAAGGAAATTGAGAATCATGTAATGGAAACGAAAGTAGAAATTGATGAGGATAAGAAAGGAGCTTTAATATTGAGACCAGAATTTGATATAGCACTGGAAGACTTAAGGAGCATAAAATAAAAAATATTTTGAAAAATAGATTTTTTGAAGGTTCATAAGCTCCTATCCTTTAGGAACATTTTGGTGCAAGATATATGTCGTTATGCACCATAGTTTTTGAGTTATGAATTAAAAGGTAAAGCCCTGCACCCAATGTTCGTCCTGGTTAATGGTATGTAAGATTTATGCACGAATGTTTATCGCTCATTTTCTCAGAATTGTGTTTTTGACACCCGTTTTACTGATAACTCGAAAAATAAATGGCATACACTAATGAAATTGTCTGTGTGTATTTCTGCCTGCTATATATACAAAATGATGTAAATTCATGTTTCTCTCTGAGATAGTTTTTTTAAGTAACAAAAATATTGTAATCTTTTGATATTTTCTTTTTAATACAAAAGTAAAAATATTTTTACTAAGTTATGTTGGTGAAAGTACTTGCATATTTAGGGGAATATCTTTTAAATAAAATAAAATTAACAGAACCTAAAAATGTTGAAAAATACTGGAGTTATCACTAAAACGTTGCAGCCTTATATGATGAACAACCCCCATTTTGAATTTTGAAAGCATACCCAAATTATTTTTAGACATGAATGTAATGCTGTTTTTCATATAAAATAATGCCAGTGTTTCATGTGCACAAAATTTCATTGCTGTAACTGTTGTGGAGGCGAGGAGGTTCGAATCCCCCCGCCGGCAACCTTGAAGATGGTCTTCTGTGGTTTTCCATCTTCCTTCCAGGCAAATGCCGGGGTTGGTCCCTAACTATAGGCCACAGCCGCTACCTTCCAATTCCTAGTTCTTCCATCCACACTTTCCTCCCCAACGGTACATGTAGCTCACCCATTGGGTGTCCGTCTCGAAGCAGCTACAACAGATGTGTAAGGAAGCAAGAGAAGAATGGTTGAAAGAGAAATTTTCAGGTATAGAAAATTGTCTACCAGAAGAAAAAGTAGATACAGGTTATCGAAGGAATAGGCCTAAGAGTATTTTCTGGGAAAAGAAGATGATGATGATGATGATGATGATAATTGACGTTGTAAGGGGCCTAAAATCTGGGTTATTGGGCCCGGGGAAAGACAACTAGGTACTGTAATATTAAGGACTCATATGGAAAGCCTCTAACATATAGGGAAGAAATGGTTGAAAGATGGAAAGTTTACATTGAGCGTTTGTATAACGGTAAGGAAATTGAGAATCATGTAATGGAAACGAAAGTAGAAATTGATGAGGATAAGAAAGGAGCTTTAATATTGAGACCAGAATTTGATATAGCATGAACAACCCCCATTTTGAATTTTGAAAGCATACCCAAATTATTTTTAGACATGAATGTAATGCTGTTTTTCATATAAAATAATGCCAGTGTTTCATGTGCACAACATTTCATT
The DNA here is from genome assembly GCA_946902985.2 of Meconema thalassinum. Lineage (NCBI taxonomy): Eukaryota > Metazoa > Arthropoda > Insecta > Orthoptera > Tettigoniidae > Meconema > Meconema thalassinum. The sequence continues at coordinate 994,760,055 of OX336389.2, read as the reverse complement.
GCTGTAACTGTTGTGGTTTTGAAGGAAGAAAAAAGAAGATAATTGTTAAAATTTTACCACAGTAATCGGTACCTAACCCCTTAAGCAGAAACATAGCACCATGCTTAGATGAAATACCGACTGAGTTGCTACCCTGCATAGGTGATGAAGGTCTGATTAGGTTATTTCTATTGGTATGTAGGATTTATGAGCAGGTGAGTTACCCTCTGATTTCAAAAAGAATGTTTAGCAGAAGCTGGCAGATGTGAAGATTACCGTACATTCAGCTTGATCACTCATGCTTCAAATATCCTGAGTAGAATAAATTACAAGAGGTTGGAAAGACAGATTGAAACTGAGTCGAGTGAAGATCAATTTGTTTTCAGGTGAAACTTAGGAATACGGAAAGGTGTACTAAGTTTTAGGCTGTTCTTGGAGGGTTGAGCAAGGGGAAATGAGAAAACGTTCATGGCATTTGTAGACCTTTGTAAAGGCCTTTTATAACGTTGAATATAGTAAGTTGTTTGACATTTTGAAAATGGTTGGAATGAAGTAGCGATAGGAGGGCGATCTGCAATCTAAATACAGGGTGGGCAAAATAAAACCAACCCTGAATTTCTTTTATGATTATTTAATCATACCTTATTTACAATTGCCCCTTGGTTATGAACATCACAGTAAATGCTGGAAATGATTACCGTTGACCTCGATGCAGCGCTGGGCTCGTTTTATCAAACTGTTAGACACTCTCTGCCTGCAGGATGGCAGCAATAGCGTTTTAAATGTTCTGATGTAGCTCTTCCAGTGTTTGAGGATATTTTGCGTACACCGGACCCTTCAATTTGGCCTACAAGTAAAAGTGAATGGGAAAGAGATCTGTCGATCGAGGTGGCCAGGAAATTGCACTGCCTTTGCTGATTGACCTCTTCTCACCGAACATTTCATGCACCTGTGCTAAGGTTGTGAAGGCGGTGTATGCTGTTGCTCTGTCTTGATGAAAGTGTTCATACAGTCTTCTGTAAGTTGAACCACATATGGATTAAACAGATTCTGGACATACTGGACCACATTAACACTTTCTAGAAATAATCTTGTCACAATGCGGACACCAGACATTGCGCACCAAACACCAATCTTGCGATTATGCGATGGCACTTTGAGGTACTGATGGGGCATTTCGGGTGCATAATGGCGCATGTTTTGTGAATTCGCGTACCCTGACAGGCTGAACCAGGCCTCATCTTACGAAATGAAAAACTGAGGATCCAAAAGACTTGCTTCCACTTCACACAGGAACCACCGGCAGAACTCAACAAGCGAAGATTTGTCAGGACACTTGAACGCATGAACAACAGTGAATTTGCAAGGATACAGATGCAGGTCCTGTGTGATAATGGTTCGACGCGACGATCTTTTAATTCCCACTTGCACAGATAAACGGCTTTGAGAGTTCGTCGGACTTTAATCCAGGCTTTCCTTCACTCGTGAAATGATTTCAGGTGTTCGAACTCTTTTCGGATAGTTACGGTGTTTATTCGCTACATTGTCCGTTGCGCGCCATTTCGAAATTAAGTCCTGCACTGAACACTTTGCTGGAGGTTTTGCCAAAGGTCTTAATCTCTTACGAAAACAGTTCCGCATAGGTGTTCTACGAATTGTGCTTCACATTACATTCGACAATAAATATGCGCTGTTGTATCGTGTGCACAATTGTTGCATTCGACTGCATTCACTATACACACCTGCCACCTCGCACTCACTCCAACGGTCAAGCGAAATAAATAAATAAATAAATAAATAAATAAAGACATTAAATAGATAGATAAATAAAAATAAAAAATGTATTACGGACCGGTTTTATTTTGCCCATCCAGTATAAACCAGGCGGCAATTATTCGAGCCGAAGGACATGAGAGAGAAGCTGGTATTCAGGAAGGTGTAAGGCAAGGCTTTTCAATCTCTACATTGAACACGCAATGAAGGAAATTAGAGAAACATTTAAGGTAGGAGTAAATATTCCAGGAGAAATAATTTCAACTCTGAGATTTGATGATGACACTGTTATCTTCGCTGATTCACCAGAGGATCTGAATGCGTTCTAAAATGGTAAGAAACCCGTCTTAGGAAAAGTATTCATGACGAAAATCAACAAATGTAAAACAAAAATAACGGAATGCAGCCATAATACATCAGAAACCCATATGGTCGTCAAATTTTCCGGTGAAAAGCTAAAGAAAGTATGAGAGTTTTGTTATTTAGGAAGAAAAATAACCATTGATGAATGAAGAAAAGTGAATATAAATATAAAGGAGGTTGGCCCAGGCAAGGAAATCGTTTCTACAGAAAGCGAATCTGTTGACATCACACATAGATTTGGATATTAGGAAGTCATTATTAAAAGCCGATTTTCTGGAGCGTTGCACTCTATGGACGTGAAAATTAGACTGTTGGCGCAGCAGAAAAGAGGAGAATAAAAACATTTGAAATGTGGTGTTACTGGAGAATGATGAAGATCAGATGGGCAGATATAGTAACAAATGAAGAGGTAGTAAGACGACTGGGATAGGAGAGATGTTTCTTGTGACTGCTAATGAAGACACATACTATGACACCTAGGAATGGCAAACTTAGTTATGGATGGAAGGGTCGAGGACAAGAACTGTAGGGGTAGACCAAAGTTATAATATGTTAAAAAGATTGCCTCAGATGTAAGGTTTGATTGCTATGTAGAGATGAAACGATTAGTTCAAGACAGGGAGGCGTCGAGTGCTGCATTAAACCAGTCAAAATACTGAAGACACAAACAGCAATATTGCTTTACCTCGTTTAAATATTCTAGAAGAAAAACAAGCTGTTCTTAGGCATCCATTATATAATGCTCTTATAAACGTGGGAAATTCCGTGAATACTCGTAGCCTAAACCTGCACGTAATGGTATCGACGCATGGGGTCTTATTATGGTCTATGCTTCCTAGACCTTTGCTCATTCTCCTAAGTTTATGTCTGGATCATCTTCAGTCATCATGTGTTCTTCAAACATTGCTCTAATCTGTTTAGGTAACAGAGAGTCTCCGTCATCATCTGGTAAAAGACTAGTTAGTTAGTTATTGTTGTTTTTAGGGGCGAAACTACGAGTACATCTGACCCTTGGTAAAAGACTCTCCTCTATAAAGTGGTAAGATATTTTTACCGCCGGGGTACGGGATACTTTTAAATGGATTTCCTTTTTGCCCTTGTAAATTGGAAATTTATAACATACTGATTTTAAGGACATTTGAAACTTCTCTTCAATATTTTCAATATTATTTTCCACATCTTCCAATGAAGCAAGCAACCCATTCATATCGCATTTCTTTTCTTCATGTTCTACATTACCAAATTCTGTTTTAACCATTTGCTCAGATTTTAATTGAAGAGCTCGTATTTCTTTTTCTTCAACAAGTACGTTATACCTTAACGAGAAGTATGTAAAGAACTTAATAATCTATTTTAATATATTCCACTAGTGTTACCTATTTCAAAACTCTCCCGCCAATTAAATAGATTTTCCACATGATGGTGTAAATACCTTATGGTATGTTAGTTAGTTATTGTTGTTTAAAGGGGAGGAACTACGAGGTCCTCTGCCCCTACCTTATGGTATATGGCCTACATTGTAGTTAGGTATGGGGTAACAATTTCAATATCAGAACACTGTAGTAATTTTAGGCAATACATTTAATAACAATACGTCAAGATAGAAAAATGATCTTGCTATGGTAAGCTTCGATTTCCATGTCATCGTTGCTCAAGATTTCCCGTAGGCCTATAGCCTATATGTATGTACGTGTAAAGATGTTAAGCTAGGATGAAAAATAGACTGTTCCGGCGAATTATTATTATTATTATTATCATTATCATGGAGGTTAATCAGATTCAATAAACATATTTGCACTAAATCGAAAATGTATAAAACTTATAAATTCCTGAGTTAGAGACGCATCCAAATACTATAAGACATCAAATTTGTTATCAAGTTTCTGTAGATGCTTTAAGTGGAAACAAGCTTGTCTAAATCTAATTAATTGTAAGACTTGTGATGTAAAAATTTAAACTACTGTAATCAGGATTTAGCGTATCCGCCAATTGAGAATCCCGAACGGGAAGGATGGCAGCGTGTCACCCCCGGGTAGAGCCGCTGTAACCGAGAAGAAAGTAAGATGTGGCCCGCGCTGTTTCACACAAGTGACAACGCACTATTATGGGCACTTGACAATCCAACAAACTTCCTATGAAAGCTATTTTCTTTAGGGATCACCATAGATATCAAAGTTTAAACCCTTGTGACAGGAAATACTTACATATATGAAAGCCTTTCCGATTACACAAATTGTAGTTTTGCCTAAGACTCAATTCTTATCCCGAATGATTTGTATAATGGTCCAATATACTCTCAGTTTTTTAAATCTGTCTGTCTTTGTTTGTTGCTGGTTCCAGTAAAAAACGAAATGATTGAATTTCATAAAAATTGGCGAGCAGAAGTCATTCACTGAAAATCAAGTGGTTCCATGAATAACTAATAGCCTATTTTCATATATTCTACCGGTCCTTTCCATTTGAAAATTCTCCCATCAATTCAATACCTTTTCCAAATGAAGGACGAAATATTGGTACCACCATTGAGAAGCACATTCATGTGACCTTCAATAACGTATAGAAAATTTCTATTTCTACACTTTTGGTATATGACCTTTATTGTGATAGAACTATTGGGCAACAGTCACATACTCAAAATTCAATATATATACAATGTAGTGATTTAAAACAATGAACATAAAAGTAATATTTTAAGATAGCAAAATGGTCGTATTATGGTGCTGGTCATAAACCAAAGCTTTCGTCGTTGCTCAAGATAACGCTATCACAGAAAATATGTGTCCAAAATCAAACAATGGGGCGCTATTTACAATACACGAATACAACACTAAATAATTATGCACCTGAATATTTTGTTCCTGGTACTGGTTTATCAGCCTTCAATGGAACTCCAGTGAAATTTGTTACAATCCAGAAATTAACATGCGTTTAATCTGTAATTTACGATTCCTACGCTAAAAAATTGAGGTAGATGACCTCAAAGTTTCAACCTCTTAATGCAATAATCACCATCACCACCACCATTACAATAAATATTACGTACTGAAATAGGTAACTTTCATTATTGTTAATTATTACTCCTCCCGTAATGAGGTATGGGAGCTCATTTTTAGGGAACATACTGTATGCACGACTTCTATGATTTACGAAAAGTCACGTAGATTATTAAGTTTCAATAGATAATGATTATTATGATGGTTCATTAAACAAAGCTTCACTTCAATCGCTTGAATAGAAAACGAGAAAAGGAAATACGTTGGCAAAACTTGACACTAGCCCTCCCTTCATTTTTGAAAGAAAATAAATAACATTTAATGCCAATATATTTATCGATTAATAAATATTCGCTGTGCCAAGTTTCACTGTGTTTGGATGATTATATTGCCGGAAATGTAGCTTTTAATTTATTTGAAATTCTCGTGGCTTTCATATTTATTTCTCACTCGTCACGTTTTTCAAAGTCGCGCATGTGTATTTATATAATAATTCTCTATAAGACTCAAAATATAGTTTGACTCCTGTAGTAAGTTTGGAGATAGTGAATACTAGTGAAATATTCCACGTGGCCGCCTCGTTGTATTGACTTAAAACTAAGCCATACTTTTATGCACCATCATATAAATCTTATTATGATGGTTCATTACGCGAACTTTTAATTCGATTACTTGAATTGTATACGAGAAATAAAAATTAATTCTCTAAGTATTGGACATCTGCCATCTTGAATTTAAGAAAACGATTGAACAGCATTATATACCGATATATAAAAATTAAAGTAAACATTTGCTATGCCGAATGTCACAGCGCTCGGATGACTAGATCGCCAGAAAAGTGCTTTGAAATATTTTAAATTCACGTGGTCGCCATGTTGTTTTTGTATAGCACATATACGTATACTACTTACTTAAAAGTCCTCTATAACCATAGAAAATGTCAGTTTGATTGCTCTAATAGTTTTGGATATTTAAGACCCAGGAACTTCTATCGCGTGGCCACAATGTTGGATTGTTGTAAATGTAGGCCTTAGTGTTATAAACCAGTAAATACATAATATAGTAGTTGTTCATTACGCAAAGCTTCACTTCGATCGCTGGATTACGACGCGAGAATTCATTAAAATACGAACAGCCACCATCCTGAATTTTTCAAATTGTTTGTTTTGCATTAGACGCCAATATACAGTATTAAGCTCTAAACAGAGATTCACTATACTAATATTCTCTGCGTTTGGATGATTTAGTCGCTAGAAAAGCCCATTTTAATAGTTGAAATTTGCGTGGCCATCATGTTGGGTTAGAGTAAATTATGCTTTCGACGACCACATAGCCTATGTGACCTTATTTTATATTACCATACAACATTTCAGATTGATTGCTTAAAAGTTTCTGAGATATCGAGAACAGATATTTCACACGAATGCCATGTTGGATGGCTGACATTTCTTGAAATTAAAAGCAACACCCAGGGTCGAACGAAGTAATAGTATGTTCTTATGGAGATATTATTTGGGGGCGCACACACCCAGACACATTCACATATACACATACAGACAAGATCCTACATTTCATATGATGAAAATAGGCCGGAGTAAAGGCTACAAATTATTTATTGAATACTCAGGAGTAAAATGGTCAACATACAATTAAAATAGGGCGAAGAAAAGGCTGAAAATAATTTGTTTAATGTATAGTATAAGAACGGTTAAGAGAAAAATTTACATAGCTCTCCACCCTTTAGTATGAAGGATAGCCTATGATTGAATATTTCATACTGATTACCTTGATGTGGCGAGTTAGGAATGGGGTAGACGAGAAGGGAAGGAAGAAAATTGCACAAGTAATGTTACTTTCGTTTTTAAGATATAAGCAGGCTTTCATGGCAGGTTCTTGTTGACTGATACCGTCTGTTTTCTATGAGTTATTAATATGTGAAGTTGACCTTCCTAACATGAGATCATTTCAAAAGTGAATGCCCCGATGTCGCTGCAAAATAGTACAAATTCTGGACAGAATTGATGGTGTTTAGTCCATAACATCTTTCAAGTGATCTCTACAGAGGTTAAACTTCTGTGAGACAGATCAGCCCAGTGGATACGCACGCAAGATTCTCATATCATTTTCACTCAATCACACTGCTACGAGCCCTTTCTTCCGAGACAGACTACTGAGATAATGGGTGATGTACGATACTGTGATTGTTTGGGGAGAATATGGAAACTCGGCAGGTCTTCCCACCTGGACATAGTCAAGTCCCGCCAGTTTCTTTAATTGCGACAAATTGCATGAATTATTTTTCTAGAAGGTTCAAGAAGAATGCAATCATCTCTATACCAAAGAAAGTGGGAGCTGACAGATGTGAAGATTACCGTACAATCAGCTTGATTACTCATGCTTCAAAGATCCTGTCTAGAATAATTTACAAGAGGATTGAGAGCCAGATAGAAACGGAGTTGGGTGAAGACCAGTTTGGTTTCAGGAGAAATGTAGGAACAAGGGAAGCTGTACTAAGTCTTAGGCTGATTTTGGAAGGTAGAATAAGGAAAGATAAGAGAACGTTCATGGCTTTTGTAGACTTAGAAAAGGCTTTTGATAACGTTGATTGGACTAAATTGTTTGACATTTTGAAATCGATTGGAATAAAGTACAGGGATAGGAGGGTGATATACAATCTATACAGAAACCAGACAGCAGTCATTCGAGTTGAAGGACATGAGAGAGAAGCTGGTATTCAGAAAGGTGTAAGGCAAGGCTGCAACTTATCACCCATACTTTTCAATCTTTACATTGAACAAGCAATGAAGGAAATTAGAGAAAAATTTAAAGTGGGAGTGAAGATTCAAGGAGAAATAATTTCAACTCTGAGATTTGCTGATGACATCGTCATCTTGACCAACAAGCCTGAGGATTTGAATGAGTTTTTGAATGGTATGGACTCCGTCTTACGGAAAGAATTCATGATGAAAATTAATAAATGTAAAACAAAAATACTGGAATGCAGCCGAAATAAATCAGAAACCCCTATGGAGATCAAATTGGCAGGTGAAAAGCTGAAGGAAGTAGGAGATTTCTGTTACTTAGGAAGCAGAATAACCAGTGATGGACGAAGCAAAGAGGATATAAAAAGTAGGTTGGCTCAGGCAAGAAAAGCATTTCTACAAAAAAGGAATCTGCTGACATCGAATATAGATTTAGGTATTAGGAAGTCATTTTTGAAAGCCTTTGTCTGGAGCGTGGCGCTCTATGGAAGTGAAACTTGGACTATTGGTGCAGCAGAAAAGAGGAGAATTGAAGCATTTGAAATGTGGTGCTACAGGAGAATGATGAAGATCAGATGGGTAGATAGGATTACAAACAAATAGGTATTAAGACGAGTGGGAGAGGAGAGATGTTTCAGGCGACTGCTAATGAAGAGAAGAGATAGGTTGGTAGGACACATACTAAGACACCCAGGAATAGCAAGCTTAGTTATGGAAGGAAGGGTCGAGGACAAGAACTGTAGGGGTAGACCAAGGTTAGAATATGTTAAACAGATTGCCTCGGATGTAGGGTGTGGTAGCTATGTAGAGATGAAACGATTGGCTCAGGACAGGGAGGCATGGAGAGCTGCATCAAACCAGTCAAAGGACTGAAGACTCAAACAAAACATAAAACTAGAAGATTCTGTCTATGGAATCATACTACTCAAAATGAAGTAAACAAAAATCACGAACTTTCGATGTGAGACTAGTGAACGTGCAGTATTGTGTGTAAATACGGGGAGAATTTTTTTCTTTTTCTGGTGGCCAAAATGCTTTTGGCAAGCCTAGCTTCTGCCTCCATTATTTGCTCTAAAATGCCAGCTGTGTGTCTGAATGCCAGTATATATTATTGGCATGTTAAATCAATTTTATTGGTGTCTTTTGTGAACATATTTGTTTAATACGAATCATTTAAATATTTCGCTTGGAGTTCGATTTAAATAGGGTCCATAGTAGAATTGAAAGTATTTTGATCATAATATGCCTTTATCATAACAGCAGAGGTAAGATTGTTCCGTTATCAATATATTGCCACAAAATACTTACGTGGGTGCACTATTAATTAATTAATTAATTAATTTATGTATTTATTTATTTCACTAGAATAATGCCACCGTCATGTATTGGTGTCTTAATAGAGCGTTTCAATGAAAGTCAGGATATAAGAAGAATAATTTTAAATATGAACCTCTAGACAAAATGAAACTTAATTGTCATCTGATTGCCATAGTCTTCCCTATGCCATGCTATGCCATTTTCTATGCAGATTGATTGGGTCACGAGCCACTAAATACCTTTCAACCTGATATAATATTCTGAGTAAGGGAAGGCTATTGAACAACAATAACCAAATACTAAAAATACTACTTTGGAAGGCTTATAAAGACGAAGTACTACTGGTGCTACTCTGACACGTCTGTTAAAACCCTATGATATTCTTCGCACAAATCTAAATTAGTAAGGAGTTGGTGGCAATTAATTAATTCTACTAAGATCCTACTTATATGACAGAAAACAAACTGTATTGGTAATTAATGAATTTTCATAACTGAAAGAAATTTCTGGTGTGCCACATGTACAGCGCCTGGTCTAGTTCTAATTTTGGCATTCGTAAATTATCTTTGCTGTTAGATCCCCGGTAGATTCGTGTCCTTTGATAATAAAAATGAAAGATATGATGGTAAATGCTAAGTCTTGGATTGTACCTAATAGTCTTCAAAACAAATTAGCAAAGCGTATGAAATTCTATTTTCTTCAACCCTTGGATAGCCTACATGAGTGGTTGGAATCACAGTAATACATATGAGGGGTGTTAAAGATGCTGTTATAGAATATTTCATTCGAAAATAAAAGATTTTTTAATTTTTCTTCACAGAAATTGTTATTATTGATTCTTAAGCGGAAGTAAGGGCAACATTTTGTTATATGACATGAATTTTATAGATGGCAATAACATGATTGGGACAAGTTTCTGTTTATTCCTACGTAATTTCATTGCTATTTAATCTACCCATTTGTTATGAAATTCACTCAATATTCACATTTTGTTATTTTAATTGAATATTTTTGGATACCCAACACTTCCATTGAATTTAGGCCGTATTTCCAGTCGTGGAACATCAGTCCTTCAGGTGGCATCCTTCGCAGACCATTATGTTCGTTGCACACATTTTTTGAATGATTGCAGTGCGTTTTGGCCACATTTCTACCAATTCTGTGAGGACACATGAAGCAACGGCGCATCTGAAACTTAACAGCGTTAGCTGTGCATAGGCCTACCAAGGTTGCTGGTATGGTATAAGTTTCGTACAATGAATACAAAAGAGCAGATCAATGGCATTTCATATTGCATGGAATCACTGAAATTTTGGTGTTGGAAATAACTTTTTTTTGATAAATCGCAAATATCGTAAACAATAAGGCAGTAACAAAGATACCGTGCATGCACTTACAACATGTTCCAACAAACACTATACGGATTAAGTAACATTTATTTCGTCTACATGTCACTGGAAAATAAATTTAAAATACTTAATAGGAGGTCTAAATGACCCGCGTGATGTTTTATACAAGTAACATCATAAATTATGTAATATAAATTATTGAGTTATTAAGATGTTAAATTACATGCACCCAAAATAATTTAAACGATCTATCTGAAGTTTATATAAGACCTGAACTACAGTGAGCAAAGTATAAATAGTAGGCTAATCTCTAGAAATGAAAACGATGCATGGTCCGGAAGACCCCTGGTAGGCATCCAAGGGTTCAACAATGCGTTATCGAATTTTACCAGTTGTAACTCAATAAAACTTTTGGGTACTCATTTGGACAATACATTGAAATGGTATGCTCATGTCGAAAATCTTTATAGTACGTTATCAAGAACTATTACTTGCTAAGAAAATGATTAACTTGCACTGTCCTACCTATTTTATTAACAGCAAACTATGTTTTCCTTCACTCATTATTAATGTGCGGCATTCACACCGATCATTCATTTGGTAAAAGAAAACCTTAAGAATAATTAAAGGTCTTCCACGAAGAGGTTCCTTTAAAAACAACTTCATTGTATCAACCATATTTTTAGCTCTCGTCAATGACACAGCATTAATAATTATAACTAGGGCTAGGATTTTTAGGTGCTAAAAATCGGCAAAATATTTATTTTTTATGCATTAAAAATACCTGAAATATGTGACAAAAAAGTAAAAATATTTAATTATAATTTAGTTTATTAATGTGAATATAAACAATATGCAATATTCACGTATGCATTTCATGCTATGCCTCACTGACTACTGAAGAATTACAATACACAACGAGATACATCTTCAGGTCGTCCATCACAAATGACCGATGATTATCGCGAAACACTTCTTCTGAAGGTGCGAAACTGTGGCAATATGTTTCTTGCCCTTGAGGTGTTGTGTAACTTGAGATTGCTGTTAAGCCATGAATGCTTTCCCACATGGTTGGCAGAACAGAACGCCCCCATCAGAAGTAAATTTATCTATAAATTCGGCAACATACTGCTGCAGACGATAACTTGGAGTTGCTTTTACTTTAGGGCATTGAACTGCATGTGAGTGACACTTGTTCCAGGTAGCTGGAGGGGGGGGGGGGGTGGTAGTAGGTCTAGCACGTGGTGCAATATGGCTATCGACAAGGAAATTCCTGGCTTCCACAGTGAGTGGCACGGGGCGACAAGTTAAGAATAACACAGTTACAATCTGACTTACGCTCTGCATGAAGATTAGATAGCTAACAGGTTGAAGTAACACGTAAGAAAAATACAATAAACTGAAAGATCTATCATACTGATTTTAAAATGTAAACATTATATATTTTTATGTGCTAATAAGTGAAAAACAGGAATTTATGTATTTATAGAAAAAATGCTTAAAATATGTATTTACATAAAAAAATATTTATTTACCTAAAAATCCGAGCCCTAATTATAACATTACAGTAGAGGTAAACATGATTTAAACACTCTTTATGCTAGTTTAGGCAAAACTGCAAATAACTACTTGGATTTACAGCTGAATTTAGAGTGTATTACAAATTTGCAAGGGACTTAAACCCAAAGAGTTTTTATTTATTCCAAAAATATGGTTAAAAATTACAGCATCTTACTGAATAGATGCATTTCTATGTTGGGATGAAAAATAATATGATGTACTGTAATTGAGATTTTCTTTGTGTTGTAATTATTCATTTTACTAGTAGGCCTATGTTTATTACTTGAATTACTGAATTATTGTTGGTAATTATGCCTATTGCATTTCATGCGCAATGGCTGCTCCTACGTATAACTATTACCATCACTATTACTCGTACTGTGTGCATCATCTTCCTCCAAATGCCGCAAGTAAAATTGTCGATACTTCCACTTCTTAGAATGTGAATTGGAATTCATAGGGACTTTTCTGTCAAAAGGAACGTAATTTTCCGCTGGTTTTAAAATTAATAGCTAGTTGGGAAATAATAATTGTTCATAAAATTCAATGTAAGAAGAGTGTTCAATAAAGTGAAGTTTATTTTTAAAAACTAAGATGTCACTAATTGGCATTAATTAAGTCCTACATCACTTCGCCTTAACACCTGGATATCTGTTCCTTCTCCGCAATCTCGTATTCGCAATTATATAGCAAAGTGCTTGATATAATATGTTGTATGTTGGTGAAAGGGTCCTATAAAAATTTCAAGAAAAAGTAAGTTTAAGTTCGTATTATTTGAATATGGACCAAAGTCGATCCTGCAAGGAGTTTCTTTGTCTTATGCAAAAACGTTCATGGTGTGGTAAATATGCTTGATCATACGTTGATGCTACACTTTAGAAACAATTTTCTTAGCTTCTACAAAAATGTAAAATCGGCCTAACTTAAGTTAAATTGTACGAAAATTAAATAGACACAGAATATACAAGATTCAATATATTTTCTGAAAAATAGTATACTGATTACATATTAATGAAACAGGCTCACTAAGATAAAATACAATATAATCTCCTTTCCACTGAAATGGCATTATATTTGCATAAAATACACATTACCCAAAGGTTTATGAGGAATTTGTTCAAGCTTTGGTGACATGAAATATGTACATGAGTATTCTTGCCAAACACTCATATTACTGATATTTTTAATAAGAATAATAATAACAAGTAGTTCCGTAAATAACTAAATTGCCAATTTTCATATAGCCTACTTATATCAATTGCCTCTATCAAAAAACAATTTATTGGAATTTTATATATAGGACTTAGAGTTATGTATTATTACTCGTAGATAATTGTGTAGGTGTTTGATTCAAACTTCAATCGCATGATTAGGACACAAGAAATAAAAACGAGATTTTAAAATTTCGCTCAACCACCATCTTGTGGTTATGAAAATAATTTAAATTTATTAGATGCCTGTGGATTAAAATTTATGTAAGCATATAGTGTACCAAGTATCGTGAGACATCGTACATACAGTTATGTACTAATAGATGAGGATTATTGTGTACGCTCAATATTCAAACGTTGATTTCGATCGCATGATTAGAACACAAGAAATGAAAACGTAATTTTAAAATTTCGCACAGCCGCCATCTTGAGGTTATGTAAACAATTGATCAAAATTAAATAGCAGTGCATTGAAATTTGTATAGTCATTTTCTGTACCAAGTTTCACTGCGTTCGGATGGTTAACTCGCGAGAAACTTCGCTTGGCATCATATTCGATTTGTTGTTACAGGTTTTTGAAAGTCACATTAGTCAACGTCCAGTAGCCCCCTTTATTACCGTACAAAATTTCTGGGTGATATGAGTAATAGTTTCGAAGATATAGAATGCCAGTGAAATATTTCACACAGCCGCCATGTAGAATTGATGAAACGTAATAAAATTTGAAGGGTACGGTCGGGGTCGGCCAAAATAATACTATGACCTTGCCGAGTTTCATTTAAATCACTCCAGCCGTTCAGAAGTTATTAGGGACACACACACACACACACGGATGCACACACACACATATACACACACACATACACACGGACAAATAGGTGATCTCATAAGGCCATTTCTTCAAAAATAAAAATAGGCTAATATATCCATATCCCTATAATATATTATAGCCTATTATATTTTAAGTTCGACGATGTCGAAATGTAAATTTTATAAGTCAGAAAACTGTATCATAATGAGGGTCATTATAACACTATTTTTCATGATGAAACAGTTTCTCCCACCAATAAGAGCTCAAGAAACAGTTGTGAGACCAATTAGGTAAGGATAGCATCGCACGTGCGCTGAATTCCACGGCCTCCTATTTTAAATTTCACTGCGCGGCTAGTGTCATAGTGGGGTATTTGAGAAGGCCAGGGTTAAATACAAGGTATTCTCTGCGTCCCATGCGCTCTGTTCAGTACATTAAACTGGCGAAATCTTGACAGACATTATTTTATGAATATATATGTTCGAACATAAAATAGTTATAATTATCGTCGAACATAAACAGTCGTATGCAACTCGCCTATAATGGTAATTAAGACACTCGTATGCAAATTATAAAACTCGCTTCGCTCGCTTTATAAACATACTCGTGTCTTAATTATTGTAATTATAGGCTCGTTGCATAATGTACTAATATTATATTATACTGTATTATATTATATTATATTATATTATATTATGGCATACAACGACGAGAAAAAGCTCATTTTAGCCCCTTGGTGTCAGAAACACAACTCGAGGGTTCCCGAAAACCACATTTTAAGGCTCTAAAATGGGGCAGATGACCTCGTAGTTCCGCCCCTTAAACCAACAATAACTAACTAACCAAGGCTCTAAAACCAACAGTTTCTGACAGTGAGGCCCGGTCACGGAAGCCAATACTAACAGCCGAGGGGATTTTACGCTCTGAGAACACACCGCCCTGCAAATTGTAGGCCGATGGGTTGGGCAGCTGTGGTGCCACGGAGTTTGGTTTGGTTTCGTTTATTTCTATTGAAGCACATAGGATAACGCACGATAGTAAAGCGAAGTGAAAGACTGTTGATTCTCACATCTCACTTCTGATAATCGTACTTATTTCACAACGCAGTTGTACTACAATTGTGATTGTGAAGTCCCGTTGTGGCTAAAATTGACCATAATGATAATTAGAGTGTATGAGAAAATATATATGTTGGTATTGTATCACCAAACTCACAAGGACCTTTTATAGAGGGGACCAATTCATACACATTTGAATACACCCGCGAGACTTGGTCTTATGGAGTTCTTATATCCTCTCCAACAAATCGTACTCAAGTTTGCAACCATCTCACGATGAAGGGCCTACGGAACATGGTTTATTATTATTATCATTATTATTATCATTAATGTATCAAAAATTGTACTTTAAACACCGCTTCTCTGATCTTCGGCAAAACTTCCGTGGGTTTACACAAGAACCTTCGCTGGTGTTCAATTTGTATTCAGAAATTGACTGACTATATGACAGTCGAAATAAATAAGAAACCCCTATGGATGTCGAATTGGCAGGTGAAAAGCTAAAGGAAGTAGGAGACTTCTGTTACATAGGAATCAAAATAACCAGTGATGGACTAAACAAAGAGGATCTAAAAAGTAGGTTAGCACAGGCAAGAAAAGCATTTCTACAGAAAAGGAATCTGTTGACATCGAATATAGATTTAGGTATTAGTAAGTACTTTTGGAAGGCCACTGTCTGGAGCGTGGCACTCTATGGAAGTGAAACTTGGACTATTGGTGCAGCAGAAAAAAGGAAAATTGAAGCGTTTGAAATGTGGTGTTACAAGAGAATGAAGATCAGATGAGTAGATAGGGTTACGAATGAAGAGGTAATAAGACGAGTGGGAGAGGGGAGATGTTTGTGGCGACTGCCAATGAAGAGGAGATATAAGTTGGTAGGACAAATACTAAGACACCCAGGAATAGCAAACTTAATTATAGAAGGAAGGGTCGAGGATAAGAACTGTAGGGGTAGACCAAGGTTAGAATATGTTAAACAGACTGCCATTGATGTACGGTGTGGCAGCTATACAGATATGAAACGATTAGCTCAGGAAAGGGAATCATGGAGGGCTGCATCAAACCAGTCAAAAGACTGAAGACTCAAACATACAACAACAAATGACAGCAGTCCAGTATTACTACCTTCTGTATTTTCTTGTAGATTGAGTTGGTGTGGAGGTATTTTGAGCTCTTTTAGTATCACTCCCGTAGCTGAGATTACAATTCGAAAGACCGGGACTGTTTTTGTTTCCAAAGATGCTTGATTATGTCTGAAGGAATGCTGCGTCTGTAGTTCATTCTTCAGGTGTGATACAAGCTTTCCCTAAAGGAGCGTTATTATCATCAGCCTTGACTTTTGTTTAATGAAGAGCAGAGATCTTCTTAATAGCATACTTCTGGAGCGTGGCTGATTGCTTCACACCTACATTTGAAATAGCAACGCTACCTCTTCTTTTCATGTGAAAGAGCAAGTTAATACTGTATTTCCACTGTAACTTCTAGTGGTGGGTACCGTAAAAACTTTGTAAGGGCTTACTACTATCTCGTGCAACCTCGATCGTTCATTTCAAATTTTAGTGTATACATCCAACATGGTGGCCGCAAAATATATTTCATATGTATTCTATTTCTTCGAAATTATATTAATGTTATCAACCTGAAATTATGCATGGGATCGTTCACCTGTGCGACTTAAAAACCTAATAAGCACAAAAACAACATGGCGGCAATGCAAATTTCAAATATTGAAAATGTCTTTTCTCGCGAATGAACCATCCACATGCAGTAAAACTTGGCTCTGTAATATTTTATACCAGGATTAATATACTGGCACCTAACTGAGTTTAGTTTTTTTGGTAAACGCAAGATGGATGTTCAAAATTTTAAACACCTTTTATTTCTTGTGTCCTATTAAAACAAGAAATGTGAAAATATGTATTAAGAACCAAAGCAATAATCTCAATCGTTTGATGTATAATTCTATGGCCTACATCTAAAACTATACAACATGGCTGCGATGCGAAATATTTCAGCGGTTTCCAATATCTACGAATCTATTACAGCAATCAAACTGACATTTTGTTGATACAGGCTATTAAAATAAGTTTATCTATGTGAATATCAATTTATTTATTTATTTATCTTATTTATCGTATGGCTTTTAATGCCGGGAATGTCCGAGGACAAGTTCGGCTCGCCTGAGCGTGTAGCTGCTTCCAGCGAACAACCTAAAGGGTGAGCTACAAGTTCCGTTCAATTTCAAGTAGTTCCAACTTTCGCCACCAGATATCAATGATACCTAGTTGTGAATGTTGGATCTTTGATAGAGCGTTCTGACGAAATCTAACCTAACAATTTTGCTTTACACAAGTTTAGTCTGTGAAAGGATCTTTTGCATGCCATAAATCTATGACATGGGACCGCCGGCTTTACTTCCCCTCCGAAGGAAGGCATACTGAAGGATTTTTAACGCTCTTAAAAATCCGACGACTTCGGCCGGGTTTTAACCCGCTATCTTGGGCACAGCAGTTCAGCATGCTATCGACTACACCACCGAACAACCTGGCAACATGGTGATGACGCAAAATTTAAATATTCCAATGGGCTTTTCTCAATACTTGATCACTCAAGTGCAGTGAAACTTGGCACGGTAAATCTCTACACAAAATGTAATGTAATGGCGTCTAATTTGTTCAATGTTTATGAGAAATTCAAGATGATGGGTGTGCGTAGTTTTAAAATTACGCTTTTTACCTTGTGGCCTAATCAAGTGATCGAAATGAAGGTTTGTATAATAAACCACTTACGATTCTTCATCTGCTAGTATATAATTCTACGACAAGCATATAAAACAATCCAACAAAACGTCCGGTTCTCAATATCTCTGAAACTATTACAGGAATTAAACTGAAATTTGGTATGGTGATAGAGGACTGTTGTGTGAGTACACACAAGGGACATTCCAAAATCTGATCAGCATAAAAACAGCATGGAATGCGAGTTTCAAACATTTAAAACGACTTTTCTGGCGATCTATTCATCCAACAGCTTTGAAACTTGGCACGGAGAATCTTTATTTATAGATGAGTATAGTGGCTGGTAATTTTGTTCAATTTTCTTCAAAAATTCAAGTTGGCTAAAATCTAAATTAAAAAGGAACGGTTTTTTTTCATAACCTACAGTATTTAAACGACCGAAAATATGCTTCCTACAATGAATAAGCATAATACTCATTATCCAATGGCACTAAAATCTGTAGGTTTCTGAAACCATGCATTTGACTATTCATAAACTAACTTATGTGACTCGTTATAAGGAGATGCTATCTTTACCGGAGGAGCCCTAAATAAAGGATAGTGAAAGTTATTTGTTTAAGAACGTAATTTTGTGTCGTAGTGATGGTGGTGGTGATTGTTTTCAGAGGTCATTGAGAACATCCAACTCACTTTCTTACTTAAGTTAAGTAAATTTTATATTAACCATATGTTTACTACCGAAAAGGAACATCTCTTACTGATATTCAATTGAACCGGTCGTTTAAAAAGGTCATAAACCAGTACCATGAACTGAT
Source organism: Meconema thalassinum (assembly GCA_946902985.2). NCBI lineage: Eukaryota > Metazoa > Arthropoda > Insecta > Orthoptera > Tettigoniidae > Meconema > Meconema thalassinum. The sequence continues at coordinate 994,741,326 of OX336389.2, read as the reverse complement.
AATTCTACCGCACAATTCCTTAGTGTTGTATTTATGTATTATAAATACGCCTCATCTTGTAACATTGGACATGTATTTTCAATTGTCGGAGGTGTGTTGGTATGAGCTAACTTGTGAAACGATGAAAGTTTGAGTTAAGTCTTTTGCCATAAGAATACCATTTCTCTAGCTTAATATATATTTTTAATGTTTCTTGTCTGAAGTGACAACAACATTTGGATATTTAGTTTTGAGTGAGAGAGTGTTGCTCTATACTTAATCACAATGCAGGTCATGTGCCAAGAGCTACTTAGTCCATCACATGGAAAGTTCACTAGTCGGGAGAGTCTCTAAATCAAATAGACCAATAGAATATATGTAATAGGTTAGTTAGTTATTCACGGAACTACATTTTAAATACTGTATTGTTGATCTTGAGATGCAAATTCGTCATGCCAAGTATCACTTTGCTAGTATGATTACGTCACCAATAACATTATCAATAATTTTAAATTGTTTGCGGCTCCCATATTGGCCTCCAGCTGGTTTTATTCAATTTGTCTTCCATTTAGTACTATAAGTATCTATGGGCCTACTAATTATTGGTTACCATGAGTTCTAAGAAACTTCCTTCCAATGTCAAAAAATTCTTCTATCTGATTTTTTTACTTAGTTATTGCTCAAGTTCTTCAATCTTCACATACGTAGTCACGTGCTTATTACCAAGGATTTCTTTCATCTTTTACGCGAAGTAGTTCAATAACTTTCTTCTCATTTGAGTCATACATTCTACGTTATATGTACACATAACGAGGATAACTACATAGATATGCTTTAATATTTTATGATTTTTGGTAACTCCGTGTGTCGTAGAAATTGAAAGTGTTCATTGCTACTCAAAATCAAAGTAGACAAACTATCTCCTTGATTATGTTCCTCACCTGATAGGATCATGTAAATATTCTCGGCAAAACTCGAATTGAATAACCTGTACAGTCATCTTAAGAGAGTCTAAGGTGATTATTTTTCCTCGTACTTGGTACGATTTGCCATGGACCAGAAGGGATGGAATTGTTTCTGGTCTTCCAAGAATTTGTTTAACATCCTGAAAGACAATGATGAGTTGACGTCACGAGTTCGATCCAGAAATTTAGAATATAATATTTTCCTAGTAACTTCCAGTCTGTTCTGAGTAGAAGGAATTGTGTTGGCAATTATCATCATTGGTGATTGATGGTAGTCACTGTTGTTTAAGGGTTGATTATTGACTTAATATGCCCAATTACTATTATTATTAATAATATTATTATGACATATTCACTTTACTACATCGGTGGGTACAAATCAACATATCATCGGCGTATTTACAAGACGGTAGGGCAACTCATTTTAGGGTGACACATTGAAAGACGAGTGAACTATGGAACAGGTCCCCAGGATGACGGCTTTCTGCAAGATAATATGTTGCCCAGGATGTATTCCCAATTTTTATATGTTGTGAGCCAATGATTTAGGGATGATGCTGGTAAATGTGATGACCATGGGCAGAATCACTACACTTTCCAGTCTCCACATTTGGCGTATTTCCTCAGCCAAGGGCAGATACTTGGTGATTTTCTCACAGCAGATTTGTTGCAGATTATGAGAATTGGGCAGTGCGATATCAATGCGAAATGTTCTCTTCCGCACTTCTTCCACAAGAACAATATCTAGCTGGTTTGCTGGTATGGCTTTATCAGTAATAACTGATCCGTCCCATAACAACTTGTGAATAGTATTTTCCAAAACGGCGACCGGAACATACTGATAGTAAGGCAAAGTATTTCCACATAATAAATGCTTTTAAGCAAGGTGTAGGTGCATTATTTTGGCTACTTGGTTGTGCCTTTTCATGTAATCAGTACAGAAGATTGCTTGGCAGCCTCCTGTGATATGTTGGATTGATTCTGGTTCTATTTGGCATTTTCAGCAGTTATCATCTTGTATATTTTCCTTAACTATATATTTAAGATAATTTATAGTAGCCACAACCTGGTCCTGGATTGCAGCCATAAATCTTTGTCTCAGCGAATAAGTCCGCATGAGTCACGCATCAATGTCGACATGTTTCTGGTTGAAATCATACGGATGACGACCGTGAACTGTTTTCTGCGTCACTGCTGAAGCCTGATGGCTGTACATTTCTCATCGGTGGCTAACTGTATATCCCTTACGCGAAGAAGATCCAGCCCTGTACACTTGTCATCTGCCTTGACAGCAGTTTGATGTATGGGAGAATCACGTCTGCCTAAAAAGTATCTCCGAAGGATCCTTGTTTCTTTGCAAGAAATTGGATAATGTTCGTAAGCCCTCGTCCACCTCTCTGACGCGGAATTGCCACTCGCTCAACAGTTGACTTAAATTGGAGACATCTGTGCTTTGTTAAGATGGTACGTGTCCTAATTAAGATGTTCTCCAAATCTGTCTGCGTCCATTTGGTAATACCGAAAATGTACGTCAGAGCAGGAATAGCATAAGTTTTTATAGCTTTGAAGGTCTTCTTTCCATTCTACATTGATTTTAAAATCCTGTTAAGCTATTGATTGTAGATAGCAACAGATCGATCTTGCCTTTACGATCGATTCGATTAGATTGCAGGAGCCCAAGATATTTGTAGATCTCATTACCTTCCACCTTTCCCTGTTGAATAGTGAGGGTACTACAATTAACCCAAGTACAGTGCATTCCAATATGCATACAGTTTGATGTCATCAGTGTACATCAAATGAGAAATATTGTATTTCACTATACCATGGTGCTTAATTGGAAAACGACATTTTGCATTCTTAAGTAATGATGGTAGTCATAATGGATTGAGCACCAAACAGAACCAAAGAAGACTGAAGCTGTCACCCTGAAGGATACCTCTTTTGATTTGAATAAATCCTGATCCCATACATGTGTCTCTATGAGTCCTTAATAAATTGGTCCCCCAATGGGACATCATATGTTGCAGACTTATAATGATGGCAGTAGCTACGTTATACAGCTTCAGAGTATGGATTAACCAGAAATGTGGAATATGTACCAGCGGGAAAGATGGTCTTGAGTGCAAGTGAAACGCTTGTTCCAAAAGTTGTGGACGTTGTCTGGTCCTAATGCTTTCCAATTTTGAGTCTCCTTAACCAGGCGGATCACATATTCAGTTGATACAGAAGAGTGTCGATTTCTGACAATCATTCCTCCTCCTCAGCAATACATTTAGCTCTGGTGTTATAATCTCCAGCATTCAACCATAGGAAATACCAGAAGTTCTCTAATTCTTCTTTTTGCGGTGAACTGCCCATTTGTGATCCTGGTTCATCAAGATATTGATAAAGCCATTTCTTATTGGTGACAAATAGCTCGTTTTGTTGCATTCGCTCGTTCAATTCTTTATATCGACGTAATATCTGTGCTTTTGCCTCAAGCTATTGTTTTAATGTATCTAGGATTTCAAGGGGCCTACGTTTCGGTGGATTGTGCCTTGCATGATTTCTCATCGTATGGCTCAACATTTGAACACATTGCACAACCTTATTACCTCTATTGCCTGCAGCATACTGATGAATACTTACGATACTTATTCTGAGTTCAACAGCATACTTTCGTAAACGAATCTCCAATGCTGGCATCTTGTTCTGTCGACCTGAAGTATACCTAGGTATTTAGGTCACCATAATCTGCCTCCTGTCACTCGCATCACACCTATCACTCCAGCGTAAATTGCAGTCTGCACATGGTTGAAACAATATGATTTCTGGGTCAGATGCTGAGAGAGGATGCCATTCATTGTTACAATGGCAACATCAAGCTTCTTAGAGCAATGTTGGTTCGTGATTATGGGACGCTCTATTGGATCAATCCCTTCAAATTCTATGAGCGCTGTCCCAAATTCACCTTCAAGTTGATGTCGCACTGGTTCTCCAAGTGCTTCCGGTGATATACCAACATATTTGTCTTCTGAAGGAAGATCGGAGTGCCTTTGTTCATTGAATATACTTGTGCTCTTCTGATCTTTGGATTCCTCTACAGAGTTACGAGTATTGTCTGCAGCTTGGTCAACCATTAGCAGCTTAAGGTGATGTACTGGGGTAAGTTTCCTCAAACCTAAAGCACGGTGCTGATCTGCTATTCTCTGTTCCGTAACGTTAACATCAGGGACTTTCTGGCACAATGCAGCGTACAACTTCTGCCTGTATGCAGCAGTGTCAGTTTCCATATTCACTATCCGATAATATGAACGCGTGATATACATAGAGATTTCATTTGTCAATTTCATGCTCTTCCTCGGTTTGCCAGCTCTTGTGGTCTCATGAATATCTGAAGAAACACATGGAGCAGGCATGACGTTGGGTGCTGTCTCGTTGCTCCTATCGTAACTGGTTGTCACATATTCGGCGTTGTCACCGATCAGGGTCTGCCTGTGCAGCTACTGATCACAATCGGCTTATATGCTGTCACCCCCAGCTATGGCTACAAGGCTGCCCCGACGCTCCTCGGGTAGTGGCCTTTTTACTTCATTCTTCCGATTTTCTCTGAAGATGGTGACGGTGTGTCTTCTTTTATCTACGGCCAGGATATGAATTCGACCGTCCCTAACACGGGGATCAGACGTCGTTAGCAGCCGACCACTGCAGATCAGACGCTGCTGCAATGAACTTTATTTTAGGGTTTTCATCCCTTAGGCAGGTTGCCTTCACAACTTTTGAGGAGTCCTTCCTGCCCTACAATATTATTCATCTAGTAGCGTAATTTCCAATACATATTGTCCATTTTTAGCCTACTTTTCACATTTTGCAAAAATGAGGAAAAAGTAGACTTATGAGATCGATCCGGGAAAATGTGTGTCTGTCTGTCTGTCCTTCTGTCTGTCTGCCTGTCTGTCCTTCTGTCTGTCTGTCTGTCTGCTGTCTGTCCTTCTGTCTGTCTGGCTGTGTGTGTCCCCCCCCCTATCAACTCCTAAACGGCTGCAGCAATCAAAACCAAATTTAGTATGAGCAAAGATGTGCTCCGGAATATCTCATGTCCATATTTGAAAATGATGTCAGTGCTACCAACTGCTGAAAAAACGCACTAGAAATTTGAGCTCCATGTTGGATATCTTGCAAGATATGCTTGGGAGCTATTCAAAAATTGGTACACATGTAGATAAGACTATTTCAGTTTAATTTCCAGGAGGCCAACCATGACAGTGATGCCAAAATAATTTTAAGCCTTCTGATAGGTCCAATGTTTAAATGCATATAACTTCTACACTATCAATTGGATTTCAACCAAATTTTGTATGTAATATGTGTACATAAACAGATATGACTGAGCGTATTCTTAAGAGCCACCAGGGCTGCCAACTGTTAATAATTGCTCTCTCTATTTTTTTAAATCCAAATACCAATATATCAGAAAGTATGCAAGCCAATAGCTGTAAACTATGCACACGTATATTCTGACATTATAGATTAATTTGGAGTAACTTATATACGTCAGTTCTACCAACATGATTATAAGCCTGCTGATAGTACCAATTTTTAAATACATGTAACTTCTATACTATCAGTTGGATTTCAACCAAATTTCGTATGTGCTATGTGTACCATAACAGATATGACTATAGGTATTGTTAGGAGCAATCAGGGCTGCCAACTGTTAATACAAGCTGTCTATATTTTTTTACCCTAATATCAATATATCAGAAAGTATGCAAGCCAACAGCTCTATACTTTCCACACGTATAGCACCTGACATTCTAGATTAATTTGGAGTAATTAATACTAGGCAGTGCTGCCAACATGATTATATGCCTGCTGATATGTCCAATTTTAAAATACATGTAACTTCTATACTAACAAATGGATTTCATCCAAAATTGGCACAACAAGATATAATATTTCAGATTATTTCTGACCAGCACACGCATGGTATTGTTGGCAACATGCTTTTACGCGTGCTGATAGATCCAGTGATTAACTGCATGTAACGTCCATTGGAATTCAACCAAATTTTGTATTCTGTACCTTAAGAGATGGAACTAAGAATATATTCAGTCACCAGGGCTGCCAACTGTAGTGCTCTATTAGGCTACATTATACCAGGTATAGTTTGAACTAATTAGATTTTTCGATATTACCAACTTAATTTCGTCATTATTCTAGATAGGTTCATATTCTGTAGAATAATCATTGGCATGAAAAGTAGGCTGTATAGTTCTTAACGGAACTTCTTGTTAATGCATGCGCACTCGCGGCTCTTGCAAGATGGTTGTATTTTCAAATGATTATTTGTCTATTACTTGTTTTTATTTTATGAAAGCACTAAACTGTAAGGTTATTGACCTGAGATTTCCCGAACCCATAAATGTAAAAAGCCTGATTTTGGATTTAAATTAATTCACGTAATATTTTTAAATTCTGTCGGTTTGAGATTTCACGAACCTGAGATTTCTGAATTCATAATTGTAGAAACTTGATTGAAGATTTAAGTTAATGCATGTAATATTTTTATTTGTATGATTTTTTATATTTAGATTTTAGATTTTAGATTTTAGACTTAACATTTCACATTTAATTATAAAACCAAACTAGGAGGTTATCGACTCGAAATTTTGGATAACTAATTATTAATGAAAGACATATAAGGATTCGTATTACTCGGAATTACATTCCCTTTACTATGAATTATTCATTTTTAGCCTATTTTTCACTTTTGCAAAAATAAGGAAAAAGTAGACTTATGAGATCGGGCAAATGTGTGTCTGTCTGTCTGTCTGTCTGTCCTTCTGTCTGTCTGGCTGGCTGTGTGTATGTGTCCCCCTATCAACTCCTAAACGGCTGCAGCAATCGAAACAAAATTTGGTAGGAGTAAAGTTCTATACCTGAATATCTCACGCCCATATTTGAAAATGATGTCAGTGCTATCAACTGCTATAAAATCGCAATTGAAATTTGAGCTCCATGTTGGATATCTTGGAAGGTATGAATAGGAGCTATTTCAAAATTGGCACACGTATAGATAATAATATTGCAGTTTAATTTCCAGGAGGCCATACATCGCAGTGTTGCCAAAATGAATATACGCCTTCTGATAGGTCCAAATTTTAAATACATGTAACTTCTACACTATCTATTGGATTTCAACCAAATTTCGTATGTGCTATGTGTACATAAACAGACATGACTGAACGTATTATTAAGATCCACCAGGGCTGCCAACTGTTAATAAATGCTCTCAATTTATTTTATCCAAATACCAATATATCAGAAAGTATGCAAGCCGACAGCTTTAAACTATGCACACGTATAGTACCTGACATTGTATATTAATTTGGAGAAACTTATATACGTCAGTGCTACCAACATGATTCTAAGCCTGCTGAGAGTTCCAAATTTAAATACATGTAACTTCTATACTATCATTTGGATTTCAACCAAATTTCGTGTGTGCTATGTGTACCATAACAGATATGTATATGCCGATTCTTAAGAGTAACCAGGGCTGCCAACTGTTAGCAAATACTGTCTCTATTTTTGTTACCCTTATATCAATATATCAGAAAGTATGCAAGACTGTAGCTCTAAACTTTGCACACGTATAGTACCTGGCATTCTAGATTAATTTGGAGTAACTAATATACGTCAGTGCTGCCAACATGATTCTAAGCCTGCTGATAGATCCAATTTTAATATGTATGTAACTTCTATACTAACTAATGGATTTTATTCAAAATTGACACAACAATAGATCATATTATTTCAGATTATTTCTGACCAATACATGTATGTCATTGTTGCCAACATGATTTTACGCGCGCTGTTAGATCCAATGTTTAACTGCATGTAACGTCCATGCTATCCATTGGACTTAAACCAAATTTTGTATTCTGTACCTTAAGAGATGGAACTAAGAATATATTCAGTCACCAGGGCTGCCAACTGTAGTTCTCTATTAGGCTACAGTATGCCAGGTATACAGTATTTCGAACTAATTAGAAATTTCGATATTACCAACTTAATTTCGTCATTATTCTAGATAGATCCATATAGATTAATCATCGGCATAGATCTTAAATTTTAAGAAAAGTAGGCTCTTTAGTTCGTTACGTAACTTCTTGTTTATATATTTATCCTGTTTACTCATAAGTGATGGGGAAAATTGCAAACAAAACTTTCTTAATTCTGTTACTTAGCACAAGTATGGTAGCCAAAACACAATTCTTATAGTACATTAAAAATATTATTATTGATTTAAGCCCATTAAGGAGCGCTTATGACTAGTTCTTCTCCGATGCTATCTTCCATTCTCAATATCTCTTGAGTGGGCTGCTAGTCTTTCTGTTCTCTCCTGTGAGAGGGGTTTCCTACACATAGGCACTTTGGTTGTCAGGGACCAACAGTTAAAACATGTTAATAATTAAATAAAACATGTAGACCATAACTGTAGGCCAAAGTGCCCTGCTATGGTCCAAAGTTGTGCTTGGAACATAGTTGTCGTCATTATCTGCAATGATTTAATGTTTTACATGTTTAATATTGCCTATTTGTCAATTATAAGTCAATAATCCAGCATAAATATGGCGCCGTCTTTGTGGACTTCCGGAAGGCATATGCCTCTATTGATGGATAAAACGTTATTTGGAGTGGAAAACAAGACGAGGAATCTAATTAAACAGACTATTAGCAATACTTTCTCCATAATAAAGTTCAGGGAGGAGTTGTCAGAGCTTTCCGAAATTAAAACTGGCGTACGACAAGGAGACAGGCCATCACAAATATTATTCAACTGCGTCTTAAAAACGTTATTCGAGAATGGACGTAGGAAATTTCGGATGAAGAGGCTTTCAGGTTAGGGAGATGTAAAGGAAGTATAAGAACGGATTGTTTGGCATTTGCAGGCGATGTTGTGATACTCACTACCGGTGTTAAAAAGAGCGACAAAAAGGACTGAGGAACTCCAGATTATAGCCATGAAGGCTGCGCTACAAATTTCGTTTGATAGGACTGTGCTCATGACCAACATCAAAGACGCTCCTCTCCACTTGGAGTTGAGAGAAGACAAGATATAGCGAGTTAAGTGTTTTATATAGTTGGGAGAAAAATTGCAGGGCAATGGGTTGGAAAAGGATGCCATCAAATAGCGGGTGAAAAGAAGGGAGATGGCTTATCAACTTACGAAGGATACATACAACAAAAATGGTCAATCCTTTGGGGATAAATTCCAACCCCTAGATACTGTTGTCAGACCTGAATGTCTGTATGATGCAGAAACACTTAACATGATTGGGAAGGATGACCTCAATGACACCCGGAAGAGAGAAATGAAAATGTTCCAAAAATCCTAGGCCCAAATATCAAGGATGGAGAGAGGGGACTGAAACCTAACAAAGAATTATACCTGAAGACAGGAGGAGTCGTAGCCCTAATGAGAAAAAGGAGAATATAGCTTTGTGGACACTTCGTGAGGTTAAACAGTACCGAATTGACGAAGAGGATTTTTGAATTCTTCAGAAAGAGGAAGATGGAGCCGAAATGGTTTCGGGAAATGAGATTGGACCTGGTTCGTATGGGAGTGAATGAAGAAGACATAATGGACAGAGAGGGATTTGGACGACTAGTTAATGAGTTTACAGGGTTTCAGGAGACAGGGGAGTTCTCAGTGAGGAAAGGAAGGTCTTACACGGAGGAACACAAGAAGGAAGTGGGAGAGAGGATGAAGAGATATTGTCAGAGAGTGAAGACAAAACATAATGTAAAAAGTGTCAGACGTGGTCCATAGTTGGCAGTAACAAATAAATATTTAATACAGCATATTTGGAACATAACAAATCTTTATCAACCTCAGTGAGATCTTTTTTTTCCCACTGAAAACAAATCTCTCTTAAAAACACTTTTGTTGGTGAATCAATTTTTCACTTATAGCACACAGTTTATAGTCAAGTATGTCCTCATTCTTGGGCAACGTCCAAAATATCCCTCTCTTTACATATACAACTCACCAGTCAGCGAAACCATGAAACATGTCCTTGGTAATTGTTGGTAATCTCCTGTCGATAGTAGTACTCATGCTTCCCTTTGGCTTAATTTATTTCCCTAGTATCATAGAGATATCATTGTTTCAGCACTATTGGCCGAATATGACCTACTGGTACCTCCGACCTTTGTTCTGCTCATTAGTTGGTTCATTTCTGTTTAAATGGCCTGAAATGGAAAATGATAACTTCACAAACACTTTAAAATACTGTATTAACACTTGAAACATAATTTGTGAAGTTAGTATAATTGCAACGTTATGTAACAATGGACTATAGTTGTGCTTCAGATTACAATTTTCCTAAATAAACGGATTTTCAACCAAGCAAGTTTATAAACAGATCACAAACACCTCAGAGAATGGTACTCTAACCATAACTCATTGTCACCGAAAAGTGGAGATTGCCGGTTTTGCATCTAGACCCCTCAAAAACTTAAAATGTCCATTTGAAACACAGGTTGATTATATTAAATGTACCATAGATGACAGAAGCATTTGAGCAGGAAGTGGGCGAGCTACTAGCACTGCAAAGGCAACATGATTAAGTCTATAGACAGCGCCCTTAAGGAACACTTGCAGTGAATTTCTGCAAACTATCCTAGGAGAAAATCGTACAACTCAATGACCACCTACTTTCTATATCAGTTACTAGGTTTTGTGATGTCAAACCGAAGTCAAACTCTTACGTCTCAGTAAAAAATAAGACAGCCAATATGTTATACAGTCGTACAATTTGTGGCTATCGAAATATGGATCAATGGGGAGCAGGGAGTTAGTTGGCCTGATCATATTGTGTTCTGTTGGTAAAACGGTGGCAAAATTGTCAAACAAACCATCAATATAGAAAGCCTAGCGATAATCGAGGCTTATATCTGATATAAATACCCATGATTGTTAAAAGACGTCACTCTAGAATGTTTCAAAGAAGATAGAATATTAAATAAATCAAAGAAGATACCCAGCAATGCAGCCACGAGATCTATGTTTCACCTTACAATGAAACACACATCAGATGAGATTTGTGTACGTCGAAAGACCCCCAACACTACCACCTCCATCAGCACCGATGTTGGTCGAAACTAAAAGTCTAAGTGTCCTGACTTCCTTATATGTAGGCCCTGGTTAATTTAAAAAAATCATTAAAATAGCAATTAATCTAAATGGAGCAGTAATAGCTGGGTTTACTGGAAAGAAGTTTTAGTACCTCCGTATTAAAGTAATGAACCAATAAATGTGTCAGCTTATTTTCCTAGATACACTTCTATGAATGGATAGTAATAGACAACCGTTGCATTTCGTAACAACCCGACTCGTGATCTCCTTAATTCGTTGCTAGCAGTGAGGCCATCAGTTTTGGATGCATCACTCGTATTTATACCTATCTTCTCTAGGTCCATATTGTATTCAACTTGAATGGTGTACAGTGTCATGCATTCAGGCATTCTTGTTGCCAATCGTTTGAATTAAGGCATGGTGACGTATTCAAGATTCTTGTAATAAATACATAATGGTATACCAATAGAACAATTAGGTGGATGCAACCGAAATCACGTTCGGTCTCCTAGTGCTTGCAAGGGCACGCGGCGGAGACCAAGCACTGGTTCACTGTCAAAAAGGAAGTTTCGTAATCACTATCCCATCCATAAGGATATTCTAGGAAAATAAGCCAAAACAGGCACCCACTTATCTGCAAATTAGGCTACTACAACCTTGATGTTCCCCTGAGTAACCAATACGCTGTTGCTCCACACAGATGAGACACCATTTTAATAAAAAACAATTGTTTGTGATTGAAGTTAGGCCTATATCGAAGAATGTCAGTGCACATGTGCCTTTATTTTTGATGTTCATTATTCTCATGTGCGTTTCTTTGCAAAGTAAAACATCGACTTCAGCGTGTCTTCTTGTAATAGGGAGAAAAGAGGGTTAGTCGTAAAATGAAGGCATTTTGTAACACAATTTAAAATTAACTTGATCAAAATTGGCTTGTGAAGCAGAAACGAATTTAGGAAAGATCTCACATCCAGAAACTGTAAATATGGTTAGGAAATTTGATTACCATGGTCGACTAGCTAAAGAACATATTGATAAGGAGTTGGATGCCCTGAAAATGTTGTCTCCTCAGATGGAGATTTATTACAATCCTTCTCAATCAAATGGTTGGGTCTGAATGTCGCAAAAACCAAACCAAGAGCCTCAAGTGAAGAACTCGCATCCTGCTATAAATCATGAAAGAATCTGTGCTTTAGTTCGGATCTGCATGTGAGCAAATGGCTGTGGAAAATAGAAACTATAAATGGTCACGATGTGTAGGCCTATTTGTATTTGTAGGCCTTTGAAGAGAACGTGAAGACTGGTAAAATGCGATGTGGGAATTCAACTTGTGCCAAATTAAAACTGCAAAACAGAATACCTAGTGAGTTTGCAATCACCTGCTCCCTGTCTGACCTAAGGTATCGGAACAAGAGTGCCACCATAGTCTCCTGATCCTAATATAATAGAAGATGTGTGGATATAAATTTAAAAAGCATTATATCTTATCTGTTCTATCTATTTTGGAACTTTTTATTGCCTTTTATCAATGAACCTGATTAATCTCTGGGATCATGGGGTCTTTAATTTGCCATTATTCATGATCTTACGCTTTTAATCGTACCACTCATTTTATGAAGCGCTTCTTCATTATTGGTAGCAGTAACGTTGATTCTCAAATCGATACAGCATTATCTATTGCAACGTTTACACTCTGATCAGGAAAGCCAAGATTATAAGCCAAGAGAACAGGTCACAATGACCACGCGTCACTTGTTAACTACAAGCCATATGGTTGAGCAGCGCTCGCTTTGTACGCCAAAGCCCTCAATGGGCTGTAGAGCCACAGGGTTTTGAATTTTGTTTTTCACACAACCTAGTCAAGATATTTGACTGGAATTGGCCTTTCGTTGGAAGATTTTCCGACTAACATTTTAGTTCACACGGTAACTGTTCCGTGAACTCCGGTTTAAATTGTTATGTTTCAAGATCAAGAAAAATTTAAACAACTTGAAATGGAGATAGATTTTACTTGAAAGCAATTGCGTTTGATGCATGGTGGAAAACAGACCCCTTCAAACCACAGCGTTCATGTAAATAAACGAACAAAAAGAGTATTTCTTATACTTAAAGAAAACGAGAATTTAAAAATTGTAAAGTCGTAAATTATTGAAATATATTTGACATGATTGTTGAAATGAAACCAAATATAATTGCGAGTTTGCGTGAATTTTGACAAGGTACAAGATTTTCGGTGAATGCGCGACTTTTCACGAAATCCACTCGATTTTAAGGCTTATTAGCAGATATGAGATCTAGCTGGGCGGAGTGTACTTGTGTCCGTCTGTCTGTGTATGCGTGAGTGTGTGTCTGTCCCCATCAATTGCCATAGGATGAAACTGAATTGAATCAAATTTGATACAGACGTATCACTAGTATAGGACACCTACTTTCAATCGCCGCCATCTTTAAGAAAACAAAATAGTGGCCAACCAGGTGATCAATGCCTAAGTTAAATATGTACTGAACTAATCATTGAGACAGTACTAAATAGTTTGCAAACAAACTATCTTTTGGAAAGCTTTAGAGACCCAATTCATATGACCATTAGCAGTGTAATTTCAAGATGGTGACCGTGAGAAACATTCAAATATTATAATTCATAACTCAAGGTCCAATGAGGCAATACACAAAATAGCGGGTATGTAGAGATATTTAGGCTATATAAGGAACCTCTGCTGAACAGGTGATTAATTTATCAGACTGGATATCATGCACAGCCGTAATTTTGAAATTATCTCTATATAATGTAAAGTTTCTGCCGATCTGTTTGATTACTAGATTGCAAGTGATTGATGCCTAAACGGTCAAAGTGACCATAATGAAATTATCAGGGGAGACTTGTTAATACCTTGCGACCAGGATAGACTCTGTGTTATTCCTAAATACATTAGAATATCGGGAAGCAGGGAGATTTATACTTTAGTGTGTGTCATAAAAGTGGTAATGAATTGAGATTTGTTATGTACCTGACATAACGTTGTGATGGCAACTCTAATGATCTTCCCAAGGCTGGGAGGGAACCATCACTGGGAGAACAATATGTCTGCCAAAGTTGTTATAATAATTTTCGTGCCATGGTACGCAGTTTTAATTCATAGTGCAGTACATGGTCCTTTGTACGAAATACAAACATCATTCCAATCAGAGAAACTTCAGTAAAATTTTTTAAGTTCCTTCAGTGGTAGTGATACACATTTCTGTATACATAGGAGCTCTATTCTGTGTTTTCGCAGTTCATTGCTTTTGTAGAGAAAGCCGGCAGTTGACTCATTTCCAGCAATACCATCAGACATGCCTCTGCCAAACAGCTTTATGCTGCGTATTTTACTAAGATTTAATCGACGTCTTGGTACTCATCAATATTGTGCTTATAAGAGCTACAAACAGTCTTTGATCTTCATCCAGTTTTGATCATCTTCTCCCTGTTAGATCATTCCTACTGTAATTATTCCCACCTCTAACATCCGTTGTAGGATTAGACTCAAAGTGCGATGTGTTTTTTTTAACGGACCAAACAGGTGGAAGTCGCAGGGTGACAAGTCCGGGTCGTAGGGCGGATGCTCAAGTTGCTTCTACTTGAACGAGACCAATACCTCTTGTGTGACGTTAGAGACGTGTGGGCAAGCGTTATCATGGAGCAGAATCATCCCTTCGTGAGCAGTCCAGGCCGTTTTTAGCCTACTTTTCACATTTTGCAAAAATGAGGAAAACGTAGACTTATGAGATCGATCCGGGAAAATGTGTGTCTGTCTGTCTGTCTGTCTGGCTGTGTGTGTGTGTCTCCCCCTATCAACTCCTAAACGGCTGCAGCAATCAAAAACAAATTTAGTATGAGTAAAGATGTGCACCGGAATATCTCACGTCCATATTTGAAAATGATGTCAGTGCTACCAACTGCTGAAAAAACGCACTAGAAATTTGAGCTCCATGTTGGATATCATGCAAGGTATGCATGGGAGCTATTCCAAAATTGGCACACATGTAGATAATACTATTTCAGTTTAATTTCCAGGAGGCCAACTATCACAGTGTTGCCAAAATAATTTTAAGCCTTCTGATAGGTCCAATGTTTAAATGCATATAACTTCTACACTATCAATTGGATTTCAACCAAATTTTGTATGTAATATCTGTACATAAACAGATATGACTGAACGTATTCTTAAGTGCCACCAGGGCTGCCAACTGTTAATAATTTCTCTCTCTTTTTTTATCCAAATACCTATATATCAGAAAGTATGCAAGCCAACAGCTTTAAACTATGCACACGTATATTCTGACATTTTAGATTAATTTGGAGTAACTTATATACGTCAGTTCTACCAACATGATTATAAGCCTGCTGATAGTACCAATATTTAAATACATGTAACTTCTATACTATCAGTTGGAGTTCAACCAAATTTCGTATGTGCTATGTGTACCATAACAGATATGACTATAAGTATTGTTAAGAGCAATCAGGGCTGCCAACTCTTAATAAATGCTGTCTATATTTTTTTTACCCTAATATCAATATATCAGCAAGTATACAAGCCAACAGCTCTATACATTGCACACGTATAGCACCTGACATTCTAGATTAATTTGGAGTAATTAATACAAGGCAGTGCTGCCAACATGATTCTATGCCTGCTGATATGTCCAATTTTAAAATACATGTAACTTCTATACTAACAAACGGATTTCATCCAAAATTGGCACAACAGATATCATAATATTTCAGATTATTTCTGACCAGCACACGCATGGTATTGTTGGCAACATGCTTTTACGCGTGCTGATAGATCCAGTGTCTAACTGCATGTAACGTCCATTGGACTTCAACCAAATTTTGTATTCTGTACCTTAAGAGATGGAACTAAGAATATAGTCAGTCACCAGGGCTGCCAACTGTAGTGATCTATTAGGCTACATTTTACCAGGTATATTTTGAACTAATTAGATATTTCGATATTACCAACTTAATTTCGTCATTATTCTAGATAGGTTCATATACTGTAGAATAATCATTGGCATGAAAAGTAGGCTGTATAGTTCTTCACGGAACTTCTTGTTTCTTGATGAACTTGCGTAGGCTATGGAGTGTCGCACAACACACGTCACTGTTACTGGTTCGTCTCAAGGGAAAACGTTTCCAATCGGACGACGAACTAAAAGACACCGTACAGGATTGGCCCCAGTCACAACCACAAGACTTCTGGGAACAGGGAATTCTGCGGCTAGTGAAGCAATGGGACACCTGTACACAGTCCTGTGGTGATTGCTTTTGAATAATGAATAAATTGTACCCACAGTATCGTTTCGTACCTTTTCATTTGAACACCCCGCATACATTTCTCGGGTCTGTGAAGTATTTAGAGATTCACAATAATATTACCTTTCTTATAACCTGAGACTACGAAACCGAATTGTATCAAATTTGGTACAGAGGTAGAACTACAATAGTACATTATGCAACGAGCCAATAATGGAAATAATTAAGACACGAGTATGTTTATAAAACGAGCGAAGCGAGTTTTATATTCTCCATACGAGTGTCTTAATTACAATAATAGGCGAGTTGCATACGACTGTTTATGTTCGACGATAATCAAAACTATTTTACTGTATGTTCGAACATAAATATTCATAAATATCTGTCGAGATTTCGCGAGTTTTATGTACTGAACAGAGCGCATGGGGCACAGAGAATACCTTGTATTTGACCATGGCCTCCTCGTTTACTCCACTATGACACTAGACACGCAGTGAAATTTAAATTAGGAGGCCGTGGAACTCAGCGCAGGTGCGATGCTATCCTTACCTAATTGGTCATACAACTGTTTCTTGAGCTCTGATTGGTGGGATAAACTGTTTCATAATGAAAACTAGTGTTATAATGACCCTCATTATGATACAGTTTTCTGACATATACACTTATATTTCGACATCGTCTAACATAAAGGGGCAACTCAGTGCTATGTTTTATATTGCCTCCATATTAACGAAAAATGGCGGCCATCTGTGTGTTCAATCCTTAAATTGAATCACGGCTAAACTAGTATTAGGATTTCTGGCAAATTATGGGTCAACAAGCCTTCATGCGGGAAGTGTCTGAAGTCCGAATTACAAGGCCATCGGCCGATTAATTTCATGTGAATTATGCTAGAATTTTAATCCATAACTTATGACCCAATAAAGCAAAATCTCACTGTATTTGGTATTCAGTTAGTAATATATGAGGATCCTCTGTAAAAAACGTAATAACTACATGATACCGTATGGTACGCGCAGCCACCATCTAGAAGTTTTACAATATAAAAATTAATAACACTCAACAATTAGGAGCTAGAGTAACGAAAATCAGAGACAAGGACCGTATGCGTGACCCTGTATGCCCATGGTTAAAGAACAACATCTCCATACATTCAAGATGGCGACTGTGCGAACTATTTGAACATTAAAATCGGTAAGTCAGAACATAGTTGCGTAATTAAGCCAAATCCTGGCAAGAAATGAGTATCAAATAGGCGCTCTCTCTTGCGTTAGGCAAATGAAATGAAAATCCACAGCCTGCTTCCAGTCTCCGACCGGGTCAGGAATGGAATGAATGAAGCCCCCATCTAGGGCGAGGATATGGACTGTGCCGGCTGCCGAGGCCTGACGCACTCCTCTGGGGCAATGATTAAATGAATGACAGATGAAATGAAATGATAGTGGAGAGTGTTGCTGGAATGAAATTTTGACAGGGAAAACCGGAGTACCCGGAGAAAAACCTGTCTGCCTCCGTTTTGTCCAGCACAGATCTCACATGGAGTGACCGGGATTTGAACCACGGACCCAGCGGTGAGAGGCCAGCGTGCTGCCGCCTAAGCCACGGAGGCTTACGCGTTAGGCAAATGATTATCTCAATAAATATAGCGAAAAGCGGTCATCTTTAAATTTCAAAATAAATCTTATTCTTCCAGTACCGTATCTTGGAGCTATAATAACGAAATTTAGTGGCCTAATTAGGTAGAACCTGATAAGTCACTTCGTATGACCAAAGCTATAGAACAGCGACTTCATACATTTAAGATAGTGGCTAGGTGTACTATTTAAATATACAAATTATTAGCTCGGGACATAATTACACAACTAAGACAAAAATTCGGCGGAAATGAGCATTAATTAAACGGTCTCCGTAGCGCTACCTATATCTTCATCGCAGCGGACGTCCTGAAATTTCATAATTTAAAGATAAATAAGTCTGAAGAGTAAGTTAGTGCTACAACAACGAAAATTACAAATGAGGTAGAACCTTACATGAGGCTTCGTATGGTCTAAGCAAAATACCAAAGACACTAAACGTCTAAAATTGTGGCTAGATGTAATACTCAACGATAATAATGAATCATTCAGAATATAATTGCACAATTAAAACGAAACATAGTAAGAACGATGTACAGTACGCGTATATATGAGCTTGGAAATATTCATGTCCTCAAAGTTTTGTAACTAGCCAGTGCTAAATAAAGTAGACACAGGAAACAAGTCACGAAACTGGTTTATACATCTCGCACAGTTAGCCAGTTAACCGAGCCGACCAACGAGGAAATTATTAGCAACCACGTGATCGACAAGGCACAAAGGGAGTGCACGGAGATTCCCGAAGACTTCCGACGAACCGACAGGCGCACGCGAGTGAATCGTGACCGCAGGCTTGGAGGGGGGGCTCGAGCCTGGCGCGTGTCGAACGCAACCGATAAGAAGCAGCCTTACTTAGATAAAAGCGAATAGTGAAATTAGCATAGATAATTACCAGCATGATTTTAACACTTCATAACACCATAGACGGTGTTAAATAACAAATAAGAAGTATTTATTAACATTGCGGCTAATTAAATGTTTAATTAAGGATTATTACCATCATCGCTAATAAGGAACCAATGAGACCCATGTTCTGAAAGGTGACGCTAACTTTATTGTTGGTGAGGGAAATATGAGAGAGGAATCGGGGCTCTTAATAATTACGACTTCGTCAGGAGTGGACGTCTCAACCAAATACTCTACAAGTGAACAAATCTGATGGATATTATTATAACTTTGAAGAAGATGACTACTGCAAGCATATAGCATCGAGAACGAAGGCCCTTAGTTCTGTGCAAGAATATTAAGTCGACATACAACTACATTTGAAACGTATTAAGAAATTATTCTACGTATTTCTATCATGTCGAAAATTCTGAAGTTGAGGGAGGTGAATACAACTGAATCTACAGAGATCGTAATGACGAACTAAAATGTTAATGGGAACACAACTATAATGGCAGTGAGAGTATTCGAAATGACATAATATCAATATCGTGGGGGAGATAAACATCTCGTCTCTCCCATGTAAAGTTATTCTACGTCTACAAAAGTCATTTCACCAACTACAGCGCCATCAAGAGAGAAAGGGTTTTCCCATTTCATACTAGAAGATAGCCCAGCAGAAAGGACGGCCACACGAAGATGTTGGAGTTCGAAACCCTTTCCTGACAGCCTGGAAAATTCTGAAGGAGATCGAGGAGAGGCCCACCAGACATCAGGAAGCTTCAAGCTATCAGAAACAATCCGTTTCTGAGGAACAGCGAGGCAAGCCCACTTCTAGTCAACTATAACGCAGCACAAGGTAGTCTCATGACTAACGATGTATCCCATTTTGTAGAATTGTAGATACTTTTGAGAATATCCGACAACTTTCTATATTAATGCCATTTTTCTACATTTTCATAATATCTTTATAGTTTTCGATTTTATATTTTCATAGCTACGTAATGTAGATGTCTATTCTCGATTTTCGTCGATTTTGATATTTTAGAATTGTAATATGGAATTTTGAATTTTGCGACTTTCGGATTTGAATGATGGAGATTTTACCGTTTAGCTCAGAATATTTTTATTGATCAAGTTTAAGTGTGTTTCGATCACATTTTATTGGTTTATGAATTGTATTATATCATTCTTTGATAACGATGGAAGTAATGGAAATTTGTTCCAAGAATGTTATACCGAGGTATATTTTAGAGAATGCGATTCTTAAAGATCGTATTTGGAGATCCATTTAAAGTCACGATCTGATAATTTATTAGACAGATCTGGTTATAAATATTTGGTGACATAATTCACAAACATAAGAGTATGGAAGTTAATCAGAACTATAGTAAAGAAAGAATGTGTATGATAATGTAATGTGATGTTAGTAAATATGAATTGCAACGTGTTATTGAAACAATAAGATATTGAAGAAACATTTAAGTGTAATATCACAGCTAATAGGAAGCTTTATTGAAATGTGTTTTATATAAAAGTAATATAATTGTTATTAGAAGACTAGTATTTTTTCATATTACATGTTAAATTAATTCATCGATAGAACCAGTATTTTTATTATATATTTTTATTAATGATGTTTTAACTGATATAGGAATTTGTTAACGTGAAGTTAGTTGAGAATACTATGTTATTTGAAAAGGAACTGCGAAGTATCTCTAAGAGAGAGATTTTTATTATTCCCGGTTGACGGAGGTATATGTTGGAAGTATGACAACGAGCATTGTGAAGCCATTGGGAAGTTGTATCTGAAAGAAATCATAGAAACAATGGATCTTTGTTGAAACTGAGAGTAAACTGAGTTCTCTTTAAATCGTTCTAACCAGAGATTGAATTTACGGTAATTATTCAACGAATTGGAAGATTATATTTTATTAAGTATTTTTATTTTGATGATAGACCAGTTATAGGAGGTCAATGAACTATGTCTTTACTTAATTGTACGGATTATAGAATCCCGAATTGTAATAGTATCCCGAATAAGACATAGTATGGTGAAGATATCTTCTGAAGTCTGTAGGAATTTAAGTGGAGAAATAGGAAGACAATTTAAGTCTATTTTGTGTGTGAAGAAGGCAGTTTGCCCATTGAAAATATTTTATCTTAACTTGAGTATTTGATGAACTGCATCGCCGATATTTGTGTTGCATATAAATAATGTTTAGGATTTAGAGAAAGGTTTATAGTCATGTTTATGTGTGTTGTAACTTTTTTGTTTAATTTTATTTTGAATAGAGATTTTTATCGCTCCAATGAGAAGAATTTAAGTAATAAGAGACGGGAGATAAATTGTATAGAGTAATGGATAGATTTTGTAATGACAGAGATCTACGTCAGGGTAAAATAATATTATTTTGGGGATTTTTTAAAGCTTTATAACATTATATTTATGTTATGAGACTCCCGTTACCTAGGGTACAGCAGTTGTTTGCCAAGATTTCATTCGTAATTCTTATTTGAGCTTATGAAAGCCACTGTAAATTTTTTAATTGGTTTCTAGAATAAACAAATATGTGTACTGTAACAGAAGTAATGACATTCGGTCATTTTTGACTCAGTTTAAACGTTAATTGTGCATATAATAAATGCAAGTTATAGGAGGCGTGTATTTATGTCAATAAATATGACAGGCACGTTTTTATGATTCCCTGGTCTTTTATAGAAATCTGGCATTTTCTTTGTAGTTAAGCGTTAGTGGAATGTGCTATAGGGTGGAAGTTTCCGAGAGACCTAATCCGCATCCTTACTCCCGAGATTTTCATGGATTATCGTCCTTCCTGAGTAGTTTGAGAACACCTATTGTTCTGTAGTTTGTTTCTATAGCACATTCAGTTTGAAAAATCCCTGTTCCTTATGCTGAGTGTATTCGCCAGGTAGCACTGTGTTGTTTTTAGCCGGGACTTCAAGATGCCAAAATCCATTGTTTTTCCAGCGTCGGATTTTGGTGGATTATCCAGAAATAACGTTACAGCGATTTTATATCTAACCCAACGTGAGTGCTCGTGATTTTGGGTCCCACAGTTGAAAGCCTAACGATTTTATGGCTATAACATGTGTGCTAGTGATTTTAGCCCCACAGTTGAGTGTCTAGTGTTTTTATGGTGCATATCAATGATTTGGGACTAGAGATTATGGTCATCATGGTTGATAGTGCAGTGTTTTAATTAGCAATTCCGAGGTGAATAACTAGAGATTTTAGTTAGTGCACAGGGATGAATTTACGTTGAAGGTAGATGCATTGTGGAACCTTGACATGATGTAATCGTATTAGAAAATATTTTAATTGTTACTCGGGAGTGTTAGATAATCGATGGAAGGCTAGAAATTTGGTAACAAATAGTCAACCAACGTTTATCGAAGTGAGAATGGATTGATGAAAGAAATCTAACCTGAACTGTTAACTATGCATTTCTGTTAAAGAAAGTCTAGTCCAAGGATTAACCTCAGGAAGGTAATGACTAGATCTTATTTGATTTGATTTACTGGCTGTATGGCTATTTTGACGTCATAAGTAATGTAAAGTTAATATTGTGAATTAGGATTGCTGTTTGACTTTTATTTTAGTAGACCGTTGGCTACAAATGATAATGTGTCATATAGGGACTACGGATTTTGAATACGTAATTTAAAGAAGTCAGGTATTCGTAAATTATGGTAAGTTAACTGGTAAACGATAGATTCTCCTTTATTATTATAGTGGTATAAATGGTAGTTGTTTCGGATATTCTCGATTGTTATCGTAGTGATTGCTCCCTTTTCTCAAGATAAGAAGATGCCAGGAGACTTGGAAGCTATTAGAGCAATGTTTGCCACATTGCAGGAAATGCAGGGCAAGTTAGACAAAGACTTGGAAGCCCTACATCAAGCCACATACGAGAATCAGAAAAAATAGAACGAGAAATTAAGACAAATGCAGAAGAAATTAGGAGAGAGGTTAAAGCTGACACAGATAGATTAGCTAGGGAATGCCAGAATAATGCAACGGAGACCAAAACATATTAGCCACTTTGCAAACTCAAAATACAGAGACCAAAGACACATTAGCTAATTCCCAAGCAACTTTAGCTACGTTGCAAACTGCACCCTTCAATAAAGCATGGTTTTCTCAAGATTCATCTACGGGGTCGTGTTCAGTCCTGACTGCATTACACAGCAAAGGTCGCTTAAAAACAACATGCTCTAACGAATAGAAAGGTCCATGACAGAGGCTATACTAGAAATAAAATGAATAACAAGTAGAATAAAGGATATTTAATGACTGAAAATTATGTACATAATAATGATAATAAATAAATAAAAATCCTCCCTGACTTTCACCCCCTTAAGAAATAAATATATTACTGAGCGGTAAGGCTCGCTCCACCAACAAAACAATGTGAATATAGCTTCACACAAAATGATTAATCATAACATAAACTTTGAGCGGTAAGAACTAGCTCGTCACAACATATGGATGCAAGTCCATTTTTCCTGGTCAAGAAGTTATATAATGCGTGGTGTACTGCTCTTTAATAAGAAAATGAGTACTGATGCGAGTCCGTTTACAACTGAAACAGTCATGTTGCTCACGGAGTTGCATCTTTTAAATCACACTACGGCTATGGGACCCACTCTTAATTAACACACAATAATTACTACTGACACATGCAAGATCTAATAATACAAAAAGATGAAGAATCTCCCTGATATTCTAGCTGGTGCCAACGCACACAAAAATAAAAAGAGCATGCCAAAAATAGGCCAAAACGCTCGCATCACAAATTGGGAACATAGCCTCGCACCTCCTAATGCCACACGGGGTCATTGAACGCGTAAAATAAACACACAAGAAATGAAGCAAAAGCAACAAAATATAAGTCTAACGGCTGAAAACTATATTTACATTTTTATAAAAAGCCAGACAAACAGATGTTTCGGAAGCTACCTTACAACTTATGGACAACACCCATTTAATCAATCAAATACTCATTATAACCGATCAGGTTTTGTGAATTTTAAACAACGTCTTAAATTGAAGTACAGGACCCAGGCCTGTTACTAATGACAAGTCGCGTTATCTGATTTGAGCGCACCCCTCGTGTATGAATCATCGCTGCCTCAACTATTTCTCTCAGTCCTTCAAGCTAGGTGCTATTTCCATCTGGAAACGCAAACATATCTCACTCATCCACCTGGATGGCAAGAAAACACAAAATATACCACGAGTCCAGCCTCGCGAGGTTATGAACTGGGCCGATGTGGAGCAAGTCAGAATAATCACAATGATATATTCTCGCTAACACAACATAAAATCACACTACGCCCTATAAAGCTTGGACTGACTCACTCATAACATACCACTGGGTCGGCTCAAAACAGATCAACAATATTGTGTCCATAGACACATTAAAAAAAATACACAACAAAAACTCGGGTGCAAAGTGACATCCCGTACAGATCTGCTGGAAAAGCTACTATCAAAATAATCCTGATCCGTCATAAAATTCTGCTCACAAATAATCTTTACCCTCAAAATTCTATTTTTAATCTCAAAATTAATTCAGTTCCATTTTTGTTATAAGGCATACCTCCGAATTATAATGCTTGACCGCGATTTACGCAAGCGAATGCGAGCACGAGCTGCGCGTCGCCCCGTATAGTTGAACCAAACAAAATCACAATATTTACAAAATACAAAGCGCTCGGCTTGTCCCATACTTAATGTGTCAGTAAACAATAACTAAGAATCTACATGACCAAACAAACAAACAAATATCTACAAAAATATGTCCCATAATACCATACCTGATTTAATAAATAAATAAATTCATGTGTACTCAATCCTTTAAAACAGCGCCAAGGAAACATCTGCAGCCATCACTCCTTTACGATGCTTAGCTCGTCATCGACATATTCTGGCAAATGTTCTGCTGGTTCCAAGATCCGGTCTTTTTCCTAGACGACATCTCGTGCAGAATTAAATAAAGTTGTCAGATACACACACGATATATTTCCTCTTAAATTCACCGATCAAGTACTAAATTCCTTGACAGTCTATTGGTGAATTATTTCGATGAACTGGTCCTATCTGGTAGTACTGGGACT
Source organism: Meconema thalassinum (assembly GCA_946902985.2). Taxonomy (NCBI): domain Eukaryota; kingdom Metazoa; phylum Arthropoda; class Insecta; order Orthoptera; family Tettigoniidae; genus Meconema; species Meconema thalassinum. The sequence goes on along the minus strand of OX336389.2, from coordinate 994,716,291 downwards.
ACAAATAAATCACTGAAGTTACACTTATAACTTGACGAAAATGTTTCATGTTCAAATAATTGAAAAAAATATGAAGTTGTGCCTCGTGTCCTCCGACACCTGAATAAAAGACCTTACGTCCTCAAAAGCTCAAATAAAAGTCAACGTTACGTCCTCAGACGCACAAATAAAAGTCATCTCTCGAAGCTTCCTGGACCATTATAAATGAAACTGGCTAGGGTAGGTGTGGAAGGGGATTTATGAAAAAATATTCCATAATAATTATCAGACTAGCACGCGATCGGTATCATTGAGTTCGTAGCAATGTGGAGGTTACGATTATGCTGTAGCTGGCTCGAATCGATCGTGGAATTAATCCGTAGATAACTCCCGCATTAATTTACCAGGGTGCGTTACCAAGCCGAGTTGCCGCTAAAACAGGGCGTCTTGATATTATTGGTTCAGACTCTTGTAGATCTTTGCGCGCTTTTACTTGTATTTCTGCCACAGGGAGTGGTTAACATGAAGATTGACCAATTACATCATGACACAGATAGATTAGCTAGGGAATGCCAGAATAATGCAACTGAAACCAAAACATATTAGCCACTTTGCAAACTCAAAATACAGAGACCAAAAACACATTAGCTAATTCCCAAGCAACTTTACCTACGTTGCAAACTAAATCCAATGAAGCCCAAGCAACTTTAACTACACTAGATACCAGGGCTACTGACACCCATAACCCTTTAGCTAGGACCCAAACTTCCTTGAGAGCTTTAGAAATCCAGTATGAAGACAATAGTAGAGGAAAGTCGCCAAATATGGAATACCATTTATATTTTTGCTGATATTGAAATAATTGATTGAATTAAAAATGTTTTCAAATGTGTACCATTTTTAAGAATTAGTTATGCAAAGAATGTCATATAATGCTAAACTGAATATATTATGTGGAAGTAATTAGAAATATTTTTGTAAGAAAGTTACATTTTACATAATAAACAAGACGGCTCGAAATATGGAATACTTAATGAAGTTCATGAGATTAGTAGTTCATTTACAGAAATCACACACAAATCGCAGCAATCACTTGAGGGATCTTCGACTGGACGATCGACAGACCAGTCTCATCTACATTGAACACCCTGTCAGCAGCATAATGATTTTTATCGCACTCACGGTCCAGTAAGTCAAAGAAATAGAACACATCTTCCTTATTAAATCCTTTCACTGTGGCAAAAGATGTTCCTGTGGGTGTTCGTAACGATATTTCGTTTCTATGGCGAGATAAAAATAGTTTTAGCCATTTTTTGCCTGTGCAAGTTGAAATGCAAGTTGTTTCATGTCACCCCTAGAGAGACCAAAATATCTTGCCTCCATGATTTTCAGGTACTCGAGGAGTTGCTTTTCTATGTTACGTGGAAGAATCGGGCGTCTCCCAAGTGCGGTCTTTACTGCATCCTTGAGTTCAACATCCTTCACGGAATACAGCCTGAACAAAGTAGTTCTAGTTACATTGAATTGTTCAGCTGCTTTTTTAAATCCCATTTTCTTTTCTTTTCTCGTACCGCAAAAATAGCTTGTTTCATGTCATCCGGGTTTCACCGTTTCCTCTTACATCTTTCACCTGACATGACCTAGAAAAATTGTACAAATAATTGTATAATTGATTATATTCATACAAATAAAGTAACAGGAATGAGGAGCCAAATATGGAATACTATTCCATATGGCGGACCCCATGTATTCCATATTGGGAACTTTGCCATGTTGATTTCAAGGATGCGCAACGGAAAAGAAAATAAACGTAAGGATTAACAACTACGTATAGCTAATAGCGTAGCACATACACTATAATTTGCATCCTAGGATAAGAATAATACCCGATAATAAAGGCATACAATAATGCAATGAGTGCACACCTCACAAAATCTCAAAGACGGAAGATTCAAACTTCAGCAAGTAACTAACCAACCATGCTCAGCAGAGTCGTCTCGCTCAGTGACCACGGGAATACAATGGCGTCACACGCAAGCACTGACAGGAAAGGGAGATCTACCAACCACACAATTCGAAATATTAAGGTATTCCATATTAGGCAACTATTCCATATATGGCGACTTTCCTCTAAAAAGCTAACAGATTTTCAAAATTATATAACCCTCCAATTAGGCAAGCTCCAGTCTGAAAATCTCGGTATCAACTCCAACTTGGATGAGTTGAAAACAACTGTGGCTAAGCTACAAATACAGGTGAATCAGAAGGCTGATCTTGTAAGGGCTGATTCTGAAATTGATATGAAGTGTATTGTTAATGAAAGTGTTGTTTAACTTAAGAATGAATTGATTAAAGCCTCAGGCATTACTGTGAAACCATGATTTCTCTAAGAAACTTGTTATGGCCGAGTATCGTCTCAATAAAGATATTGTAGATGTTAGAAATAATTTTGTTAAAAGAATTCAAAATTTACAGTCACAACAACTTGTAAATTTAGAACCAGGTCTGGGCAGTAAGATTAAATAACACGTTAATTCATACATAGATAGTAAAATCTCTAATTTAAGTGTCGAAATTGAGTTAATCAGAAGTAAGTTACAGGAAGTTAATGTAGGCGTATTCTCACAGTTTGGAGGATACAAATAAATGTCAGACTATCGAACTTAATCATGACAATGGATCTATGCCAGACCGAGTTGACGAAAGTAGTACTAGAGAAGAGCGAGAAAGATTGCAAGAACGAGTAGATAGATTGGAAGAGGAATTATTTCAAGTGAGGAGGCTGAATTTACCACGAGTCAGAGATAGTCAGGTGCGATTCTCGACGACTAATGAGAACATGCCACCAGGAAATACGGTATCAAGTATTCCAAATGTCATGATAATCCGCAATATAGATCAGAAACCACGTACTTCTCCAGGAAATTATGGTATGACTCCAATAGAATTCGTAAATGACGTTTCTGAATATATTATTGAAAATAACGTCCCTGAAGAAAGAAGGTTAACACTAGTAGAGCGTTATTTAACTTCTACTGCGCTTCAGTGGTATCGTGCTTTCAGATGGACATTTAGGTCCTTTGAGGACTTCGCGGATGCCCTCATAAAACTATTTTGGTCGATGGACGAACAACATAACTTAAGGGTAGAGGCATACTCGCGGAAGTATGCTAGTTCACATCCCACTCGCTATGCTAGCTACTTCGCAACGCAATGATCCCAGCTCCAATATTTAAAACCTCCACCGTCAGACATAGAAATGGTCCAAACAATATCGCGACATTTTCCGGCCGATGTTAGAAGGAACATAATAGCGTCTAGAATATCCAGTGTGCAAGAAATTGACGATTTGTTACGGAAACTCGGCTATACGTCCAATGCGTCGAATTCAAGCTTTCGCAATCCGAGAACGGATCATCGCGAATTGAACATTATCATGATCGATGAGATGCAGCAAACGGAGGAAAATGTAAGAGATAATTGGAGAGGAGGACCTATTAGGTATGGCTATACTCAGAATCAGAGAAATCAGTATCAAAACCGTAGGCAACAAGATAGCAGGCCATACCAACGCTATTCGCGAAATAATACCCAGAATAGAAGAACGGGTTATCAATATAACAATGCATATCGCCAGAATAATTATTACCAGAGGGGTAATAACAACAACAACAATAATCGCCAAGGATATTCGCGATACAAAAATTGGAAAGAAGACAATTATAATCACGAGAATTTCCAGCAGCGAAGGAACCAGGAAAATCATAACTACGTCCGAAATCAACGGGAAGAAAACCAGCGGACAAGAGAGAATAGACAACGACAGGATGAACAGAAACCAAGCACTAGTAGACAGTAGAACAGAGGTAAAGATAATGAAACTTATGTGCAAAGAAAACTTCAAATAGACAACAGTAATAGACGATAGAAAATATTCACATGCTATGGAAATGATGAAGTAGTTAGGGAAATTCCTAAAGATACTCTGCCGACGAGGGAAATAAGAGTAGAGGCAGCCCACGAGAATCTAATCGCCACGGCGGAGCAACGGGAAAATTGCACGCAAGGAAAACGGTATGATACACCGCTGAGGAAAGACGATTTAGTGGTTATAAAAAGACCTACGAAAGCTGATGTGACGAAGCAAATATACCCAAAATTTGCTAAGGCATATTACGGCCCGTTCAAAGTATCAGAGAGTTTTGGCAATAATTGTTACAAGATTTTTAACATTCAAGATGATCAAGTGATTGGAAACTACAATGCAAAGAATTTAAAACGATATTTCAGATGGATAGATTAAAGAATAAAATACGGTACAGTTAATATCTGAAGAGTGCATTTCAAAAGCATTGTATCACGCTCTTGCAATGGAAGTGGAGTGAGGATTGTACGTGTATATATGAGCTTGGAAATATCCATGTCCTCAAAGTTTTCTAACTAGCCAATGCTAAATAAAGTCGACACGGGGAACAAGCCACGAAAGTGGTTTATACATCTCGCTCAGTTAGCCAGTTAACCGAGCCGACCAATGAGGAAATTATTAGCAGCCACGTGATCGACAAGGCACAAAGGGAGCGCGGCACAAAGAAACTATGCCACAACAAATAAACGGAGATACCCGAAGACTACCGACGAACCGACAGGCGCACGCGAGTGAATCGTGACCGCAGGCTTGGAGGGGGGGCTCGAGCCTGGCGCGTGTCGAACGCAACCGATAAGAAGCAGCCTTACTTAGATAAAAGTGGATAGTGCAATTAGCATAGCAAATTACCTGCATGATTTTAACATTTCATAACATCATAGACGGTGTTAAATAATAAATAAATATTTATTAACATTGCGGCTAATTAAATGTTTAATTAAGGATTATTATCATCATCGCTAATAAGGAACCAATGAGACCCATGTTCTGAAAGGTGACGTTAACTTTATTGTTGGTGAGGGAAATATGAGAGAGGAATCGGGGCTCTTAATAAATACGACCTCGTCAGGAGTGGACGTCTTAACCAAATACTCTACAAGTGAACAACTCTGATAGACATTATTATACCTTTGAATAAGATGACTACTGCTAGCAAATAGCAATGAGAACGACGGCACGTTGTTCTGTGCAAGAATATCAAGGCGACAGACAAATAAATTTGAAACATGTTAAGAAATTATTCTACTTATTTCTATCATGTCGAAAATTCTGAAGTTGAGGGAGGTGAATACAACTGAATCTACAGAGATCGTCATGACGATCTAAAATGTTAATGGGAACATAACTATGATGGCAGAGAGAGTATTTGAAATGACATAATATCAATATCTAGGGGGAGCTAAACATTTCACCAACTACAATGACGAATACTAATATATAGGAACTTTGGCGAAGAAGACAGAAGAATTTCACGAACGAAGGGCGGCTCGGGTAAATCCCAGCGCAATCAAGAGAGAAAGGGTTTTCCCATCTCATACAAGAAGATAGCCCAGCGGAAAGGACGGCCACACGAAGCTGTTGGAGTTCGAATCCCGTTCCTGACAGCCTCGAATCTTCCGAAGGAGATCGAGGAGAAGCCCACCAGACATCAGGAAGCTTCAAGCTATCAGAAACAATCCGTTTCTGAGAAACAGCGAGGAAAGCCCACTTCTAGTCAACTTTAACGCAGCACAAGGTGGTCTCATGAGCAACGATGTATCCCATTTTGGAGAATTGTAGATACTTTGGAGAATATCCGACAACTTTCTAATTAATGCCATTTTTCTACATTTTCGTAATATCATTTTAGTTTTCGATTTTATATTTTCATAGCTACGTCATGTAGATATTTATTCTCTATTTTCATCGATTTTGATATTTTAGAATTGTAATTTGTAATTTTGAATTTTGCGACTATCGGATTTGAATGCTGGAGATTTTACCGTTTAGCTCAGAACATTTTTATTGGTCAAGTTTAAGTGTGTTTCGATCACATTTTATTGGTTTATGAATAGTATTATATCGTTATTTGATAACGATGGAAGTAATGGAATTTTTTCTCAATAATGTTATACCGAGGTATATTTTAGAGAATGCGATTCTTAATGATCGTATTTGGAGATCCATTTAAAGTCACGATCTGATAACTTATTAGACGGATCTGGTTATAAATATTTGGTGACATAATTCACAAACATAAGAGTATGGAATTTCAAAACAAATATATTAAGGAAAGAATTTATATGATAATGTAATGTGATGTTAGTAAATACGAATTGCAACGTATTATTGAAACAATAAGATATTGAAGAATGATTTAAGTGAAATATCACAGCTACTAGGAAGCATTATTGAAATGTGATTTATATAAGTGTATTGTTATTAGAAGACTAGTATTTTTTCACATTACATGTTAAATTAATTAATCGATAGAACCAGTATTTTTATTATATATTTTTATTAATGATATTTTAACTGATAGAGGAATTTGTTAACGTGAAGTTAGTTGAGAATACTATGTTATTTGAAAAGGAACTGCGAAGTATCTCTAAGAGAGTGATTTTTATTATTCCCGTGTTGACGGAGGTATTTATTGGAAGTATGACAATGTGCATTGTGAAGCCATTGGCTAATTGTTGAAAAAATGTCCGTAGTGACAGATTTGCGCATGATTTTGATGTTGAAAATAGGATGTGTTAAGAAGAAGCAGTAGTGTAGATGTTTATTAATATTTGAAGTTATTGAAATAGACTCATTGAGTTGAAACTCCTTGAAAGTAGTAGGACAGCGAATCCTAGATGAAGTTGTATCTGAAAGAAATTATAGGAACAATGGATCCTTGTTGAAACTGAGAGTAAACTGAGTTCTCTTTAAATGGTTCTAATCAGAGATTGAATTTACGGTAATTATTCAGCGAATTGGAAGATTATATTTTTATTAAGTATTTTTATTTTGATGATAGACCAGTTATATGAGGACAATGAACTATGTCTTTTTTTAGTTGTACGGATTATAGAATCCCGAATTTTAATAGTTTCCCGAATACGACATAGTATGGTGAAGATATCTTCTGAAGTCTGTAGGAATTTAAGTGGAGAAACAGGAAGACAATTTATGTCTATTTTGTGTGTGAAGAAGGTAGTTTGCCCATTGTAAATATTTCATCTTAACTTGAGTATTTGATGAACTGCATCGCCGATATTTGTGTAGTATATAAATTATGTTTAGGATTTAGAGAAAGGTTTATAGTCATGTTTATGCGTTTTGTAACATTTATCTTTAATTTTATTTTGAATAGAGATTTTTATCGCTTCTATGAGAAGAATTTAAGTATTAGGATACGGGAGATAAATTGTATAGAGTAATGAATAGTTTTTGTAATGACGGAGATCTACGTCAGGGGTAAATTCATTTTATTTTGGGGATTTTTTAAAGCTTTTTTATTATGGGACTCCCGTTACATCTACAGCAGTTGTTTGCCAAGATTTCATTCGTAATTCTTATTTGAGATTATGAAAGCCACTGTAAATTTTTTAATTGGTTTCTAGAAGAACAAACATGTGTACTGTAACAGAAGTAATGACATTCGGTCATTTTTGACTCAGTTTAAGCGTTAGTTGTGCATATAATAAATGCAAGTTATGGAGGCGTGTATTTATGACAATAAATATGACAGGCACGTTTTTACGATTCCCTGATCTTTTATACAAATCGGGCATTGTATTTGTAGTTAAATGGTAGTGGAATGTGCTATAGGGTGGAAGTTTCTGAGGGACCTAATCCGCATCCTTACGCCCGAGATTTTCATTGATTATCGTCTTTCCTGAGTAGTTTGAGAACCCGATTGTTCTGTAGTTTGTTTCTATAGCACATTCAATTTGAAAAATCCCTGTCCCTTATTTCTGAGTGTATTCGCCAAGTAGCACTGTGTTGTTTCTTAGTCAGGACTTCATGATGCTACAATCCATTATTTTTCCAGCGTCGGATTTTGGCGGATCATCCAGAAATAAGGGTACAGTACTATATGAGGGACGTTGCTGATATAGGCCATGAGAGTAAGACTTAATATAACGTGCAGTGGGCCTTCTTGAATATGCAGATTGATAATGAATAACTCAAAGTATTTGTAAGCTACAATAACGAAAATTAGTAGCAAAGTAAAAACATTTGGCTTCATATGACTTATTCAAAAGCACAGTGACTCCATACATTCACGATGGTGGCTGGGCGTATTAGTAAAACCTGAGTATTATCTTCTTATAATAATAATAGTAGCACAATTAGCGGAAAATTGGTTGAGAGAGGAGTACCATATAAAATACCTCGCTAACATTACTATTTATTAAAGTTTCAATGACGAAATGCTGCATGTATATAGTCTCAGATAAGAGGCTTTCTCGGCATAAGGCACAAGATCAACGATTCCTTATATGCAAAATGGTGGATGGACGTACTTATCAAATGTTAGTATCACTTTCTCTGGACGCAAGAGTGGAATTACAACGAAACGAGACGAGACATAGCAGGGTACAAGTCTTAACGTTCGTCAAAAGAGTATTCAGTTATACTTAGTACTATTTTGTCCAACCCCGAGCGTACCCATCAAATTTAAATACATTTCACCAATCCAACAAAGCAGCCGCATGATTTACTTCACCGGCAATCTATATCTTCAAAACTAATAATAATATCACCCTTAAATATTGTAGGGTTATAGAGGATACTAATATATGCTCAGCTATGTGACGCTTAAAAACATGTTAAGTAAAAGCCCAACGTAGCGTCCAAGCAAAGTTAACATATTTGAATGGTATTTTATCGAGATTTAATCACCCGAACCCAGTGCAACCAAACACCCTACATGTGTACAAAAATAACAATCTACTTTCATCTAATTCAAATCTTTTCATAAAAGCAAAATTGCGACTGTGCGAAATTTCAAAATTAAGTTTTTATTATTTGTGACCTAATTATGCGTTTGAAATGACAGTTTAAATAATGAACCTACGCAATAGTCTTCATCTAATGGTACGGACCTCTATGGCCAACATATAGAGCAATCCAATATGTCGACCATCCAAAATATTTATACGGTTCTCAATATCTGCGAATCTATTTAAGCAATCAAACTGACATTTTGTAAGTTGATAGAGTTTATAAACATAAGTTTATGTATGATACTTCAATAGCCTGATGAATACCAATCCAACATGGCAGCGACGCGGCATTTCAAAATTAATCTAGATTTCTCACGTGACCTCATTATCCGAGCACAGTGAAACGTAGCAAGTTAAATCTTAATAATTATAAGAATTAATATATTGGCATCTGATTTTATTCAATTTCTATGAGAACTTAAAAATGGCAATGCGACCCTTTTAAGGCGGGTTCACACGGAGTCGTGAAACGAGCGAGAGCACTACTAGTTTTGAGCATGCGTCACGAATTGCCTATTCAACTTAAGAACCCACGACCTTGTTCAGTTCACACGGACGAAGTGTTCTCGATGGTCGTAAGTTTCTCGCTCGTTGTTCAATCATGGCAGAATGTGAAGCTGTAAAAGTTGTTTGTGAAGTACTAATACAAGAGTTGATAAATCATTTGAAATCCCGGAATAAAACAAAAAAGAGGCATGTGTGGGTTCGGGACTGGGTAAAGAGGCGTAATGTACTCGGTGCCACCAATAGTATTTGCCGGGAGTTATCCTCGGAAGATCCAAGTAGCTACAGAAACTTCCTTAGGATGGAACCAAATCTGCATGCTTGTATGCTTCCGAATTTATTTTCCACAAACATTCCTTTTCGCGGTACAACTCGACAAACTTCATCACCTGGGCACTACTCTTTTTAAAAACAAACATATTGTCACCCCTTCGGCAAGAATACGACTGAAGCGGTCGTGCTCACTCCAACCAGTCGGATATTTCACGCCCCACCTTTTCGAGGGCGAGCACGACCCCCACTCCCACTACCACTGGTTCACACGAGGTCGTGTCCATGACCGGCTGATCGGCCAGTAGTGCTCTCGCGCGCGTCACGAGTCCGTGTGAACCCGCCTTTATAATATTCATCTGCGGGAATATAATTCTATAGAATATAAAGTATATGAAACAGTCCAACATGGCGCCCATGCCAAGTATTTCAACGGTTCTCAATATCTTCAAAACTATTTATCCAATCAAACTGAATGTTTGTATGGCGCTATAGGACTATCAAGTAAGGACAAATATGTAACTTTTCAAATCCTGAGGACACCAAAATATCATGGCAACCAAGTGATGTTCAAATGTCTAAAAAAAATGTTCTGCCGATGCTGGCCTATCCACCTGAGTACGATGAAAGTTGGCACAGGGAATCTTCATTCACACATCTAATGATGTAGAATTGTTATCAAGAATTCAAAATGTCATCAGTTCAAAATTTTAAAATCTTATTTCTTTATTCCACGTATCGTATCCAAGCGATTAAATAGATGATTCGTATGATGGGTTATAATAACAATCATTGTTTAATGGCACAAAATTCTGTAGCTTACTTTCGCAAATCGTAGAAGCCGTGCATTTGACGTTTCTAAAAATTTACTCCCTTGGTTTGTGACAGAAATATGCCAACTCGCGGGACGAATCCTAATCACTGATATTGAAAGCTATATATTCCAGCACATACCTTCTCATTGTAATGGTTTTGGTTAAGACAATGGTCGTGAACCAAATGCTATTTAGTATATAACATGGAAAATCCTTTTTAATAGGCAGCAGAGTTAGGCTATAAGTGGGATATATGAATAAAGGCTATGTAGTTCTTCACGGAATTAGGCTACTTGTTTCACATGATCAAAATAGGCTAAAAGAATCCGTTCACCGTATCGCACCGTCTACGTAACAGCTTCTACCTTGACTGTCCTGCTGACTCCGATAGCAGACCAACACATAACTAGCTGCACGTCTAAGGCGTGTGTCAGTGCACAACTGTTGTTAAAATATATGAAATGATAAACTTAAACATCTCTTGATCAAACAAACCTAGAGACAATTTTGTATAAATAAAGAGTATATTGTACAGTGACACCTGATATAATCGTACATTATTTAAATGCAAATAACACGGACATTGAGCTTTTTAGTGCTACATAACCTGAAATCCACCAAATGCATATCCTACCACAATGAAAGATTTTTATTCGTCTTAAAATGGCGTCGCTAGTTATACTGTCTATTTCAACAAGAACACCGAGGATTTCACAGGTAAACAATCGGCAGTCGAGTCTTCAGTAGCCCTGCTGCCTCCTATGCATCGCTGGCTCGGGACGGTAAAGAAAGCGAGAATGAAACAGAGAAAGAAACAAAGAAAGAAAGAAAGAAAGAAAGAAAGAAAGAGAGAAAGAAAGACATGGCACTCCTAATATTATTTATGCCAGAAACGCTGACAACTTGATTGAGAAGTCTGAAAAGCATTATTTCTTCAAAATTATAATACATTTTCTCAGTCTGAAAATTCTGGCTTCCTCTAGTAACATACATTTTTGGCTGCTTTTGATAGTTTACGAATATAAAAGTAGGAATTTGAGATCAGTTTGAAGCTTGTTGTTTGTCCATCACTCTGTTCATCTGTCAGTGTCCCCCCTTATAACATTTCAACGGCTGCATAGAATTCCACAGGCATTGGTCTGCATCACATCGTCGTTTGGGACATTTGACTTTGCATATCTTCAAGTCCGCAATTTTTGCCATATTGATTGTTGACAAGGGACTCCTTGGCTCCGGAATCAGTCAGCGGAATGTTACGAAATGTAATACATTTCTGCGGCACGCAAGGAAAAGGAGTTCTGAAAATTTTCACTCATTTTTTTTTGAATATTAAGCACATTCGCCATCTTGAATATGTAAAATGTGACACAACAAGTCAACAAGTAAATCCCTATTTATATTATAGGCCTAATTGTGAAAGTTTGTGAGTGAGTGGGTGTGTTTGTTACCGCTTCAATCTAAAACGGCTGGACGGATTTGGTTGAAATTTGAGATGAAGATAGCTTATACCCTGAATTAACATATAGGCTGCCTTTCATACACACATATATATATATATATATATATATATATATATATATATAGAGAGAGAGAGAGAGAGAGCGATAGAGAGCTCAATGTTCGTAGTTAGGCCATTTGGCACAAATCTACACCGTTTCACCTATGTGGACCAAATTTTACATACTTACCCTCTGAAATCCGACAAGTAATACTGTCCACTTCAAATTTCAAGCAGCCCTCTCCATTCCCTGCATTTAGGCCCTTTGGAACAAATCTACACCGTTTCACCTATGTGGACCAAATTTTTCATACTGACCCTCTGAAACCCGACAAGTAATACTGTCCACTTCAAATTTCAAGCAGCCCTCTCCATTCCCTGCATTTAGGCCCTTTGGCACAAATCTTCACCGTTTCACCGATCTGTACCAAAATTTACGTACTTACACTCTGGAACCCGACGAGTAACACTGTCCACTTGAAATTTCGGACTGCCTGCTACATTACCTACATTTAAGCCCTTTGGCACAAATCTACACCACTTCACAAATCTGGACCAATTTTAACGTACTTACCCTGTGGATTCCTGCGAGTAACACTGTTCACTTTAAATTTCGGACAGCCTTCTTCATTCCCTACATTTAGGCCCTTTGGCAAAAATATACACCGTTTCACCAATCCAAACCATATTTTACGTACTTAACCTTTGGATTCTTGCAAGTAGCACTGTCCAATTGAAATTTCGGACAGCCCTCTCCATTCCCTACACGTAAGCCCTTTGGCACAAATATACACCGTTTAACCAAACAGAACCAAATTTTACGTACTAATCTTTTGGAACACTGCCAAATATACTGTCTACCAGAAATTCGGACAGCCCACTATTTCTCTAGATTAAGGCCATTTGGACAAAATATTGAAATTTTTGAGACTAGGCTAATTTTAAGCTTCGCAATGCATGAAACAAAACTCACGACTTAAAATTTGGCTCAGTTCGGTGAAATGGTGTAGCTTTGTATAAATAATATCAGGCTCAAATTAAGCCTCGAAATGAAAGAAACAAAATACAGGACGTAACGTTTGGCCAGTCTGCTGAAACGGTGTAGATATTCATAAATAACAGACAAATGGGCCCGGAAACCACGTGTTTTGACCCTAGAACCAACCGTAATACATACCAAATGTCAGATCAAAGACATGCATTCAATAACCTTCACATTTATGGCACAACCTAGCGGCAGTTCATTTAAACTCCATAACCATTCTCAATGCAGACATTACAAATAATTTGAATTAACTTGAAATTACAATCATGTAAAAATCTTCATCATCCATACGAAGAACAAATATTTCTGCTATTAAAATACTGCATATCTGAATAAATATCAATAAATAAAGGTAGCGATCAAGCTACGTTAAATTTCATAAACACAGGTTTCACAAATCACGTACAGTAAGTAATGTCTGTAGCAACGAAGCTGTGTGACGGCTATTAGGGTTTCCGTAACACTTAAAGGCATCCCGCCGTCACATACGATACCTTATTGTGCACTTACAGAATTGTGAATCAGTCTATTTTACTGAAAATTATTTCCACGAGCGAGTATCCACTCCGCCAAAATCCACACTCACCACCTTTCCCAAAATTTTCACAAGACATGATTTTCAAAGCCCTCTTCTGTTTGTTGAGGTACAGAGATATTACACATGGAACGATACAATGAAATATTGGCAAATTTGAGTTCAAGGAACTGTTGTTCAGATTTGGCCTGGTGTCAAATATGCAGAAACTACCGGTACAGGTTGCACGGTCCATGTTCGTAACATGTAATGTTTTCCTTTGACAATGCATCTACTGTACACCATGAGCGAGGGCAACCTCTTTCAAAGCTATCTAAAAACACAATAATCTGGAATTTTCAATATTTAGAGGGGCATGTGAGGCAAAAGGTTGTTGTACATCAGTGGCCAATGTGAGGGATATTTTACTATAGGTCTATTAATAGCGAAAAGTAGACGTTCAAATCATCAATAATTGTGGGAAAGTTACATCCTGGATAGTTTAAGGGAAAATACTTTAAATTATCCATATTCGGATCGATTTGCCATTCCAGTGTGCAGGGGTGCAGTTCCCTCTTTAAACAATATTCGCAATTACTATTAACAAAGCGCAATGACACACACTTAACACCAGCAGGTAGGACTATATATTTAGACAAAACCATTTTTCCCATGGGCAACTGTATGTGGCGTGCTCACGAGTATCCAGACAACAAAATCGTTATGTCTCAGCAAAGCATGCCAAAACCAAGAACGTAATATTAATATGTGTCCACATAAGGTAACATTCAACTTTCTGAACTCTATGGAATTCCCATTTTGCGGCTCATACTAATATACTGTAGGCATGAGGATTTTCGGAATTGAAATGGATCCACCCAGCCGAGATTGCTGTAATAGAATAAACCAATTATCACCAATAATTCATCATCCCCATTGTCTTCATCGCGTGCGAAGCCGCGGATACCTGGTAGTAAATTTATATTTCTAAAATTTATCAAACGGGCAGTATCGTGCAAGAGCTTCATTCAGCAGAATTCAGAATTTCCTCAATTTTACACGTTCAGGATTGCGGCCAGTGTACCATTAAAACTTAAAATAAATAGAGCACGGCATAGTTGAGCAATGACCACTAAATTTTGTGAATGAGGACTATTGCCCAATAATCTTCAACTCAGAGGTCACAGAATATTTCTTGAATATAAAAAATATTAAAATTGGCAATTCAATCTCTAATAACTTGTACGTTTCAGACTTAGCAACAGTGTACTGTAGTAGCCCGCAGGGGTTACACTGCCGACTGAGCTAAGCAGCTCCCTATACAATCAATAAGTACAATATACTCGTATTTTAGGATACTTGACTGAAGAACTTAAGAAAATGAACCTTACATAAAGTATATTCTGCAGTGCGCTGAATAAGTCTCTAAGCATGAAACCGTACCTCCCTTCACCCTACACGCATGGTGATTCATAGTTTCTATCCGATGCGTTGAATAATAAGGTTTACATTCAGTGCCGTGTCCCCGTTTTCAAAGTTACCATATTTGTAGATCAACTACAGACACTGAAGTCGGCACTTATAAAGTAGATTGACAGCATAAGATGATCGGCTATTGTTCATTATGGTGTCATCTATGATGGCCATTCTTACCATCGTTAGCCAATAGTAGGATATAACGTAACACTCTACTTAAGACAACTGACACATTTGCATGTAGACAGCATAGTTTATGTGTTATTGTGCTTTATATATTTAGATACTGAATTTATATTATTAGGCCTTTTTGTGCTGGGAACATTACCATTACAATGTCACTACGACTGTCTGGTAGGTAGTCAGCCCAGAGGCTGGTTGGATCCTCAAAATGTACCACCATAGGCAGCACTCGAATGAGGCATACCAGGCAACAAATTAGGGAAAGCTTGAAGCAAAAGGATATGCCTGAAGATATTATTACCCGTGTCAGACATCTCTACAAGGAGACAAGGAGCTGTGTTCAAGTCCAAACCAACAGATCAGAGTGGTTTGAAGCAAAGAGTGTTGTTCAACAAGGTAGTTTTATATCCCCACTACTCTTCATTAATATTATGAATGAGGTAATAAAAGCTGTAAAGAAGATAGATAAGACACCAAATGCATTAGTCTTTGCCGATGACGTCTCGTTATGGGGTGAGACTGAAACGTAAATACAAATGAAGCTAGATCTTTGGAGGTCAGAGTTCGATAAGAAGGGACCAAGCATCAGCCGACTGAGAACAGTTGGCGTGGAAATGAGTAGGAAGCGTGAAGATATCCATCTCAGACTTGGTGATGACATTATAGATATTATTGATAATTTTAAATATTTGGGCAGCTATATCTCTGCGGATAACACCATTACACATGAAATCAGGAATAGAGTTCATACGGTATCCCATTTCTATCACACAGTATGTAATTTACTGTGGGAAGAATCGTTTCCTCTAACATCCCAAATCACATTTTATAAAACCTATCTCATGCCAATATTGACTTATGGACTTGAAACAGCCACCTGAACAACACCTGACAGTAGCAGACTTCAAGCTGCTGAAATGAAGTTCCTCCGGTCTTGTCTCCAGAAGAGCAGGAGAGATAAAATACGAAATGAGGAAATTAGACAACTGCTCAATATGGAGAGAAGTTTGCTTGACACACTAGAACTATCTATATTGAAATGGTATGGGCCTGGCCCCTGGCAGAACACCAAGATTATACTTTGACCAGGTCATCCTAGGTAAGAGACCAAGGGGAAGGCCTTGAGACATTTGGGAGAAGCAAATCTGGAGAGACTTGGTCAAGAGGGATGCAGATTGGCAGAAGAAATTGGAGCGCAGTGTGTGAGAGGACCGGACAAACTGGAGAAGGCTCATTTATGCCCATACCCGGCTTGCTGGAGCGGAAAATGGATGATGATGATGATGATGATGATGATGATGTTGACTAGGCAAGTTGACGAGTGTGGTAGATTGACATTGCTTTCCTCACTGAGTCAGAACAATAGCACTGACCCAAAGAATAGAACCTTTCACAGTACACACAGGCACTAGTTGTACCCTAAAGGTATTACTCCGCACCACTCATACCGAATTAGAATGAAGTAAAGATAATATAAGGTGGCATATCGTCTCTGCACCTGCAAAATCGCTTTTGCGAACCGGATGTTCTATGACAATCTTGTCCTTAAGATCAACCACAACCTAGCCATATGTGGATATATAGCTCCGTATAAGAATTTCGGAAGGTTCATTTGCCTAGCTTCATCGATAGCTTCGTTCCCACTGGAACATGGGGCATCCGTGAAAACACCTCCTTTGTGATCGTCGAGTAGGCAATGGCTCTTTCCCAAATCAACTTATTCTTCTCCTACAGTCTTCCCCCATGTTTTCTGAGGGCGACCTCTCCTCCCTGCACCTTGCGGGCTCCTTTCCAAAGCGTATCGCTCTATAGATCCTACTGGTTTTCTCAAGTTCAGACCTACCACCCCAATTTCCTGGTCTTGATTCGCATCGTAATTGGAAATAATAATAATGTTATTGGTTTTACGTCCCTTTTAACTACACTGGCTTTTAAAGACGCCGGGGTGCCGGAATTTTGCCCCGAAGGGGATCTTTAACGTGCTAGTAAATCTACGGACACGGCTCCCTCGCATTTGCGCACCCTCAAATGCCAGCTGACTGCGCCAGGATACGAACCTGCAACCTTCGACCCAGCAAGCGAGAACGTTACCCCTGAGCCACGCAGCCAGCCATCGTAATTGGAAGTTGATTTGTTAATCTCTAGAGTTCTTCGTTGGATATGATTTCGGGTAGGGGAAAGAAACCATATGTGAATTATTGTATGAATGTAGTAGGGCTATGGGTTGTGACCGTCATACGGGAATAGAATGGTAGAGAAAAACATTCCTACTTAGTGTATTTTGCAGGTGTAGCGCCTTTACACGGGGACCTTGTGGGTAACGAATGTCCCATTTAATTCAAAGTTAAAAGTGGACATATTTAGGTACACCCTGTAGCCAAAATAACCATCACATTGTCTTTAAAAAAATCATGAATGTAAGGTATCTTATGTTTAACAAAGCCACGCACATGTAGTACATTTGGAATAATGGGGTCTGAGAAATAAAATAAATAATTACGTGATGCATTTATTTTCAAAAAATTAAAATTTTCAATGTTCTTCACACAAGTATTTACACTTCTATACAACATATTGATCTAAATTTGCATCACATTCATTATTTGGGTATAACAAGTAAGTTTAGCAAGTTTCATGGTTATAGCTATCTTACTTTTCCAGAAATATGTACCTAAAACTGAAAAAATCACTTTTCTGGTCATTTCAATTTAAAAGTTTTACACATGAAACTAATTCATAATTAGAACTATCCTGCCCCATAATCTGGATCATCTACATCATTGGCTCCTTAGTGTTTCTCTGATGCTTTCTGGCATCTTGCCAAGTAACGTTGGTTCGTTTTTCAGCCTCGATCACTCGTTGGTGGTCTATATCATTGAGGGCTGATTGTGTGTTGACACCCGGTTCAATACCTAACAGCTTGTACCAAATTTCTTTCTTTCACCCATTGTCTGGCTGCGTGGCTCAGGGGTAACGTTCTCGCTTGCTGATCCCAAGGTTGCAGGTTCGAAACCTGGCGCAGTCAGCTGGCATTTGAGGGTGCGCAAATGCGAGGGAGCCGTGTCAGTACATTTACTGGCACGTTAAAGATCCCCTTCGGAGCAAAATTCCGGCACCCCGGCGTCTCTAAAAGCCAGTGTAGTTAAAAGGGACGTAAATCCAATAACATTATTATTATTATTATTTCTTTCACCGTGTTTGAACTGATAGGGGGAATCGATTTGCACACATACATAGCCGCCATCTGCAAATGATTGGGCTTATAACCTTATAGTTTGATCAAAATATGCTTCGTACATAAAGGTATGTTGTTGCGAAATTCGGTACAGATCAGATGATTAGGTTAGTCGTAATTTGATTTAAGTTTTGAACATTTCGGTTGCCGCCATTACGTTTCCGTCAAGATAGCGGTGACATAAAACAATAAAATAAAAATCCAAAATTTGACCCCTTTAGGCGACAAGGTCCCCTTAAAAGAACAGTGTAGGAATAGTACATGACAGTAAATATACACGAGGAGTATAAGAAGCTGAACGTGAAGAGACGAAGAAGAAGAAGTTTCTTAGGTATGAGTTCTGAATTTTGGTGATGCATAATATATACAGTATATTAACATTTATCCTGCTACAGTTTATGACAGGAAATTGATTTTTCTGACATGTTGAAAATATCTACATTTTACTATTGGCACTACGCCTGAAAATTCCACTTGCTCAGAATTTAGCTCTCCACCATTCTGTTCCATAAGTCTGCCATGCCCTACAAACCTAGGTGGTTATACAGTCCAACACAAGAATTCACCGAAGGTTGTTTTTCTCTATCTCTGAAAATAGTAAAATGAACCTTATGATATTGTTATGTGGGGCCATATATTCACATATGACTAAGGGTGTTACCAATCTTAATGATAAGAACGCTTGAGATCAACAGTGTCACATTGTAAATTTTAGAGACGCAGCGATGTTATATGGAAATAAAATTCTATTGATCGGAGTGAGTTTTAATGGCCGTATTAAATCTCGTAATAAAGAATGTGTTCCAGAATCTAGCTAGGCGTATGGTACAAGGAGGTTGGAACCTAGCGCTACGCAACTTACAGCGGTGCTTGCGTCCGCCACGTGGCGGCCAGGGCAAGACCGGGCTCGGCCTACGCTCTGGCGGTTGACCGACAGGATGGTCTCAAAAGCAATCTCTAACACACCATTTGTCCATCTGTCGCAGTTCAGCAGTTGAGTGGGAAGTAAAGCGATGCACTAAAGGACAGCAGCGAATATTTTTCGTTGAGACGCATAATTTAAAGGCTAAGTCGTATGAAAAATGTTTGCTTGAATTTTACATCCTTTATCAGGATGCACCTTAGCCATTG
Organism: Meconema thalassinum; assembly: GCA_946902985.2. NCBI lineage: Eukaryota > Metazoa > Arthropoda > Insecta > Orthoptera > Tettigoniidae > Meconema > Meconema thalassinum. The sequence continues at coordinate 994,696,740 of OX336389.2, read as the reverse complement.
AAAAGTAGCATAATGCAGTTGTTTAAGAAGTCGAGAGAACAGGCTCTGTGTCCGATAGGAGGAAGCGGTGTCCTAAACAAGCTCTTGCTTAGGAACGGCTTCTCAATGTCCCAGCAAGGCTGGAACTGAGTTCAAAATAATCGCTCCAGTGGCTCTTCCAAGATTGTGGCATATCTAAAGGTTCTGCTTGCGTAGGCCTAAAAATGCTTTTCTCGTAAAAAAATGTCTATGGTTTATAAATTGAATCGTACTACTGATCCGGTTGCGATCGCTAATTTGAGCAGGTGGATGTTACGAGTCGTATATGACGGCATTGTGGATCACACACTACTTCTGAAGTGCGATGGACCTTGGTCCCATCTGAATAGTTATGTGAACGCTCAGGATACTTGATATTGAGACAGTGAAAGTCCACACTTTACTCACGAAGTTCCGTTACACGGCATAAATATCGGGGTATGGTGTCCAGTCGGTCCTATATTTTTTCACAACGCAGTGAATTCAGAGCGCTGTTTGAAAAACATTATCCGACCATTTGCTGAAACGGTGACAGAAAAAGAAACACAGTACGTTTACTTCTAACAGGATAGTACAGAAACCAACCACATCAGCTTATTCAGTGCAAGCTGTTCGTGAGATTTTTGATGATCCGATATTTACCCGCGGAATTTGGTCCCTTCCTATCCTGGATTTAACTGTGACTTTTAACTTTGAGGTAACCTTTTACAGAAAGGGTAACGGAACAGCCCACGCACTCTTCAGGCCCTCAAAGAAGAGATCATAACCGTCATATGGAGTATAACCGAAGTGAATTTTAACGTGTCTTCCAGAACCTGGAAAGTGATGGTTACCATTTAATTCAATATATGTTGTGAAATCAGGTAAGAAAGAACTTTCATTGCAGAATTATTATTATTTTTTGGTCAGTGATTACTATCGACTCCCCTTGCATAGTGCCTCCGTGGGGATGTTCTCACTGGCCGCCACGCAGCAGAACCGAGCACACGTGAAAGTTGAGTTGCGCTAGGTTCTTAACTCCCTGTGTAATACCTGGTACATATAATGCAATTACCTACAATTTTAGCTGTGTAAGGCTTCTTGTTTATTATTTTATACAGGTAAAACAGGCCCGGACGAATTTTTCTGTGAAACAGTTTCCGGCATTGATGGATTATAGTATAAATGTGTAGGATTCGTATGGGGTAACATAAAAATGTCTTGTAATAGTCCTACTTCAACAAATCCATTCAGCTGAAGCATTCTCAAATTTTGATCTGATGAAGGTATTAAAGACTACTGTAATAGTAATATCCTAGGGGAGAAATTATATGTCTTTCTGATAACAAAAACACCACACATTTATATGTTTAAAGACGATTCTCTCTGTATATTTGTGAAATTGCAGATTACAGTGTTGGAAGCCATTTTTCAGTGTTGCCTTGTTAAACGAAATTTAAATGCTTTTCATTCGGTCAACGCGACTGTACCCAAATGTAATGGGTATTATTCCGTAAACCTGAAACAGTACATGAGATTCATAAACTCACTTGGATTATTAGTTCCAATCATCAAAAGATCAACACCATGTCCCTTACATTCAGACATTTAATTCTGTGTCTACGAGCTTGTTTTTGAAGATATTTATACTATTCACTATTTTAGTAACAGATGTTTATTGTAAGTTTGCGCAACTTGTCAGGTTTGTTGGTTTTATGTGTTTTTGTTAGTGGTTGTTGACTCTCAAGTTTACTTGCTTAGTGTGATAATTTGTGATTGTTAGTAAATGGTCAGGTTGGTGTTTGTAATTTGGAAATGGATTAAAGTACTTAGCTGGTTATTTGGGCGATTTAGTATCCTATCCTTTCTCGTACATCTTCTGTCACTGTTCGCAGTCCGTACTGACATTAAAATTTCAGATCGTTGGTAAACATAATTCTCAGATCCGGAACTTTACAACCCCTTCAATGTTATAGCGAATGTTTGTGTGATTATTACGCCTAGTAAAAATAATTCATTTGCATTTATTGATGTTTAATGACATACCATTTTGAAGTTAATGCAATCAGAAGGGTCTTGTATTGATTTGAATAATTTTACATCGTCTGGAAATAATGAAATATACAGTATGTGTATTGGAACTTGTTCAGATATGTTGTTTAAAATAGTAGGAATATCAATGGTCCTAAGTTAGATCCCTAACGAAGTCCCGAATTATTGATAAATTTATAAGAATGTCATGCTTCATATTTAGCACTTGTGGTCTGTTCCTCAGATACAAATCAGTAGATGGAAAAGAGGCACAGAAAAATTATATGTTAATAGTTAAGTTACGAGTGTGTCGTGATTTACTTTGTGAAATACCTTCTGGATATCGTGCATATGACATCGACTTGTGGTCTAGTTACGTGGACTGGATTGTGCCATGTGTAATTGACCTACCAATGTGTTATTATCTTTGTTGGCAGTCTAATCCCTGTCGTCAAATGTTCGCCACATAGTAAATAACTTGTATTTAGGTGTTTAAAGTTGGATGACCTTCACTACAACATTGTGCAAAGCATAAAATATTGCGTATGCAACAATTATTTTTATTTCCAGTCTTTTTCTCGTGAGTTTTCACGCCTTATAGCCATAGGCCTATGTGGTTTTACAGTCCCATACCTTCAATTTGCATAACGTTCAATTATCTATGACCTGATGTAAAGGAAATTTAAATAACGGTGTGCTGACAGAAGTGGCTAGAAATGTCTGCACTACAATGTATTTAAGGTTCATTTCGACGATGGGAATGCAAGAACTCGTAGGCTACAATGCTGTGCCTTCCAATCATTTCCTTGCAGCTGGTTACAACGCCTAGACGTACGTGGTTATACATTTCCGCCGAACATTGCATTTAAAGTTGAGTCATCTATGGCCAAGTGCAGAGAATTATAAAGTTCGACGGGAGTTTGTATCGACTTCCGGCTAGGTGTTGTACATCGGCCAGAAGGAAGAGAATTAAAAGTAACTGCATGGTGGCTTATGAGGTTTTGCATTCTTACCATCCCTGAAGCATAGTGAGTTGAACCTAACGTCAATTGTTTCGTGGAACTGTATATCCGCGCATGGATGGACAGAATGGAAAGAAAGAACATTGTCAGATACGCAGGAACGACGACGATATGTTCATCACACTATTTAATATTTCGTCATGCCTGTAAAATCCACCTTGTGACAATGTTAATCTCTTCCATACTTTGTCTTTACACCTGTCCTGCCCCCATCCACATGAGGGTATGTAGCACCGCATAACAATCTTGAATGGTTCATTTTCCCATGCTCACATGTAGAGAAAGAGAACAAGTGAATTGTTCAGTTGGACTGTAAATCCACAAAGGTCTTGGAGGTGCCACTAGCGTTATAGGGTAGAAATTGGCTCATAATGGATTGTATGTTCGACGATGTCAAAATGTAAATATTATATGTCAGAAAACTGTACTATAATGAGGATCAAGAAACAGTTCTTTGACCAATTAGGTAAGGATAGCATCGCACCTGCGCAGAAGTTTCAAGGCCTTCTAAATTAAATTTTACTGCGTGGCCTAGTGTCATAGTGGGGTAATCGAGGAGGCCATGGTCAAATACAAGGTATTCTCTGCGTCCCATGCGCTCTGTTCAGTAAATAAAACTGGTGAAATCTCTACAGATATTTATGAATATTTATGTTCGAACATAAAATAGTTATAATAATTATCGTCAAACATAAACAGTCGTATGCAACTCGCCTATAATGGTAATTAAGGCACTCGTATGGAAATTATAAAACTCGCATACGCTTGTTTTATAAACATACTCGTGTCTTAATTATTGCCATTATAGGCTCGTTGCATAATGTACTATTACAGGCGCATCGACGATTTCTTGGACCATTTAAAATATACACATCAAAAAAAGTTTTGCATCACCTCGGTTCCCAGATCTCCGGCATATAGACGTTGACTGTGTATATTGTATCCAAGATACAGTCCCTTTGACTGTTCATAGATGTCACTAAAACTGCTCAAAGATGTAAACAACCATGCATGAGCAGAGCCTATTAGACGGAGGGGGTACGACAGCCGATCAGTTCCAGTCATTCCACCAGGACGAAGGTACGCTGCTCATGTTGTCTGTAGTTCTACCATGCCTAGAAGGTCAATACCGCAGTTCGATCGCGTCCGCATTGTTACTTTGTGTCAAGAAGGGCTCTCAACAAGGGAAGTTTCCAGGCGTCTCAGAGTGAACCAAAGCGATGTTGTTCGGACATGGAGGAGGTACAGAGATACAGGAACTGTCGATGACAGGCCTCGCTCAGGCCGCCCAAGGGCTACTACTGTAGTGGATGACCGCTACTTACGGATTGCCGCTCGGAGGAACCCTGACAGCAATGCCACCATGTTGAATAATGCGTTTCGTTCAGCCACAGGACGTCGTGTTTCAACTCAAACTGTGCGCAATAGGCTGCATGATGCGCAACTTCACTCCCGACGTCCATGGCGAGGTCCAGCTTTGCAACCCCGACACCATGCAGCGCGGTACAGATGGGCCCAACAACATGCTGAATGGACCCCACGGAATTGGCATCACGTTCTCTTCACCGATGAGTGTCGCATATGCCTTCAACCAGACAATCGTCGGAGACGTGTTTGGAGGCACCCTGGTCAGGCTGAACGTCTTAGACACACTGTCCAGCGAGTGCAGCAAGGTGGTGGTTCCCTGATGTTTTGGGGTGGCATTATGTGGGGCCGACGTACGCCACTGGTGGTCATGGAAGGCTCCGAAACGGCTTTACGATACCTGAATGACATCCTCCGACCCATAGTGCAACCATATCGGCAGAATATTGGAGAGGCATTTGTCTTCATGGACGACAATTCTCGACCTCATCGTGCACATCTTGTGAATGCGTTCCTTCAAGATAACGACATCGCTCGACTACAGTGGCCAGCATGTTCGCCAGACATGAACCCTATCGAACATGCCTGGGATATGTTGAAAAGGGCTGTTTATGGACGTCTTGACCCACCAACCACTCTGAGAGATTTACGCCGAATTGTCGTTGAGGAGTGGGACAATTTGGACCAACAGTGTCTTGATGAACTTGTGGATAGTATGCCACGGCGAATACAGGCATGCATCAATGCAAGAGGACGTGCTACTGGGTATTAGAGGTAGTGGTGTGTACTGCAATCTGGACCACAAATGCTGAAAGTCTAGCTGTATGATGGTACAACATGCAATGTGTGGGTCTCATGAGCAATAAAACGAGCTGAAATGTTGTTTGTGTTGATCTCTATTCCCTTTGTATTTAACGGTTCCGGAACTCTTGGAACCGAGGTGATGCAAAACTTTTTTTGATGTGTGTAATTTCCATGCACAGTAATCGAAGAGCCCTCTACTATGCCCCGGGTTGTTCTTCTCTTTACGACCAGTAACTCCCTCAGCCCTATCAGGATAAATTCGTAAGTCGCCTTGCCTAGTGGCTAGCATTCTTGGCTGTCACCGCGAAGACCTGGGTTCGATTCCCGGCTTTGCCTCGTGAGGCAATACTGAGCAGAGGCTGGTTCGATTGCTAGAAGTGGTTTTCCGTGGTTTCCCAGTTCTACTCCAGGCAAATGTTGGGACGGTAGCCACGGCCGCTACCTACCCAAAATCCTACCACCATTTCAAACACACGCACTAGTACAGGCATCACAGTGACACAGAATATCAGAAAAATTCTACACACACACACACACAAGTACACGGGGCTACATAACAACGATGTCGCAAAGCCCCTTAATGAGTCAACAACAACAACAGTTAGATATGGTCACTGAGCGTGCAATACCGCGCATCTGATATACATGTAGCCTAGGTATTCTCTTCTATTCTCTTCTTGTGACTCTTCACGCCTCCCAAGTATGTGAGGATAGAGAGTCCCATGCAACTCGTTTAGGTTCATTTTCCAATGATGCGCCTAGAATTCATTATAGTGTACGACGTTTCAGTTGTATGGTAATAAGCAGTCTCTAACTAAACTATACCTAAGATTCCTTTTCCGATGGCCATTACCTAGTGTATATTCAAGTGTGTCGATATACAGTCATAAGCATGAGAATTGAAACAAATGCCAATATCAGATACGTGGCATTTCACACTCAGCAACGCTGATAACCCCACATATCAATTGTATGAGGTTAATATTCTCATATATCGTCACAGAACTTGCATTAGTGCGTAATTGACAATGCTCTTTCTTTCAATTTTTATCACACTCTTAATACAGTATGTTAGAACAAGATGTTCCATTAAGAACAAATTGCTGACCTTTATTGAAATTCAATAACCCATTTGTGTCGTTTGACATAACGCACAGCTTTGCAATGACACGCAGTGGTGTCCAACACTCAATGTTTACAGTCCAGTGTATGAAATCATGCATCAGAAATGTCTTCAAGTTATTTGTTTCAGACTTCGGTTCTGTATTTACTTTTAAATATCTGAGTATGGCCCAAATCACTAAATTAGGAACATCATGAATGTTGACAATCAGTGACGTACATGAAATTGCACTTTTAGAGCAATTAATCTCTCATAAAATCCTATTTTTGGTTTTAATTTTTGATGTAAGAATGATGGTTGTGCGTAATATTCAATCTCGTTGCAGTTTGTTTTTAGAACAGTAGGCCTAAGTCTCTTGTAAGTTTTATTTCCTCATCAATGTTGTTCACAATCACACTATTGCAGCAAGTGTTCTTGATATTATTTCAATGTGTTCCAAATGGTGGTTTAGTGTAACATTCCGCCAGATTATCTTGAACAAGCGAGGTCTCTACGATGAGATTTCTCATGTTTTAAATTTCGTGATAATTGTTCAGTTACATCTTGATTGACCTATTTCTAAGATTTAATTGATCGTTAAGTAGCCATAATGAATGTATACAATCCATTCATGGTAGTGTAGGGATGCATATTTACGCAGTTACGCACTTGTACAATACGCACAATGTGAGCGAGGAGACAGACAATCTAGTGGCCGGCTAACGGAGTCTGCTTGCCGGGGCATTGCTGATCGCCTCGTCCGAGTGGCTTACAGTACATTGCGGCCAATACGCGACGTCAGAATAAGCCATGGCTCACCAAACTAGTACTACTGTATTTACTAAATTGCAAACTTGTAGAATCGATCATCAACCATACAAAAATAAATGTATGCAAATGTATGAATTTCTCTGTTCAATATGAGAAATATATTCGAATTAAAATACGTAATCATTAATAGTTTGCCTGTTGAAAATACATTCACTGATTAATTCAATTTCTCGTAAAGAATAAATATATTCATACGATTTATATATATATATATATATATATATATATATATATCATATTTACACTGGACATTTTGAGTTTAAAACAAGATATTCAGTAGAGAATACATAGCCTACTTTCTCCTAAATGCATGCGTATTGTTATAACTCTTTGTCCTTTTCAAGGAGTATAATTGAATGTTGATTGTAGTAGCTTGATGAAATACAACGTGCCATACGGATATTTAACGTTGATTGATTGAATACAACACTCACCAAAGTACACGGGGCTAAATAACCCCGATGTCCATGCATCTCAAAGGAAACAATAACAACAGTTTCCTACCCAAAACCTTCCTCCTATAAAATTACACACACTAGTGAGCCTACAGACATCATAGTGACACAGGTTATCAGACAACTTCTACACACCTCCAAGTAAACTGGGGTACAAGACCATGATGCCGCAAAACCCCTAAAGAATCAACAACAAAAACAACAACAACAATAGTCTCTACCGCAGTTCAAGGTCAAGGAATATTAATAGTTGTATTCGAGTGTTGAAATATGTGGTATTATAAGTATACCTTATATATAATATTTTCGATTGCAAATACACACTACAGCATATATGCTTAACACTATAACTTGTAAGTAGTTAAAAATCAATAAATACCAAAAATAACGAAATAAAGGAAATTGAACCTGCAGTGATTTGATCCACGAACCCCCAGACTATGAGTCACAGTCACTACCTATACACTACGGTTGCGCTACGATAATACTTGATAAACCACTGGTTTAGTATAACTGTATCATATTTTGTGTTGAAATCAACGATTTCATTAGCGTTTTCTGACGTTTCTATAAACCATTTGATACTAAATATGTATTCTTTTGTTCAGTACATTCCTAAAAGTATATACACTTAAAAAGTTATGGAAATAGATGTATTTACGAGCAAAATAGTGGCCATGTTGACAACGGGACGGCACGGGCCCACAACGATATGCCACGGTAATCCTGACTTGTTAGTCACTTCTACGGTTACATATTCTATTATAATATGCTAATATCCTACCGATCAACTCTTTGAGGACAGTTAAACCTCCCTATGTACGATAAGCTGAAACGTTGAGGCCAGGCCTTGTTTAATCGTAAGTTACGGTTAGGCTATAATACTTACATGATGCATACATCCACCACCTTGAAACCATTTGGCTGATGACCTTGTAGTTTGGGGGGAAAAGACGCTTCCCACATTCAGGTATATTGTTGAAAAATTTGGTAGAGATCGAATGATTAGGTTAGTCGTAATTTGATTTAAGCTCAGAACATTTGGGTGGGCGCCATTTGTTTATTGTTAAGATGGCGGCGATATACATGACACTGAGTTGTCCCTTGCTAGTGCTACCTCGGTACCAAAGGTGGTTCGGTTTTGGTTCAGTTGTGTTTGAATTGATACGGGGAATCGATTTGCACACATACATGGCCGCTAACTGTAAACTATTAGGATGATGACCTTGTAGTTTAGTCAAAAGACGCTTCCCACATAAAGGTATGTTGTTGCAGAATTTGGTAGAGATCAGATGATTACGTTGGTCGTAATTTTATTTAAGCTTTTAAAATTTGGGTGGCCGCCATTACGTTTCCGACGAGATGGCGGCGATATAAAACATGACACTGAGGTGCCCTTTGCTAGTGCTACCTCAGTACCATATTTCGTACAATTCGTTTTTTTCGATGTTTGAATTGATTGGGGGAGTCGATTTGCACACATACATGGCCCCCATCCGCAAACTATTTGGCTGATGACCTTGTAGTTTAGTCAAAAGATGCTTTCCATATAACGATAAGTTTTTGCAAAATTTGGTAGAGATCAGATGATTAGGTTGGTCATAATTTGATTTATTCTTTTAACATTTGGATGGCCCCCATTAGGTTTCTCTCAAGATGGCGGCGATATAAAACATATCACTGAGGTGTCCTTTGCTAGTGCTACCTCTGTACCTAATTTCGTTCAGTTCGGTTTCACCGTGTTTGAATTAATAGGGGGGACAGACATGCAGAGTACACACACATACACACTCACAGACACACAGACAGACACACAATTTTTGGCCCTGTATTGATCTCATGTCTACTTTCATTTTTTGCAAAAATCGAAAGTAGGCTAAAAATTTATATTGGTAACAATGAGTGAGGAAACATATCCTAAGCGCTATTTAGATTATACTCAGACTTCCTTTATTGTGACTTTCTTGTGAATCCTATCGTAACTGAACTAGCAGTAGTGTGTATCTTACAACGATATTTCTGCCCATTGGTTTCCTCATGTCTAGTCACACCTCCCAGTCTTATGTGGATATGCAGTCCTACAGAAAATCTTCGTTAGTTTCATTATCCTATGACGGGGCATGAAGTAAAATGAACCTCGAATACATTGTAAACTAGGAATGTATACAGGGCCTTTCATATAAAATAAGAGGGCCAAGCGGCGGCTTTGTTAACCGCTGCTGCGGTCACCTTGGCCGAGCTTTTGGCGTGCCAAGGCCCCCTACTTTAAGCGTGTGTACAATCCTATATGATGCAGCGGCCTTGCTAGCGTGTGTACAATGCTGAAATCTTACTTTATTTATTTATTTATTTAGTTAGTTAGTTAGTTAGTTAGTTAGTTATTGTTGATGAAACCGAAACTCCTTTAGTATTGAAAGTGCGCGCATAGTACATACGATGGCTGTTCTTTTTTTCCAGTTCCGATGGACTGTATAAAAATAACAGATTGACATTACCAAACTTGACCTTGCAATAAGCGTGCAGTTGCTCAGTCGCCAGTCTAAACCTCACGTGCTAACATGGTGAGACGGTTATCATTGCAACATCGTATTTTTTATGTAAAACTTATTTTAAGTATGAGTCGGCTCTGCGGGTACGTGATGCATTTGTTCAACAATTTCCTGATGAAGTGCCGCCTTCAGTAGCACAGATTCACGTAATTGCAAATAAGTTTGACACTACTGGCTCGGTGCTCAATAATAAAACATGCCCGAACACGAACAGTTTTAACAGAGATGACATTGGCAAGAATCTTGAACGGTCTCCGAATAAATCACTCACAAAATTAGCACAAGTAGGGGTTTCGGTTTCATCAGCAATAACTAACTAACTAAAGTAAGATTTCAGCATTGTACACACGCTAGCAAGGCTACAGCATCATATAGGATTGTACACACGCTTATAGCAGGGGGCCTTGGCGCGTCAAATGCTCGGCCAAGGTGACCGCAGATGCGGTTAACTAAGCCGCCGCTTGGCGCTCTTATTTTATATGAAAGACCCTGTACTTGCTTTATGTTGCGCACTTCTACAATACCATGTATTTAATAAGTATATACCTTTTCGTTTTTCCTCAAGAAAGAATATAAAGGAACGTTTTTGTTGGACTGCAAATATGGCTGCCAGGTCTAACCAGTCTTAAGAAAAGGAAATGCATTGTCAGGTACAAGATATTGCAAGTTCAGTGACGTTATGTTCTTTCTCAATAACTCCTTGCATCCTCTGTGGAACTTAATGAAGAGAAATTTTCTATTCAAAATAAGAAAAGTACATAATCAGAATAAACCAAGTTTTTGAAGGCTACATAACTATTCTCAACTTACAAGGAAACATTGCAAATATCCTAAACTTGCTAAAGCTTTGCTTTTATGGCCAGATCTTCAGGAAGAAATCTGTGTTCGTCTCCTTGTTGGAATTTGTCAAGCTTATTTTTTATTTTTCTTAAATTCTTATTTATATGTTAGGAAATAAAAATGCTGTATGTATTTGTTAATAGTTTTATTAACTATTGTTCCTTGCGTGCTGAAATGGCTCTCGTATCAGTGGAGTGAAATAGCTCCATTAGGGAGGACAACATCGTTTGAATGAGGCAAGAAGATAAGCAAGTCTATCCTATGTCAAGGTTCCAATTCAGCCAGTTGCGGGTGCCCTGTTGATATTAGGCGTACAGCATTAATACAGAATAGGCTACACCCCGCGGTGTAGGCATGCATGGTAAGCGGCGAGCCGCGTCTGTCATGGGGCGCTACAGCTAGTCCGGAGGTCAGTGGTTCGGATACCGGCCCTGACGATGGCCATCCTGAGATCGTATTTTGCACAGGTTTTTCCATACTCCCTCCAGTCACATGCCGGGATGGTACTTTATTTCAAGTCCAAGTTTACCTACCCAAGCCCTGACCCTAACAGTAACAGATGCTCACCATAGTCGCCAGACAAACACTGGTTATTACACAAATCCAACACACAACCATGTACACGGGGTGATGACGCAGAAGCCCCAAACCCCTAAAACAAATCAACGACAACAACAATAATAATGTTATTGGTTTTTATTTCCCTTTAACTAATCAGGCTTTTAGAGACGCCGGGGTGCCGGAATTTTGCCCCGAAGGGGATCATTAACGTGACAATATATCTACTGACACGGCCCTCTCGTATTTGCGCACTCTCAAATGCCATCTGACTGCGCCAGGATACGAACCTGCAACCTTGGGCCCAGCAAGCGAGAACGTTATCGCTGAGTCACGCAGCCAGTCTCCGACAAAAACAACAACAACAACAAAATGAAATATCCCAGAAAATAATAGAATGTAGAATAGGTAAATGGGCTCCCACCGACTTGAGAGCAAGCTACGCATACGATTTACCTAAGCAACTCTAAAGAGCATGGCACTTTATGGGTTGAAAAGTCCATAACATCAAATTTTCTTCCCTGTCCTTCCTTGGAATAAGATTGTTCACCTACAATTAGTTTATTCTGGTCTGAGGGTTGGAACAGGGTAAACTCAGCCATGTGATATAAAACTCTGCTATCCTGGAAGTGGATTTCCGTGGTTTCCCACTTCTACTCCAGGCGAATGCCGGGATGGTTACCAAATCAAGGCCACGGCCGCCTTCTTCCCAAACCTTATCTGAATTACAAATACACCCACTACTGCAGCCATCGCAATAACACAGGTTATCAGAAAAATCACACACCTCTGTACTCTATTTTTCTTAAGAACTCCATGGTTTGATTCTCAAATAGTGTATTTCTACGAGTATTTTTTTAAAATTATGTTTTATAGTTATTGGGTGATCACCAGCAGATAAGTAGTGTAATGGGGGTGACAACCTCCAGACACCATTTCTGTTCACATTGGACATAGTATAAACGAAGTTCCAGAATTTATTATCGACACATGACATACCCTTTCTTTGAGCGCATCCCAAATATTCTATTTGGGGAAAAAGTATGTGGTCTAGTGGGCAGTACCAATATGAAACGTTATTGTCATCAATGAGTCTAATTGTTGTATTACGATATAGTAGAAGTTTGATAAGATCAGGGAAAATAATGGTAACAAAATATCATTGCCATTACGGGAACAATCGTATTTGTGTAATGAAAAATCACTCTTACCACGATTTGCCTCCATTATGGTAGCGACGGACACCATAATGAGGGAAATAAAATTATAAGAAAGCTGTAAACAAATGTATTGCGATCTGGAAAATCAAATTGACTTCAATATTCTGCTTCTTAAAACAGTTACCACTACCTCATGACTCATTACGACTATATATTTGTCAAATTCATAGACGCATGGATTAACTGTCATTAGCCGGCAGCGTGTAAGGCTCTGGAACTGAAATATGCTTCTGCTACCGGTTCGAGTCGGGCTTTGGACAAGGGGATTTGTGTTTTCTATAGCTATTAGTTTATTTCTAAATGTCCTTCATCAAAATGTTACATAACCATCAAATCACAGAATATCAAGTTACAATATGTCTGTAAAAGTGAATCGAATGGCATTGAATAAAACTATAAATTAGGTATGGCCGCATGGTTGGTTCCTCAGTTTAGGGTCTGCGACAATGCGGTCATGTAGCCCCGTGTACTTTGGGTGTGTGTAGAATCTGTCTGATAACCGGTGTTAATTGTGATGGCTGTATTAGTGTGTGTATCTGTTTTTTTTTAAATTTAAGTACTGACTGCAATTTAGAATTTTTCAAATAGTTCCTACTTTTGCCGCCAAGCGCCACCATCAACGACTACTAGGCCTAGTTCAGAACTTAGCTACTTGACGCCACCGCATTCGGCTCTTGGCAACGAACGTAGAAACCTAAGAGCGTTGTTTACATTCTTAACCTATCCAATTTAGCTTCACACAGGTGTAATTAGTGGAAGGTTTTTTAACATGCCATAAATCTATGACATGGGACCACCGGGAAAGCCAAGTATATACTCATATATATATATAAGCTATACTGTATATGTATATAAACTACTAGCAGAAGTACCCATTCTTCGAACGGTCTTCGGTATTAATAACCAGATGTTATCAATTGAGCTACTGTTGCAATGTTTAGGGGCTTGGAACCTGTTTGTTGGCAAAGAAAAATTATTAGTTAAAATGTGCTCTCAAACTAAATTTACCTAACGTGTTCTTCCCGGCGTGAAAATAAAATTGAAAACTTCGTAGAAGAATCGCAATACACGTCACATACGAACTGACCCTAACCGTTGTGTCAAGTGCCCAACTACAGGAAGACCCCTTTTATAAATTATAAAGGCTTGTGGTGCATGAAAATTCAGTGTTTTTAGCCTCCAATGGCCCAAATTCCTAAAATCATCAAAAAACAGTCTAATTCAGGAATTTTTGAAAATAATGTTGATGTTTGGAGATATAATAGACCTTCTGTACGACATATCGCACGTGTAAGTCGTGTGAAACAAATCTAGGGCACTCCATTTGCAACCTTTCACAGAAATGTAATAAATGGAGTGGCATTACTTATTCCAGAATTAGATGGAAAGTTGGATGCCACCTCTTGAGATACTGTTGTCATGGTTAGTGGCTTGCATTCCTTCTTTAGTTTATTAAATTAAATTAGTTTTCTGGGAATATCTAAGAAACTGTTGGGTTTAGAGCCTTAAAATATAGTTTTCGGGGACCCTTTACGGCTCTTGAGGGGCCCCGAGTTTTGTTTCTGACCCCAAGGGTTTGAAAATGAGCTTTGTCTCTTGTGTTGTACGCCATAATAATGATAATAATTAAAAGAATAATACTAATAATAATAATAATATAACAAAATAGGGATATAATAGACCTTCCGGACCAACCCGCACGTGTAAATCGCGTTAAAAAAATTCTAGATTACCCCTTGACCCCTTAAGCGCATTATATGTATTGATGAATATTTCAGCTTAATTTGGATCCGTTATAACCTTATTGCCGTTTGCAAACCTGCACAGTAATGTAATAAATGGAATTGTATTGCGTCTTACAGAAATAGATGGACCTCTGAGATTCTGTTGCCATTGTTACCGGCATGCATTCCTTCATTAATTTATTAAGTGAAATTAGTTTTTTGGGAATATCTCAAAAACTGTTGGTTTTAGGGCCTTAAAATGTGGTTTTCGGGGTTCTTTTAGGGCCCCCGAGTTTCGTTTCTCACATTGAGGGGCTGAAAATGAGCTTTGTCTCACGCTTATTTCAGCATGTATTTTAAGGGGGTAGACCCCCTGTTATGAGAGGTACGGAGAAGAGTTACATCAATGATTAGTGTCGTGCCTCTGATGGATATCTGTATCAAATTTTACGTTAATCCACCCAGCCGTTCTCAAGTTATAAGAGCACGAAATATTGTCCACAGACAGACAGACAAAAATATATTTTTGCGTGCATCCGTCACAAAACAGTCTGAAACGGGCAAATATGTCAAATTTTCGTAGAAAAGCCGAAAAATCAGACAAACATTCATTTTTATATAATAGAGAAGGGATATAATAGACCTTCCGTACCACACCCGCACGTGTAAATCGCGTGAAAAAATTCTAGAGTACCCCTTGACCCCTTAAGCGCATTGTATGTATTAATGAATATTTCAGCTTAATTTGGATTCATTATAACCTTATAGCCGTTTACAAACCTTCACAGTAATGTAATAAATGGAATTGCATTGTGTCTTACAGAAATAGATGGACCTCTGAGATTCAGTTGCCATGGTTACCGCCATGCATTCTTTCATTAATTTATTAAGTGAAATTAGTTTTCTGGGAATATCTCAAAAACTGTTGGTTTTAGGGCCTTAAAATGTGGTTTCTCACATTGAGGGGCTGAAAATGAGCTTTGTTTCACCCTTCTACGCCTATTTCAGCATGTATTTTAAGGGGGGTAGGGCCCCTTTTATGAGAGGTATGGAGAAGAGTTACATCAATGATTAGTGTGGTGCCTCTGATGGATATCTGTATCAAATTTTACGTTGATCCACCCGGCCGTTCTCAAGTTATAAGGACTCGTAGAAGTTGTCCACAGACACACAGACAGACAGACAGACAAAAAAATTATTTTTGCGCGCATCCGTCATAAAACAGCCTGAAACGCGCAAATATCGCAAATTTCCGTGGAAATTCAGAAAATACAGACAAACTTTCATTTTTATATATATAGAGATCACTAGAAAATAAATCAGAGGATTGGGATTTCATATTATAGAAGGAAGCCCCTGTTTTAACCCAAGTTAAGTCTCAGTGCTTTCACGTGGGATATTGTTGCATTCTGGTGACAATTTCACATTATATTAACAAGCGTTCTTCGCACAGCCCGTTCAATCTGGCTTCAGAAAACTGCAGAAGAAGGTCGCGATATATAGCTTACACGATATATTCGAAGGGTCGCTTGCAATGATGCAGTCGGTACCAATATTGAGTTGGTAGACAAGGCTTTCACGATATCCATGACCTTCACACAAATAGCGTCCGTTTTGAGCAAAAATATTGTGATATTATACTTTCCATACCACTCTCCAGCCAGTAGACAAGATTTACTTTGACTCCGTGTTCCCGAATACGAAAGTCGGACCTAATATTTCCACAGTACTAATTTCGAGCCATTGGATAAGATTTTTATCAGATCTACTGCCTAAAATTCCGGAGAAAGGCGTCCATTTTCGGCATAAATATTGCAAAATTAATATACTTCTTGTGAATTTCAAGGTGAAAGATGAGAGTGGACTATGGTCTAAAATTTGCGGGAACAACGTGTAATTTTAACGAATATATATCGCAATATTTCGTGGTAGGTGCTATTTCAACTAGTTCTAGAGTCACGAGTCACGAGTTTTGAAGAATGACGTGCGTTCAACCAATAGTAATCTGCATTAATATCACTGTATTATGTCGTGGTTCAATTCTCGAGCTGGTTGACGGGTTAGTCACTAATATCTCCATTTTTGAGTGCGACTTGTGTTCCCCCCCGGTGTTTACAAAAATATCAGGATAATACAGTAAGTGGTTAGACGTACTCCCAAGCTTGTAGGTACGATGTCCACTAATTCTACTGTGCCGTGTCTCCAGAAATATAACAGTAGCCTATCTGATGTAACAACATATTTTCTCTTCCATTCCTTGCCTTACAACCGGGTACGCTTCAACCATACAGTATTTACAGTAAGCCCCGCATAACATTCTCGCGAGGACCATTTTCCTATGATTGTGGGCAGAGAAAAATAACCCGAGGTGAATTATTAGGTTGGACTTGTATACCCACCTAGGCCAGGGAGGCGTGGTTAGCATTAGGGGACAAAATCAAAGTGAGCGATAAGGTCACATAGCAGATTTCGCAGGCGCAGCGACGAGTTAAAAGGTATACATTTAAAGGAATAATTGCAAAATGTCGAATTTCAATTCTGGTGGGAATTCAATCTTCATGTCTCACAATAGTAATTAAACAAATGTTTGCAGTGTTTCAACACATTATCAGCGAGTCTAACGTGAGGAGTAACCAACTTATTAAAAACAAGATAGAAAGATCGTAGAGTTTCTTGACCGTCAATCTCACGATCATACTGTAAGTCACGGGACCTCTCTATTTTACGTGGAATCTAAACCACCAAACTTTGCATTTCACCTCTTAAATCCCACTTGCACTGACCTGGAATCAAACCCGGTTCACCTTGGTGGGAGACAAGCCGCTTGATGGCTGCAACATCACGCTCCATCTGAAAAAGTACATTAGTTCAGATACAGTTATCAACTCAGACCATGCCTCTGACCTTGTGTAATGGTTCCATATTTAAAAGAGATATTATTTTATTCGGCAGAAATTGTACGTATAACAACGCCATATGTATGTGTGATTTCATTACTACAGATATAAATTATATATTATGAATATGGTATTAAATTATAAGATATGGAAGATTATCTTTTAAACGTTAGGTACATAGTTTTGTGAAATAATTTTCATAACGAGAAATGGAGTAATATCTTAAGCTTGCCAACAACTTGACGTCATAAAGTGAAAGGGAATCCTGAGTATCATTATGAGGAAGAGTCTGCAGGTAACATTAGAGGGTTGAGATGTCTAACCAAGACTCATTTCCACGTAAAGGAGCTTTTTCCCAAACCAGCAATCATTCTTGGAAAGATATGCGTGCCTTTCAAAATTACATTTGAAGCCTTGACGTGAAGATTAAATTCAGCATTGATGTAATGAAGAGACGCAATACACACGTGGTAATATCAACGAATGAGATTTATTTCTGGTGCCGTCATCTGTGGAACAAAGGGTATTTGCTTACAATACTCCAGGGTGATTGCCTGAATAAATTTAATAAGAAGTGGAAAATGGATCCATTATAATGTTTAACAACTACGGGAGCTATGGACATTACTGCTATTACTATTATTGTCATCATAATTATAATAGGAAAAATTTGAAAGGCGCTTGGTCAGGGTGAGATACACTTATAAATGCTAAAGTATGGAGGACATAATAACATTGTTGTCAAAATTGTATAGAAAATTTTTACAAGGAAGAGTCATACCTCAGGAAATGAAATTAGGGTATATTAGCTCAATATACAAGAGAGGAGATGTTGTCAAAAGTATCGTGGAATTTGTTTACTGAATCCTATAATGAATACATTCTCCATAATAGTTAAGACGCGCTTAGAAAATCAATATATTGATACAGAAGAACAATGCGGTTTTTTGGTAGGTGGATCGTGTACTGATCACATTTTTACTTTAAGACTGCTCTTGGAAAAATGTCGAGAAAGGTCTAAATATATCAGAATGGTGTTTGTTGACCTGAAAAAAGCACATGACAGTGTGTCCAGGAAGCTATTATGGCAAGCTCTAAGAGAAGCACCAATAAGTGAAGACGTCATTAACATACTACGATCAATGTATTCGGAAAATAAGTGCCGGATTAATGTTGAAAGTTATGTATCCAGGGAAATATATACAACCAAGTGTCTGTTTCAAGGTTGCTGTTTATCACCGTTGCTGTTCAAGATTTATTTAGACGTCTGTTTAAGAAAATGGTCCAGGAAATGCTGTACAATGGGATTACAGATGAACCAGGAGTATTACTTACATCATCTTCTTTTTGCTGATGACCAGGTGATATTGACTCAAGATATAGACGATGCCTCATATGATGAGGAAATTAATTGAGGAATATCAAATGTGGGGACTAATATCAATTACAACAATACGGTATACCTTACATTAGAGAATAATGGTGGTGAGAAACTACAGATCGGAATTGCAGAAATTCAAACAGTCACTAAATTTAAATATTTGGGTTCAATAATAGAAGCTGGGGAGAGCCTCCGTGGCTTAGGCGGCAGCACGCCGGCCTCTCACCGCTGGGTCCGTGGTTCAAATCCCGGTCACTCCATGTGAGATCTGTGCTGGACAAAACGGAGGCAGACAGGTTTTTCTCCGGGTACTCCGGTTTTCCCTGTCAAAATTTCATTCCAGCAACACTCTCCACTATCATTTCATTTCATCTCTCATTAATTTAATCATTGCCCCAGAGGAGTGCGTCAGGCCTCGGCAGCCGGCACAGTTCATATCCTCGCCGCTAGATAGGGGCTTCATTCATTCCATTCCTGACCCGGTCGGAGACTGGAAGCAGGCTGTGGATTTTCAATAGAAGCTGGGGGAACAGGTTCATCTGAAATTGTGAAAAGAGTAAGCGAGGCTAGGTGAACAATTGGAGCATTAAATTCCGTTTTATGGAGCAGAAATATTTTAAACAAAACTAAGAAACGTATTCACAGTTCATTGGTACAAATTATTTTGTTATATGTAGCAGAAACTTGGACGTTAAACAGACAGCAAGCAAACAAATGATTAGTAAGAGGGGTGGATTATTGAAGGAGGGTGGCAAGAAAATCAAGATTGGATAAAATTAGAAATACGAGAATCAGAGAACTTATGGAGGTAAAAAAATGTACTAGAAGTGATTGATGATAAAAGATTACAATGGTTTGGACATGTGAAAAAGTTGCAGAATAGTAGAATTCCAAATTTAATGTTACATTGGCAAGCTGAAGGCAAATGCAACGGGGTAAACCAAGAGAATAATGGATAGACGGTGTAAAGAGAAGCATTGCTACCAGAGGCTTAACCGAGGAAGATGCTGAAAACCGAAATTTGTGGAGGAGTAGAGTATATTTGGGTTGAAGGAAAACTACTGTTTTCTAGAATATTCCTAATAAAGAAGAAGAGAATTATAATTTTATCAAGTCATTGCCTCTTTGACAAAATATTTTGTCATGTCTGACTGACAAACACTTCTCAGTTAAGAACTTATTTTCTAAGCTAACCAACACAACATCAGTATGTAACAAGAAGTTCCGTAACGAACTAATGAGCCTACTTTTCTTAAAATTTAAGACTCATGCCAATGATTAATCGATATGGATCTATCTTGAATAATGACGAAATTAAGTTGGTAATATCGAAATTTCTAATTAGTTCGAAATACTGTATACCTGGCATAATGTAGCCTAATAGAGAACTACAGTTGGCAGCCCTGGTGACTGAATATATTCTTAGTTCCATCTCTTAAGGTACAGAATACAAAATTTGGTTGGAGTCCAATGAATAGCATGGACGTTACATGCAGTTAAACATTGGATCTAACAGCGCGCGTAAAATCATGTTGGCAACAGTGTCATGCATGTATTGGTCAGAAATAATCTGAAATAATATGATCTATTGTTGTGCCAATTTTGAATGAAATCCATTAGTATAGAAGTTACTTGCATTTTAAAATTGGACCTATCAGCAGGCTTAGAATCATGTTGGCAGCACTGACGTATATAAGTTACTCCAAAGTAATCTAGAATGCCAGGTACTATACGTGTGCAAAGTTTAGAGCTATTGGCTTGCATTCTTTCTGATATATTGATAATAGGGTAACAAAAATAGAGACAGCATTTATTAACAGTTGGCAGCCCTGGTTGCTCTTAATAATACGCATAGTCATAGCTGTTGTGGTACACATAGCACATACGAAATTTGGTTGAAATCCAAATGATAGTATGGAAGTTACATGTATTTAAAGTTGGACCTCTCAGCAGGCTTAGAATCGTGTTGGTAGCACTGACGTATATAAGTTACTCCAAATTAATATAGAATGTCGTGTACTATACGTGTGCATAGTTTAATGCTGTCGGCTTGCACACTTTATGATATATATTGGTATTTGGGTAAAAGAAATTAAGAGCATTTTTTAACAGTTGGCAGCACTGCTGGTTCATAAGAATACGTTCAGTCATATCTGGTTATGCACACATACAGCATACGAAATTTGGTTGAATTCCAATTGATAGTGTAGAAGTTATATGCATTTAAATATTGGACCTATCAGTAGGCTTATAATCATTTTGGCAACACTGCCATGTATGGCCTTCTGGAAATTAAACTGCAATAATATTATCTATATGCGTGCCGATTTTGAAATAGCTCCCATTCATACCTTCCAAGATATCCAACATGGAGCTCAAATTTCAATTGCGATTTTTGAGCAGTTGGTAGCACTGACATCATTTTCAAATATGGCCGTGAGATATTCAGGTATAGATCTTTACTTCTACCAAATTTTATTTCGATTGCTTCAGCCGTTTAAGAGTTGATAGGGGGACACACACACACAGCCAGACAGACAGACCGAAGAACAGACAGACAGACAGACACACATTTTCCCGGATAGATCTCATAAGACTACTTTTTCCTCATTTTTGCAAAATGTGAAAAGTAGGCTAAAAATTATTATTATTAAATACTTCATTTGGCAGCCGAACGGTGGAGTTGAGAATACTAAAAGTCATAAATATTACATTCGTCACCTCAACGTGTGGCAAAAAAAATATTGCATTGTCGTCAAACAGTAGTAACCATTGCATTTGACGCCATAACGTGTCACTCGAGATCCAAGAAGGCATTTCTGAATAGTGAAAGGAAGGAAGGAAGCTTGTAGTTTAACGTGATCGTTAATCTCGCGATCATGAGCCACGGGACCTGTTCTTTACGTGGAAATCGAATCCACAGGGCATGGCATTTTACTTCGAAAATCTCACATGAATTCACCGAGAAATGAACCCGGTCCACCTTGGTGAGAGATATACCACTTGACCGCTGCGCTACCACGCCCCACCAATTGTGCGAGTGATTTTGGGGGTAAATTTGAAGCGTTTCTCTTCAAATATGGAGGAGAAAGTAAACCAGATGAAATTACGCAGTGGTCATGATATCAATAAGGATACTCCTGTGGTGAATGAGGAAAACAAGTTAGGATTGAATAGTAAGATGGATAAGGAGGAAGAAGTAACAATAGTGGGTGCATCGGAAATTAGCCCAGCTATTAATTCAGATAAGAACGAGCCTGGAGCAGTTGCGAGAAATTTTGCTAATAAGTTTGTTAATAAATTGGATACATAAATTATGTTAGTAAACAGGAATTTAAACAGGATAGTAAACATAAATTTGAAGAAATAACATATTGCGGGAAAATTAACAGGAAATTAAACATGATAGTAATATTAAATTTGAGGAGTTTAATAAGAAATTGTAGGAAAATAGTCAGGCAAATAAACAGGAAATAAATAATAACTTGCAGGAAAGTAGTCAGGAAATCAGAGAAACTGTAGTTAAAATAAATGAAACACGAGATAAAAATAATGAACAGAACAAAAGCTTAGCCGATTTCAGGAGCGAGATAACAGTAGAATTACAAAGTAAAATGAATGATAAATCTAATTAGATTAAGACTAAGGTAGAGGAGAAAGACGTTAAAAATAAAACATATGAGCAGAATAAACAGATCGAGGAGAAATTTAAAGTAAAATAAAATGTATCACTTAGAGTTAAAACGGAAAAGTGTTAGTTCAGATAAAGAGACTAAAACTATCGGAGCAATTAGGAACGTAAATATATGGGGTTCAGAAGTATAAAGGGTAACCGATTGAAAGTAAAGCTAAGAGCTACTAAGAAAAGATTCAGGAAATCCAGGAAAATCAAGGTGATTTGAGGAGCCAGTTGGAAAGTGAGAGGAGACCTTTCAGTGTAAGTTAGCAGAAATTGAAATATTATCGAGTCAAAAAATTTCAGAGTTAGAGGCTAAGCTCAATCTCAGCAAATCAGAGTAGGAGGAAGTTATGCTAAGGAATCTGAGTTATCTAAATTTAACAACAGACAAGGATGCCCTATGGAATTTTTGGAGGCATCATTGATTTATATAGAAATAGTCCTTAGAATCATACACTAAAGCAAAAGAAGCAATAGAAACCCATTTAGCTAAGGTAAACAACCCAGATAATCTAATTGAACACACATTCTTGGAGAGTTCATTCCTATTGACACTCTTAGGCAACATTTTAGTCTACGTACAAAAAGAAGGTAACAACATAATGAATAAAGCCAAGCTATGGATAGATAGGGTTAATCAATGATAAAGGGAAAAAATTTAAGCGGAATTCTCAATAAACCAAGCCCTAAATAAGGATATATCAAGGATTTCAAGACGTCCCCAATAGGCTGGTTGCGCTTTAAGAGGATTGAATAGGTTATACGTGGTGGAGGCAAGGTTTAATAGTTGAGAAGGTACTGATCCTTTAAGTTAGGGTTCTAGCCATCTCAAGAAACAAGTCCACTAAGTTAAGCAAGTTTTACAAAGCAACAAAATATGGCTAAAACATCACTTACACGTGCCAATAGTAAAACAGTTCACGGCATAATGAGTAGATTGCACCACAACAACTAAATGAAGAAGCTATACGAAGCTTACACTAGCCAGTCTGTGGAGAGATGTGAGTGATTACGGACTCGGTGCAGCATTTTACAAATACCAGCTAAATTTAAATAAACTTATTCAACTCTGCTGTACTGCAGCAATTATATATTAGCTTTCTTAGCCAACTAAGCACTTTATAACAGACCAGCAGTTAAATAAGAACGTGAAAAATAAACGGACATTAACAAAATAGTGTTTACAAAATGTATATGTGAAGTTCGTTAGAATAATAAGTTAATAAATCACAGTGTTGACATACCTAAACAATATTAATAATAACGCAATAATTGTAGAAGTGCTATAGACCAACAGAGCAATAATATTTGTAAATAAGGACTACATGTTACACAAGTTATAAAGAACTATAATTAAATAATTGTAAATAAAGGTACTGTATTACACAAGTGTACACATATCCAGCGTACCTGAACTAGACCTAGGTAACAGGATCTGATGATGATGTTCACATGACGATCGAATCATGTCATCCAATTAATTACCCACCCCCTTGTTTATATGCTACATTAGGTATGCTTTATTGTTCATATTTAGAATTGTCTGGTTTACAGCATATGTTACACCACAGAAATGTTGTCTATCACCGACTTAGGCATGTTTCAATACATGATCTATCTAAGAGAACATCAGAAATGGCAGAAAGGAATTCCATTTCACTTCACATAAGCAAGGTTTCTTATGGTTCACGCTATTTTTCATAGCCTATGATATTTCATTCAGGTTAAGATGTTTAAACATTTGTACACACACCAAATATATTTGGGTACAATCGTATTGACCGACTGAAAAGCATTCTATAATAGAAGAGATCGGTCAACAAAACTGATTAAATTAGAATAGCTTCAATATTACTTAGTACAGGATTTAGTAAACCTACCGGTTGTTTTCATTTTTACATTGTTCATGTTTAGAATTGTCACATAAGCAAAGTTTTTTATGGTTCACACTGATGTTGATTACCTATTAAGGCAATTCGTTACCTTCATCATAATGCATAAGATTGCCTTCGTATATCATGCCTTACAGATACACCTAGAGCACAGCAACAACTAAAGACGTACTGTATATATTTTTAGACCTATAAGGTTCCTTTTCGTTGCATTCTGCGACATGTTCTATTCACCGGTGTGCTTGAACTCACTCTCTAATATTTGATTTCACATATTATACAGTATTTTGTTCACTTGTGGAAGTAAAATGGAGGCTACAAGTTATCATTCTTCATACATTACATTTTGATTTGAGACTGTTTTGCCCTTCATCCTTCAATCTGGTCTGCAAGCCTCTGTTTGAGCACAAGTCGCCTTCACGCTCCCCTTTTAGCAGTTAGCACTGCGGCCTCCTCTGCGTCCACACCTTTCACTTTGAAATCGGTCAACTCTGAATTTAACCATCGGCTGCAAGATCTACGTCTCCTTCTCTTACCCCCTAAGTTATCTACTGCATACAATTTTACATGGGTATTCTTCATTATAAATACAGGATAATATGTTTGGCAATATGCTTCGGAACGTCTGGCAACGCATGTGCTGGGAAAGCGCACTGGCGCAGGAAGTTAAGAGGGCCCAGCAGGGAGCAGTAAAGAACCCTAACAGCCTTGGCTATATGCTATTGTTTACACTGGAAGTGTGTGATTAGGCTTGAACAACGGTTGTGCCAGCCACAACACAGTGCAACTAGCTTACATAACGCATGCGTATGAGTGACGGAATTAGTTGACGATGTAGTGGCAGTGCCGTTTATACGCCAAAAGTCGCAATAGTAGAGAGAGATCTAGCAGACAAAGTCTTAAGACAGAAATAAACCAGAAATACAGTGGTGCTTAGACTCACAATGCAAGCAAACTACATTTCCATCTCAGTTTTACGACTCATAATCTGCCAATACTTAAATATTATCCTAGAATTGTACTAAACAGGAAATATACTACACGAAATCTGACTCTGACTGTCCTCATCTAAGTTATTTGTCCCAGATATCAGTCGTGCTACCCTCATATCAGTTACCTCTAGCTTTTGTATCAAATACTGTATAGTGTATCTACCCAACTCTCACTTCCATACAGCAAAGTCGGTCTAAATACTGAGCGATGTAGGGAGAGTTTCGTCGCTACACTAACTTATTTCTTGCAGAATACTGTAGACCGCAACTGAGAACTCACTACATTGGCTTTTCTCTGCCTCGACATTTCTTCTTTCCCCATATTACCATCCCGAGAGAATACACAGCGTAAGTACTTCAAATTGTCCACCTGCTCCAATCTAGTTCCTCTTGTCTGGCATTCTCTTTTCTTTGGTGTCTTCCCTACTGACATAACCTTCGTTTTTGAAATGCTGATTTGCATACCATATTCCCTACATTCCTGTTCAAGTTCTAACATGTTGGCTTGTATGCTCTCGACAGGGTCTGTGATTACAGTTGTATATTAATAATAAGAAGACGATGTAGAAAATAGACCTAGCGTTCTTTCTGACAAAACCTTCTATAATAAGAAGGCATTGAGTATAGGTGCCACTCATAGGCATTATAGTACCGTTCTTAAACCAGAAGTGTTCTACGCTTTGCAGACATTGACTTTGAGTGAATAAGGGCAAGTCGATAAATTACTAAAACGAGAACGAAGGATATTAAGGAAGATTTTAGATAGCAGGTGGGTTGGTGGGCGGGTACGATTGAGATCCAATGAAGAACTATACAGTAAGATAGAACCAATAATGACGCCCATCAAAAAGAAAAGAATGCCGTTCTACGGGCACATCTTCCGTATGGTTGATAACCGACAGACTAAGGAAATCTGGAATTTCACAATGCCAAAGGCAACCAAGTGGAGATGGTTCCAAGAATGTGTGAATGACCTGATGCAAATTGGACTCCCAGAAAAGAAAACCCACGACAGATATGAATTTAGAATAATGATTAAAAGCTTGAAGGGTTTTATAAAGTGTAATCTGAACCAAGAGAAAGACAGAGCCGCTGCCAGAAGCCCGAATGAAGGCACTGATTGATTCGCTCAAGAAATACTGGGTGGATGTCAAAGCCAGAAGGCAAGCAATATCTAGACACTGAAATGAAATTGGTTGTTAACATGCAGTCCCTAGAGGATAGAGCCGAATAATAATAATAAAATAATAATAACAACAAAAATAATCATAATAATAAAACTGATATAATAATGATGATATTAATGAAACTAATCTATTAATTATTTATTAACCTCATGCATTTTTTCTGGTATAGGGGACTACATCCTTCACAATCCTGTTGACCGACTGAAAAGCATTTAATTTCGTTCACTAAGGCGACACTGAAGAATTGATTCCAACACGATAATGATAATAATAAAAATAATAATAATTATAGTAATAATAATAGTAAAAATAATGGCCATGATGTGGCAAAATGATCACATAATCCTACAACTGTGTTTATAATGTTTCATTTGTACGCCATTGATATTTTGTGAACAATGCCCTTGCTTGTACTGTACTTGTTTATTCACTTTCTTCTTTTATACATTTGTGGTTTGGAAATAGAAATACAACTTTCCACAACTCTGTTATACTTCTTTGAGCTATAGACAGAATATAAGTTCATTGCCTTCAAAGGAAGAGCAGGTGTCGTCGAGTTACCAGCTGGCTGAACTTTTGAACTGAGACTGGTCCTACAGGTCACCAAACAGCTTGTCTTGAGTAGAGCATCATCCTTTGCCAACAGACAAGTCCAAGTTCTTTGTCCTCTTATCCCTTCCTCATTCATGAAGAGCCTCCTTGTTTCTTTAGGGGTCTTACAGGCATGTAAGTCAATTTCACATCTTTCTATTTGTAAAGGCTAATTCTTTATACACGCATATATTCACAACGCTAAAAATCCCATTGTGTGTGCCTAATTTGGCCTGTGGAATGAACATTGGTATACACATCCAAGAGTTTTATATACGTGAAAATAAATGAATAGATTGTTTCTCTATCAGTACTTCTCTATAAGAACACATTTTTTCAGAAAACCGACAAAACTTTCTGTAAGGCTTCATTTATACATCACAATGTCACACTATTTTATTTATTTGGTCTTCTACTCATTGTTATAATGTATGTGAGACATCACAATGATGTGAATAATAATAATCTACTTCTACTTCTTGAGAAATATTTAAATGAAATACGTTGTTTCGGAAATAAACACCAGAAATAATGTTAGAGAATTATAACGCAATAATCTTAGTGATCCTAACGCAGCGGCGTCCAGCCTTTGCACGCTCGGCTTACAAGCTATGCTGCACCGCACGTCGGCAGGCTCCTGCCTGGGATCGCTAGCACACCGGACGAAATGTAAACATACAAACGAACAATCTCTCCGTCCAATGCCTTGGTTGTCCGACACATCTGCGTTGTGTTTGGTGCGTTACTCCGCGTACCGGTACACGAAGAACGTTTTTCGAACTTGTAGCAGAACACTTTCACCGGTGCGAAATGTGGATTTAGATTTGAAATGTAAGAAGAAATATTGGGGCACAATTATCGGGTTGTTACCGGGTGAGTTAGCCGTGGTCGTTACGGCATGACTGCTGGCAGTTGCTCACATCCGGGAGGCGAGGAGGTTCGAATCCCCCCGCCGGCAACCTTGTAGATGGTCTTCTGTGGTTTCCCATCTTCCTTCCAGGCAAATGCCGGGGTTGGTCCCTCACTATAGGCCACAGCCGCTACCTTCCAACTCCTCGTCCTTACATTCCAACTTTCCTCCCCAACGGTACTTGTAGCTCACCCATTGGGTGTCCGTCTAGAAGCAGCTACAAAACTGGCGAGCCGAACATGTCCTCGGACACTCCCGGCAGTAAAAGCCATACGCTAAACAAAAACGGGTTGTTATTAAATCATTTGAGGGGCTTAAGACATCTTGGATATCAGCCCAGGGTTTTTCGGTGTGCATTGAACTTGTCTGATAACAAGTATTCCTGTGATGACTGTAGTAGTGTGTGTAACTGTATTAAGGACAGGGATATGGGGCAGGCGCCCTGGACCTCAGGATAGTCACAGTCAACGCCGGGATACAAACCGGCTATCTCCGGAATTGCTGCAGCTGACCTTGTGGACGTGCTGTACAATTTAGCGAGCACAACTACGCAAACGAAAAAAAACAATAATTAGTTCCGTAAAAAGCTATACAGCCTATTTTCATATATCCTAATTATGTTAACTGGCTCTATCAACATACGAAATTTTAGTTTGATTGCTGTAATAGTTTCGTAGATATTGAGAACCCTCCAAATATTTCGGTAAGTCGCCATGTTGGAGTTTTATATATGTAGGCCATAGAGATATGTACTGTTAGATGACGATTTTTGCGTACGTTCATTATTCAAACGTTCACTTCGATCCCAAGATTAATACACAAGAAATAAAAACTTAATTTTAAAATTGCGCACAGCCATCTTCTTGAGGTTATATGAACAATTGAACTAAATTAGATATTAGTGCATTACAATTTGTAGAAACATTTACTGTACCAAATTTCACTGCGCTGAGATGGTTAAAGCGAGAGAAAAGTCTATTAAAACGCTTGTCGTTCGCTTGGACGTCATGTTCGTTTTGTATTTTACAGATTTTTGGAAGTCCCATGGCTGAACTTCTTGTAGTACCCTTTATCACCGTACAACATTTCAGGGTGATATCAGTAATAATTTAGGAGATATAGAATGCCTGTGAAATATTTCGCACAGCTGCCATGTCGGGTTGGTGAGACATAATAAAATTTGAATGGCACGGTCGGCGTCGGGAAAAATATTACTATGACCTTACCGCGTTTCATTGAAATCGCTCCTGCCGTTTAGAAGTTATTAGGGGGACACAAAAACACGCACAAAATGTGATCTCACAAGCCTATTTTTTTTTTCATAAAGTGAAAATAGGCTAATTATTTGGGGGGATGCGTCCAGTCTCCCCCTCTCCGGAATGCTACAGTTGGGATTCAATCCAACAGATATCCATTTACGGCCTTTCTTAACGTTTGCCCATGAACACATTTTTATTAACTATTTAAGGAAATAAATGCTGCCAAACTGATCCAAAAGACAGATATTTTTCTGAAAATGTACTTCTGGGTTTTGTTATTGCTGTCAAGGTTACGGAATTGGAAACCAAAGGTCATTTTTCTTATGTCCTTTGACATGTGTAGGATTTGGCTAATAACCTAAAGTCATTGAGTGTCTGTAGGCCTTAATTTTGGCAGCAGTGGTAAAACTTACAACGGCGGATCATCGCTCCAGATTCATTTCTCAGCTTAATTAAAAATGAATCATGGTGGACTAGTATTAACACCTATCCCCTCTACTATAACTATTGAAGTTCATGGAAAATCGTCTGTAATCTTCTCAAGATATTTAGTTTCGTGTTTAATACTGGCATACGCATTACGTTATACGACCTTTTTATAAGGAATATTCATCAAGATTCATTTTTAGCCTAATTTCGATTTTTGTAAAAAATAGAAGTAGACTTATGAGATCTACACAGGCATAACACCTGAGTGGCTGTCTGTGTGTAAGAATGTATGTGTATATGTCTTCTCCCTCCCTCCTGTCTATTCAAACGAGCCGAAACAGAATTGGACCAAATTTGTTTCCGACGTAGCACTATCAAAAGACACCTCAGTGACCCTTTATATACCTTATATCACCGTCATCTTAACGAGATCGAAATTGCGGCCACCCAAATGTTCAAAGTTTAAATCAAACTACGGACTAAACTAATCAACAGATCTCTACCACAATTTGCAAAAAATATAACATCGAGTGGAATGCGTCCTGTGCCTAATCATGCAAGAATTGTGATCCAATGAATCAATGTAAACAGTACTGCGCTTACGGTTAGTTTTATATATAATAACCCTCTGTTACCAACAGGGTGAGTATATAGAGTGCATATTGCGCGCAACAGCCTTCTTGAAATTATAAAATACAGTATAACAAGTAGGTCCGTGAAGAACTATACAGCCTATTTTCATATATCCTACTTATGTTAATTGCCTCTATCAACATACAACATTTCAGTTTGATTGCTGTAATAGATTTGTAGATATTGAGAACCAACTAAATATTTCGGAAGGTCAGCATGTTGGATATTTATATATGTTGGTCTTAGAGTTATGTACTGTTACATGGAGATTATTGTGTAGATGTATTATTCAAACTTCAATCGCATGATAAGGACACAAGAAATAAAAACGTGATTTCAGAATTTCGCACAGCTGCCATCCTATGGTTATGAAAACAATCGAGATAAAATAGATGCCAGTAGATTAAAATGTATATAAGCATTTAGCGTACCAAGTTTCACTGCACCCGGATTGTTAAATCGCGAAGAACGTCCATTTAAATTTTTATATTTCGCGTCGCCGCCATGTTGGATTTGTGCTAACCAGGTTATTGAAAGTCCCATAGGTGAACTTATGTTCATAGTCTATATGAACAAAAAATTTCAATTTGATTGCTGTAATAGATTCGTAGATATTGAGAACCGTCTGAATATTTCGGATGGTTGCCAAGTTGGATTGTTATAAATATAGTTATGTACTGTGCCCGCTGGCCGAAGGTTTCGGGGAGCCATCGGTTTCAAATGACCCTTCCGAGATCCTCTTCCAACTAACACACAAGTATTGGGAACGACACATTCATAGGCTGGTTTCGCACAAAAGTCTGTTCTCTGGGGTGTCGGGAATTGGTGAGGTTCTATTCTTAACCAGATCAGAGGAATGCATCAGCATCAAACAAAACAAGAAAGAGGCCAGTCTTAAGTTAAAGTCCATGAATTAATTTATTCAAGACTGATCCCTAGCCTAGCATGAGAGATGCAATACGGCTTGTCCGATTCTAATCTGTCCTGAGAGAAAATTTAAAAAAGTCCTAAACAAGACCTAAGTTAAATCTCTCATGATCCTTATACAAATGTTAAGCGATAACCAACAAGCTAGGAGTATGGCACGTAAGACGAGCCCTAAGCAATTACATCGAAACTAACTACGGGAGGGTAAGACAACGTAGAATTTACCGCAAAGCAAGACATTTTACTTGTTTACAAATACTAAGAATCATTTACATTTAACAACAAGGGTAAACTGTCCTAAGCTATGATGGTGCCATCTCCAACATTTATTTTTAATCTAAATTATTTCATCTAATCCTAACTGAAGTTAATTAATAAACTAGATGCGTTCATTACAAAGAAAATGCAAAACTGGGCACAATGGTTCTAATAAAAAAAGATTATATAGAACAACACAAATCTGTACAAGTAAGTCCTCCTAATATGTGTGCAATTGGCACTGCCTGCCTGCACGGTTTGTTACTCTTTGTAACAAATGGTCATAGTGTACACACGTGTAAGGAAAAATAAGAAAGAAAGAATAGCCTGCAAAAGCGATCATAATTAAAGAATTACGTCGACTCACATTGCTGCCAATATGATGCGTGGACTAAGGTTATCACGACATCAATTTGTCGTCGTCTAAGATTGACTGAAAAATGTCAAAATGTATCCAAATAAAGCGACGTTCAATAATGTGTAGAGTTAGTCCACCAAAATATGTTAAATTTAGCGTTTATTCATTATTTAGACTCAGGGAGGGGGGTATTTTAAGATGGGTTTATTTCCATAAAATATTATCACTTGATTATTAAATTTATCTCACAATTATTTATGCCTCACAGTATTCTTGTAAAGTTTACGGACCTTTAACTTCGTTTAGTGTACTCTGGTGTGATCAGTGAATCCATCTAAATGTTTCATAATTCCATAATACTCCGCTCATTAATAATAATAGACACCTTGTGCCTTCACCAATAACTTCTTACACATCCTGTGTCTGAACAATAACAGGGATCCGTCGATCCTAATACCTTCAGTCAAGCACGACTTAAAGTTCATTGCCGCCGGAATAAATGAGGATTCCATATCCACTCATTACCAAAATATGCCAGATGGGTGTTCTATCACACACAGAGACTATCAGCTCATCCATAAACCTTCTAAGATAACAATCAGTGTGGATCCCTGAATTATACACGTTTTATAAACACATGTAAATAAAAGCCTAATATCTATGCTTTCGGCTTCTAAGACATGTAAAGAATTATGCGTAAAATACTGCGAATAGTGCTCTCACATAGCACGACATAACCTGATACAAATACAAGTGTGAAATGGTGTGTTTTATGTGTGGCCTTCTTCATTGCAATAACGTCGAACCTGCGATATCTCGCCTCCCTGTTTGACACAGTACTGTCCCCTACGGACTCTCGACTTCTAGTGTAGTGCCAAGTCAGCGTGGTTTCGGCTCATGCCTCAAGTGCCGCGCAAAATTATTATTTCGCCTTTCTGCGATATGCAAAGTAACTTAAATATGCTAAAATTTCTTGATAAATTTGTAGTAATTTCCAGGGTGTCCAAAAAATATAAAAGTTCCTTATTATGAAATCTTTGTTCCAAAATATTTCCCGCTGCGTCCAAGGAATCTACATTTCTGTAGGGTGCATTCGATGTTCTTGTGTGTCACAGCAACTTCTCGCTTTGATCGTGGCGTACGATTCTCAAAGCGAACATTCGTGATCGGGCGCTGTACCATTAAAAGAAATGTATTGGGTAGGTTCATTATTCAAACTTTCACTTCGATCGCATGATTACGACACAAGAATTAATATTTTAATTTAAAATTTTACACAGCCGCCATCTTGAGGTTATGTAAAGTATTGATCTAAATTAAATCCCAGTGCATTATAACGTGTATAAACATTTACTGTACCATATTAAAATGTTTCAACTTTGTTTGGCCGCCATGTTCGTTTTGTTCTTAACAGGTTCTTGAAAACTACATAGATGAAATTTTAGGAGTGCCCTTTATCACAGTATGAAATTTCAGGATGGTATCAGTAATAGTTTCGAATATATAATGCCAGAGAGATATTTCACACAGCCACCATCTTGAGGTTATGTAAACAATTGAACTAAATTAGATGCCAATGCATTATAATGTGTATAAACATTTGCTGTAACAAGTTTCATTGCATTTGGATAGATAAATCACGAGAAAAATCTATTTAAAAGTTTCAAATTCGCTTGACCGCCATGTTCGTTTTGTAGTTAACAAGTTTTTGAAAATCTCATAGGTGAACCTCTAGTAGTG
This sequence comes from Meconema thalassinum, assembly GCA_946902985.2. Lineage (NCBI taxonomy): Eukaryota > Metazoa > Arthropoda > Insecta > Orthoptera > Tettigoniidae > Meconema > Meconema thalassinum. The sequence goes on along the minus strand of OX336389.2, from coordinate 994,663,109 downwards.
CCCTTTCTCACTGTACAAAATTTCAGGGTGATATCGGTAATAGTTTCGGAGATATTGAATGCCGATGAAACATTTCGCACGGCCGCCATGTTAAATTGGTGAGCTTAAATTAAATTTGAAGGGCTCATACGGGGTCGGCCAGAATGGTTCTATGATCTTACCGAGATTCAATGAAATCGCTCCATCCGTTTAGATGTTATTAGGGGGGGGACACACATACGCACGCGCACTCACACACACACGGACAAAAGGTGATCTCATAAGCCTATTATTTCATAAATGAAAATAAGCTAAATATTAAAAAATCTCAACGCTTAAGAACTACAGTAATGAAAATTAGTGACAAGGTAGGACCATATATTTGGCTTTGTATGGCCAAGGCAAAAGAACAGACTCTCCTGGATGACGCTGTGCAAAATATTAGAACATTAAAATAGACAACTCCGAATGAAATTGGGTATTAGGACGATTCTTGCCAAGAGGTAAGTAGGCTATCATATTTGAGTTATCAATTTCGTTAGTCAAAAGATTATCACACTGAATATGGCGCACAGCGGCCATCTTCAAATTTCAAAATGAATTAATAACTTTCGATATCCAAGAGTTATAATAACGAAATTTAGTAATTTATAACTAGCATCTTATGTCCAAAGCAAAGGAACAGTGCCCCCATAGTTTCAAGATGGTGGCTAGGCATGCTATTAAATATACAAATTAATTACTTGGCCTGTTATTGCACAAGCAAAACTTCGTAATCGAGGAGTATTATACCAGGCATCAGTAGTGTTAATAATAAATTTATCATTCTGAATATATTGCGGAGCGGCTGTCCCGAAATATCCAAATTTAAAAGTAAGCAAAGCTTTATGATTTAGAACTACAGTAACAAAAATTCATGATAAGATAGAAACCTATAGCCTATAGAGTATCGTATACTCAAAGCAAAATAACAGTGACATTATATTTTTGAATGGTGGCTGGGCGTAATATTAAATCGTAATAGTGAATCAATCTATAATGGCGGAATTAAAACGAAACCAAGTAAAAAAGGAGTACGATATGAGGTACGTTGCTGAAATAAGCCATCAGTAAACGCTTTGAATAGAACGCGTGGCGGTTATGTTGCAAATATAGAATATGATATTGAATAACTCAATTAATTCTGAAGATACAAGACAAATTAATATTAGCACTAATGTAGAACCTTGTAGATGGCTTCCTTCGACCAAGTCAAAAGAACTGCGAATTCATATGTTCACGATGACGGATGGGTGTATTCTTGAGACCTGGTTATATTCAACACACTATATAATAGCACAATAACGGCGAATTTAGTGAGAGAGGAGTACAGTACAAGAAACCATGCTACCATTATTCATAATAATATAATTAAATATAGCGCGCAGTGGCCACCTTGAACTTATAAATTATAGAAGCAAATAAATTTATATATTTATATATTTTACGTTCTACGATGTCGAAATGTAAATATTATATGTCAGAAAACTGTATCATAATGAGGGTCATTATAGTACTATTCTTCATTATGAAACAGTCTCTCCAGCCAATCAGAGCTCATTCATTGGCCAATTAGGTAAGGATAGCTTCGCGCATGCGCTCAAAATCCAACATATCGGACATGAATTACATAATTTGAAAGTTCAAATTGGATATCGGATCAACCATTGTAGTTATAATCCCAAACACAAAGACAAAATCGGCAAGAAATTTATGAATCTACGTCCAGAAGTTACCAACACAGCATCCTTCTATACAAAATACCGACATGGAAAGTGCACCGTCCCATATGTTCATGTAAATAAACTGCCGAATATGAGACAAGAAATAGCACTGTACCTTATTATCCCCACCTCCAATTTCTACACAGCGCATTGCTTTCAAACAACTTCGGTGACAATATTAGTGAATGCTAGTTCTGATCGGCACTAGGAATCATGAAGGCTGTAAACAACAGCATTGCCAAGCAAAGTAAATGGTCTCTGCTTTCGAAATTCTTTGATCCACGCATGCGCTCTGTTCAGTCAGCAAACCACACAGCGTGCTCTGTTCACTAACTGAAGTTACTGAATCGCACAGATATTTATGAATACTTATGTTTAAACATATAATAAAGTTATAATTATCGTCGAACATAAACAGTCGTATGCAACTCGCCTATAGTGGCAAAAAGACATCTCCGCCAAATACTCCAAATGGTGGCTGAGCATACTATTAAAATAGATGATATATAAATATTATGTTGTGTTCTATTATACTGTATTAAGAATCCCACGGTCCCAGTTAGTTGTGAGTATAACTTTTGAGTTGGACCCATTTACGCAATTCACCCTCCAGTTTTGAAGTTACGTTCAGCGCTGGTGTCTTGCAGAGGAACTGGAGCTCAATTGGGCGAACAGTGGATGGAATTTAATAATTTTTAATTGTATCACGAAAGTGATAAGAGATATGTCTACGAGCCTACATCGTACGACTTGGAATACTGTGAATTTCAACGATCTTCAACTTTCTAAATTCCTTGCTCGGAAATCGAACGTGATATCTTGAGATTATGAGGACTCTCTAACGCTGATCCACTGAAGAATTAATCATAGTGATACTTTTGTAAGTCTTTTTTCGTTGCATGAATGCAGCTGGATAGTTCAATGAAGTTCTAAGGCTGTTTTAGTGTGCAGTTAATAATGAATTTGGGTAAAATCGTGTGCACGTAGATGAAACAAAATGAAAATAGTAGAACGAGGAACTATAAAACAGCGATGATAGGCAGCTGTGATTGGTAGATACTCCTTATATACACATTTCATATTGGTCACTGTATCAAGTGCTACATAGTGAAAGAAATGCATTTTAGTAGCCCACCATATGAGAAATCCCAAACTCTGTTGGTACGCGTAAATCCATGTGAAGGGGATTGACTTACTTGACTTATTTCCTTGATCTCCTAAGTGGAGCATAGGGCATCGATGAATTTCCGCCATTTTTTTTTTTAAGGAAACTTGTTTATTGTCTTCATATATTTAAGGTACATAGGTGATTGTGAGGTGGTAGATGAATAACAATCATGGATATTGATGCGTTTATCACAGTTATACTAGTCTACTTAATGTTCAATGTTCAATCACTATCACAATGCACAAAACACTCACATGATGCGGGTGAGCTGCTGGGCATAGTCCCCCAGCCGGCGAGTTCTTGTAGTACAGCGAAGGCTCGTGAGGACACACTCACTTACCTCGGACAGCATTTCGAGTTCTGTATATGGCCCCGTAGTTTTCAGCACACAGTGCACATAGCAACCGAGGAGTAACACTACCGCACTGTTCAGTTGGGGCGGTTGAAGGCTAAATGTTGGTCGGATCACCCATTCAGGAGTGATGGAGGTAGTAGGACAGTTCATGAAGCTATTCAGGACCCGGGTGAAGCGGTTCCAGGTCGATCGAATCGGATCACACTGCGTAAATCGGTGCAGGATTGTATCCTGATGGGAACATGAAGTGCATAAGGCGTTCTCCACCATGTGAATGCGATGGAGTCTGCTGTTTGTTGGTATAAGGTCATGGATTACTTTATACCAACTTTCCTTCGCTGCGCTGGGAAGAATGCGATTGGAGACATTCCTCCAGACTCGATTCCAGTTGACGATCAATGCGGATTGCATAATTCTGGGGGCATCATACTGTTGTGCCATGATAGAACGATACAGCTTTTTCGTTGAGATAGACCTGATGACGTCTTGTGGCACGTAGCTGAGTTCAACTCTCAGATACCGGACATGAGGTGCATGATGATTGATATCATAATAAGCAGGTGGGTTCGAGCAGTCATAGGGACTACACCATCTCCGTAGGAAGTTATGTGACTCATCGGTCCCGAAGCCTGTAAGCAGTTGCAGGTGTCGTTTGAGGAATAAGGTTCTAGCTTTCTTTTCAACATCGATGAGTCCCAGACCTCCCTGGGATTTATGCAATGTTAATGTGCTGCGGGAAAGACGTAATAGAGCTCCTTGCCAAATAAACCATCCGACGGCGGAAATAATACGTGTACCCACCATTTTTGGCATAGGAAGAATTTGACTGAGTTACCATATTTTCCTTAAGCTGAACATATTCACGTACATTGTTCGTTGGTGTAAGAGGAAGGAGCGGTACCGCACTTGTTGCAAGGCACCGCGCACAGAATGTAGGGCAACGTCCCAGTTCTTTTTAATCATTTGGTGTACACTATTCAAGAAAGATATGCCTAATATTTTGAGTTCTGAGGCGATCGTTACCCACGCCGGGAGAACCCCTTGGACGCGGTCCAATTTCCCAATCCACATCGCCTTTGTTTTTCGTCGGTTCAGCCGCGCACCAGAATATCTCCCGTACTCATCTAGGTCCGTGAACAATTGCTGCATGTCAACGGTTCGATGCACCCCAAGGGTGACATCATCCGCATATGCAAAAATACTGATCTCCGTGCCATTGAAAGATGTATGGAGATTACAAAGAAGGGGTTCCAGAGATAGAACATAAAGAAGCATGGACATCGGACACCCTTGCCTGACTCCACGATGGATGAGGAGCGGCCGTGTGAAATACCCATTTACACTCACTTTTGAAGATCCACCATGATGAATTTTGCTCACGAGGGCAATAAACCGCATATCGAAGCCAATAGCTTGAAGAGTTGCAAGGATGTATTTATGGTTTACCCTATCAAGGCATGGTCAAAATCCAGTGATAATAACAGTTTCTTCTTATTGACGACCAGCGACTCACTAATGACATCGCGAATAGCACATGTAGTGTTGACAATGCACCTGCCTGGTACCCCACCCGATTGGTGGCGAGATGTGGCTTCCTCCATAAAGGCCTGAAGTCTCGTTTTCATACATTTCGTGAAGATCTTGTAGTCAAAGTTTAAAAGCGTCAGTGGGCGAAAGTCCCTGAGCTGTGTTGGTTGTGTAATTTTTGGGACTAATACCACCAGGCCATCTTTCAGGGTGTCGATATTTCGTCCAGGACGACAAGCATCATTCACTATGGCTGTAAGTTCATCGCGAATGGTGGTCCAAAACGTCATGTAGAAAGCTCTCCCCAGGCCATCAGGACCAGGACTCTTGTTTGGCGCACTGTGGCGTATGGAGGCATATATTTCTTCGGCGGTGATGTCCTGGGTCAAGCACTCTTGTTCTCTGTGCAAAAGTCTTCCTCGTACACCATCGAAGAACGGATGCTGGTGGTGAAGTGGGACTGGGCCGTCGTCTGTATACAAGGACTGAAAGAAGTTCTCTACCGTTTCTGTGATTAAGGTATGACTAGTCACCATTTGTCCCTCAGGTGTCATAATGCGGTTGATGTACTTCTGACGGCCTTTGCGGCACGCCCGTATAAAATGATAAACGGAGGGTGCCTCTGATGCCAGATGTTGATGATCTTGTGCTTGAAGTTTGAGTCCTTCCAATGCTTTGCGCTGCAGCGTGAGGAGCTGCGCTCGGGTTTTCTTTATTCGGCGATATGTATTAGGGTTGGTAGGGTCTTCATTGTATAACTGTCGTAAACATTTATAGTAGAAATCTGTCGTCTGATGGATGTGGCGTCTTCTCTCGGCACTGTAGGCCTTCAATAACCTAACAGCTCTGGGTTTCGCATACTTCAGCCACCACTCAAGAGTATCTTGAAACCGTTGAATGTGGCGTTTCCAGTTATGCCATTCAGTGGCAAAGCTATCTTTCATGTCCAAGTGTGTCAGAATAGAATCATTTAACCTCCATGTTCCTCTCCCACGGCGAGGTCCCAATTCTGGTTGGCGAATCTTGCACAGATACGCACAATGGTTTGAAAACTCCACCGGGCATACATCTGTTTCTCTCGCGTGTTCTTTCAATTCCCCGCTGACATATATTCTATCCAGTCGAGAAGCTCCATTATGGTAGTAGTACGTGTAACCGGCTGACCCCGACGGCTTCAGTTCCCATGTGTCTTTTAAGCGTAACCCTTGTATTAACGCAGATAGTGCAGGGCAGCCCTGAAATTGGCCACTTTGGTCTTTGGGCGATAGCACTGCGTTAAAATCCCCACCGAGGATTATATTGCCGGTATGATTATGGAGAAGTGGGAGAATATCTGTGGTATAGAAGAGCCGGCGTTGTATCCTGGCCTGCGAATCAGAGGGAGCATATACATTGACGATCAAAAGATCTCGAATACGGATACTGATTCCGCGTGAGTTGACTAACTGGACTGGATCCGCATATGGTATATGGTCCTTAATGTAGATAGCTGTACCACGTTTGTGCTCATTGACATTAACTATTTTATCATAGCCAGAGATGGTAAGGAGGTCTTCAGTAGCCACTTCTTGCAACAGAACAATATCCACATCTTGGTCTCGTATGAGGTTGCGTAAGAGCGACTGTTTACTAGCAGTTTGAATGCAATTTACATTGAGTGTCATTAGCGTGTATGTCAACAACATCGTCAGATAGATAGACATGTTTTTTTTACCGAAATAAACAAGATGGAGATGGGGTGGTCTTTAACGCTTGTCACTCGACTTCCCGCCTTGTAGTCGGGGGTCCCTGACACCCGCATAAGGCTTGTGCGTTCCCTCTTTTGACGCCCGGATTGTTTTAGCTTTGGAGGAGGTTTTCAAAGGTGCCTGTTCTTTAGGAGTTAGTTCCTTGTTGTCCATGATCTCCTGCTCCCGTGACCCCGTCTCTTCTGTATCCATGTGTCTGGAGGGGTCGTCTTCTATTTCATCCGACCATCGTATACCAGCGGTCTGTGGTTCACAACTAACTATGGACTGGTTTGAGGGTGGCATACTGGTAGCATTGTCTCCTGAGGTCACGCCTTCTGTGACCGCATCAGGGCTGGCAGTGCTAGTGTCAGGTTTCTGGTCAGTTTTAGGAACTAGAGAATTGGCCGCCCTACCTAGACTGCCATTGGTGTATTGGCTAGTATCAGACAAACCTGGCAACGCTGGCTGCCCGTGGAGTTCCTGTTGTGATGTGAGAGTATCTTGTTGTTTACTAGTGGAGGTCAATGGCCCAGCTGGTTGCGGCGATAAGGCGGTGAAGTGAGAAGGCGACACGTCCATTGTGTCTTGTGCTACAGCTGACGTATCAAGTGGGGCAAGTTGTTCGGCAGAAATACTGACGTTAGATGAACAAGGTGCCGATAAGGCAGGCGAGACAATGTCACTGTCCTTGTTGGCTACAATTTCACTGAGAAGCTTAGACCCGGTTTTATTTTCAGTTTCACCGCGCCTCACTGGGCATTCCTGTCTAAAGTGATCAGTGGCATTACAATAAAAGCATGATCGAGGTTGTCCATCATACACCACCTGTGCTTTGTAGCCATCGATAGAAATAATGGGTGGAATTGCAGTTTTTAGTTCAATTCGCATAGCCCGAATACCACTCAAAATATTGAATAGGTAGGTAGCTGACCATCGTTCGTTTCTAATTTCACGAACTTTCCCGTACTTACTAAAGTACGACATTATCCGGTCATTCGGCAGTTCAATGGGAAGGTTCAAGACTCGGATGAGTTTGCTGTCAACATCCGCACAAGTTATAATTACCTCAGATATAGAGCCATTAAATTTCCGTACCTGGGATTTTCCGTTGGTACTGTTGAGGACCTTCTCCATCAGTAGTTTGCTGGTGAACTTGATGAAAACAGCAGCTTCCAGATTGTCTAGTTGAATGGCTTCTAATTGGTCCACGTTGAGTTTTAGGGTGTACTGAATCCACTCATGTATTTCTGCAGGGCCTGGTTTATTGGCCTTGTCGGGGAAAGCACATTTTATGGTGTTTTTACTAATACTGTTGGTTGCCATTTTGACTGTACTTGAAAAGACTTGAAAGTTAGACACTCGAATACGTAACTCACAACGAAGCAGAGCGCAGCAAACCGGTCGCTGCCGGGGTTCAGACCGGACTAACGCCATCGGACTCTGTTCTGCGCCATCCACCTAATCTCGTTCCACGTCTTCCCTCCTTTCCCCATTCCTTCTGTTATTACACTCCTCTTCTAGGTGTTCCTGGGTCTGCCTCTTCGCCTACTACCTTGTGGATTCCATTCCAGGGCTTGTCTTGCTATGCTGTCTCCATCTCGTCGTTGTGTATGCCCAATCCATTTCCATTTCCTACGACGCATCTCAATATAAATGGGTGTTTGCTGTGTTCTTCTCCATAGCTCTTCATTGGAGATAACTTGTGGCCACCATATCCTCAGGATATTCCTCAAGTATCTATTCACAAATATTTGGAGTCTGTTAATCAGTTGTTTGTTGGTCTTCCAAGTTTCACACCCATGACATTTGAATTGAAGATGCGAAGTTTGGTCTAGGTGTTAAGTTCCCTTGCTTTCCTAATTGGTCTCAACATTGCGAATGCTCCTTTAGCCTTATTTATTCTATTTCCTATATCCTCCATAGTACCTCCCTCAGTGGTGATCATACTTCCCAGGTAGCAAAACTGTTTGACTTGATCGATCTCTTGATTCCCTAGAAATAATGGTGCCTTATTTCGGTTATTATGGCGCATCTCCTTGGTTTTCATTCCATTGATCTTCAATCCCACCTCAGATACTTCAGTTCTTAAATCATTCAGCTTTGCTTCCATATCGTTGTAACTGCTGGCTAGCAAGCACAGGTCGTCTGCGAAATCCAGGTCCTCCCACCTGTCTGTTATTCCCCACCGGATACCTCTTCGGCGATTCATTGCTTTCTTCATGATAAGATCCAGCACCATGAGAAACAGTTTTGCAGACAGCAAACATCCTTTTTTAACTCCAGTATTTACTGGAATGGGCTCCGACAACATCCCCTGATGTAAAACTTGACAAGTGTAATTCTCATACATTTCTTGAGTAATCTTTATAATTTTCTTTGGAATCCCAAACTCTTTCATGGCTTGCCAAATCTTCTCTCTCATTATACAATCAAACGCCTTTTCAAAATCAACAAATATGTTTTTTTATGTTTAATTATTATTACTATGTATTATTATTTATTAAATCTTTATTGCACAAATAAAAAAAATCAGAATAACTGTACACATTTTATGAAATTCCTTACACTTCCTACCCATTGTTTAACCTGTAAATTTACAATTATTAAATTATATTGTAACAATATGACAAAGACTGGTCGAAATAGGATATCAAATTCATACAGAGCAGGAAGAGATATCACACATGCCACTAAAAGGTGCAACCTTGTGTGTGGCAAGCATATCATTCATTACTATTTCAAAAAATTGTATAATGGCTTAGCCGTATAACACGTTCTATGTAAATGATGTATACACTTAAAATATTGAATAAGAAAGAGAAATGAATTTGTGTTTGTATAAATTTGTAGGCTCAACTAATTATATTTTCAATTTTAATTTTGTTTTCTCTGAGAAAATGTTTTATATGCATCTTCAAGTTTGCATGATATCCTTTAAATTCTTTTAATTTAATTGGGAGAATATTATATAATTTAGGTGAGAAATACAGAAAGTTACGATTGGCTATACTTAACTTAGGTTGATATAAAATAGAGTGATTCTCTGTAATACTTCTGGTTTCATGCCCGTGACTAACAAATTGAATTCTATTTCTATCTTTAAAAATGTATTTATATATTTCAAAAGCATACAATTGTTTAATGTTGAAGACCCTTGTCTCAGCATACAGTCTCATATTCGGATATAATCTATCTTTCTTCAACATTATTCGCAGTATGAGATTCTGCACTATCTGAACACTTTTTAGTACATTTTCATAGGCGCCCTCCCCAGGCAAGAATACCTTATGTAAGAACTGACTGGACTAGAGCAGGGTAGATGTCTCTTATTAATTTGTAATTGACAATATGTTTTAAATTGTGAAATATATAGATTGTTCTTCTTATTTTACTAGTAAGGTGTTTGCAGTGGCTTTTCCATTTCATGTCACTATCTATAAATAATCCCAGATATTTAACTGTATCCACTTTAGCTATTTTAGGACAGCCACAGTTCTGATTACAGTTCAAAGTGTGTATTTTTAGTTCATTAAAATCATCTTCAACGGCTTTTAAACTGAATCTTACGAACTTTGATTTAGTTATATTCAAAAATAGTTCGTTACCATCTAGCCATATCTTTAACATTTTCAATGCAGCAGTTGCAATTTGTTTTACATTTCCCCATGTTCTACCTTCAACACAAACTATCGTATCATCTGCGTATGATATGACATTAACATTTTAAATTCCACGTATAGATGATTCAATATCGTTGATAAAAATCAAAAATAATATTGGACCCAGCACTGTGCCTTGTGGTATTCCTCTTTTCACTCTGAGAGGTAGACTTGTAGTTCCATTTATTCTAACGTATTGAATCCTTTCAGTCACATAGCTTTCTATCAATTTCAGTGCTATGCCTCTGATGCCATATCTATCCATCTTCTGAAGGAGAATATGGTGAGGTATGGTGTCAAAAGCCTTCTCCAAGTCGAGAAATATGCACAAGGTCGGTTTCATACTGTTCATATTTTCATAAATTCGCCTAGTTAATTTCCCATTAGCATCAGTGGTGCTGACATTTTTTATAAAGCCAAATTGTCTAGTTGATAGTAAGTTTCTTCAAAAACTGATAAATATGATTTTTATACATTTTTCAAGTAATTTTGATATGATTGTCGTTAACGATATAGGTCGATAGTTCTTTAGTTCTGAAGGACTGCCTGCTTTATGTAGCGGTTTTACAATTGTAATTTTTAATTGCTTTGGGAAGTATCCAAGTGAAAGTGACTCGATTATTATTGTTAGCAAAGGACTCTTTAATGAATTAAAATTCTGCTTAATAATTTGAGCTGAGATGTTATCTATTCCCATTGCTTTAGTGTCCCTTATTTCGTGTAGGTACTTATGTAAATCTGCTTCGGTAATCGTAATAAAACAAAACAGGAATATGTGTTTCTGTTGATTTTCAAGGAAAAATCTGGATTGCACTTAATAGTTTTTGACATGTCAGTAGTTTTGTTAATAAAATAATCATTGAATGTATTAGCTATGGTGAAATCATCATCATAAACATGATTTTGAGATCTTATTTATGTTATTTTTTCTTTATGGCTTATTCTTTGTGTTATTTAATTGACAATGCCCCATACTTTTCTTGAATTATTAGAATTGGAATTTATTAATTGATTATAGTGGTCAGTTTTATCTTTATTAAGTAGTTCGGTTAATTTATTTCTATACCGCTTATATTTCTCCTTCATGGCATTGTTATCTTTATTTGCTATATATTCCTGATACAACCTATCTCTGGTGTGAATGGACTTAATTAGCGCGTGCGTTATCCACTCCTTTCTCTTTCGTTGCTTTGAATTTAATTGTATTGAAGACATTTTATGCATTTTTGGATAGTTTGTATAAATTTATCTACTTTAGAATCCAAGTGGTTGTTCCCTAATACCGTGTCCCAATTAATATTGCTCAATTTATTTTTAAGCATCTCATTATCGAACTTAAATCTATGTTCACGTATGTTACGCTGAACTGCTTCTAAGTCACGGCAATTTTCAAGATTTATACTAACTAATATAGGATGGTGATCTGTAATTCTGCTCTGAGATATTATGGGTAAGATGTTGTCATTAGAAATACCGCTACGAATAAGTGCATGATCAATACAGGTTTTGCTTGTTGAAGTTTCTCTAGTAGTGCCATATACCAACGATCTAAAATTATGCTCATGCAGTAAATTTAAATATTCATTAGAGTCATACTCATCAAATAAGTCTATGTTAGTGACGATTGTAACTCCGTTGATTTTTCTATAATTATGCGCAGTGTATTAATCTGGTCTCTACAAGAAAATCCTTCTCTAAATCCTGCTTGTACTTTCCTCAGCCTTAAATTAAGTCTCTTTTTTATCCTTTCTAGAATTACTCGTGAGAGTACCTTACTTGGGAACAAGGGGATAAACATAAGAGATGCATAAACGAAGTTTTCAGGGGAGCAAATTCAAAGTTCATGGACTCACATCGAACAGAATTTCACAACTGTAGAATTTATGTCTTGATCATTTCAAAGAACCATGTTTGGAGGAAAGTTTTACTCTTTTCTGAGTAATTTTTTTTACGAAAGTAGTTAAAATTATTACATCTTGCAATGGACCCTGACCGTTTTTCCCTGGAATTAATTACAAAATATGGTGTAATTGTTGTTGTTGGTGTTATGTTAATTGTATAACTGTTTATATTGCAAGCATGTTATTCACACAATATATCATTAGAAAACACCTGGTTATCAATGACAATTTATCTCTGATTATCATAAAAATGGTATTATCGTTTTAAATTTCACGAATATTGTAATATTATAAATAATAATGATAATAATTATGTATAGGCCTACAGTATATATTATAATAATAATATATTATAATTTTATGATTGTATTGCAAGAATATTATTCACATAATAACTTACATAATTAGAAAATAAATAATAGCATGATAATAATTATTAATAATTAATAATTTTAATAATTATTATTACTATTATTACTGTTGTTATTACTATTATTAAAATTTTGGTCTATTTTCACTATATGAAAAATAGATTATGCGATCACATTTTGTCCATGTTTGTGTGTGAGTAGGCTTATGTGTATGTGTATGTGTGTGTGTGTGTGTGTGTGTGCATCCGTAAGAAATTTGAAATGGCTTGAGCAATTACAATGAAACTTGGTAAGGGCATACTAATACCCCGTCCAATCTCGACCGTGCCTATATAATTTTAATACGTTTCACCATTCCAACATGGCAGCCAAGCGAAATATTTCACTGGCATTCTATATCTCCGAAATTGTTCTTGATTTCTTCATATTTGATATACATATATTGTGCCCAAATCCACTGGTGCAGATTTGAGAGCACAGGCACATATCCTAAGTCCCCGGCAGTAGATTTGAATAGCGCGCGCCGATTGTTCTTAGAAGGAATTCGAAGGAATATGCAGGCTACAGAACGGCTACGCGGCAGATTGTCACAAGCGAGGTTATATTTTTGATAAAATATTTCCCGATTGATTGGAAACATGGGACACATACCATATTTTTGGCACGGATAAGGGAATAAGAATGAGCTATATTAGAAGAAAATTGAACCAGCGGAAGCCGAGATATGAGAAGTTTAAGGAATGAGGAATATCCCGCTATGACGTCAGGGGACTGCCCTGGACTGTATAAAATGAGCGCCGAACTGGACTCAACCCACATCTTCACAGCGCTTGGTCGCTAGCACTTCGTGATACTTATCTACGAGCACATGGTTGCTATGTTCGTCGTAATACTTGTCAATAGCTGATGGTTGCTAAGTCTTAGTGTGAATCGTCGAAACAGTACATGGTTACTAGTTCTTTAAAAGTGTTAGAAATTCTTCCAGTGAAACATAGAATATTTTTCGTCATTTATCACTCATGTGATAGACATTTTTTTTGGCAGTCAATAGTGGTAAATATCAAACTGCTAACGCACATATGATAGACTTAGTCTATAAACTTTCCACAGTCCATAATATTATTGGAATATTTTCATGTCCAATACCAGAGGCAAGCTTTGTCTTGGTGACTGAATGACCAACCTAGATCACATGTCAGTACTTTTACAAATACCTTTCTTGCTTGGTAAAGATCACTTAGCCGACATAAGGGGCCAGCTGTGCATAGCGCTGACTGGAGAGTGCATAACTCTACCCAGGGATAACGAGAACATCCGATCGGTTACCAAAGCTGATTAAGATTGTTAGCGTATTAAACTGTACTGAATGCGTTACATCTGGTATTTTTACCATGGATCAAACAGATGTAGTCCCTTTCAAGAAATTAACTACGGCTGTTAGAGCTGCCATCATGAACAGTTTACATCAAGATTATTACCAGGCAACGAATATAATCACCGCTATGTCTTGCTGGACAAATTGCGGGTATAAAATGGAGGCCGATACCAGGATTTAAGTACGAGTCCAAGTGGGGACTGAAGACTGGAATGGTCTAGTTTTAACAAGATTATCTTCTACATCAAGATCTACAAGAATGTAAGCTACAATTTGCATTATTCGTATGCGTAGTTAGCCGGAATTCTCATTTTTCTACAGTCTTATCAAAACAATTTTTCATTGGACATTTGCTATCGCAAATGATTGTGCGAGGCATGGGAAGCCTAGGTCTGAGTATTTTCTACGTTCAGACATGTCGATTCAATGACTTGAATCTATGGACAAGCATCATGAACATTTTATTTGATTTTATCATTTTTCTAATCGCGGTCATCAGCCGTCGTATCTGTAAATATTAAAATAAATTTAAGTCGAGGAATGGATGTTTTTCCATGTTTAAGAAGTCGAGTTTGATCTTTTCTCGAATAGTTTATTGATGTTAACTCCAGTTTTGGAAATAATAATAATAATAATAATAATAATAATGATTTACCATTATTTACCGCTATGCCGGTCCCAAGCCCGGGGCCTTGTCACGTAAGTGACGAGGAAGGAGGAGGGGGAGGATTAACAACCTCGTTAAAAAACCAGGGTTCACTTGGCCCGAGTGATAGCACCCTGTGAGGGCTCCTTGCTAGGATTACAGCGAAGACCTCAACGGCAGTGAAGGCGGAGAGAATGGATCTCGGTACGGCGGAACTGGCGGAAGAGGCATACCATTCTGCGAAATCCACATTGCGTCTGACTTGAAACAAGCGGCAAAGTGGTCAGCGTCTGTTTCTCTAATTGAGGCGGCTGCACTAAAATCTTCTCGAACTCAAAAATCGAGTCGTATACCTGTGGTCTCAACTGAGATCACCACAAAAAACAAAACTCAACTTGAGCGCATGATGTAAAAGACGATCACAGAATCACTACCCCAGGCACCAGTCGATAGACTGGACTCACCTGATCATCGGATTCTGGGGGATCAGGGACACCATGCGGAGAAGAATCGGAGCTTCTCAAGAACTCTTCACACTCTCAAAACTCGACGCAAGAATTTTATTGGCACAATTAATGTGAACACCCTCACTAAAACAGGCAAATTAAAACAACTCACTAACGCCCTCGAAAAATTTGACCTCAAAATCACCGCACTTCAAGAGACACGATTCACGGATGAAGAACACTTTAATACGGAGAATTTCAGAATCTATAAAGGCAAACCTGCCATAAAAGTTAGAGGCAAACTACCACTCCTGGGAACCGGTTTCGCCATACACAATTCCGTACTCGACTCAGTCATCGATTTCTCTTCTCCCAACGAAAGAGTATCTCTGCTCACAGTTAAGTCAGCCAATAAAGCTTACACACTGATCAACATCCACGCTCCCATAAATCAACTCAACAAATCCGATCCTGAAACTATGGGCAATTTCTGGGAAACTCTCGAAGAAACAACCAACAAAATACCAAGGCACCATGTGAAGATCTTATTGG
Source organism: Meconema thalassinum (assembly GCA_946902985.2). Classification (NCBI taxonomy): domain Eukaryota; kingdom Metazoa; phylum Arthropoda; class Insecta; order Orthoptera; family Tettigoniidae; genus Meconema; species Meconema thalassinum. The sequence goes on along the minus strand of OX336389.2, from coordinate 994,647,637 downwards.
GCGATTTTAATGCCCAGTTAGGTAAGGAAAGAAAATTTAGTGATATCACAGGCCCCCATACTAAGCACGAACGCACCAACGGGAATGGTGAAAGACTAATTGGCTTCTGCAGAAACTTTGAACTTAAGATCATGAGCACACAATTTCAAAAACCTCCTCACAAGTTAACCACATGGAGATCACCCAATATTAGACTGGGTGAATACCAAATTGACCATATCGCAATTTCCAAGAAAAACACAAAAGAAATTTTAAATGTCCGAGCTCGCAAAGGCGCCTTTGAATCAGACCATCATCTTCTCCAAATTAAGACGAAATTCCAACCCAATAGAAAGCAAAAAGGCCCACCCAAAAATATCAAACCAGATCCAGAGTACTTGAAACTCCACAAAGAAGAAATCATAATGCAAATTAATCAGGAGACATCAACAGACTGGCAGAAAATAACCAAGAAAATTCAGGAAGTCATGAAACTAGGACAACCTCCTCGCACAAGAAAACATCGTTGGTGGAATGCAATTTGCGATCAGGCAGTTGACAACCGAATTACTGCGTGGAAAAAGTTTAACAGTCACAAAAAAAAGGAAAACTGGGAGAACTTTCTTAAAACCCAAAAATATGCCTCCAAAACAATTAGGAAAGAAAAACGAGGATGTGACAACAACAGACTCCATGAAATCCAGCAGGATTTCACCCGACATAATACTAGAAACTTCTACAAGACGTTTAGAGAAAACTTAAAGGGATATCAGGCGCCCAGCATGAGCTTCAAAAAACCTGATGGCACGTTGGAAACTAACGCGAAAGAAAACTGTAAAATATTAGCCCAATACTTCAGCTCCCTTTTTAACTGCGAACCACCCCAAGAAAAACTTTCCTTCACTCCTCCGGTTTCCACACACCCGGACTCACAACCCCCTGACCTAGAAGAAATTCAGGAGATCATCCAAAAGCTCAAAAATAACAAAGCACCAGGAGAAGATGGGATCATTGCTGAATTCTGGAAACTGAACGATCCTACACTTACGCAGAAACTTCATCACCTTATTTCAGACATATGGATGACGGAGCGAATAACAGAAAACTGGAAATGTGCTCTAATTCATCCGTTACACAAAAGGGGTGATAAAACAGACGTGAGTAATTACAGGGGAATCTCCCTGCTCCCTATTGGTTATAAAATCCCCTCCAACGCACTTTTAAACAGGCTAGAACCCCAGGTGGATCCGCTAATTGGTGAATACCAAGCCGGATTCAGAAAAGGGCGATCATGTGCTGAACAGGTGTGGAGCTTAAAAACAATATTACAAATGAGAAAATGTAGAAATACAGTAATAACATTCGTCGACTTCAGAAAAGCGTATGACTCTGTAGACCGCGAAACCCTTTTTATGATCATGAAAGAATTCGGGATAGACAGAAAGACCCGAAAAATCATAGAACAGACGCTCACAGGAACTATGTCCAAAGTGAAATTCATGGGTGAAATATCGGAGCCCTTTCTCATCAAAACTGGAGTTCGACAGGGGGACGGATTATCCCCAATGCTTTTTAATATTGTTCTAGAAAAGATCATTAGGGAATGGGAGCCTCATGTAAAAGGCATTCAAATTGGAATCAAAAAAGAGAACCGTCTTATAGTCAAGTGCCTCGCTTTTGCGGATGATATTGCCATTATCACTAACACCAGACATGAAGCCATACACGCAGTGGAAAAATTACATGAAATTGCTCAATGAACCGGACTACAAATTTCTTATGAAAAAAACCACTATATGGAAAGACGGCCAGAAAATAACTCTTCTTTAATCACACAATACGGTAAAATAACACAAGTCCCCCATTTTAAATATCTTGGTGAAACCATACAGTCCTCGGGACTAAACCGAATCGCCAATGAACAAAGAATCACCAAACTACAGAAGGCCTACAAGCTAACGTGGACTCACTACAACAAGAAGTGCATCTCGCTGGACGCAAAATTAAGGCACTATACAACGGTGATTCTTCCGGAAGCAACTTACGCAGCCGAAACAATGGTGATCGACGGTCATTCCAAAATTAAGGATATAGAAAAACAGGAAAGGAAAATTCTCAGAAAGATTTACGGGGCAGTTAATAATAACGGTATTTGGATGAAGAGACCTCAAAGCGAACTCTACCAAAAGATCCACACGATAACGGAAGTAATCAGAAAACGCCGAGTACAGTTTTATACACACATTTACAGGATGGAAAATTTCAGAACGCCGAAGAAATTGCTCAACGTTATAACACGGAGTAAGTGTGGCACGGAGTGGCTGACAGAGGTTCAGAGGGATCTACAACAGGTCTACATTGAAAATTTTGAGGACCGCACCGAGTGCAGGAATAAAATCAAAAATGTTAAGTTTGATCATAGACCATCACGACAGCCTGGAAGAAAGTGGACAGCTGAGCGGAAGAAGGAGCATTCTGAGAGGATGAAGAGGTTTTGGGAACAGAAGCGGGAAAGCGCCAGAAGATGAAATCATGTATTCAAGTTCAATCGCTCTCCTAAAGGGGAACAATCGATTAAATAAATAATAATAATGATTTAATAATAATAATAATTATTATCTTCAATTTTTCTGAGATAATAATAATAATAATGATTTGTACTCTCTAATAATAATATCATGTAGTGTGAATTTATAAAATTTATATTCGAAACAGTTCACTATCGGATACTTGGTTTTCCGAAGGTTAGTGGTTAAACGCACGCCCACATTCTACTAACAGAATAATATATTGGAAGCATTTGATAATTGCATTACCCAGTCAAATCATGTAGGAGACACGGAAAGTGATAATATGGGAAACAAATTGAATGTATAAATTAGGGTTTTGCTAGAATGTATATAAATATAAATTATTTGGGTAACGCCATTTGATAGAACGTTTGACCATGAATAGACACGATGTGAAAATATTAAGATTTAATATGATGGTGAAATTGCAGTAAACTTATTGTAGGAGCTTACTAGTTTCTTAATCTTCCAGTTTGGATAACAAGCAAGGCCTTGATTATCATGATTATGTATAATTTGGGAAGAAATATTATGTGTGGAAATAGTTGGATTTTGTCATTCTGGTTGTGCAATTAAGTCGCAGGAATGAAATCGTCGTTACATGAAGCATCAACCATTGTGAAGGTTAGATGACTTTTATAAATATGTTGGGAGTTGAAAATATAGTTACAAGCCACACTTTCGTCGAACCAAGGGTTATTTTATGAAACCATCACAGTTGATTCACAGTTGATTCTCGTGTTCTATAAATATTTTCCTAGTACTTGTCAACCCGAATTTGTTATTAAAATTAACCTATAATTTTAATGATACTTTACCGTTTGTCTAATGATCATGTGATTTTGGGCCGATGCTATAAATAAATTAATACTGTTATTTAATGAACAGCCACTACCATTTAAAGGATATTTGTGATCCTATTAAAATTATAAATATTATAAAATGTAAAATAATGTAAAGACTGACATTTTCATATTCTGTCAAAGAATTGCAACTTTTGATAATAGTATTTGTTACTATTTTGATAACAATTTTCTGAATAATATTTTCAAATAATATTTGAATGATTGGATGGTTAAATTAACATTGAAAGAATTCATGTTTTGTTAATAATATTTTGACCATGAATTAACAGTCGAGTCATGCACTCAGAGTTATTATTTTGGATCGAGAACAGTTGATACAATAAATTTTCTGCTCGACATCGAAGTTCTTCGAATCCATGCTCATATTGTTTAAACATTATTTTTCCAAGATGCTCAGATGTCCTATAAGTTGATGTTGTGTTAAACCCATTGATATGACCTAAAAATGTACCAATTTTTGGAATAATGATTCCTGGAAAGTGATATTTATTTTTGGAACAAAATGAAACCAGAAACAAAGTGATTTTTTACAACGAGTGAAACAATTATTTTTTCTTTCAACAAGTGAATGCTAAAAATTTAGGATTCAGGCTGGACAATTTAATTTGCCCTGAAGAACCTATTACTGTAAATAAATATAATTTGAACAAAGTCAATAGGACTGCCATTCTGGCTTTCGTTCAAATTCAAGTGTTCATGTGTTGGTAACCCTGTATTTTTGTTGTACATAAATGTATGATTCTTCATGCATTCCTAATGCTATTCTGACATTTCTTTAAAGTAAATTTTAAAATTTTAATAAAACGAGATTATTTTAGGAAATGTGCTATTTTCAAAGTCTCCTTCTATCCTTATTGTTGCATCGAGACAAAAATCAGTAAAGTATTTTTTATCTTGTTATCGTTGTCACTTTAACCCATATGGCGCCCTGAGATGTTTAGATTCTCGTGCTGACTGATTTTTGGTGAAATGCATATGTGGTCGTTGGACTTCGGTCTAAACGGGCACAATATCATGGTATTCTCATAATATAAGTGCAAAATTTCGAAATTGCCGATTAGGATATATTATTTATACAAGTTGGTGCCAGAGTGTTATGTTCAACTTGAATATTAGGTGATTTTTGCGAGTGCAGTCTCTCATATACAACTCCTCTTTCATAAACGTTTGGCGTAATTTTACTCTGAAATATATATTTTGTGTGTTAACAATACGCACTGTTGCCTTCTTGAATGCATGAAGCCAATGGACGTGTGTCTTCTGTAGAGTGAAGCTTTTGCGTGATACGCGCCTTCCTGTCAAGTTTCAAAATTCAGTTTATTAGGTAGTGGATTGTTGATTGTAACATATTTTTAATCAAGATGGCGTTTGTGCGTAATATTGAAAGTGATAGGGATCTGTGCAAGCTAATATTTTATATGAAACTCATCTCTCAGAACATTTGGTGGTCATTGGTCGAATATGTTGTGCTATACCTGTGATAAAATTTTAATAGCACGCATGGCTCTCATTTTGAAATTGTTAATTCAAGGGACCTGTCCCTTCAGCAATGTATACCCTCACATGGTACTTTCTTCTTGAAATTTTGAAACTAGTTTCTTACGTAGTTAGTTATTCATTTTAATATCATATAAATGTAAGATTGCGGATGCACGTGGTATTCAAAATTATGTATCTCACATTTGGCTAAACTACTATCTTACTATTTCTTATCATTACGGTGAATGATGTTGGAGCTACGAAATGAAGTACCAAAATGCAAAATGACATTTTATTTGCAGTTGGCAGCCATGGTGCATTTGGATATATATGCCAAGTATAATTTCTCTAACGAGGACTTGATTTATGCCAATTTCTGTGAAACACTGTGCAGGCGTTCATTTGATCAATAAACTGGGAGAATATACTGTTCTAATTATTTGGCCATGTCTGTACAACACCCAATGTAGGATACTTGTATTTTCTGTTGTGGAGCTCATCGCTTGGTTTACAAGTCTCCTTGACTGCCTGCATGGTCCCCTCTTCGCAGTTAGCCCTGCGGCCTAAGCTGCCTCCATACCTCCGACTTGAAATCGTTAAACACTGAGCGCAACCATCGTCTTCTAAGTCTACCCCTGCTTCTCATACCCTCCAAGAGTCGGGTCCATTAATCTCTGTAGCTAGTCTCCCGCTGCTCCCCCCCCCCCCTACTCCTCTCCCTCCTCCACCGACAGCATCATCTATTGCAGCCGTCCTCAGTAACATCCTTGCAATCCTTGCTAAAAAAAATAAGACCTAAAGATTTTGTTTAAATTTAGTAAGATAAGGGAAGAGTAATGACAATAACATGCAAATAAGTACATACGACGTGATTCTGGGACGCGTCATTATGGCAGCTAGAAAGTGGACTCATATGAAGAAAATTTTAATAAAAAAGGAAACCAATGGGATGAAACTGTGAAAAATATGAAATTTCTAATGCAAAATCATGAATATACAGGGTGTTTCAAGAAATATAGTAGTTAGTTTGTATTGAGGGGATGATCAGCCAGGTCATCTGACCCTAAAAATATAATATGGTATCCCCATTGCGTAGCCGTGCGCTTCAAATCGTGCACCGCGTCCACAAGGTCAGCTGCAGCAAGTCCGGAGATCGTAGCTTTGAATCCCAGCGCTGACAGCGGCTGTCCCGACTGCGGATATCCCCGCATTTTTCCACATTCCTACCAGGAAAAATGCTAGGATAGTACCCTACTTGAAATCCCTGGTCATCCACCTCACCCTTGCCTCTAATATAGTTACACACGCTGCTCCAGTCATCACATAAGTACAGGTTATCAGATGAATTCAACATACACCCAACTACACGGGGCTGATGAAAAAAATGTCCAAAGCCCCTAAAAATGAATTAACAACGACTCGAAACAATGGTTCCTCCTTTTCAGGACATGTCTGGTGTGAAAATGTGAGTCTAACTTTGAAATTGCGTCGTTCTTCACTGCGATGTTGAGAAGATAATTGCAGTGTTTTATATGACTATTTGAGTAGCCGACATGTGAAGGGACTCATAGCATTGTCTACTAGCAATTTTACCCGGCGATGATAGGGTTACGAATGTTATTAAGGAGATGTACCATGATAATCAATACACCAATGTCAGTTCAGACTTAACTCTCCGTTAACCTGTAAGTTACTTATCGATCACTGGAGTATTTGCGAGTTAACCAATACCCCACACGTCTCTACCATTAGGTATATTTGATGAAATATACTTTATAATTCCTGATAACAATTACGTTTCGTTGAATATGTTATTTGTTTTTGTAACATTTAAAGCTCTGTTGCCCCCACCCCAATAGCATTTAAGACCACCATTTAACTTCTAGGCATGAAATAGAATTCAGTTTGTGCCCTGAGAGCGTATTGAGATACAATTTCAGAAATTAAAGAAGATCAAAAATATGTGAAAACTCTTTGGGTAAATTAATGGCGATTAATGAGATAGGCCTACATGTAGCCTATATGGTTCCCATTTCCTCGACTGCGAGAGAATTGTAAACTTGCTCGCACTTTCCCGTGAAAAATTCGTTTCTATTTAAATGACCCTTTATTTATTAATTTAGTGTAGAAATAAACTCTTACAAGCCTTTCAGCATTGATATAACTATTACCATAGCATGTGCCCTCAAACTCACAATCATTTCCAAATTTGCTTTATCACTGCAACAGCCATTTAGAATCCGAACCTGGTCACATAGTTTTGATCTCCCGAAGCCACCCAGTATCCATACCAATTTATTTCAAACCTTGAAACAGAAGGTGGTTTGTGCCCTGTGTTTGTTTTCAGTTCCCATAAGAACACATAAAGAATATCGGGGATACGTATTATGTAAAATAATTATTTGGGTAAATGATATGGAATGAAACGGAAAAAATTATCGCCTGTTCCCCCAAATCAACGACGTAAGTATTTAAAAAATCCATATAAATTTCAGATAGACCTATTAAACGACATGCCGCCTTCTGTAGTTTGAGGGTGCATATTAAAACTCCGGTCCCAGAGGTCCTGGGTCCGATTCCCAGATATGAAAAGAAATTTAATTCTGGTCTGACGACTGAATCGTGGTACACTTAGCCTCGTGAGGCAAAGCTGAGAGTAGGATGGTTTGAATTCCACCTCAGCCATTCAATATATGGTTTCCCGTGCTTTCCCAACTCTACTCCAGAGAAATATTTGGGAGGTCCCTAACTTAAGGCCACGGCCACCTCCTTCCCATCCACAGTTTCATTTAAAAATACATTCACTACAAAGACACAACAATTGCATTGGTTGTCAGACAAAATACTATGCACACACCAAATTACACGGGGCTGAATTAACGTGACGCCGCAAGCGTGTAAATGAATCAATCGACATATCATAAAAAATTAATGGTAACAAATTAATGGGTCATGTGCCCTTGCATCTCCTATACTTTTGTAAAGACATATAATCCATATGATACCATACCCTCAATAATACCCATGTCAACATTTTCGTTTTGATCCGAACAGCCGTTTAGACGCAGAATTCCGGTCAGATAGATTTGAACACCCAAAGCTCTCCAGTATTCATTTCAATTTTGAACCATGAAATACAAGCCTATGTGTGCCCTTAATTGACACCAAGTTCCCATAACAACATTCTATGAGCAGCGAGGCCACGTATTGCGTTCATTTGTATGGTAAATAAACTAAATAAAATCAAAACAAAACAATTACAAAATATAGTAAATTTTTCCCGAGTACGACTTGTATATACCTATCAAACGACGTATCATTTATGAATTTAGTGTTAAAAATAATTAATTGCCCCTGCCTATTGTATCCTCCCTTATCTTCCATATTTTCGTCAAGATATGCTGTGCGCTGAGAAATAACATAGCCATTTCAAAATTTCCAGGATGATATGAACGGTTAATTAGACGTGAACCCCGGTCAGATAATTTTAAGCCCCGTAGATCTTAGTGCCAAACTCAATTCCTATTGTGAGTGTTCAACATAATAAATGCCGATATGTTTGAAATTCATATGTAGCCTATCATGTTTCCTTAAAAAAAACCAATTTTGTATTATGATTAGAACAACTAATTAGACATGAAACTTGGTCAGACGGTTTAGGCCAGCCATAGCTTACCCGTCTTCAATTTAATTTTTAAGGACAAAATGACACCAGCTCTTGTTTTTTTCTTCAGTGCATGCTGAGTTCACATAATACATATTCAAGAACAAAGAGGAAGCATATTATGTAACTTTATCGGATAAATAACTCAGGATTAGATAGATACTTCGGCCCAATATACGCCCCAAAATCAACAAAAAAATTAAAAACCTATATTTTTCACATGAAACTCGTTATGACTGTTATTTTTTTCCTCCCCAATCCCCCACCTCCCAATATTTTGTAAATGATTTATAACCAAATCTTGTGTCTTGGAAAATAATATAAGTTACTCATTTACATTTTATATAATGATTGGAAGGACCGTTCGGACAAGAATTTTATTCAAGCACTTTTGACACACTGAAAGCCCCCAGTCATCGATTTAATTTTGGGGCATAAAATAGGAGCTAGTTTGTGTCTTTATTGCAGGTTCAGTTCCCTTAAAAATCTCAAGAACAAAGAGGATGCGTGGTGTAAATGATTTGGAACTAATTGGAAAACAACCAATATTTATTTTCGGCGTAAAACTTAGGTTGCACGCTTCAAATTACATCCATCGGCTAATTTAGTTCTCAAAACAATAGAAGACCCCTCGTGTCCTACCTCCCATATTGACGGTTTGCCTATGTCAAATTGCCTATCGTGTGGCCTGAAAAAATGTATCTATCCCAAAGTTTCATGGAAATCTGAACAGCCTTTTAGGCGCTAATCCTGGACAAGCAGACACACTTTCTATATATGAACTACCCGGCATTGCTCAGGCTGCAGTAATTGTAAGTTTGGAGATCCTAACATTTCTCGCTTCATCATATGGGCTGGAGGCCTATATGTCAGGCTAAATGTATAACATGCAATACACTCTGTTCTATGTCATTAAATAAATTTGCACTTGCTCGACATCGTGGCTACGTAGTTAGGTCAATTTCGTTGGACCCGAAGTGCCCGGGATCGTGAGTTTTGTATTTCGAACTCATTTCCCCTTGTCCCCATCACTGGGTTGTAATGTCATCTTCCATCATTCATTTCATCCTCGTCACGACATGTAGGGCACTAAAGGGCGAAAGATTTGCACCTGGCCTGCTCGATGTCCACACGCCGTTATTATTAGTTCATGTGGTTAATTGACTGAACACAATTATGTTCGATAAGCTGGTTAGCCTACGACAGGCAAATGTTTCACAATATTTTCACCAAATCAAGATGAAGATTTCATTAAAATCAATTAGTATGTCCATAACCAATATTTCAGATACCTGATTTAAAAGAGTAAATAATAAAACAAAAGAGTAGAAAACTAAATATTATTTTAATTAATTTAAATTTAAAAGCGCTGTCATGATACTTACACGAAAAATTCCTCGATCTTCGTCCCAAGAGCCTCGACCTGAATGATCCTTCCCTCTGGGCAACATACAGTAGCGAAAGGAACGGTATTTAAGTACAGTTCAATTCATTTCGACTGGATTGTGGATGTAGCGCGTAAGTTGTTGTTGATTCATTCAGGGGCTTTGAGACATCGTGGTCAGGCAGCTGACCTTTTCAATGCAGGGACATTTAAATATGTGTCTGCTGTTTTAGTAAATACAGACTTTTAATATTACACAGTATTAGTTAATTTGATATCCAAGATATCCAAGTGTGTGAGGACTCTGATAACCTGTGTTATTGTGATGACTGAATTAGTGTGTGTAGGTGTAGCCTCATTCAGATGAGGATTGGGAACGAGGCAGCCGTGGCCTTAATTTAGGAACCATCCTGGCATTGTCCTGGAGTAGAAATGGGTAACTATTGAAAACCACTTCCAGAATGGCTGATATGGGAATTGAACCCGCCTCTTCTCAGTTTTGCCTTGGCTGAGTGCACCCCGTTCCAGCGTAAGTAATCCATGTTCATATTTTATTGAAAAATCTGTGTACGAATAAAAATGGAAATTCATTTCATATTTAAATTATATTTGAGTTCCCTCACCAATGGAATTCCGAAATATACTCTGCACCACCAGCTAAGCCTTAATATATTAATTGAAGAGGAATCTAATCATATAATATATTCGTAAACTTCACAATGAAAGATCTTTCAAATGACACGAAGGTATAGCGAAACAAAAATATCCCTTTACTATTATTTACTTGGGTGAAGATAAAGCCTTGGACAATATTGTAAAGCATATCACATATCACAGATGAAAAACTAACAAATAAGAAACAGAGGGAAATTGATGTATGAAACCCTCTTCGGCCCCCTACCCCATTGAATTAACAGAAAATAATTTCTAAACGTGAACATAAATTACCTCCGATGGCACAATCCAAATATGACTCATCACATAAACGTGGACCATAAGCGAATGAACTGCTCCCCAAAATGTAAATCATAGTAAAGTTTGCAATGCATTATATGGAATAATACACTTGGTAGAAGAATGAAGCTACATAGAGGCAGGCAACCGAGATGTTTTCAACAGTCAAAGGATACATCTGCAGTCAAAACACTAACATTATCTCAAATATCTACAAAGAAAACTTCATTTTAATTAACTCTTTTGATGGGAAAACATTTGACTGGGCACGCCTTCTAGCAATATGTGGATATGCTCTCCAGCAGAAGGATTCAGGTAGATGGCTATCAAATAAGTATAGTCTTCTCCATTTGTCATTGATGGCGACGTAATTGAACGTGATTCACCTAAACACCAACCTAAACAAATATATTTCCAATTTCTATTCCACCGGTACGACCTTATTTGGAGCAACATCTACAAGATTAGCAAATAAGTAATTTTTTTTTTTTTTTTTAGCGTATGGCTTTTAGTGCCGGGAGTGTCCGAGGACATGTTCGGCTCGCCAGTTTTGTAGCTGCTTCGAGACGGACACCCAATGGGTGAGCTACAAGTACCGTTGGGGAGGGAAGGAGGGAAGTTGGAATGTAAGGACGAGGAGTTGGAAGGTAGCGGCTGTGGCCTATAGTTAGGGACCAACCCCGGCATTTGCCTGGAAGGAAGATGGGAAACCACAGAAGACCATCTTCAAGGTTGCCGGCGGGGGGATTCGAACCTCCTCGCCTCCCGGATGTGAGCGACTGCCATCAGTCATGCCGTAACCACCACGGCTAACTCACCCGGTAATAAGTAAATATAATAGCTTAACTAACTACCTCCATTGAATTCCCATCAATGAATAATATTCCCATCCAGAAGAATAACCCTTCAGGAAAGAGGACTGTGAGGTTCGAAAATTTCATTTTAATGCCAACTTGAAACGATAAAACTACTTTTTCTATGCGGGGACATTTAAATATATGTCTGCTGTTTTAGTAAATACTGACCTTTAATATTACATAGCATTAGTTAATTTGATATCCAAGATAAATTCAGGGTCCCTGTGCCTACCGCAACCCTATGTTCCTGAAAATGACATACAGCCTATGCAATGCTCAGAAAAATAATATATATATACAGTATATAGACTATATATTATATATATCCAAATTTTCATGTTGACCAGAAGAGCCGTTTATATACGAATCATGGTCAGACAGTTAAGATTATCACAAAACCTTTAGTCTTCAATTGGATTATTGTGCATAAAGTAGAAGTTAGTTTGTGCCTTGAGGGCATGTTGGGTTCCTATAGCAATATTTCAAGAACATAGAAAAAGCATATTGTGTAAGTGTATCGGGTAAATGATTCAGAAACAAATTGCCCTATTTCCCCTTAAAAAGAAAGAACAGAAATTAAAAACATTTTATCCCGTGTAAAACTCGCGTAGACTTATCAAACAACATTTCATAAATGAATTTGTTGAATATGATTTGAGGCCCCCTGTGCACCCAAGACTAAAAAGACATTAGAAACTTGTTTTTACTTGCAAAACTCGTTCGTACATTTCAGCAGACATTTATAAGTAAATTTGGTATTAAAAGTAAGTAAAGGCCCCATCTGCATCCCCGACCTCCAATAATTTTGCAAATTATACATTGCCTACCCTGAAAAATAAAATAACCGTCCCCAAATTTTCATGATGATCGGAATAGCCATTTGAACGCCAACCTCTGATAAATAAACAAACAACCAAACACATAAATCAAGAAACAGATGCTTGTACTTCGAAATACTTCTGTCTAAAAGGTTTAAATAAAGTTATTGAAGTGATAGAAGCCATTTATCAGCGTTGTCTAGTTCTATTAAAGAAAGCTTTCCACTCGTCAACACAAATTGTGCCCAATTACATTAGGCGGGAAAACAAGTATTTACATACCCTGGCCTGAAAGAAATAAGATAGGTTTACAAAATAGCACGCTTTTTAAGTAGCCTACAAAAATGTGTGCTATTTTGTAATAATATCTTATTTCTTTCAGGTTAGGGCATGCAAATATTTGTTTCCTCATGTAATGTAATTGGTCGCAATTTGTTTTGACTGACTGAAAAGCTTTCTTTAATAATAATAATAATAATAATAATAATAATAATAATAATAATAATAATAATAATAATAATAATAATCATCATCTTGTACAGTTTCCAGCCCCAGGCTGGGTCTGTTTGGAACATAAGCCTCGCCACTTAGTCCTTTCTTCCCACCACCTCTCCGCTGTCACTCTGGTCCAGTCCTCGCCTCTCTTCTTGACACATTCCTCAACTCCTTTCAGCCATCTATCTCTTGGTCTTCCCCTTGGTCGTTTCTTCTGCATCTGCATCTCATGTATCCTCTTGGGAATCTTCTTCTCATCCATTCTCTTTAAGTGTCCATACCACCTCAGTCTTGATGTCTCAATCCTACCTTGCAAGGGCTCCTCTTTCACCATTTCCCTGACCTTTTCATTCCTCACCCTGTCTCTTCTTGTTACTCCGATCCTACTTCGCAGGAACTTCATTTCACCTGCCTGTATTCTGCTTATGTCTCTTTTCTTCATTTTCCACGTTTCTGAAGCATAGGTCAGTATCGGGATATAGTAGCTTCTGTATAACACTTCCTTGCTTTTTTGTGGGACATCTTTATTCCACACTAAGCTCCTAATGCTTCTCAGAAATGCTTCTGCCTGTCTGCTACGTTCCGTAATCTCTTTGTCATTTCTCCCATTTTCCTCCACTATACTTCCCAAGTACTTGAGACTTTCCACCTTCTTCAGCTGTCCACCTCCAAGTGTTATCCCACTCATTGGTCTGTCCTTTCTCCTGGTCGTTAACAGGATCTCACATTTACTGATGTTGAACTTCCATCCGTACTCTCCCACTGTTTCTTCCCAAGCCTTCAGTTGCTCCTGAATTTCCTCCTCCTTGTTTCCCCAGACCATGAGATCATCTGCAAACACCATTGCTTTCATCTTATCTTCTCCTATCTTTCCTGCTATCCGTGTCATTACCTCGTCCATAACCACAATAAAGAGAAGGGGTGACAGCGCACTACCCTGTTTCAGGCCACTCATTTGTCTTAACCAGTCTGTTCTTTCCCCTCCAACTTTCACACAACTCACACTTCCACAATACATCTCCTTCACTCTGCCTACAGTCCCTTTTTCCACTCCCATGTTTTCCATTGCTTTCCAAACCTTCTCCCTACACACACTATCATAGGCCTTTTCGATGCCCAGGAAGGCCATCAACAGATCCTCTCCAAATTCGTAGTGGTGTTCCTGGAGCTGTCTCACTGAAAATATGAGATCCACTGTTTATCTCCCAGGTCTGAATCCATACTGCTCCTCTCTCAATTTTCTCTCCACTTTGGCTCGTATTCTACTTTCTAATATCTTTTCATATATCTTGGCACAGTGAGGTATGAGTGTGACTCCCCTGTAATTTCTGCACTCCTTTCTGCTTCCTTTCTTAAATATTGGGAAAATTAAGCCTTTCTTCCAATCTTCTGGGGTCTTTTTTTCCTTCCATATCACCCTCATCACACGGTACAGCCACTGTTTCCCAACCTCCCCTGCTGCCTTCACCATTTCAACACTCACTTCATCCACACCCGGTGCCCTTCCTCCTTTCATCTTGTCTATAGCCATCTCCAGTTCTCTCCAATTCGGGTCCTTTTCCATTCCTGTGTTGTCTTCTCCATCTTCCAATACATTGTCTCCTCCCTATGACCATTTGGATTCAGCAAATCCTCAAAGTACTCTTTCCACACTGTCTTGAGTGTTTCCTTGTTGTGTACCTCATTTCCGTTTTTGTCCATCATTACCACATCCTCTCGCAGACCTCTTCTCTTACTTTTGACCATCCCATAAAGTACTTTCTTATTTCCTCTGCTGTCTTCCTCCATCATCTCTGTCCACTTTACCATCCAATTCTTCCTCTCCTCTGCGACAATCTTGTTTGCTTCTTTCTTCTTTATCTTATAATCATCCCTTGCCAGATCAGTTCTTTCCTGGAACCACACTCTGAAAGCCTTGTTCTTCCTTTCCACAGCTTCTTTTACTCTCTCATTCCACCATGGTGTCTCTTTACACCGCTTTCTGTTGCTTGTTCTTTCACACACTGCCACTGCAGCTTCCACCATTGTGTTCTTGAATTGCTTCCATTCCTCTTCCCCTGTTTTAGGATTGTCTGTTGGCATCCTTTCCCTTATTATCTTCTGGAATTCTTCCTTGACTTCCTTTTCCTTGAGTTTCCATACTTTGATTCTCCTTTCATGGTACTCTGTCCTCTTGCTATCCTTAACAACTCCCAGGTTCATTACAAGTATTCTGTGGTCGCTATCTAAGGCCTCTGATGGTATTACCTTTATATCTCTGACACTTCTCTTCATTTCCCAGTCGTACGTCATGTAATCTACCAAAGATTTCTTTGTTAAATCACTGCTGTACCACGTTACCTTGTGGGTTTCTTTCTTCCGGAACCAGGAGTTGCCTACCACTAAACCGTTTCTCTTGCAAAAATCCAGCAACTTTCTCCCTTCTTCATTCCTGCTACCCCATCCTTCTGCTCCCAATACATTTTCATATCCTTGCCTTTCACTTCCTACATGTGCATTCAAATCTCCCATGACAATGATGCTCTGACCATTCAACTGCTGTTGTAGCTCCTCCTCAAAGTCTTCCTTCTCTTGAGCTGTACATCCAACTTGAGGGGCATATACCTGGGCTATCTCAGGCTTCTTCCCTTTACAGTTACTCTGATCTTCATGATCCTGTCACTTATTCCCTTTACCTCTTCCTTCATTCCATCTCTCACAACTACTCCTACTCCGCTGCTCCTTCCTTCACTGTTCCCACTCCAGTACAACCGGTACCCTTTCCTCAGTTCTCTGCGACCTTTTCCTTTCCATCTTGTTTCTGCCAAGCCCAGTATATCCAGTTTTCTTCTCTCCATCACATCTACAATCTCCTCCACCTTTCCTGTCAGTGTCTGTATGTTTAATGTCCCAACTCGTAGTCCATTAGCATATCCGGGTCGTCGTCGTTTGCATCCGTCCTTTCCGAGGCCTGTTCCTGTTTTGAAAGCAAATATGATATCCACTACTGGCTTGCTAGGCCTATCGTAGCTTCACCAGAGCCCCGTCAGCCGTCACTTTTCAGGGTTCCCATAGGGCCTTCACAGCTACCGCAGCGGTCCCGGGGCACACAAGGTCCCCACTGTACTTCACCCCTACAGGCAATCCCCTACTTCATGCCGTTGCCCGTCTCCCACCACGTGGAGGAGGGGTTGGACTTGTGGGAGATAATAATAATAATAATAATAATAATAATAATAATAATAATAATAATAAATTAAATTAAATTAACCAGGACTTCATAGTTCTAACAAAACTGAAACATTACTAATTTACAATATGGTCAGAAATATTACTAATATTCACAATTCACTCACTTAGCAGCAGGTTAGACTGGATATCTGCACTATATTATCATACCAATTCTTAGAGCTGCCAAGGTTTACGTGAGGCTCATCCAAGATATTTTTCCACACCAACGTCGGACGCATTATTCCAGGCACCAGGGCTCCTCTACCATTCCTGAAGAAAGATAAATACAGTTCTTTAATAAATAACTAAGTGTACTGAACAGTACCCCCGGAAAATATTCACTCACTCACAGATCGTGTGACTAATTAAGTCCCTAGCCACAAATAAATAAACAAAGAGATACTAATACTTCAAAATACTGCTGTCAAAAAGGTTTAAAGAACTTAAATAGTTCACATATTGAACCACGTTCAATTAAGCCGCCATCAATGGCAAATGGAGAAGTGAATACTTATTTGATAGCCATGTACCTGAATCCTTTTGCTGGACTGCATATCCACATATTGCTAGAAGGTGTGCCCAGACATAAGAAGAGCATTGCAAAGCGTTATTACATATCCTGCGAAGATTTACTGTTACTGACCGACACATGCAGATCCTTTGTAAGTAAGAAACGGAATTACAGCCGCCATGGCCATAAAATAATGCACTATTACCTCCTTAATGTAAAACTATTAATATTGCTGTCGGTGACGGAGAGAAGAGCCTTCTGGCAGAATAAAAAGGACATCCTTTATTGAAATATTACAAGCCATTTTTAAATGTTGCCTAAGTCATCAATTACAAGAAGCTTTACAGTCGGTCAACACGAGTGTACCCAAATAAATTTAGCGTGCCTGTCCGTTTCAGACGCTGGCGATCAGCATGGCTATTCGGGCTTTATCTGTGGCAACTCGGAACAATTCTTCAGAGCTTTTGTTGAACCAGGTTCTAAGGTTGTCGAGCCAGGAAGTTCTCCTTCTGCCGGGCGATCTCTTTCCTTCTATGTTTCCTTGTAGTATAAGTTGAAGCAGCTCATACCTTTTTTATTCCTCATAATGTGACCAAGGTACTGTAGTTTACGCCACTTAATGATGTTGATCAGTTCTGGTCTTTTTTCAACTCTGCGTAGAACTTCCTGATTTGAAACTTTATGAATCCATGATATTCTCAGTATTCTTCTGTAAAGCCATAGTTCAAAGGCTTCAAGTCTAACAGTGGTAGCCTTTGTAAGGGTCCATGTTTCTAGTAAATTAATTGTTATTCGCCATCCAATCTAAGTGGGCACACTCGTGTTGGCCGACTGAAAACACGTATACTAATAAATGGACAGCCATTGAAAGGTGAGCCTTGCCCTCCAAATGACTAACAGTGGAATAAATTAGATATTCCATAGCAAGCGCCTTCTGGGCATGCGCAATACGATGAGCAGTACGGGATGCACAACAGATATGCTAGCAGGCGAAAGAGATCGCGCTGTCCTTGGTGGAAATAAAGTCTAATACTGAATAAATCCGTATTTTAAGAATTTGAAAAAGTAGGCAATGGAATAATTCAGTGGTAGTTAGAATGATTAAAAATCCGGTACTCTAGATGGTCGAGAATAGTCGTTTGTTTAGGAAGCTTCGTTCTTTTAAATTATAAAACTTTCAGAAGCCAATTTAAGTGTTGCTTTCACAAGCTAATAAAGGAATAACTTTTCAGTTGGTCAACAAGTTAATATGCCCAATGAAGTTGGGCGGGATGTAATACTTGTCTAGTCAGAGGTGCTACCGTGGAAACAATTACATGGATTAACTATACTGTGCCTACCAATAGGCTAGTTCATATTCAACAAAAGCTTCCTGGTCTAATAATAATGTTACAAATTTTACCTAATAGGCTATATTAATAAAATAATCTGGTCACTTAGACATTCCATCTGTACCAAAACATTGTGATATGACTTTTAGATTTTGAGTTTCATTTTTTACAATTGGAGTATTGGTGAAAACCCCCATTCCTAACCACAGATTAATTTGTGGACACAAAACGAATGGGGTTATCTTATTAAATTTATTTAGAGCTTTGTAGAAATTATATCGGCTTGCAAACAAACTTTTTGGTGCATGAAAATAGTTCCAAAAATTGTCTTGCCATTTGCCAGTATTATTTTGTATTTTATGTTAATTGTAACAAATTGAAGCTAAGCCTGAGAAGCATTCACTGGTTAATAACGTCTGGGACGGTTGAGTTAGCGCAGACCGCTTGTTGGCAAAATACTGTGTTACTGACTGGTGAAAGTTCGGTTTGCCATAGCTCAATCCTCACAGAGGCTATTAGTCTCATGTGAATTTTTTTACAATTTATAAATAGTACAAAAATCACTACCAAGTGGCAAAAAAATATAGGAATTTATTTGCATGTACCAAAACATTTGTATACCTTCTACATAACTCGACAAAAATAATTAAGAAGATTACCCCATTGGTTTAGTGCTAAAAAATTAACCGGTGGTTAGGAGTGGTTTTTCTTCCAATACTCCAATTGTATAAAGAAAATGAAACTCAACTATGTTTTGGTAAAGATAACCAAATTATTGTAATACATTATTTTGGTAAAGTCCGGCTCTGTGGCTAAATGGTTAGCGCGCTAGGCTTTGGCCCAAGGTGCCCCGGGTTCGATTTCCGGCCGAGTCATCAGGGATTTTAATCTCCTGAGGTTAATTCCCGTGGCTCGAGGACTGGGTGTATGTGCCGTCTTCATCATCACTTCATCCTCATTGCGACGCGCAGGTCGCCCACGGGCGTCAACTAGAAAGACCTGCACTCGGCCTCTCCGGAGGCCACACGATCATTTAATTTTCATTTTGGTAAAGTTTGTGATATAAATTATAAGATCAGGAAACGTTCATTGAAAGTAAGCTAGTGGTCTTCAGTTATTAGTAGGCACTTATTGTTCATCTATATTTCTGCAAAGATGAGTAGGATAAGTGTGTAGATAAGTTTAACTCCCCACACAATTTCTTTGCATACAGTAACGTATTGACCGATCGGAAATCAATTATTTTAGTAGACTTTTGATAAAATAAAAAAATAAAATGAACCGTTACATTAACAGTTATTTGCATAAGTACGCAACAAAAGTATTCGACTTCTCCAGTAGACTAGGGATATCATAAATAGTTTTTAGAAATGTTTGACGGATTGATTGTTTTAAACATACGTTTTAAATAGATTATGATCACTTTGTGGCAGATTCAAACATGTCTATAGATCGCATTCATCCTTTATACAATACCTGATACGTAAAAATATGAAAGTGAAACGATTGCCTGTGTAAATAATTGGAGAGTGAAACTATGCCGGCCCAAGCCAAAGCAGGTGCCGGGAGCCATCATACAGCCTAGTATAACTGAGTGAGGATCGTGCTCCATCTTTCTGGGAGAATGTACACTACAAGGAAACAATATGAGATATTATGGCAGAAATGGCCACACACTGCAAATATGTAGCACAATTTTGTCCGAGTAAACATCTCTGTCTAACAAGGAGAGGTCGCCAAGTGGTTTTCTAGAAAAGTGTTCAAATTTGGTGGGTTTGTTCTTCATAAAAAAATATTTTACCCTTGTTTTTGCCAATGGGCCTTAGTGTGCTCAAAATTGAACGTTTAAAATCATTCCTCAAACTTTTCTATCTTATTCCCACACGCGTTCCTGGCTCGTCTCCGTGGCGTAGTCGCTAGCGTGTTGTCGTTGTGAGTGGACGCTACCGTGATCAAAGCCTACCTTAGTCTTTTCAATTATTTTCTTTTTCTTTCTTTTACATTTTCTTTTCTTTTATGCTTGCCGTACAATATTTAAGTTGGCAGATTACATCAAGTACTTTATTATTATTTTTGTTGCTTTTCTACTTACAATATTAATAAATTAATATTTACGTTATTGTTTACATTATCTACAATATTTGTCACATTTTCACTGTGCGTCTGACAATGAAATCGCTTGAACTTGACCCATTTTTACACTTATCTGGGTGGTATTTTTCATAAAGACATTGGAAGCAAAGCATTTCACGACAAAGAGTATATTTAATAAATGCAGGCACTGTTCTTTCGTCTGTTAACTTTGCTGAAAAGAAAGCATATTTCATCATGTCTACGAAAGCATTAGATGAAAGTTGGTGATGAATCAGTGAATGGATATTGATAGTATTTTCTCTCATAGACAGATCTTTGTCCACGTGTACAGCATGGACCGAGTTTTGTAGTTTCTTAATGACATGCAAACACAAAACAGAGTATGATTACACCTTTATTTCATATGATAAGCAAATTATTCAATACACGCACTTATTTTTTATTACTTACTTGTCGTAAAAAGTAGATATCGCATGGTTGGCAGAACGGGTGCAATGTGGTGGGATGATTTCTACATTGCTCCAAAACCCAAGTGTCCACAGCAAATACATTATAGAAAACCCAAAAGACAATAAGGTATGTATCAGTAAAATAAAGAAGAATGGTAACTAAGTGTGGCTTGAACTCGAAATCTTCAATTCCCGACGCTAACACGCTAGCGACTACGCCACGGAGACAAGCCGGGAACGTATGCGGGGATAGGACTACAAAAGTTTGAGGGTTGATTTTAAACGTTCAAATTTGAACACACTAAGGCCCATTGACAAAAACGCTCGAACAGGGGCAAAATATTTTTTTATGAAGGGCAAACCCTCCAAATTTGAACGCTTTTCTAGTAAACCACTTGGCGACCTCTCCTTGTAAGTCCACACTCTATAACGTGCAAGATGTTTTTTTTACAACAGAGTTTAGTTGCTGGACAGTTAGTTCCTCAATAAATGGACTAGGTTATTTCTAAACTTCATCAGTTTATGAATTAGAGCCTCACACTGAGCTTGAGAGCTACGCGAAGGGCATATGGTTCCTTTCTGATGCTTATGATTGTCGTTTTAGGGGGTGGAACTTTGTCTTCTTTTCTAGGTAAATTTCTTATCATCAGGGGATGATAGCCTTGCAGATAGACTATAATAATAATATTCACTGAATTACGGTAGTGAATGCAAGTTCCATGTAAAACTAAATTGCCTATGTAATTATAATAACAATAATAATAATATCAATAATACGTAAAATAATAATATTTTAAATAATATTATTAATGCAGCCAATAATAATAAATATTATTGAATTACTGAAAGCATGAAGAAGTTCTATGAAACACTAAATAACCAATTTTCGAATATCTGCTGGTGTTTTTCACTTCAAAGTGCTCCCGCCAAGTAAATAGATTTTCTATATTGGCACTTGGCCTAGAATACATTGTGATAAAATAAAGGGCAACACTCTCATTGTCAAAATGCATTATCCAAACATTGTAGTTAATTTAGACAACTTATTAACATAAAAATAAAATTTGAAGTTGTTACTATGGTACTAGCGCGTTCCCTGTCTGAATCCAAAGCGTTTATCATTGCTAAAGATACCTACAACATTGGAAAATATATACGTGACGCGTTATCTACAATTCATGAATACAGCACAAAGAGTTGTGTACCAGATTGTCAAGTTCATGGTGTTGGTTTTATCAACATTACAAAAGACCAGGTTAAAATAGCATCGGTCAGATATTAAAAACATTATATGCGTACGATTCTACAATAAAATATTAGGGCAGATGTCCTCAATATGCCACCCCCTAAAACATTAAACTCATTTAGAATTGGTTGGAGTACAATGTTTGGATATTGAGTATTGCCTGTGAAATTGTTGCCCTTTATTTTATCACAATGTAGCCTACTGTAAGTCGTGGACCAAAAGCTATTCAGCCCACCCGGCTCCGTAGACATGGCATCTTTCTGTGACATTATTTCCTCATGTTATTCACAATAATAATTCAATAGATCACAGGCTAACATACTTTAACTACAATAATAATAATAATAATTATTATTATTATAACGCAACAACCATACAAGTGAACTATACTGTCAGTAAATAAGTTTGACGCCTTACACAAGTTTCTTCAAACTTATGTAATCTAAGGATTGTATATATATTAGTGCTTAAGCATAATTCATTAACATTGTATATTAACTAAGCTTAAGTGATCAGAATATGGAGTTGAACGCCTGACATTCGAAACATGCCATCCAATTAACTACCCCATTTTGTACATAAAAGCGTGTTATTTTGTAATAATATCACGTTTCATTCAGGTTAGGGCATGTAAATACTTGTTTCCCGCCTAATGTAATTGGGCAAACTTTGTGTTGACCGACTGGAAAGCATTCTTTAATAGAAGAATTACTGTAATTTTAAGAAAAAGTAAAATTCATGGCTTGTATAATTTACAAGAAATAAGCAAATGAATTCAGTAGGTTAAGATTATGCTGGTGTTTCATTACACGGAGCTTCACTTCGATTTCCTGAATAGGATACGATGAATAGAAATATATATTTTAATTTTCGCACTGCCACCATCTTGAATAATAAAGATACTGAATTGTTGAAAGCAAACATGCAAAAATGAAAGGTGGGAGGAGGCGGGACCGTCAAGGGATGAATTACACAGAATCCGCAAACTACTACAGTTTTGTTCATTCCATGTCGGCGATCCACGGGCCAAATACTGGATGCGACAGAATTTTTGTCCGCGGACAAAACGCCTGGAGTTCCGCCACACACAGTTTTGTACGCACAGAGATGTTTCACCGTACAGTGTTGTCCGCCCTTTGTAGCGTAAGGAGCAGATGACATAGATGTTTCGACTCTCGAAAAGCATCACTACCACCATCTTTGTAGCATATGGTCGGATTAAGACCACATGTCCATTTATTTTATTGGTTTATTACAATAATATTTTATAAAATCTTATAGTTTGAGACAAACCTCGTGTTTTGGCCATAGTTGTTCACAATAATTGAATCTCACAAGCCGGCCACACACTATAAACAGACACATTCGACGGTTTTGTCCAAACATCTCTGTTCGTCCATACTCTTCGTGCATACTCTTCCCGTGTATCATGTGACCTATCCCACCTACATCACTGATGCTAATAGTGTGATAGTAACATTTGAGAGTGCGCAAAAACAAGGGAGCCGTGTCAGTAGATTTAATGGCACGTTAAAATCCCCTTCGTGGCAAACTTCCGGCACCCCTCTGTAGTTAAAAGGGAGGTAAATTAATAACATTATTATTATTATTATTATTAGTACCATCACCTGCGATCAGTGATGTAAGCGCGGTAGGTCATAGTATACAGTACATGGGAAGAGTATTCTTGGGCTAGGATAAATATCCTCGACAGTTCAAAACTCGGTGTGTGTGTGGCGAGACTCCAGCTGTCTTTCGTAAGGACAATACTAAGGTCGCATACTAAATTATCCGGTGAAACGCGGACAATCAACGGAGAATTTTTTAACGTATAGTCTTCTTCGTCATTCATTTTCTTCACGTCTGGTACTTAGTTTTAAGCTTCTATAATACCCAAAAGAGCTTCGTTATTATATCTGTACCTACCTTGATTATTCAACACCATTATTCAATCTTTTCCACCTTAATATCTCGAAGAGATCCATGAACACTTTTTTGGGGTTTAATTTTTAAAATCAGTTTTGACTTGAAGAAAATTTTCAACTTTGGACAGTGATATTGGACAAAATGATCTGCCATTTCTGTAGTTGTATCTGACGAAAGGGTGTACCGTTGGCCAGTCTCCATTTACGACGTTTTTCAAGCGTTATCGGGGTAATCGCGCTCCTTTGTTGAGCTCGACCCATAATCGCAGTCATTATTTCCTGCTAAAATGTTCTCACAATTCCTTATTTTTTTAAATCTCCTCTTGTACTTATTACGCCTGCTGTTTGCGAAATGAGGAATCCACGTGTCCAGTATTTGATAAAGATATCACTTGGTATGTAACAAATCAGTCTGAATTTGGCGTTTCGACTCCTCAAATTGAATTCTTGCTCTCTCAGTTGCAATCTAGGATAGATCTTCGACCTTTGGCAATTCACGCCATTGTCTGCTAGTATATTTAACATACAGTAACCAAACCACTGCGACATTTCCGTATTGTTAAAATGATATTTGAATCAACAAACGATAGTTTTGACTCATCGAAACCAATCTGAGAGTTACTTGTGACGGTGATTTTATTTCATCTTTGCCAGTTTTCTGTTACTGAAGATAGAGAAATCTGTAAACATTTTCCTCCTGGTTCATATAGAATTTCAAGTAGTAAAAGCATCAGCGAAAATAATATGAAGATATTTCATAATATATTATTATAATGTAGCATATTGTAATAGACACATGTGATGAAAACATACTACGTGAAATATAAAAGTGTATTTCAATTTATGTTGTTGATTCGTTTAGGGGCTTTGTTACATCGTGACCATGTAGCCACTTGTACTTGGGTGTGTGTAGAAATTTTCTGATAACCTGTGTCACATTGATGTCTGTAATAGTGTGTGTATTTGTAATTGAGCTATGCTTTGGGTAAGGTGTGACCGTGGCCTTACGTTAGGTATCATCCCAGCATTTTCCTGGACTAGATGTGGGAAACCACGGAATACCACACCCAGGATTGCTATTTTGTATTTATTATAGCCTGTACTCAATTAAGTGTGTGAGCTGTTGCATATAACAAGGAAGTATGACGAGACGGGATAAGGCGCGCCCCTCTTTCAATAAGCACTTCGTTATAGCCTACTAAATATATAAATAAGGGAATGGAGGTTGTTGAAATTTCACCCTTTTACCCATCACATAAAGACGATTCTTGGTACTATACAAATCCATTCTACGTTATGGTCAAGGGGAATAATGTTATTTTATGTTACATTATTTGGCATATTTTACCAATTAGACATTTTCTCCTTTTTAAAACTTTAGGGTATTTTAACCTATTTCAGAAAAATTTATATCGCTGTAATTCATCAAATTCTACAGGAAGAAACAGGTGTTGCTTATCCCCCACAGCCAAGAAAACAAACAATTATTAATCAATAACAAAAGCATCTGATGAATAACGATTTATGAGTAAAAATCACTTAAGTAAAGAACATAAATAGTAGTTAAATTAATTGCAAAGCATGGCATTACTGTTAAATTGCTCTTATAATTAGGTCGTTGTCATTTCAATGAGCAAACAGAGTTATTTATAAGTATATGGTTCTTAATGGATTTTATTATCATCATTTCCTTGCTCATTTAAGTTAGTAGGATTCTTTTTCTGGCAAAGAAAAGTTGCAGACAAAAGACGAAATTGCTTAAAATAGACGTGATACATTAACTCAAAACCAGTTGGATTAAATCTGCTGAAGTCATTTTATTCTTTTGTAAAACAATGTGTCATACATTTAAGGACATTTAATAGGCCATATATAATCATTACTAATTACGCATGTTGCGGATTCTAAAGGAATTAAACAATTAATAAAAATATATTGGTTAAAACACATATTTCAACTTGTAATATGGTATTTACCAATAAATATCTAGTGTTGCGGTACTGGAATTTCACCAGTACCTACCGAGAGAATCTTTTTCCTGTAGTGTTTCTGAAGATGTTTTCAATCGAGTTTCTTTAATGTGTAGGTAGGATGAGCCCAAATAAACACTGCTCATTTCTTGCGACGTCCAGTTTAAACACGTGGAATGTAACTTATAACAGCTCAGGCTTTCATGGCCGGCGTTCAGACGTACAGTATGTACAAGTAGTCTGGTCTTGTAGGCCATGGTCAAGGTAGGATGTGTTCGGCATTTTCAAGGCTCCGCTCTCTCCGTTGGTCAACGGGCCCTTCAAAATGCCGAGCGCAATATTCGGTGAGACGTCGGGAGAACACATCCTGCCTAGACCACGGGCTACAAGCTCGGACATCTTGTAAGAACGTTTGTCATTAAATCAAAGTTTAAAGTATAATCGCATTTGACCAATTGATAAAGAGGCATCAAATTAGTCTATTGTGATAACAATTCAAGGTTCTATTTTTGACGGTGAGTGTATAACAAGGGCAACATTTCTAATTCAAATAGCCGCTGAGCGCTGGTTGTTGAAAGGAAGAGCAGAGCGAGACTAGAGAAGACGAGAGACTAATATCACTGATGATCGCATGAATATAGGCAGGCCTTAGAGCAATCTCAGCTTAAACTTGAGGCTTGGAATAAAAATCTCACTCAACATCGCGTGACTAAAGGCAGGCTTCAGTGGAGGCTCAGCTTAAGCTTCAGACTGGGCTTAATACTAACCTCACTGGCCATCGCATGACTAAGAGATGGCTTCAGAGTTGGCTCAGCTTAAGTTTCAGGCAGGGCTTAAGACAACCCTCACTGATCATCGCTTGACCAAAGACTGGTCTCAGAGTCACAGACAAAGTTCCCCTTAAACTTCAGGCTGGGGTAAGATCAGCCACATTGACCATCGTATGACTAGTATCTGGTCCCAGAGTAAGCTACACTTAAGCTCCATGCAGGGTTTAAGACTAGCATTAATGACCATCGCATGACTAAGGGCTGGTCCTAGAGTCACAGGTTAAGTTCACATGAAGCTTCAGATTAGGCGTAAGACCAGCCTTACTGACCATCGCATGACCAAGGCCTTGTCTCAGAGTCAGAGATTAAGCTCAGCTTAACCTTCACGATAGGCTTATTATCTACCTTAAGGAGAGGTCGCATTTCACAGTTCATAAAATGGTACATAAGCTATTATCTAGTCTAGATTAAGCTGAGGAATTTTCTGGCTTCACTTCGGCTTCGTTTGACTTGATTTTAGAGACCCATCAGTACAATAATAACTATCATTTGATCGGAAAATGCAATATTGTGCACTAAAGCAGCGCATTTCCTAACAATGTGCAACTTTACCATTTCTGTACGGCAGGTTTCATGAGCTAAGGTTAAGATAGTCCCAGTACATGAACGCCATTACCATCGCTAGTCTACATGATTATTAGAGTATCCAGATGCTCACAATGAAACGTAACTCACATAAGCAGAAACCAACACTATCCGATAATACAGAATACTCAACACTAAATAACAACACAGGAAAAATTAAATGCGGTGTCGAGATGAAACGATTAGCTCATCACAGGGAGGCTTTTATTCGTAAGTCTATAGTCAATACTCCGTTAACCAATATTTCTCGAATCATTAAACAGTGAATATAATATTTATATATTGGCAAACAAAATATACGTATTTGATAAATTTGAAGATATATAACCTTTAATCAAGCATTTCATCTGATGGTATACACTTTACATAATCATTCAATGTTGATCACCTAAGATTACTCCTAAATTATATTCTAAACTGTTAGAGATATCAATTATAAATCCACACACTGGTACAGCCATCACAATGACACAGGTTATTAGACAGATTCCAAACACACCTAAGTACACGGAACTACATAACCTCGACATCGCGAAGCCCCTAAATGAATCAACAACAATAGCTACAACAATATAATATGATATATTGTATTTGTCATGACCGTTTGAATACCCAGTGAAGTTTTTCGGCTATTGGTTGTTGTTCCTTAGGGGCTTTGCGACATCATGGTCATTTAGTCCCGTGTACTTGGATGTATGTAGAAGTGGTCCGCTAACCTTAGTCACTGTTCTCTCTGTTTAAGCGTGTGTACTTGTGATCAAGGTAGGATTGGGTAGGAAGTGGCCGTGGCGTCACGTTAGGTATCATCTCGGTATTTGCCTGGAGTAGAAAAGGAAAATCACTTACAGGGTGTCTAAGATAGGTATCGAACCCGCCTCTTCCCAGTTTTGCCTCACGAGGCTGAGTGTACCCAGTTCCAGCCCTCAAACCAGAATTAAATTTCTTGGCGGCAGAGCTGAGAATCAAACCCAGGCCTCCGCGGTGACAGCCAAGAATATTCTTTTTTTAGGAAATATTGTGTACATAAAATAGAAGCCCATTATTTGTCTCCTTTTGCTATATAAAATGAATGTCTCACTGGTACGTCATCATTCCTGTGTTGGCTTATTTTGAAGTGAGAAGATGCATTACACACAAAGCAATAATGTTAATATAACACATAAAGGAACACAAATAATCGAGAACCTTTGCAGACTGATCTCACAGGTTATTCATCATCAGTCCGGACAGGCAGGTCTGCTGCCTTCTAGTTGTTAGCAAGTCTTTTCACTGCCACGTGACAGTCCGCTCTATCTTCTCAGACCTGTTTGAAGAAAGAACCCTTTGCCTTCCTGAGCACGTGTTCTATCAATGCGGTCGTCTGCGACTGTTTGGATTACAGCTGAATGCGGCATTGTGTGAACCTACTGGTAAAGACATCTTAAGAGCAGTTTGTTGAAATCCCATAGTTTTTCCGTAAAATTACACAGAATACTGGCACAATGGGTGCATGACCTCCAAATAACAGAGGAGGAGGATGCAGGTGCCTAGGTCGTCGGAATAAGGAGTACGCCTGTGTTTCTAGATCTTACCAATCTCAGGATTTCAGGTGATTATTTCTTTCAAGCGTGTTTAAACACTACAAATTCTTTAAACTCGTTTATTTTCTTGAATTCTGATAGGACACGTATTCCTCCGCTTCTATGCCACTTTTCATATGAATACTGTAATCCCAGTAATTTTAGAGATATTTGTTGTTGATCCATTTCGCGGCTTTGCGATATCGTGGTCATGTAGCCCCGTGTATGCAACTTGGGCAGCCTATGAGTGGAACTTGCCTGGTAGCCCGTCATATTGTGACGGCTCTATTAGTGTGTGTATTTGTCATTCAAATGGGATTTGTTAAGGAGGTGGCCGTGGCCTTAATTTGGGAACAGTCCCGGCATTCGCTGGGAGTAAATGTGGGAACCCTAGGAAAACCACTTCCAGGATGGCTAAGGTGGGAATCGAAACCGCCTCTTCTCTGTTTTGCCTCATGAGGCTGAATGTACCCCGTTCCAGACCTCAGACCAGAATTAAATTTCTCAGCAGAGCCGGGAATCGAACCCGGGCCTCCGCATGACAGCCAAGAATGCTTGCCACTGCGTAACGATGCGGAGGCTTGTGAAGATAGAAATATTGAAATATTAGAAGTTATTTTAGCCTATTTTCATTTATGAAAAAATAGGCTTACGAGATCACCTTTTATCCATGTGTATATATGTGTGTGTGCATATGTAAGTATGTGTGTGTGTTCCCTAATAAAATCTAAACGGCTGGAGTGATTTCAATGAATCATGGCGGCCAGGTGAAGTTGAAACATTTAAATAAACTTTTCTCGCAATTATCCATCCGAGTGCAGTGAAACATGGTACAGCAAATGATTATACACATTGTAATGCACTGATATCTAATTTAGTTCAATGGTTTACATATCCTCAAGATGGCGGCTGTGCATTTTTTTTTCTTGAGTCCAAATCATGCAATCGAAGTCAAAGTTTGAATAATGAACCTACGCAATAATCGTCATCTAATAGTACATAACTCTATGGCCTTCATATTTTTTTTAGAGTATGGCTTTTAGTGCCGGGAGTGTCCGAGGACATGTTCGGCTCGCCAGTGTTGTAGCTGCTTGGAGACGGACACCCAATGGGTGAGCTGCAAGTACCGTTGGGGAGGAAAGTTGGAATGTAAGGACAAGGAGTTGGAAGGTAGCGGCTGTGGCCTATAGTTAGGGACCAACACCGGCATTTGCCTGGAAGGAAGATGGGAAACCACAGAAGACCATCTTCAAGGTTGCCGGCGGGGGGATTCGAACCTCCTCGCCTTCCGGATGTGAGCGACTGCCAGCAGTCATGCCGTAACGCCCACGGCTAACTCACCCGGTGGCCTTCATATAAATATCCATAATGGCGACCATCCAAAATATTTAGATGGTTCTCAATATTTACTAATCTATGACAGAAATCAAACTGAAATTTTGTATGTTGATAAAGGCTATGGACATAAGTTCTCATATGGGACTTTCGATAATCTGGTGAGCACAAATCCAACATGGGGGTGGAGCAAAATGTACATGTTTAAATGGACGTTTCTCACGATCTAACCATCCGAGCGCAATGAAGCTTAGTACGGTAAATGCGTATACATATTTTAATTCATTGAAATCTAATTTTGTTCAATTGTTTTTATAATCGCAAGATGTCGACTGTTCGAAATTGTAAATTCTCGCTTTTATTTCTTGTGTTCTAATCATGCGATTGAAGTTTGAATAATACACGTACGCAATAATTTTCATGTAATAGTACATAACTCTGTGGCCTTAATATATAAAAATTCAATATGGCGACCATCCGAAATATTTAGACGGTTCTCAATATCTACGTATCTATTACACTATTACAGCAATCAAACTGAAATTTTGTATGTTGATAGAGGCAATTAACATAAGTAGGATATATGCAAATAGGCTATTTAGTTCTTCACGGAACTACTTGTTATTATTCGAATTGCAGCCAATGGCCATAGCGGGGTATTTTAATTGAACGCCCGTAGGCTCCCCATCAAGTTCATAGTTGACCTAGGTCATATTAGCTTGAAGATTTAACAAAGCTGACGATGAGCTTAAGTATGTTTCGAACAGACTATTTCGACGGCAGTCCCCCCGTCCCACCGTCTCCCGATCGTCGATTGGAACTCGTCCAACCATCTGGTCTCTGGACGGTCGGGGATTCTTCTTTCTTCTCTGGGTTCTCACACTGTAAATGAGTAGGCCTACCTCGCGTGATCCATTCTCAGTACATGGCCTGCCCATGTCCACTTCAGATTCCTGGCCCTCGTGATGACATCCTGTAGACCTCTTCCCAATTTTCTCGTCTCCAATTCTGTTCCTTAATGTTTAGGAATTTTCTTCTCCAGTTTCCTCTGTCATACTTCTATATAACTGTGAAGCTTGGTTCTTAGTTAATGAACACGTTTTTGCTCCGAACGGGATATATCAGAACATAATTGTCCGAGACACATACAATTTGACAGAATGCTTTACATGTTCTCGAGGATGAGTTGTTGTTACTTTAGGGACTTTGCGATATCGTAGTCATGTAGCCCCGTGTACTTTGATATGTGTAGAATTTGCCTGATAACCTGTGTCACTGTGGTGTCTGTACTAGTGTGTGTATATTTAATTGAAGTAGGATTTGGGTAGGAAGCAGACGTGACCTGAGTCGAATACTATCCTGCATTTAACTAGAGTAGAAGTGGGAAACCACAGGAAACCACTTCCAGGATGGCTGAGGTAGAAGTCGAACTCGTATCTTCTCAGTTTTGCCTCACGAGGCTGTGTGTACCCCCAATCCATCCCAAAGACCAGAATTAAATTTCTTGGCAAAGCCGAAAATCGAACCTGGGCCTCTGTGGTGACAGGCAAGATTGCTAACCACTACGGAACGAGGCGACTTCTCGAGGATGAACCTCGATGGTCATATTTGATGAAGAGCCACAAAACGTTTCCTGTTCCAAAAAAGAACAAATTTCATTTTTTGCAACATTTATATGAATGTGGCTCATTCTCTTCAATAAAATCTCTGCCTTTAGTAGGTATGAAAAAAATTCCCGCCTCTGCTACTGTACACTTTTGGGAATATGAGTTTTCTTTTCCTTTTAATTTTATTGGATGTCTGGCTGCGTGGCTCAGGGGTAACATTCTCGCTTGCTGAGTCCAAAGTTGCAGGTTCGAAACCTGGCGCAGTCAGCTGGCATTTGAGGGTGCGCAAATGCGAGGGAGCCGTGTCACGTTAAAGATCCCCTTCGGGGCAAAATTCCGGCACCCCGGCGTCTCTAAAAGCCAGTGTAGTTAAAAGGGACGTAAAACCAATAACATTGTTATTATTATTAGACTATTATTATACTTTTATTGGTAAATAAGGCAGTAATTTTTTTTAAATCCAATTTAACCAAGCGCAATATGTCTTAATCCTCTTCATTCTTGCTACACAGAACGCCCAAGAAAAATGTACACAGGTGCCAAAAAACAAGAAAATCGCCTTAAATAGTGGCAGAGTTATTGAATACCCTGTGAAATGAGTGCTTTCTGGAGGGGTAACCCTTGAGGTCATCTGCTGCTAATGGATGGGAGGTCGTATGAATGTTTACTATCACTTCTATACGTATTACTGTCAACAGCTACTCACTACCATACAACTGGCTTATGCCATAAGAGGGGAAAAGGGGAAGAAAGGAGAGGAAAAGTGAAATAAAGGAGAGTGAAAAGAATAATCAAAGGATTTGCATCAGATCTTTACCGGAGGCCACACATTATTATTATGATTATTATTATTAACATTATTGTTCTCTCTTGTAGGCCTATACACAGCTATTGCTACAGAAGTCGGGAAACGATCACAAACGGCATTCTACTGCAAGTTGGTGATCTATTTCATTCATGAGGTGAGGAGGTTTAAAAAGTGTCGAACTGTTTTTATTATTATTATCATTATTGTTTTTACTTTTAAATTTATTATTACTGGTATTATTAGTATTGTTACTAGCCTATTATAATTTTATTATTGCATTGTCTTTTTCAGTATAGTATTATCCATAAGGGTTCAAATCAACAAATCGTTAAAATAGGAGGCATCAACGCTGGAAACTTTCAATCTACAAAGTAACTGCCAATTATTGTGTAGCGTGGCAACTTGAACTGTGATCCTGAGCTGTTGGTGCTAGTGGTGCAAGCTCCACGTGCGGGATGGACAGCGAAGGAAGAGTTGTAATAGTTCAGTGTTATCAAACTGTCATTTGTCAGAAAACGGGCTGTGGTCAGGCAAAGTGCTCACCTGATGAAATTCACCGTGTGGTAGCTTTTAGTGAAATGATAACCATTTGACAACTGAGAATGAACTCTTACCTCAATGGTTTGTTGTAAGGTAGCCAGCCATATCCTTCGCAATTACAAACAACAGTGTATGGGAACTAGGGGACAAGAGGAAGCTTACAATTTCCTATATTTCCCGGGGCTATATTATGCCAACCTACATTTCTATCGCTTGTTTAGGACACGAGAAATATATAAATGATTTTAAAATTTAGCCCTGTTGCAATTTATAAGTTTCCATAGTAATTGAATTAAATTTGACGCCAATATACTTGTGTGAAGATTTACCGTTCTAAGTTTCACTTCGCTCGAATAATTAATTTGCGAGAAAAGCCATACAAATATTAAAACTTCGCGTCACCGCCATGTCGGATTGGTGTTCATCAGGTTATTGTAAGTCACATAGATCAACGTACGTCAATAACCTCTATCAGCATACAACATTTCAGTTTGATTGCTGTAATAGATTCGCCGATATTGAGAACCATCTAAATATTTCGGATAATCGACATGTTGGATTTTAGCCTATTTTCATTTTATGAAAAAATAGGCTTATGAGATCACCTTTCGTCCGTGTGTGGGTATGTGTGTGCGTATGTGTGTGCGTATGTGTGTGTGTGTGTGTGGTGTGTGTGTCTCCCATAATAATTTTTAACGGCTGGATCAATTTCAATGAAACTCGGTAAGGTCATAGCACCATTTCGGCCAACCCCGGCCATGCCCTTCAAATTACGTCTCACCAATCGAACACGGCGGCTGTGCGAAATATTTCACCAGCATCCAATATCTCCGAAACGATTACTGATATCACCCTGAAATTTTGTACGGTGATAAAGGGCACTAATAGAAGTTCACCTATGAGCCTTTCAAAAACCTGGTAACTACAAAACCAACATGGGGGCCAAGAAAATTTGAAACATTTTAATAGACTTTTCTCACGATTTGACCATCCAAACGCATTAAAACTTGGTATAGCAAATGTTTATACATATTGCAATGCACTAGCTTCTAATTTAGTTCAATTGTTTACATAACCTTAATATGGCGGCTGTGAGAAATATTTCACCGGCATTCTATATCTCCGTGAACTTTTGTACGGTGATAAAGAGCGCTACTATAAGTTCATCTATGTAACTTTCAAAAACCTGTTAGGAACAAAACAAACATGGTGGCCAAGCGAAGTTGAAACATTTTAATTGAATTTTCTCGCGATTTAACCAACTGAGAGCAGTGAAATATGGTACAGTAAATATTTATACACATTCTAATGCATTGGCATCTAATTTAGTTCATTTGTTTAACCTAGAGATGGCGGCTTTGGGAAATTTTAAAATTAAGTTTCTATTTCCTGTGTCGTAATCATGCGATCGATGTGAACGTTTGAATAATGAAGCTACGCAATAATTGTCCTTTAATGGTACATAACTCTATGGCCTATACACATAACAATCCAAAAGGCGACCATCCGAAATATTTAGACGGTTCTCAGTATCTATGAATCTTTTACAGCAATCAAACTGATTTTTTTTTGTTCATACAGGCTATGAACATAAGTTCACCTATAGGTCTTTCAATGACATGGTGAACACAAATCTAACATGGCGGCGACGTGAAGTATAAATATTTAAATGGACGTTTCTCGCGATTTAACCATTCGAGTGCAGTGAAACTTTGTACGGCAAATGCTTATACAAATGTTAATCTTCTGGTATCTAACTTATTTCAATTGTTTTCATTACCACAAGATGGCTGCTGTGCGAATTTTTTAAACCTCTGTTTTACTTCTTGTGTCCTAATCATGCGATTGAAGTTTGAATACCAAACGTGTACAATAATCTTCATGTAATAGTACATAAATAAAAATCCAACCTGGCGACCATATGAAATATATGGACGGTTCTCAACATCTACGAATCTACACACATCAAAAAAAGTTTTGCATCACCTCGGTTCCCAGATCTCCGGCATATAGACGTTGACTGTGTATATTGTATCCAAGATACAGTCCCTTTGACTGTTCATAGATGTCACTAAAACTGCTCAAAGATGTAAACAACCATGCATGAGCAGGGCCTATTAGACGGAGGGGGTACGACAGCCGATCAGTTCCAGTCATTCCACCAGGACGAAGGTACGCTGCTCATGTTGTCTGTAGTTCTACCATGCCTAGAAGGTCAATACCGCAGTTCGATCGCGTCCGCATTGTTACTTTGTGTCAAGAAGGGCTCTCAACAAGGGAAGTTTCCAGGCGTCTCAGAGTGAACCAAAGCGATGTTGTTCGGACATGGAGGAGGTACAGAGATACAGGAACTGTCGATGACAGGCCTCGCTCAGGCCGCCCAAGGGCTACTACTGTAGTGGATGACCGCTACTTACGGATTGCCGCTCGGAGGAACCCTGACAGCAATGCCACCATGTTGAATAATGCGTTTCGTTCAGCCACAGGACGTCGTGTTTCAACTCAAACTGTGCGCAATAGGCTGCATGATGCGCAACTTCACTCCCGACGTCCATGGCGAGGTCCAGCTTTGCAACCCCGACACCATGCAGCGCGGTACAGATGGGC
This sequence comes from Meconema thalassinum, assembly GCA_946902985.2. NCBI lineage: Eukaryota > Metazoa > Arthropoda > Insecta > Orthoptera > Tettigoniidae > Meconema > Meconema thalassinum. Next base: position 994,611,964 of record OX336389.2, on the reverse strand, counting down.
CCAACAACATGCTGAATGGACCCCACGGAATTGGCATCACGTTCTCTTCACCGATGAGTGTCGCATATGCCTTCAACCAGACAATCGTCGGAGACGTGTTTGGAGGCACCCTGGTCAGGCTGAACGTCTTAGACACACTGTCCAGCGAGTGCAGCAAGGTGGTGGTTCCCTGATGTTTTGGGGTGGCATTATGTGGGGCCGACGTACGCCACTGGTGGTCATGGAAGGCTCCGAAACGGCTTTACGATACCTGAATGACATCCTCCGACCCATATTGCAACCATATCGGCAGAATATTGGAGAGGCATTTGTCTTAATGGACGACAATTCTCGACCTCATCGTGCACATCTTGTGAATGCGTTCCTTCAAGATAACGACATCGCTCGACTACAGTGGCCAGCATGTTCGCCAGACATGAACCCTATCGAACATGCCTGGGATATGTTGAAAAGGGCTGTTTATGGACGTCTTGACCCACCAACCACTCTGAGAGATTTACGCCGAATTGTCGTTGAGGAGTGGGACAATTTGAACCAACAGTGTCTTGATGAACTTGTGGATAGTATGCCACGGCGAATACAGGCATGCATCAATGCAAGAGGACGTGCTACTGGGTATTAGAGGTAGTGGTGTGTACTGCAATCTGGACCACAAATGCTGAAAGTCTAGCTGTATGATGGTACAACATGCAATGTGTGGGTCTCATGAGCAATAAAACGAGCTGAAATGTTGTTTGTGTTGATCTCTATTCCCTTTGTATTTAACGGTTCCGGAACTCTTGGAACCGAGGTGATGCAAAACTTTTTTTGATGTGTGTATTACAGCAATCAAACTGAAATTTTGTATGTTGATAGAGACAATTAACATGAGTAGGATATATGAAAATAGGCTGTATAGTTCTGTACAGAACTACTTGTTCTATATGTATGTACCATTAGATGAAGATTGCATGATTAAAATATAAATGATACTTAATTTAATGTTTTCCACAACTTCCATCTTGCTTTTGAGAACAATTGTATTGAATTGGATGCCAGTAGATTAAATTCTATATGAAAATGTCAGGTTTTGGGTTTCACTGCACTCGGTTGATAACATTTCGAAAATATGCCATTTATATATTTTCACTTCGCTTGGCCACCATGTTAGTTTAGTAGTAAACATTTTTTAAGCGTCACATAGCTGAACCTAACTTGGTATTCCCTATCACCACACAAATTTGAAGGGTGATATCAGGTATACTTTCGGAGACATAGAATGTCGGTGAAATATTCCTCGTCGTCGCCATGTTGGATTGATGAAACTCATTTAAATAAACATTTTTGAAAGGCACGGACGGAGTCGGACAATATACTCTTACTGAGGTTTATTGAATTCGCTCCAGCCGATTAGAATGTATTAGGGACATACGCACACACAGATCACACGGACGAATGTGATCTCATTAGCCTATTTCAATATGATGAAAATAGGTTAAATATCTCTGGTACACACAATGAATGTCCCGGTGCGCGTAACCACATAGAAACATATATTCCTTCAGTACAATGGACTGAAGGTTCATTCTCGTTTACATTCATCTATATAATAACAAGAAGTTCCGTGACGAACTAAAGAGCCTACTTTTCTCGAAATGTAAGATTCATCCCATAGATTAATCTATATGGACCTAATTGGAATAATGACGAAATTGAGTTGGTAATAACAAAATGTCTTATTAGTTCGAAATATAACTGGCATAATGTAGCCTAATAGAGCGCTATAGTTGGCAGCCCTGGTGACTGAATATATTCTTAGCTCCATCTCGTAAGGTACAGAATACAAAATTTGGCTGAAGTCCAATGGATAGCATGGACGTTTCATGCAGTTAAACATTGGATCTAACAGCGCGCGTAAAATCATGCTGGCAACAATGTCATGCATGTATTGGTGAGAAATAATCTGAACTATTATGATCTATTTTTGTGCCAATTTTGGAATGAAATCCATTTATTTGTATAGAAGTTACATGTATTTTAAAATTGGACCAATCGGCAGGCTTAGACTCATGTTGGAAGCACTGACGTATATTAATTACTCCAAATTAATGTAGAATGTAAGGTACTATACGTGTGCAAAGTTTAGTGCTGTAGGCTTGAATACTTTCTGATATACAAATATTAGGGTAAAAAAATAGAGACAGCATTTATTAACAGTTGGCTGCCCAGGTGTTTCTTAAGAATACGCTTAGTCATATCTGTTATAGTACACATACCACATACGAAATTTGGTTGAAATCCAATTGATAGTATAGAAGTTACATGTATTTACAATTGGTCCTATCAGCAGGCTTAGAATCATGTTGGTAGTACTGAGGTCCATTAGTTACTCCAAATTAATCTAGAATGTCGGGTACTATACGTGTGCATAGTTTAAAGCTGTCGGCTTGCATACTTTCTGATATATGGGTATTTGAATAAAATAAATTGAGATTATTTATTGACAGTTGGCAGCCCTGGTGGCTCTTAATAATACGCTCACTAATATCTGTTTATGTACACATAGCACATGCGAAATTTGGTTGAAATCCAATTGATAGTGTAGAAGCTATATGCAATAAAAATTTGGACCTATCAGCAGCCTTATAATCATTTTGGCAACACTGCCATGTATGGCCTCCTGGAAATTAAACTGCAATATTATTATCTATACGTGTGCCATTTTTGAAATAGCTCCCATTCATACTTTCCAAGATATCCAACATGGAGCTCAAATTTCAATTGCGATTTTTCAGCAGTTAGTAGCACTGACATCATTTTCAAATATGGTCGTGAGATATTCAGGTATAGATCTTTACTCCTACCAAATTTTGTTTCGATTGCTCAAGCCGTTTAGGAGTTGATCGGGACACACACACACACACACAGCCAGACAGACAGACAGAAGGACAGACAGACAGACAGACACACATTTGCCCGATCACATAAGTCTACTTTTTCCTCATTTTTGCAAAATGTGAAAAGTAGGCTAAAAATGAATCACTAAATATGTTGCTAAGCGCAAAACAGGTGAACGGCTGGACCAATTGGGCTAATTTTGTTTCAAATATTCGTCAAAGTCCGAAGAAGGTTTTTATGGAGAGAAAAATTGGGAAAACCTCCCAGAAAAAGTAAAATCCCATTTTTCAGTGCCTAACAATGCGTTGCTATTGTTACTGGTGTGGAGGCATTAGCACAGTTTGCCAACAGATACCGTCACGGGCAGAGTCTAAGTTGAGATTGCTATTAATGAATGTTCGAGAACCAACATCATTGCATTATTACGAACTGTTAATGGTGAATTGTGTGGCTCTTACAGAGAAGCCTGTCTACGTTTGCAACTGTTAAAAGAAGAGTATTTAGAAGGGACGTAAAACCAATAACATTATTAACAACTGTTAGAAAATGACGCTCATTGAGATTAAACTCTCAATGATGCTGTAATTTCTTCACAATCTCATCAAATACAAATATTGTTTTCTATAATTATATCAACCAATTGATTTATGGATAATATACTGTGCCCGTCTGTCCACCTGGCAATGGTCAGGTGACCACATGCGAGGCAGCATGAACACAGTGTCAGCACGAGATCTATCTCAGGGCGTCGTCGGCTGGGCTATATAATTACTGTGCACTGCACCCATGCTTCCCGTAAAGGATAAGGAAAGACTTCACAACACATAACAGAAAGTGAAAACACATGTTAAGGTAAAACCAATTCACCAAGTATTTATTCACCAAGCATTGCTGGCAATAGCAAGAAAAATAATGATCACTTCCTATTTTTATTATGCATCTCTGAAAATAAATCATAACCTCTTCTACGTCCAGCAGTGATGATGATGATGAGGTCGAAGAAATGTATGAGAAGCTGGAAGAATTACTGCGTAAGACAAAGGCTAGTGAGAACATTATTATAATGGGAGACTGGAATGCAGTGATTGGTGAGGGAAAAGAAGGATTTGCAGTAGGAGGGTATGGTCTTGGTAGAAGAAATTCACGTGGTCAACGTCTTCTCGAATTCTGTGAACAAGAGAGGTTCGTTATAAGTAACACTTGGTTTACCTCACCAAAGAGGCGGAGACATACTTGGAAAAAGCCAGGTGATGATCAACGTTACCAGATTGACTATATTCTTGTCAAGGAAAGATACAAAAATCAAGTGAAGAAATCCATGGCATATCCGGGCGCTGACATCTGTTCTGATCATTCTCTACTAGTAATGAGTACGGAACTGAAATTTAAACGCAGGATTCAGGGAAAACCAACAAAGAAATGGAATCTTGAAGCATTTAAAAGCGAGCGGACTAAAAAGCAATATCAGGAAGCCACTGATGACGATATATCATCATATGCAAACAACTCACAAACTGTTGATCATTTATGGTCAATAGCCAAATTCTCCATCGGAAAGGCTGCTGAAGACTATGTGGGATTTGTGGAAAGAGTGAATCGCAAACCATGGATCTCACAGGACATTCTCTTAAAGATGGATGAAAGAAGAAAATTTAAAAACGACTCTTCAGAAGTAGGCAGAAATAACTACCGAATGCTAAAGAACCAGATTGATCGACTCTGTCGGGAGAAGAAAATGGAGTGGTGGCAGTCAAAATGCGAAGAGATCGAATTTCTGCAAAAACAAGGAAGAACAGATTTAGCCTACCAAAAGATCAGGGAAACTACTAAGAAACAAAAAGGATTCCGCACTAGACAGTTCCGTGATACACATGGGAATCCTATATCAGACCTGAATTACAAGAAGGAACACTGGAGGATGTATGTTGAAGATCCATACGCAGAACCAATTCCATTCGTTTTGCCAACACGTGGCGAGGAAGACAGGTCAATTGCAGAAGATAGAATTATTAGATCAGAGTTCGATGAAGCTCTAAAATCAATATCCATGGGTAAAACACCAGGTATTGACAATGTTCCTGCTGAACTAATCAAGAATAGTGGGGATAGTACACTTGAATGGATATTGAAATTGGTAGCAAGAATTTTCGAAGAAGGTAAATGGCCTCAGGAGTTTTACACCAGCATCATCATTCCAATTCCAAAGAAGACTGTACCATTTGAATGTAGTGACTATCGGACCATTAGTCTCATCCCTCATGCATCAAAGATACTTCTGCAGATTTTAAGGAAAAGGATGGAAATATACATCGAACAGTATCTAGACAACTCTCAATTTGGTTTTCGAAAGAATATGTCTACACGTGATGCTATCGGGTCCTTGCGATGTCTAGGAGAAACGATGTTAAGTGTAAACAAAAACCTTTACGTGTGCTTTGTGGTCTTCGAAAAGGCATTTGATAAAGTCAGCTGGCACAAGCTGTTTCCTCTTCTGAATCAAATAGGTTGTCCCCATCGATTAATCAGATTAATATTTGATCTGTATATAAATCAAACTGCTGTTGTTCGGCTTGGAAATGACGTATCAGAACCCGCTAAGATCCGCAAAGGTGTGCGACAAGGTTGTTTGCTGTCCCGTGGGCTGTTCAATGCCTTCGCAGGAGCTATAACTAAGTGGGCTTTTAAAGGTTCTAATATGGGAGTGAAAGTTGGTGGAAGACTTATCCGCTGGGTAGAGAAAATGACCAACATAACGGTGCTGGATCGAATAAAGGAAAAACGGCAAATGATCCGCCAGATTTGCTGATGATCTGGCATTACTTGCAGTAAATCCGCATACATTAACAAACATGTTGCAATGTTTAAATGATATAGCTACAGAATATGGAATGGAAATCAATTTTAAGAAGACCAAGATTCTGGTGATAAGTAAGCATCAACACGAACTAAATATTACCATAAATAAAGGACCAGTACAACAGGTCAATCGTTTTAAATACCTTGGTCAGATCTTCACAGAAGACCTACGATGTGAAGTTGAAATCAGGAGACGTATAGCCATGGCCAAGCAGGCATTCCGTGAAAAGCATTCTCTACTTTGTCAACGCTCGATGTCCCTCAGCCTTAGAAAACAACTGGTTAAGACCTACATATGGCCAGTTGCAATGTACTGCAGTGAGACATGGTCAATGAATAGAGGTGACATTAAACGACTAGAAGCGTTTGAGATGTGGTGTTGGCGCCGAATGGAAAAGATCAGCTGGGTAGAGAAAATGACCAACATAACGGTGCTGGATCGAATAAAGGAAAAACGGCAAATGATCCGCCAGATATATAGAAGGAGATACACCTGGCTTGGCCACAGGTTACGACATGGTGGCCTGATGATCGACATACTAGAAGGCAAAATACCTGGAAAACGCCCTCGCGGGAGGCCACGCAACACTTTCATGAGATCTTTCCTACATAGCTCTGGCCTACGAAATTATGAAATGGTCAAAAGGACAGCACAAGACCGAACAACGTGGAGAAGACTCATTGTAGGGGCAGACCAGTCGCTTGACTGAAAAACATGATGATGATGAACCTCTTCTTGAATGTCCGTTGGTTTGACTATGTTTGAAAAACCACATATTGCTATTTTAATCTATAGCCTACATGCGAGATTGCGTAATCACTTACGACACGAAAATAAATATTTAAATTTACCCTATTTGGTTCAGTTTATATTATAGTCCTAGATTATTTCACATATTTACATGGATTATATACAACATCTTGAGGTCGTTTCACATCCGCGTTTCACTTTTACGAAGAAAACACATAATTCAGAATGACACTTATTAGTGCGGCCTGTCAAATTGCATTGGATACCAAATTAACTTTATCACAGCAGTTATTTATCTCAAGGCAAACTAGTTAGTTATAGTAATAATTATTATTATTGTCGCCTCCGTAGCGTAGCGGTCAGCATGGTTAGCTTCCGCCCCGGAGGTCCTGGGTTCGATTCCCGGCTCTGCCACGAAATTTGAAAAGTGGTATGAGGACTGGAACGGGGTCTACTCAGCCTCGGGTGGTCCAAATGAGTAGAGGAGGTTCGATTCCCACCTCAGCCGTCCTCGAAGTGGTTTTCCGTGGTTTCCCACTTCGTCTTCGGGCAAATGCCGGGATGGTACCTACGGTAAGGCCACGGCCGCCTCCTTTCCTCTTCCTCGCCTATCCATACCAATCTTCCATCCCTTCCCATCCCTCATGTGGCCCCTGTTCGCTTTGCAGGTGAGGCCGCCTGGGCGAAGTGCTGATCACACCTCTCCAGTTGTATCCATCCCAACCAGATGTTCCAGGCTCCAGGACACTGCCCATAGAGGCGGTAGTGGTGAGTTCCCTCGCTGAGTCCATGGGAACCACCAACCTAGAGGGTAAATTGACTAAATAAAAAAAAATATTATTATCGGCTTTATCAAAGGTAGCCTCGGATATCTCCTTATAATTTTCATGATAATATTATTTAATGCGAGGATATGCAACACTGAACATGAATTAAATACTAGCCGTCATAAAAATCGGCACGAGGTTAGACGTGACGTCATTACATTTATAACAAAACATTGATCTTATATTGATGTATTTCAGGGAAATTCTTAGGAATTGGATAAACATTTGAAGCACTGTCATTACTATGGGACAGGATATCACTCCCGCATGCTCCCATTTTATTGTCAAAGCAAGCAGTATTATGTGGAACAGGAAATCACTCCCGCAGACATCCACTCATACGAGGATCAACACCTCCATCTGAACTAACCTTAGAAAAGTGCATTGACACACAATTAACATTGTTAAGCTTCATTTCAAAAATATCCAATAATATTGGAGATCGTAAGATCCCAATTTTTATACAATCAACCAATTGTTTATAACCATAATTCAACATATTCATCATAATCAATTATTATTATTATCCTCCTGAAATATTACTTTCATTGTTATTTATCAAAATTCAGTGTCCTTTTAATATGAATTTATAGAGATTTGTATTATTATTATAATCTTTAGAAAATATTTTCTGGTATTCAGAAACATAATGCAAATGCATCTAATGTGTCATAATTCTGCTGCATTTATATAAATGGGGTAGGATATCCCATATTATTTATTATAATAAAGAGTGAAAAATATTGAGGATCCACCTCACCTACAACTCGAAGCGACTAAAAGAAATATACGCCTAGAATAAGGCAACCAACTATAACAATAACGAAGATTATTAACTATTAGGAAAGCGAGTCGGTTAAGCGGAATTTATGAAAATTCATGGCTAAAGCAAATGTCTACATTAGCAGGAAGGCTTCTACCTTAGATGTTCTGTGGCGGTTGGTCATCCCTCGATGCGGATCGAACCCTGGCACCACGGACTCGTGATGACTGCATGCTAGGAAATGGACATATTCCAGCATTCGCCTCATTCTTAGTCCTCGTCCACAGAAATATGCCCCTGACGGCAATGCTCTGGTTCCCCATCCGGCAATCCTGGTATCGTTCCCCTCACATAGCGCCGCTCTAGCCGCTAGTCATGTTCGAACAGTGGGGCAGTGACTTCATCATCTTATGGGGTCATTTAAACTGTTCCACAAATGCACACTCGGCATTCTGATAATGTAGCCCGCAGTTTTTAGAATGTCCACTTATCCTGAATGTCACTAATATGTTCGGGTTGATTTTTCAGGGCAAGATGACAATAATAATAATAACTTCTGGATAGAATGTCTCAACCAAGCCTGATCTAATTCTGACATGAAAGTGCCAAGGTATAACATAGGCTATGAGGGCAGCTCAATATCACTCTGTATTCAGTTATGAGGCTAGTTTGACTTGGACACAATTCCAGTTCATAAATGGTGCACACTTGGTATAAGTTTACATACAGTAAAATTGTCAGTCACTTACGTGAAACAAGTCCACATTCACATACCTGTAATTCCTGAAGTATTCTCAAGACGATGAACTTTCACAATCACTATAATCAGTATAACAGCGTAGCGACGAGTGAACACAATCGAACAGCTTCTCCGTACAGACGGATGAAAGCAGACAGGTAACCTGGCCTCCAAAGAGCCAGCTCATATACAGCCACAAGGTCACATATCGATGGCTACAGTTGCATTACGTAATGCGATATCTCCTCTTCTATTGGTCCTCACCGTAGTATACTCTGGAAGGTTATTAATTTCAATAGAAACATCATGAATAAACGGAAGAATTATTCCAAATATAATTCTGTAGTTCTGGTGCCTTTCTCTCCTTTATCCAAATGCAAACAAGTATATTGCGTTCCGACATTTCCTGGCTGTGCTCAGGACACGCGCCTCTTTCCTCAGATGAGAATCGCACGTTCTAATAGCTTTATGAACGTCCTTCAAATCATCGTCAACTTCCTTAGCAACGCATGCAACTATTTGTTTCTGCATATTTTCAAAAACAGTACTTTTCAATTCTACAGTGAACTGAGACTGTAATTCTGTCACAAGACCATCCGTAACCTCACCTATCTTGTCTTCTAATCTAGCCTCCATACGAAGAGAATCATCTTTTAATTTAAGAACGTATATTTGGGCCTTCTTAAGTACCGCATCTTCTAATTGTTCTAGTTCTTCTTGAAATTTGGAATCATTTTATCTTTATTTTTATGTTTGGCTACAATTTGGTCTATTTTTCTTGACGGGAAATTGTTTTCTTTTGCTATTTGCTATTTGTTTAATTTGTTTAATAGTGAAGCCAAGAGGTTCAAAACACTCAGGCTTAAACTCATGAACATAGAGACAAGTCAATTTGGTTCAGCAAAAATGTATAGAACTAAATCTCACCCCTAAATACGTACCAATTAAAACCGTACCGACTTCACCAGCCTCATTCATTTCAACTAAACAAGCCAAAGCACTTTGGATGAAAAACGAACTAAGATTTGCATACATAAGAAAGCAAAAAATAAACCAACAATTACACGATATTCAATTGCAACTAAGTAACTTCTGGCACGCATCCCAATGGGACAGTTTTACTGAGCACCTACGTGACACCATCAAAATCAGAGCAACGAGGAAGCACGAAACGCTATAATATAAACTAAGAAAACTAGGAGAAACACAGACTAATCAATCTAATGAACAACACACGAAGTCGAAAAACAATAAATTCATCCACAGCAGAGTAAACAACAGAACGAAACTTTTTCTCAAGATGAAATGAATATGTTAGACAAAGGTTTGAAATACAACTGCACAGACACACACACGAACCATAATATAAATCTAGTACTACTGGTTAATCACAGATATCGAGATAGCCAGTCACAAGCTCCCAGCAGAAGACAGTGAATTAACCAAAAATCTTGCCACCAACGAAGCCAAAAAAATCTTCAAACGAGAGGGCGAACAACAAACAACTAAAAGAAATAAAGTCATTGAAATAAAAATAAAAGAACATGACTTAATCGACACAAAAGCAGATAAGGGAATTACCACAGTAATTTTGAATAAAATAGAATACATTGAAAAAAACAGCCGATTTCCTAAACAACAACGAAATCAGGGAATTAGCAAAAGACCCCACCAACAAATTCCAAAAACAAATAAAAAGTGTATTAAAAGAAACAGAATACATATTGACCAAAGCTGAAAAATCGAAACTAATAAACATGAAACCGAAAATACCGTCATTGAGGGGACAACCAAAAATTCACAAAAAGGAGTGCCCAATGAGACCAATAGAATCGGCACATGCTAAAAGGACCTCAGTCACAAGAAATGACAAACTGAGTTAAGCATGAAAATTGCTTGATATAGGATAGACTCAACCATGTTTGTTAAAAGGGATTGAGCCACACACGTGGGATACCTAATATTAGCTAGGGAAATTTTTAAACGTACGCTAAAGGTTCTCAGTCCGTTGCTTAGACACACTTTTGTTCATGTTTCTCAAAACTAGGTTGCTTGGACTGAGGCCCTTTTAGCATGTGCCAATTCAACACCAATATTCCTATTAATGATGCAATCAACACTATCGAAAATAACTTAAAATCCAATAATTCGGCAAAAGAAACTGAAGAGATTGTGTGATTACTGAGGGCCGTCCTCAGCCAAAACGTGTTTCAATTCGACAATAAAATGTACACACAAACAGAAGGCTTAGGCGATGGGATCACCACTAAGCGGACTAATCGCCGACATCTTCATTAATGCACTAGAAAATGAGTTCTTAGAAAAGACTTCAACAAAGGGAATAGTAATATGGAAAAGATACGTAGACGATGTAATTTGTATCTACGATACTGAATTAACAAGCGAAGAAACAATTCTCCAATCCATTAATAGCCTACACCACTCAATCAAATTCACAAAGGAATCCGAAGCAGATCGAAAAATAAATTATCTCGACATAACTATCGAACGTAAAGACAACGAGCTTTCATATTCCATATTTCGGAAAGCCACACAAATTTCGCATGCAATCGACAATCAGTCCAATCACCCCAGTACGCATAAATTAGCGGGGTTCAATTCAATGGTGCACAGGGCTTTAAACATACCCATGTCAAAAGATAATTATAATAAAGAAATAAGAACCATTAAACAAATAGCAAAAGAAAACAATTTCCTGGCAAGCAAAATAGACCAAATTGTAGCCAAACATAAAAATAAAGATAAAATGATTCCAAAACCGGACATTAATGAGAAAAAATTCGCGCGCTTCAACTAGGTGAATGCGAACACATATAAAATTACTAATATATTCGAAAAGCAAGGCATAAAAATAGCATTCACAACGAATAATACGACCGGGAGGCAACTGCAAAATAGTAATCTAAATAAACAAGACCCGTATTCAAAGTCAGGGGTATATTCTATTACATGCCAAGACACTGGTTGCCAAGCTTATTACATTGGACAGAGTGGAAGACGAGTAGATACATGTTATAATGAACATAGGAATGCGATAAGATACGGAACACATTCAGCCGTATGTGAACATATGTGTGACACGGGGCATAGCTATACTAAAATCTAAACTGACCTAAAAATAATTCATCATGAATCGAAAGGCAGAGCTCTCGACATAAAGGAAGCAATCGAGATTAACCTAGCCAAACAAAACAATCCCAACAATCTAAATGAACACACTTTTATGGAGAGTTCACCTCTTTTCACCCTACTAAAAAACACACCCTGTCGAAAACAAGGCACAACTTAGCGATACAGCCAAGCTAGATAAAAATAAGGGGGGGGGGGGAAATAGCGGTGGTTATAGGTAAATGTTATTTGGATCAGGTGTACTATGTACTTTTTTTTGCAATAAACCTAGGCCGTTAAGCGCGGCAGTATTAAAGGTGCCGGGACGTCTTCAATAGACCGTGTACCGCTTAGATTTAATGACTTTTTAGTCCACGCGTGGCGAAGATAGTTCCACGGTCTTTGATAGTTGTAGATCTTCCTGTATTCAATAATATACATTCTTATCTAGACTTGGCAACGTCACACAAATAAACTTGGCACTGACCTCAGAACGAACATAGTAACAAAAGGGGGAGAAAGGGGAAAACCAGTCTCGTCCAGTTAACACCCGGGTTAGTTGACTATAACTGGTACCAGAGTGAACACGAAACTGCTTGAAGTCCCAGTTAGGAAGACAACCGGATAAGTATCAGCCTGTATTATTACAGTATAACCATAGTTGATTTTGTATAACCATATAATCACCCCGAACAGACAAATTCCGGATTTTTATCACCATTTTAGAATTTCACCTAACATTAGATATACCACATTTAGCATACACTGACAGTTGCATTACCAACACTGCAACTAAATAATTGTACATATTGTATATATTTTTCACCTGTATTCTCAAACATAGATGCTATAGCCTAAGTGTAATGGAATCTGATGATGATCTCTTGACGATCGAAACTGGTCATCCTAGTGTATTTATTAATCTCATGTAATTTATTTCAGGATTAGGGCATAACCCAGCTCTATTTGGGTACATTCGTGTTGACCGACTGAAGAGCACCAAACCTTTGTTTACTTAGGCAACACTGAAAAATGGCTTAAACCTCACAATGCATCTCATGTGTCATAATTCTGCTGCATTTCTATAAATGGGGTAGGACATCCCATATTATTTATTATAATAAAGAGTGAAAAATATTGAGGATCCACCTCACCTACAAGTCGAAGCGACTATAAGAAATATACGCCTAGCATAAGACAACCAACTCTAACAATAACGAAGATTATTAACTATTAGGAAAGCGAATCGGTTTAGCGGAAATTATGGAAATTCATGACTCATGCAAATGTCTACATTAGTTCTGTGGCGGTTGGTCATCCCTCGGTGTTGATCGAACCCTGGCACCACGGACCCGTAATGATTGCATGCTAGGAAATGGACATATGCCAGCATTCGCCTCATTCTTCGTCCTCGTCCACAGAAATATGCCCCTGACGGCATTGCTCTGGTTCCCCATCCGGCAATCCTGGTATCGTTTCCCTCAAATAGCGCCGCTCTAGCCGCTAGTCTTGTTCGAACAGTGGGGCAGTGACGTCACCATCTTATGGGGTCGTTTTAAACTGTTCCACAAATGCACACACGGCATTCTGATAACGTAGCTCCCAGTTTTTAGAATGTCCACTTATCCTAACTGTCACTAGTATGTTTGGTTTGATTTTACAGGGCAAGATGATAATAATAATAATAACCTCTGGATAGAATGTCTCGAGTAAGCCTGATCTAATCCTGACATGAAAGTTCCCAGGTATAACATAGGCTACCAGGGTAGCTCACTATCACTCTGTATTCAGTTATGAGGCTAGTTTGACTTGAACACAATTCCAGATCATAAATGGTGCACACTTGGTATAAGTTTACATACCGTAAAATTGTCAGTCACTTGCGTGAAACAAGTCCACATTCTCATACCTGTAATTCCTGAAGTATTCTCAAAACGATGAACTTTCACAATCACTATAATCAGTATAACAGCGTAGCTACGAGTGAACACAATCGAACAGCTTCTCCGTACAGACGGATGAAAGCAGACAGGTAACCTGGCCTCCAAAGAGCCAGCTCATATACAGCCACAAGGTCACATATCGATGGCTACAGTTGCATTACGTAATGCGATATCTCCTCTTCTATTGGTCCTCACCGTAGTATACTCTGGAAGGTTATTAATTTCAATAGAAACATTATTAATAAACGGAAGAATTATTCCAAATAAAATTCTGTAGTGCTGGTGCCTTGCTCTTCTTTATCCAAATGCAAACAAGCATATTGCGTTCCGGCATTTCCTGGCTGTGCTCAGGACACGCGCAGAAACCATCCTGAAAATATATACTATCAAAACCGATATTTCAACATCGAATAAACTTTAAAGAATAAAATAATAAACATCGCAAGAAGGTAGTAGCATCCACGAACTCTAATCGGTTGAAGGCACACGTCCATTGGCTTACTGAAGTCAAGATAACGGTCATGTGAACAATTAAAACTCAAAAAAGATAAATAAGGATATAAATGAGCAATGACCACACCATTTTGTGAAAGGGAAGCCCTGTGCAATAGGTTTCACTTGCACAAGTTATAAGACTTATCACACTGAAAATTACTCTCAACCGCCAATGTGAATAAAAAGAATAATAAAGTCAATAGTTCACCTTCTAGCAAGCTTGTAAATGTTTAACTTTGTATGAAAGCAGTTTCGTGCAGAATAGTTATTTTGATGAAGGCACAAGTCCATCGTATCTATTACTGTACTTCAAGATGATGGCCATTATATGCTATAAAATATTGCAGAATATAATTGAGAAATTACTTCAATTTTTATGAAAGAGGTACTCACTTACAATTATTAATCTCAAGACAGTCGTATTGAACATAACGCACAACTGGCATCTTGAATAAATGACATATTAAAATCAATGATTCACCATCTAATAAATGTGCAATTTTGGAACTTGGCAAGAAGGGAGTATCGTGAAATATGAACCAGAGTATTTTGTTTGCCATACTGGTACATTTATCAATCCCCTCTATGACCTGTGCAATAGAATATGAATAGGAGATAGGCTATTCGTTTTAGAAATAAACAATAAAATCATCCATATTTTGTGATAGGCCTGGCTGCGCAAAACGTTGGGACAGATGACATCGAAAATTTTCCCTTAAATCAACAACCATCTTTACACACACACACTAGCAAAAGAAGTATTTAACTCTTATTATCAGTTGGCTCTTACCATTCCTGTAGAGATCGCATATTGCTATGAAGAGCCAAAGGAGTTCATTTTAGGGAACATTATCTACAATATAGGCCTAGGTCATGAAAAGTGAGCGAAAGATTTCTGTGCTAGATGAGTATTACTAAGTTATAGGAGTAGGTATCACACAATTATTTTCCAACGATCAGTTCATTTATGTATGAAATATATATATTTCAGAAATACGCACACACGCTAACTATAATTCATGAATTTCATTCGTCATACCAGTTTATTTGACCAATATTCACTATGATAGGATGAATGAATACTATGTAACGGTCGTTCATTTTAGAGGATAAGAAGAGAACTATTTACATTATATTGAGAAGAATTTCACTAGAAAATTGTATGCCATAAAGTGTCGTTCATAGCACTCATCCATTAAACTAAGCATTACTGAGATCAAATTCTCCATGGCAAATTATATCTTTCTCTTGGGAATTGATATGAGTTCCCCATAATAATAAACAGATTAACCTACAGATGTGTATACTCGTAGGATTAGATTGTGGCATTGCGTCATCATGCTGCGTTTCAAGGAGATCGTATTATTTCTTGACACGTTAAAAGTATACATCCGTGAAGAATTGGTATCCGCGTCATCTATAATTTGTGAAACTTAATAGTAATCGTGGGCTATTGGTTTTACGTCCCTTTTAACTACTCTGACTTCTAGAGACGCCGGGGTGCCGGAATTTTGCTCCGAAGGGGATCTTTAACGTGCCAGTAAATCTACTGACAAGGCTCCCTCGCATTTGCGCACCCTCAAATGCCAGCTGACTGCGCCAGGATTCGATCCAGCAACCTTGGGAACTGCAGGCGAGATCGTTACCGCTGAGCCACGCTGCCAGGTGATTTGTGAAAAGGAAGCAATTGATTTATAAACCTGTAGGTTTAGGTTATATTAGAATTTAAAAAAATATATACCAACAAATTTCGTTCATCGTACCAGTTTATTTAATTAGTTTTACATTATATCGTATAACTCCTTAATTAGTCAGGGAAATTCATATCACAGGCATTAACATGTGCGTCATCTATAATTTATTACGTATATATCACATTTCACGGTGATCGGATCTTTCAGGAAAGATTTAAAATCGACGTGCGCCCGAACTATAATTTTTGCGAATAAAGAGTTGGAAGTTTAAATATGTCCCAATTTTCTCGGCTTAGACCATAGTAGTGATCCACTATACCCAGTTTTACATATATCATATAATTTCTTGCGTTAGGGAATTCATATCATAGGTATTAACATGTGCGTCATCAACAATTTGTTACGTATAATCGTACCATGGATGCAGGAACCAGTAGATAAACACTGTAATATAGTAGTGGTCCAAAATACAACGTATCACTTCGATTGTTTATTTGGGATAAAAGAAAGAAAGTCATTTTAAACAAGAAGTTCCGTGAAGAACTATACAGCCTACTTTTCATGCCAATGATTATTCTACAGTAGGCTATATGAACCTATCTACAATAAGGACGAAATTAAGTTGGTAATATCGAAATATCTAATTAGTTCAAAATATACCTGGTGTAATGTAGCCTAATAGAGCACTACAGTTGGCAGCCCTGGTGACTGAATATATTCTTAGTTCCATCTCTTAAGGTACAGAATATAAAATTTGGTTGAAGTCCAGTGGACGTTACATGCAGTTAGACACTGGATCTATCAGCATGCGTAAGAGCATGTTGCCAACAATGTCATGCGTGTGCTGGTCAGAAATAATCTGAAATATTATGATATCTTGTTGTGCCAATTTTGGATGAAATCCATTTGTTAGTATAGAAGTTACATGTATTTTAAAATTGGACATATCAGCAGGCATAGAATCATGTTGGCAGCACTGCCTAGTATTAATTACTCCAAATTAATCTAGAATGTCAGGTGCTATACGTGTGGAAAGTATAGAGCTGTTGGCTTGCATACTTTCTGATATATTGATATTAGGGTAAAAAATATATAGACAGCATGTATTAACAGTTGGCAGCCCTGATTGCTCCTAACAATACCTATAGTCATATCTGTTATGGTACACATAGCACATACGAAATTTGGTTGAAATCCAACTGATAGTATAGAAGTTACATGTATTTAAAAATTGGTACTATCAGCAGGCTTATAATCATGTTGGTAGAACTGACGTATATATGTTACACCAAATTAATCTAAAATGTCAGAATATACGTGTGCATAGTTTACAGCTATTGGCTTGCATACTTTCTGATATATTGGTATTTGGATTTAAAAAAATAGAGAGAGCAATTATTAACAGTTGGCAGCCCTGGTGGCTCTTAAGAATACGCTCAGCCATATCTGTTTATGTACAGATATTACATACAAAATTTGGTTGAAATCCAATTGATAGTGTAGAAGTTATATGCATTTAAACATTGGACCTATCAGAAGGCTTAAAATTATTTTGGCAAGACTGTCATGGTTGGCCTCCTGGAAATTAAACTGAAATAGTCTTATCTACATGTGTGCCCATTTTGGAATAGCTCCCATGCATACCTTGCAAGATATCCAACATGGAGCTCAAAATTCTAGTGCGTTTTTTCAGCAGTTGGTAGCACTGACATCATTTTCAAATATTGACGTGAGATATTCCGGTGCACATCTTTACTCATACTAAATTTGTTTTTGATTGCTGCAGCCGTTTAGGAGTTGATAGGGGGGGGGCACACACACAGCCAGACAGACTGACAGACAGAAGGACAGACAGACAGACAGACAGACAGACATTTTCCCGGATCGATCTCATAAGTCTACTTTTTCCTCATTTTTGCAAAATGTGAAAAGTAGGCTAAAAATTCGGGCAGCTTCCGTCTTGAGGTTTTAAAAACAAATACACTTGCTTTTAACTACTGCATCAAATTCCACTGCGCTTGGCTGATAAGCCACCTGAAAATGTAATTTAAATATTAAACAAGAAGTTCCGTAAAGAACTATACAGCCTACTTTTCATGCCAATGATTATTCTACAGTAGGCTATATGAACCTATCTAGAATAATGACGAAATTAAGTTGGTAATATCGAAATATCTAATTAGTTCAAAATATACCTGGTATAATGTAGCCTAATAGAGCACTACAGTTGGCCGCCCTGGTGACTGAATATATTCTTAGTTCCACCTCTTAAGGTACAGAATACAAAATTTGGTTGAAGTCCAATGGACGTTACATGCAGTTAGACACTGGATCTATCAGCTCGCGTAAAAGCATGTTGCCAACAATACCATGCGTGTGCTGGTCAGAAATAATCTGAAATATTATGATATATTGTTGTGCCAATTTTGGATGAAATCCATTTGTTAGTATAGAAGTTACATGTATTTTAAAATTGGACATATCAGCAGGCATAGAATCATGTTGGCAGCAACGCCTTGTATTAATTACTCCAAATTAATCTAGAATGTCAGGTGCTATACGTGTGCAAAGTATAGAGCTGTTGGCTTGCATACTTTCTGATATATTGATATTAGGGTAAAAAGAATATAGACAGCATTTATTAAGAGTTGGCAGCCCTGATTGCTCTTAACAATACGTATAGTCATATCTGTTATGGTACACATTGCACATACGAAATTTGGTTGAAATCCAACTGATAGTATAGAAGTTACATGTATTTAAAAATTGGTACTATCAGCAGGCTTATAATCATGTTGGTAGAACTGACGTATATAAGTTACTCCAAATTAATCTAAAATGTCAGAATATACGTGTGCATAGTTTAAAGCTGTTGGCTTGCATACTTTCTGATATATAGGTATTTGGATAAAAAAGAGAGAGTAATTATTAACAGTTGGCAGCTCTGGTGGCTCTTAAGAATACGCTCAGTCATATCTGTTTATGTACAGATATTACATACAAAATTTGGTTGAGATCCAGTTGATAGTGTAAAAGTTATATGCATTTAAACATTGGACCTATCAGAAGGCTTAAAATTATTATGGCAACACTGTCATGGTTGGCCTCCTGGAAATTAAACTGAAATAGTATTATCTACATGTGTGCCAATTTTGGAATAGCTCCCATGCATACCTTGCAAGATATCCAACATGGAGCTCAAATTTCTAGTGCGTTTTTTCAGCAGTTGGTAGCACTGACATCATTTTCAAATATGGACGTGAGCTATTCCGGTGCACATCTTTACTCATACTAAATTTGGTTTTGATTGCTGCAGCCGTTTAGGAGTTGATAGGGGGGGACAGACACACAGCCAGACAGACAGAAGGACAGACAGACAGACAGACAGACAGACACACATTTTCCCGGATCGATCTCATTAGACTACTTTTTCCTCATTTTTGCAAAATGTGAAAAGTAGGCTAATAATATAAAATTCGTGTGGCCTCCTTTTTGGCATTTGATTAGGGCTATCAGTTTTTTAACAGTCACATATGTGAACTAACTTTATAGTCGTTCATCACCATACAAAATATCGGGTGGATTGCTACAATAGTTTTGGAGATATTGAATACCTACCTCGGATATTTATCGCGCGGTCGCCATGTTGGATTAAGAACGTTTATTACAATTTGGAAGGCACAGTTGGAGTCGAGCTGTGTATTAGTTAGCCCCTACCAGGTGGCATTACAATCACTCCAGCCAATCTAAATTTATAAGGAGACACACTTGCTCACATGGATAAACGATGATCACGGTGACTTTCAAAATTCAATAAACGTTTTCAATCCAACATGGGGACTGCGTGAAATATTTTACCGACATTCAATATCTCGTATTTCAAAAATTGAAAACAGACTGAAACTAGTTTGCTGAATTTGCCTCAAAGCCTTGCGACTAACGTGACGATCGTCGCTAAGCTGTCGGACTTATTTGACCTTATTTGAACGGTATCAGTGTGGGTTCACAGTTTTCACCCTGTACAGTACATATCTCCGTTTAAAATTAAGTGTTGAATAAGACCTGCAGCTACAGCCCCACCTATAAAATAGAGACATATCTTAAGATAAATATACAATCTCCCTGCTCTCAAGGTTCCAAATACGAATTTTCGCAGATTAACATTCCCGCGCCAATATTGTTGATTTGTTGAAAGTGTAACCAGGTTCATGCGAAGCGAATGATTCCATAGGATGTACAATGGATGAACTGTCTACTGTTACGATCTGCACAAGTATCTCACCTCAGTATGTTGTCGCAATAATGGGGTGACAGAATAGCGGAAGGGTTAGATCACAGGGTACTCTCACTGACACAGCAAGAGAGTAGGCTGAAACTTCTAAGTCAAATTGTACAATTACGAGTACAACCATGATATTGTGGTTTCTAGTTAGATGCTCACGGGCAGTGACACATGTTTCATACGGAAGTAACGGTCACAATTAGAGTATCTACGAGTGCGGAAGCAATTAGATAGCAACATTTGCTGTGAACGGCCTCAAATACGATTGAGATGGAAGGTATCAATCATACTAATAGACATGTTATGCATACCTACTGTATTTGCGAAGCTCCGTAATCCGGTGAGTGCGGACTCAGGTTCGCAGTGGGAAGGTGGCAGACTTGAATCCGCTGGCCAGCAGCGCATTTTCACGGCAGCTCGAGGACGGTCTTGAGACGTTTGAATGATGCAGGCTTAAAATGCAGGCGAGCGGCTAAGAAACAAATGCTTACTGATGAACAGAGGGTGATAATTCAAATGTCATATATTCTGCGACGAAAGCAATTTTTCCTTGGTGATCGATGTTTCACACGTTAGGCACTATACACAAACCCGCATTTGTTGCAGAGCATCGGCGCTGGTATATTTTGTATATAAGCATGTTGGGGTTGGATGAGCTCTCGCGGGCAAAGAATGTTGCACAGAATCAAGCAACGTCTGCATGGACACGTTCAAATCGCTGAGCAATATGTGCACATTATAAAGAATATTATGGACCCATGCGTGAGAATGCTTCACCGCGCCAGTGTTATACATATCCAGCAGACCCAGTCACACGTCCCGATTAGTTCGCAAGACAAGGTCAACTCGAGCTCATCGACTGGTCTCCTTGTGGTGCAGACAATAATTCCATCGAGAACGCGTGGCCCTAAATGAAGAGAGCAATGTTAGAAATCTAGATCGATCCCGCGCCATAGGCTATACTGACGACGTTCTCTGGGAAGTTGTCAGTTCGGTCTAGGACGATGCCTTAGTTGATTCCATGCCATTCGCCCAGAATAGGTCGTGCACAACGGTGGTCCACGGTACTCATACCGAAAGGACCACCCAGCGGCCCTCTTCAGAACCAAAAAAAGCTCACTCACTGTAAATTACTTGAATCGCCATATACGTCAGTGCAGGAATACAACTAAACTTAACAAATATTTTACCTATCGAACTCTTGAAACTTGAGGCGAGTGGTCATTTAGTATGCATGACAATCGCTTTGACTGACAGAGCCCGTAGGTTCGTAGGTACTTCACTAAACAACAACACGACCCCTGGAAAATTATAGAACATGCATTACGACATTACGACTAGTGTGGCCACTGGACGGATATCTTAAGTCCCAGGCCGAGTCATTCTCTGCAGCCGTAAAGGTACAATGAAATAAAGCGTAACTCGACATTGCCATATTGCATGCAATATCCTCCAATCTGTACGTTTTACGAGAAATCATACCTTCCAGGGGACGCTCATTTTATTGTGTTGGTGACTGTACATCTCATACGAGTACATCCATGTCCCAGGATTGGGGTCTAACGCATTACTTGTAACGCCGTTACAGTTATTTTTACGTTTTTTTGGTCGTGAGGCCTCCTGGGAGGCCGAGTGCAGGTCTTTCTAGTCGACGCCCATGGGCGACCTGCACGTCTGGATGAGAGATGGAATAGATGAAGAAGAATGAAACTGGGCAAAGATGTGGAAGGAAGTGGCCGTGGCCTGTCAGGAGGTACCGTCCCAGCATTTGCCTGGTGTTGAAAATGGGGAAACCACGTAAAACCATTTCAAGGGTGGCCGATAGTGGGGCTCGAACCCACGCGTCTACCGAGTCAGCAGAGAGCTTGGCTCCTTGACCTAACGCTGCGCCTTAGCCAGCGTAGCCACTGCTGTCGGTATTTTTTACGGTAAAGAGAGGGTAGCTAAGTTACCTTTGTAAATAAGTAACTGTAACTGTACTTTGAAGAGTATCGAAGTAACGAAAATGCTCGTTACTTTCACAATATAGAGCAAGTAGTAGTGGGAATGGAACCAACCAGCCCATCTCTATATTCAACACAAACAATAACCACAAACGAACCGTGAATTTACGAAGGATTTGAAAGGTATGAGAACCTGCGCCTATTTGTTTCCTTGACGTATGCCCACAGTGGTGCCATAAACATTCCAAATGATCTTTCAGCCGCAATAATTCTGACATATCTCTGTGTATACCATTTACTTGGAGGCCTGTGAATACAAAACTTCCCACAATCGTCTGTGATGCACATCCGGCCTATCTAAAAGATCTGTAAGAGTTAGGCCCGATCCTCAATCTGGGTCTATGAACCATTCACCTATATTTTGAACATGTTTCTGTAGTCAATTCTGAGAAACACATTTTCAACTAGAGAAGCTGAGAACACAAATCAACATGTTATTGCTTACTTCCGACCTGTTTAAAACTTTAGGGGTGGGGCAGGAATTGGAATCGAACAACTGTCCTATTTGATGTTGTAAGGTACGTCAAATATCCTATTAAAATCATCCTGAAGGTTAAAACGTCTAGGGCTGTGCCATTGTTACTGAGCAGCCAAACTCCGGTATATATAATTTCTTAAAATCGAATGTACCTAAAGTGTGCAAAGGTGGGAAAATAATACAGAGCAGACGCAGGGCATCAGCGAACTTATAGAAACAAGTGCAGGTAAGACATCGGTACTTCGATAGTTTGATAGTGTTATTATTAGTAGTAGTAGTATTGATTTGTTTACAAAATATTTTATAATGTAACTGCATACTATTCACGTTTAATGAATTGAATGATATTTAACACATGAGGTGTGTTGCCACATGACGAGCGCCTGGATGTTGTAGCGTTCTTCCATATTACAGTAAGCCACTATTCCGTTCAAATCAAGTAAATTATATCAGCGCGTAAATTAAGCAACTATATATTTATACAATTCTAACGAGAAAAAAAACGATCCGGTACTTCGAGAATTGTAACTATAACGTTAAGTTCAGTACTATTTTTGGCCGAAACTGGTTTATTTTATTAATTAATTTATATCAATTTCATTATTATTGATTAAGGTGTAATAAATGTATTAAATAACAATTGGTATTCATTTAGATTAAATCGTCATTACGAAAAGCTATTAGATATTATTATGTTCACACCACTACATAAGAAAATAAGTAGTTCCGTGAAGAACTAACAGCCTATTTTCATATATCCTTCTTATTTTAATTGCCTCTGTCAACATACAAAATTGCAGTTTGATTGTTGTAGGCCTAATAGATGCGTAGATATTGAGCAACATCTTAACTATTTCGGATGGTCGCCATGTTGGACGTTTATATATGTAGGCCATAGAGTTATGTACTATTAGATGACGATGTTCGCGTAGGCTCATTATTCAAACGTTCACTTCGATCGCATGATTAACACACAAGTTATAAAATCTTAATTTTCAAATTGCGCACAGCCACCATCCTTAGGTTATGTGAACAATTTAACTAAATTAGATGCCAGTGTATTACAATGTGCATAACCATCTACTGTACCATATTTCACTGAGCTCAGATGGTTAAATCGCGAGAAAAGTCTATTCAAATTCGCTTGGCCGCCATGTTCGTTTTGTATGTTACAGGTTTTTGGAAGTCTCATAGCTGAACTTCTACTAGCACCCTTTACCACTGTACAAAATGTCAGGGTGACATAAGTAATACTGTAGTTTCGGAGATATAGAATGCCGGTGAAATATTTCGCACAGCCACCATCTTAAGGTTATGTTCATAAGGTTATGTAAGCAATTGAACTTTAATAGATTCCAGTGCATTACAATGTGTGTAACCATTTGCTGCACCAAGTTTCATTGCGTTTGGATGATTAAGTCGCAAGAAACGTCTACTCAATTTAGCTTGGTCGCCATGTTCGTTTTGTAGTTAGGCTATCGGGATTTTGAAAGTCTCATAGGTTAACTTTTAATAGTGACCTTTATCACCGTACAAAATTTTAGGGTGATATCTGTAATAGTTTCGGAGATATTGAATGCCGGTGAAATATTTCGCCCAGCCGCCATCTTGTGGTTATATCAACAATTGAACTAAATTAGATGCAGTTGCATTACAATGTGTATAAACATTTGCTGTACCAAGTTTCATTGCGTTTGGATGGTTAAATCGCGAGAAAAGTATATTTAAATGTTTCAACTTGGCTTGGCCGCCATGTTTGTTTCGTAGTTAACAGGATTTTTGAAAGTCTCGTAGGTGAACTTCTAGTAGTGCCGTTTACCACCGTACAACATTTCAGGGTGATATAATTAATAGTTTCGGAGATATACAGTAGAGTGCTGGTGAAATAATTCGCACAGCCGCCATGTTGGATTGGTGGGACGTAATAGAATTTGAAGGGCATGGTCGGGGTCAGCCAATATAGTACTATGACCCTAATGAGTTTCATTGAGATCGCTCCTGCCGGTTAGAAGTTATTGGGGGGGCATACACACATACACACACGAGGGCAAAATGTGATCTCATATGCCCTTTTTTTTCATAAATGAAAATAGGCTAATAATAATGAAATAAAATAATGTTTTAAAAATACATTTTAAAAAGAATTTGAATGAAGTAAAATGAAATACAATATTTGCCAATGCACTGAAAGGAATATGTTCCACATTACTTAATGACTCCTAAGTTGAAAACTCTGAGAGGACAGTAGTGACTGCTATGATATACCATGAAGCCTCTCAGAGCACATTCAATGCATTTGTGGGTATGAGTCACATGTCAGCTGAACATCAGCGAGTCAATCAGTAGGAGGTTCCCGGCTTGAGATGCTTTAAGTGCATGGTGGCACACTACCTTATCTGACAAATCAAAATATATAGCGGTAGGAATTGAGATATTAATAACAAGGAAATAATAATAATAATAATAATATGTTACGATATTCACAATGCTACATGGTATGCAGTGTTTTCTGTTATTGCTACCGAGTGGATTGCTTGCAAACACGTAGAACAAGTAACTGGTGTCCAGTTATAAGCCTGGAGATGCCAACGTTTGAATGTTAATATTCCACGAATCAGGAGAATATTTATCAACGCTTAAAGTAGCTCTTGTATTCTTGGTAATGTCACTACAAGACTTACCCAAACAGTCGTGTAAAATCTTGCAACTGTCTCAGCCAGAATGCTGCAACGAACTTAGATATCAGAATTGGACGTATTTTCACCCCTGTAAAGACGACACCATTTCAAATACTCTACAAATACACCTCAACAAATGTTTGGAATATTTCCATCAAAAGTAGTAGGAGATATTCCGTATCCAATTGTCAAAGGCACACCTACATTATACTCAAAGAACCCAAAGGGAAGACGCTTATTTTCCTCCGTGCTACTTGTACATCAGTCACTTCACTGGGTTGATACATGCGATCAGTTTTTTTTTTTTTTTTTTTTGGCGTATGACTTTTAGTGCCGGGAGTATCCGAGGACATGTTTGGCTCGCCAGTTTTGTAGCTGCTTCGAGACGGACACCCAATGGGTGAGCTACAAGTACCGTTGGGGAGGGAAGGAGGGAAGTTGGATTGTAAGGACGAGGAGTTGGAAGGTAGCGGCTGTGGCCTATAGTTAGGGACCAACCCCGGCATTTGCCTGGAAGGAAGATGGGAAACCACAGAAGACCATCTTCAAGGTTGCCGGCGGGGGGATTCGAACCTCCTCGCCTCCCGGATGTGAGCGACTGCCATCAGTCATGCCGTAACCACCACGGCTAACTCACCCGGTATGCGATCAGTGTAGTCAAATCAGTGCTATTCCAAACGCTTGTTGAGGTGTAAGGTTCTACAGTAAAATTGTCTAAGGTCCAATGGTAAATATGACCAGCCATAAGGAAAAGAATGGAAAGGCAGAACATTTTACGGCACATCAATTGATATTCTTAGGAAATGTGCGAAGGCAGAGGCCGTGACCACGCCGGAGTGAGCTTGGTTGTACTGGTGGATGCAGCAAGCGCGAGGCCCGTGACGCGAGCGGCGGATAGCCCTAAAGAACCGTAACATAGTTATCACAATGTCTGATTTCACACACTAGGCCTATCACATCAGACATAAATTCATTAGAATATTTCATACTAGAAGTCATTGGTTTAATGTAATATCGATAGAAAATTTGTTCGTCTGCCACCCAAAGTTAAAAGTTCGATTTCGTAATGGTATCAACAATGAAGGTAATAATATCGTACATCAGTTTTGTCGTTGAAAATTGAAGAGTGAGAGAAATGGAAATTCTCCAGAAGCTACCTGGACCAAGGTCAAAGCATTGAAAATATTCTGTGCTTGAACCTTCACACATTACTAAGGTGATGGATGGCCTGCAACTTCTTCTTCTTTCAGACGTACCAATTTCTGCCTTTTAATTACATGAAATAGAGTTAAACATGCCAGACATGCCACCGGCTTATCGTTCTGATTTCGGGAAAATCATGAAGATATTGATTGAAATTAAGAAAATAGAAAAATAATTCTGAATATTATGAGTGAATTGGTATAGCAATAAACTACATTTAGATTACAGAGCGTTACAATGATATTTTTCTAAGCCTCAACCATTCAACAGAAGAATAAAAGGTGCATTTTTTGTAATATGAATTAAAATTTGTCCACTATTGATAACATACCACAAATATAAAGAATCAAGGAAACATGAAAATATGTAAACTACGAGCATTCTAGCTTCCAGATTAGAGCTGGGAATATTTTACAAATTAAGAAAGCAGAATATCCTATCGTGAAACTGATGGAATACGGTACAGGTCACTTATAAAATAATCGTCAATGTTGCTGCATTACCGCGTATCTAACATTGTTCTTCCATTCCAATAGTTCACTTGTACAAGGTATTAACTCCCTTCTAAACTTGAATATTCAGTACAACAGCATATCTTACATTGGGCTCATTTCTCAATGCATAAGTGTAAGAGAAAATTAACTTCATGTACACTGAAATCGAATATTATATAATTACATAATTAAAATTATGCACTCGTACAGTGAAGGTACTGAAGACGCAATGCAAATATTGTGGCGGGTGCACTCAGATCCGCTGCCTTGCTCTCGTTAGTTTGATCGGCTTCTAAGTCATGCAAGAGCCATCTGGAACTCTAATCTCTTTGGGCTCATGGCCTTCTTGACCAGGTCAGGATTAAAAGCAATCAAGCAAGCTTGTAGTTTAACGTGACCGTTAATCGCGAGATCATGAGCCACGGGACCTCCTTTTTACGTGGAATCCGAACCACAGGACATGGCATTTCACTTCGAAAATCTCACATGAATTAACCGGGAATCGAACCCGGTCCA
Source organism: Meconema thalassinum (assembly GCA_946902985.2). Lineage (NCBI taxonomy): Eukaryota > Metazoa > Arthropoda > Insecta > Orthoptera > Tettigoniidae > Meconema > Meconema thalassinum. The sequence continues at coordinate 994,584,236 of OX336389.2, read as the reverse complement.
CCTTGGTGAGAGGCATGCAGCTTAACCGCTGCGCCACCACGCCCCTGGATTAAAAGCAAGAAGGATACAGCTGTGTTTTCTTTATCAAAGAGTTGTTGATCCGAAGAGGGTGACCAGAAATGAGGCGAGGTGGTACGATGTTGAATAGTTTTGTACTGGATTGATGAAATAAATAGAAAAAGGGTAAAATGTAATTTATTGCCTTGTTATTTGAACTACGTAAACAGGACAAATTGGGATCAGAATTTGGGATAAGGCGACAACAACTTTTTAAATACATGTATGCGTCATTTTGGCAGTGAACACGGCTACTAAATTAGTGAGCTTAAGTGAACTAAAAGTGGCTGATTAAAACGTGAACTGGAGGATCGCGAAACGGACACGTCATGAATGAAGTCAGTGCTTCAGCAACGTTTATGCAGGCCGTTATGGACGCTGGCGGAGGCCCACACAGCCTAGTATTTGAGACAACCTGTGGCACCAGTGATATAAGTAAGTTGTTGACAGAAAGTTCTAAAATCTTAGAAGATAAGTTAGAAAGCTTAGCAGATAAGTTAGAAGAAAACCCTAAGAACTTGAAAGAGCAATTGAGAGAAACTTGTAAGAGTTTGGAAAATAAATTAGAAGAAAATTCTAAAATCCTAGAAGGAAGAATACACAATGTAGAAATTGAATATCAGAGTGAATTAGAGGAAGCAGCCAAACGCATTCAACTGTTAGAAGAGGACTTGAGGCAGCCAAGTGAAGGGTGTAGCGTAGGCTTGCATGCTATACATAAGGTTGGTAAGCGAGCCGCGCTCCAGGTTCCAGTGCAGTACGTACCCTTGCCTGCTGGACACTCCTGGCCTACCCTCGTTTGATGGTAAGATCCCATGGGACAAATACATGGCACTCTTTGGGACAGCGTCAATGGTACACCAGTGGTCGACGGTTACCAAGGCAGCTATGTTGAGTCTCGCTTTGCGCGATGATGCCTTGGCCGTTTTACACACCATCTCCTTGCCAGATCGCAAAAACTACGATGAGCTGTTTAAGCATCTCGAGATGCGGTTCGGCCGTCGGCATATGGAGCAAGTATACCGGTCGCAGCTGAAAAGCCGGCACCAGAAACCAAATGATAGCCTACAGGAGTTTGAGACAGACGTCGCTCACCTGATAAAGAGAGCCTACCCTACGGTGCTGGATGACGTATGCGAAAGCTTGGCAATTGACAGGTTCCTCGATGGTCTGCGATAATCTTATACACAACAGACGGCAGCTCACTCATCCCAAATCCTTAAGCGAGACACTAATGCAAGGCATTGAGTTTGAGGCTGTCAGGCAGTCCTTGCGAGGTCAGTCCCGAGTGCGCGCTACCAACGCAGAGAACACAGAGCTTCAATGGACTATGGAGGAGTTAGTCCAGAACGTTTTGGAGGCATTGAATAATAATAATAATAATAATAATGTTATTGGTTTTACGTCCCTTTTAACTACACTGGCTTTTAGAGACGCCGGGGTGCCGGAATTTTGCCCCGAAGGGGATCTTTAACGTGCCAGTAAATCTACTGACACGGCTCCCTCGCATTTGCGCACCCTCAAATGCCAGCTGACTGCGCCAGGTTTCGAACCTGCAACCTTGGGCTCAGCAAGCGAGAACGTTACCCCTGAGCCACGCAGCCAGACGAGGCATTGAAGACTAAAAGGGATAGTATGGGGCAACTGTCAACCTACACGAAGAAGGCTCCAGGCTTAAGTGTGACTGTTGCATCTCTGGGTGGGAGAGCGGACAGTTTCTACGTGGATGGTGTGGTGAATGGAAAGCTGAAGAGTCTACTTCTGGACCAGGGGCGTATATAGAAAAACAAATCGGGGGGGTTGGGCTGACTTTCCTGGAAAATTGTGAGTATTCTCAGGGGATTGTCACCGCAAAATACCCAGAAATATCAACCAATACCTTAGAGCATATAACTTTGTGTAATTATTTTAGATAAGATTCAAAGTTTATATAGCCTACAATTATTACTGGCAATACAAAAGAAAGTTGTAAAATACAACACAACACACAAATAAAATGTTATATTTAATGAACTTTCTATTGTGATCTATGGAGTATGAATGGCATATATCTAAATAGTTGTCAATTTACTAAGCAGAAAGGTAAATTTTTTTGATGTGTAACATCTTTCCGCTCGGTTGCTGGATAGTTTTGTGGGAGTGATTTTGAAAATTGGGGACGGAAGTGGATCGGAACGATAGAGCTGGCAGTCGTGGATCAAACGGAAGTTTGCACTGTCCGCTCGATCGATCAAATGGAAGTGTACTAGCTGGCAGTGGTGGACAACGGAAGTATGCACTGCCCGCTCGATCGATCAAACGGAAGTGTACTAGCTGGCAGTGGTGGACAACGGAAGTATGCACTGCCCGCTCGATAGATCGATCGAATGGAAGTTTGCCCTAGCTGGTAGTGGTGGATCGATCGGAAGTATAAGACGCACTGCCAACTCGATCGATCGATCCAGCTGGCACTGGTAAGAGAAACAATCAGCGCGCGGTGTCGAAAATTGGTACCATGACGCACTCTCGGCCATGTGGAATGTATATGACATACTGAACGGAAAACGCTCATGCGAACTCTGGTGTCAAGTGATTTAAACAAATGACATGGTACATGTTCGAAGTCTTCGTATCAGTATTTAAATGGTAAAATGCCTTAATATCAAACATTGTAAGTAGTCGGCATTGCATTAGGATAAGGCATTTTAAACTCAATGTCACTCAGGAACATTATCGAAACAAGCAAAATATAAATGAAACTTAATTCCGTAATGCAGTAGGCTATTATTGGAACGTGGAAATAAGTCACCATCTTGTGCACAAAATTTGCGTATCGAAATAGCCGTGTGGTTATTGCGTATGACTGTGAATATAGAGATCTTGGGTTCGAATCCTGGGGGGGGGGGGGGGGGGGGGGTTGATATTTTTGCTACCAGATTATCATTTTAAACGATATTTATCATATCAATATTACCAATTTTAACAGAATCCATATGAAATTACGTGTTGGTCTGTGAATCAAGAGGACCTGTTTATAAGGAATTTAAGGTTATGATCGGTGTCGTGTCTATTAATCTAGTTGATCCATATCGTATTCTTTATTTAGGCTAGTACTGGTGGAAGCTACAAATCATCTAATAAAATGAGTTCCGTATTATAAACTACAATATCTGTAAAACACTCCCTTTTACAATAGATTAATATTTGTGCCAATAATACTATAAAATACCGGCGTATCAACAATTTCACGAGAGGTTTCTTTTATGTCAGATGTTACACATCATATGCGACTACTGTAAGGCTCGTATTTTTTTTACATTTATTTCTCAAAAAACAGACTGTGGAATTCACAGCTTTACCTCACAAGGCTGAGTGCACCCCGTTCCAGCACTCAGACTAGAATTAAAATTTCTTGGCAGAACCGGGAATCAAATTCGGATCTCCGGGGCGGCAGCGAAGAATGCTACCCACTACACCACGAGTTAATATAATTTCAATTTTAATATTGTTTATAACTTAGCCGATAATTTAAGATTAGGGTACAAGCAAATTTACAATTATTTTATGCTCTTACCAAAGCAGCACTTTCTTAATTTTATTTTAATTTTTATTGGCTTTTTTCGGGGGGGGGGCTGGAGCCCCCTCAGCACCCCCCTTATATACACCCCTGTTCTGGACACAGGTTCAACGATGTCTATTATGAGCCCAGAGTCAGTATCAGATGGTAAAGGCATCCCACCATCGACATGGACGTTGAAGACGGCTACCGGATATTATGCCAAGGTCTACGAGGAGACTGTTGCCAACTTACTTATCGGCGGCACCAGCTTCCAACATCGTGCACTCGTGGCCCGTATTGATGAAGACGTTATCCTTGGGAAGGACGTTATGACGGGATTTGGGTTTTTATTTTTCTTCTTCAAGTGCCTCGTGGCCTGTTCGCCATCTCTTGATGAATACAGTACTTTTGCATTTGTCAGTTGGCACAGGCTAGAGTAAAAGGTGGCTTTTCACCGATGTCTCAGTCTCACTCATGGCTGTGATTATATGGAAGCTACTGAGGTATGGGTGGGGCTTAGTAATGGCATTCGAGGCACAGTCAGTGCCTGTGAATGCTGTGAAAGGTTCAACTCATAGGGTTAGGACTACTGTTCTGACTCAGTGAGGAAAGCAATGGCAAACTACCTCACTCCTCTTCTTGCCTAGAATGCCTCAAAATAGTGTTGCCTTGGGTTTTTGTGGGTATCTACTCACATAACGTAACGGCGGTACTTTTTGAGGATCCAACCAGCCTTCGGGCTGACTACCTAACAGACAGACAAGTGCCTCGTCCTCCAAGAACATTGGCGATCAGTAGCATGATCTGCTGTTTGTCCATTGCTGTTCTAAACAGTGACACTGTATTAAGTCCAAACCACTGGCTTAAGTTCTTTAGCCAGGATATTCGCCTGCGTCCTGGACCCCTAATGCTATCAATCTTCTCGTGGATAATTAATTTCAAGAGGTGGTATTTGTTGTTGCGCATAAAATGACCAAAGTATTCTAGTTTTCTCCTTTTGATGATACTGAGAATTTCCAAGTCTTTGTTCATACGCCGCAGTACTTCCACATTTGTGATTTTAGCTGTCCATGATATCCTTAAAATCCTGCGATACGTACACATTTCAAATGTTGTTAGTTTCTTATTTAAAACCTCGGTAAGTGTCCATGATTCTACTCCATAGAGCAGGACACTAAAAACGTAGCATAGAAGCAGTCGGGTGCGTAATGACAGACTTAAATCGCGGCTGATCAAAACTTTTCTCATTTTCATGAAGGAACTTCTGGCCTGCTCAATTCTACAGCGAATTTCTTGATTTAAGTCCCAGTTATCATTGATTTGACATCCTAAATATTTATATGATGAAGCCCTTCCAATTCTTTCATTACCAAGTGTTAGAATGCCCTGAATTTCATCTTTGTTTCTACTAACAACCATCCACTTAGTTTTTTGTACAATTAAATGTAATCCCATGGCGTTACTCTATTCAGAATTAGAAGCCAGTAGTGTTTGTAGATCATCCATACTTGTTGCAAGGATGACAGTGTCATCAGCATATCGGATGTTATTAATGATAGATCCATTTACTACTACTCCTTGAGACTTTCCATCAAGAGCATCTTGGAAAATATTTTCAGAATAGATGTTGAAGAGGAGAGGAGAAAGAATGCAACCTTGGCGAACTCCCTTCATAATCGATACTTCTTCAGACAGCTGACCATCAACACGTACAGCAGCACGTTGATTCCAGTACAGATTTCCAATTAATCGGATGTCACGTCCATCTAGTCCCAGGTCACATAAAATGTTCATCATTATATCGTGTTGAACAGTGTCAAAGGCTTTTTCATAATCGATGAAACACATGTAAACATCGACACGAACATCACGGCATCGTTGAATCAACACCTGAAGACTGAGCAATGCCTCCCGAGTTCCGAAACCACTCCTGAATCCAAACTGTCTGCCACCAATGTTTTCCTCACATTTATGATATAACCTTAAGTGAAGGATTTTAAGGAATAACTTCAGGGCATGACTCATTAAACTGATCATTCTATAGTCATTGCAGCACGTTGCATTGGTCTTTCTGGGAATCGGTATAAAAGTTGATTTGAGCCAATCATGTGGTATGTATCCACTTCGATAGATGTTATTGAACAAACCCACCAGCAAGGAAAGAGATCGTTCATCCTTGAGAAGCTTTAGTATTTCAATGTGCAATTCATCTGGACCTGGAGCCTTTCCACTCTTCGATATTGTTATGGCATGTTCAATTTCAGCTCTTGTAATGTCTATGCCATCGCTCGTTCGAATACTATGATCAACACTTCTGTTGTCTTCGAATAGAGTTTCAATGTAGTCCTTCCATTCTGTCAACTTCTCTTCAGTACTAGGGAGAATGATGCCATATCTATTTTTGAGAATCCCAATCCCTCTGCTCTTATAAATCCCAGCTGCTTGCTTAACCTTTTTATACATGTTGAACGAGTCATGCTTTGCACACAGTCCTTCTATTTCGCTACATTCCTTTGAAAGGTGTTGTTCTTTGGCAGTACGGATTTCCTTCCGTATTAATTTCTGTAATTCTCTGTACTTTATCGGGTCATTATTCTTGAAAGGTCTTCTGCAATCGATCAATTGTAGAATTTTATCTGTCATCCAAGGTTTGCTTTTCCTGCTCTCCGTGGCCTGTAGTTTTTCTCGACACACTTCATTCACTGCGGATTAGAATTGGTTCCAAGTGTCTTCAATATTATGTGTATCCTTGTTCGACTGGATATAATCTAGTTTTGTACTCAATGCTGTTTGGACATCATTTCTCGATACAGGGTAAGCTTATGGATCGCAAAATGATTGCTGTGCCTCACTGGGTGATATTTTTTCAAGTTCAAATTCATTGTGGCTAACAAAACATTATGATCGGAGTTAATATCAGCACCAGGATATGTCTTCACACTTTTTAGGGAATTTCTGAATCGCTTATTGACGAGGATATAGTCAATTTGATTCCTGACATTATTGTCGATGTTTGAGGTCCATGTGTAAAGACGACGTGGAGGAAGCTGAAAATGAGTGTTTGCTATGATGAACTCCTCCTCTTGGCATAGCTGGACCAATCCATCACCTCGATCATTGCCACTCCCTAATCCGAAATTACCCACTATATCAGCGCGTCGACCATGACCTACCTTGGCATTGAAATCGCCCATCACAATGGTAATCTCATGCGTTTTGGTGAAAGACACGGCCGTTTTGCCTTGGGTGTAGAACGCTTCGATGTCTTCATCTGATGCATCACAAGTTGGAGCATACACCTGGATAATATTCAGTAATATCGGTTTTGCATTGAATTGTAGAAACATTACCCTATCGGACACAGGTACAAAGGTCTTCACTGTCGCAGAAATATCCGGGTGCAATATGAACCCTACACCATTATAATGGTGGGGATTGTCATTACCTGCATAATATACCTGGTAACCATTGAAGTTACATTTTCCAGAATTAGGCCAGCGCATCTCACTAATTCCAAGGATGACAACTTTTAGTCTTTACATTTCTCTGATGGCATTGCGAGTCTTTCCACTTTGAAATAAACTCGGACATTCCAAGTGGCTATCCTTTTCATGACTGGCACCCCCTGCCCACTTAAGGGCTGCCGGGGACTAGGGGCCTTGGCTTTAGATTGTCCAGTCATGCTAAAGATTATCCTGGGGAAGATAATGTGGTGGTTTCCCGTTGTCTTCCACATTCCCATGCCGTTGACCAATTGTTATTGGTTCCTCCGCCTTTAAGGACAATTTCTTATCCTAAGGACAAGAGAGTGCTCTGTGTGGGTTTTTGCTAGACTTAAACAAAAGGAGTTATCACCATCGGTAAAGAAGAGGTAATCCTTCAGCGTAGGAAGAATTTTACAGCACGTCTGGTTCTGGATGGTGACACCACGTTGCCAGAACGCAGCCAAATTATAGCTAAGGCTCGTCTGGACAGGTCTCTCCGAGCTTGAAGGCCTACTGGGCCCAATGGGACTCGATTACTATAGAAGATGGGGTTCTGAGGCGTGTCTTGGAATCCGCAGATGGATTGCGGAAGAGACGACAGTTCCTGGTTCCCAAGAAGAGGGTACCTGAAGTGCTAAAGCAGCTTCACGATGGCGTCACAGGAGGACACCTAGGAGTGCATAAGACTCTGGAGAAGACACGTGAAAGATTCTACTGGACTAATCTGAGGAAAGACATCAAAGATTTGTGCAGGAAATGTGAGACATGTGCTTCCACCAACGGTCCCCAGAAACGGAGGGTAGCCTCTATGCGACACCTTTTGAAAGGATTGCGATTGATATAGCCCGACCCTTCCCCTCAACGGAAGGAGGGAACATGTACATATTAGTCACAATGGACTATTTCAGCAAATGGGTTGAATCATACGCCCTACCAAACCAAGACGCGGTTACCATCGCCGAAGTTTTGGTTAAGGAATTGATCTGTCGCTGCGGGGTCCCACTGGAACTGCATTGTGATCAGGGGCGAAATTTTGTGTCACAAATGTTCACAGAGATTTGTTGAACTTTGTGGATCCGAAAAACGAGGACTACAGCCCTGCATCCGCAATCTGATGGGATGGTGGAGCGCATGAACAAGACAATGGAAATTAATTGCCCAAGTCGTCTCTGAGCATCAGCGAGATTGGGACCAACACCTGCCTTTCTTTTTATCGTCCTATCACAGCTCCGTACATGAGACCACTGGACAGACACCTGCTAACGTTCTCTTCGGTCGACAACTTCGGTTGCCGTGCGATCTTCAGTTCGGTTGCAAGCCAAATGAAGATATGGTCGGTGATGATTGCGTCTCAAGACTTAAAAAAATTATGGATGACATCCATGACAGAGTCCGTTACAGCATGCGAGTGACCGAGTGAAGACACGTTATGACCTCAAGGCGGAGAGGGGAGGTTATCAGCCTGGATACCTCGTGTGGTTGTATAACCCTAGGAGACGTCGTGGGTACTCCCCTAAACTTCAACGATCTTGGGATGGCCCTTACGAGACTGTGACCAGGATCAATGACGTTATCTATAGGATTAAGAAACAACCCAACGGAAAATCCTCGGGTTGTCCACATCAATCGACTGGCACCTTATAAAGGAGACAACGGACCAAAAAAGGAGCAGATTCTTCGAGCTTGTAAACCCCAAACAATGTATTTCAAAGAGTTCATGTCTTGAGTAGCAGCAAACACTAGCATCTCCCATGGAGTAACGAAGGTTATTCATCAGGACCCCTTCACTGTTCCATCGTAATATGCACTGGCGCACTGTGTTGCTTCAGATCTCCAGATGACAAGAGGAATCGCAGGTGTCTTTAGGAGCAAGTTCTTGGTAAATGAACATCCGGAACACCTGAGTCCCATTGTTGGAAAAGCCATGCACCTGTTTCGGAACGATAGAAACCTCTTCTACCTTGTCACAAAGAGATGGTCCTGCGGGAAGCCAACTTATCGTGCCATTTGGGACTGTTTGATCAACTGGCGACGTCATCTAACCCGCTTGGGATTAAGGGAGCTTGGCATTCCGAAGCTGGGTTGTGGGATCAACGGACTTGATTGGAGAACAGTAAGAAGCATGATTGAATTGCTGTTCAAGGACACTGATGTTAACATCTTAGTTTGCGTCTACGAACCCAAGGGCTACAGAAAGAAGAGGGCGGATGAACTTCTGATGAACCGGACGTCGGGACACTTCAACACTCCTGGAATAAGACAACCTGTTCTGGGACAGAACAGCCTTAAGGAGGGGGTAGTGTGGCGGGCGTAGTCAGATCGCTGCCTGCGCCTTGCTCTCGTTAGTTTGACCGGCTTCTAAGTCATGCGAGAGCCATCTGGAACTTTAATCCCTTTGGGCTCATGGCCTTCTTGACCAGATCTGGATTAGAAACAAGAAGGATACAGCTGTGTTTTCTTAGTCAGAGAGTTGTTGATCCAAAGAGGGTGACCAGAAATGAGGCAAGATGGTACGATGTTGAATAGTTTTGTACTGGATTGACGAAATAAATAGAGAAGGGTGTAAAGTAATTTGTTACCTTGTTATTTGAACTACGCAAACAGGACAATATATAACCTTATTGCCACATCTCAGGAGGAACGATTAAGTTGTTCGCAAGAATGATTAATATTGAAAATCTAGTGATATTATGTTCAATTTGTTGATTAATTTGACGATATAATGAATAAATGTCCAATTAATATACTTAAATACTGTAAAATATTGTCTCATACACACAAACTAATTTTCAGTTTCATCTCACAATTTAATATTATATCGATCTGCAAATGTTTAAAATATTTGTCAAGAGTTGTTTCATTGTTAATTTCATATTTTATCCCCATTTTTTGTTAAATTTTGGTAAATAAGTTAATCTATGAAAATAAAGCCTGAAGGTCTAACGAAAGGTTCAGTTAGAGCGATAATTTGGTGGTTAATACGGGTGTATAAGAACATGGAATTGAGAGAAGTAGAAAAGAGGACCATTGCCTCGTACCTGGGAGAGATACGGGTGCAGGAGATCTAGTCAGAGTATGCACTGAAATTTCCTTATATAAGGGAAATACACAGTAAACAGATACAAATGAGAAAATGAATAGGCGCTTCAACAGAATTATCAAATCACGAGTGTAGGAAGCCAGGTAAGTTAGTGAAATTCGTCAATGTTAATAAAATCATCAAGTAGGGAATAAAGGAAACCAGGTAAATTAGTGAAAGCACTCAGAGTTATAACGGGAATATGGGATAGAAAATCTACAGATGTTAGTTAGTTAGTTATTGAGGTTCTAAGGGGTGGAACTACGAGGTCATCCACCCCTAATCTACAGATGATAAGCAAACAAAGATGCACATGAAAAAATAGAATTATGAGGGAATGGCATCCTAAACAACAAAACTTTGAAAAATATATAACATACACTATAGTCGTCATTAATGTTGTATTTTCTATAACACGTAATTGTATCTCAATATTAATACACCAATATTAATGAACCTCTCGCAAACCTAGTCCCTGACTGTTTAATATTATGTTCATAGCAGATTTCCTTTACTAAACATTTATTAGCTCTAAAGTTGTATATATTTCATTGTTTCTGGGCATGTGCTAGACTATTAAGGAATTTATTAATAATCACGTGTTTCAAGCGATGGTTGCAATAAATAATTCTCTCTCCCCACTCCCCGGAAATCCGAGATTGGAAACGGAGTTTGTAGTCAATCTAGTACTAATTGTACGTGCTTACCTGTGACTGAAAGATGGACTGTTTCTGGCTGCTACTTTCTCCTAGGATGTTTCAAGAAACTACCCTGCTATGTTCATCTAATCAGATTGCTTAAAAATAATTAACAAGAACTAAAGCGACGTTTCCATTAGTATCTGGCTCTAAGTAAAGCTACGAATAAATAGGCCTACATTTTCCACTACGTTTTGGGATAATACTTTGGATTTTATGGTGAGACTGAAAACTTCTAATATCAATGACTGGGATCTATCCAATTTGGCTGCACTTGCCACGTTATTTTATGCAACTTAAATAGAATTGTTCTTGCCCAATAATAACCACGTAGGTCATAATAACAATAATAATCGTATATTTCCTTTGAGAGGAACTGCAATATACTAAGTTTTATTCTATTTGATCCATTTGTTCAATACCTTTATTTGTATTCTTATCACAACTAAAGTTTTATTCACGTCTACTGCGACTCTTCATCAGACACATAGTTAATTTAATTATTCCGATAACAGGTCATTTTGGTTTCACAAATTTACAAATGATACTTCGTATTATGCTAAACATCCTTAAAACTTAATCTAATGTTACCGTAATTAAAATTACTGCTCAGATTGTCGTTTATTCTAAATCCATCACAATTTTTAAGCTTTATGCTACTAAAGGAAATGTTGGTTTCCTTATTGATTGTAGGTATATTTTGCCTTATGGTGGTATCCTAAAAAGTATGAATTATGTGTAACTTAAAACTTGCCAATTCGGAAATACCTTTTCTTGGAGTAAGAAGTCAATATTGACAACTATGAGAAAGAAATAGTATAATCAATCGTTATGAATGTTTGCAAATTTCGGGTTGCTTATCATATCAGTATGAATTTTTGGTTGCAATGTCGATCACCCCTACTAAATGTTTTACTTATCGGGACTATGTCTGTTCCCAATACAGTTTATGTTGCTTATTTTCCAGAACAGAGGCAGGATCCCAGTTTCAGATTCCACATTTAATAAATTGTGTTTGTTAACAAATCGTTTGTGGAAGATTATTGCTGCATTCTTTTGTCAAAAGCAGTGAACTCCAGCTAAGCGCCCTCCAATCACGTGATTATCTCATTTATGCCTCCACATCATTGGCATTTAATGTCCTGATTGGTCTCATTGAAGACGTCTCTAAGTTGACCCTTTGCACCAATCGCCTTATTTAGAAGATGAACGCTTTACGTTTGAAACATGTCATCTAATTAAGAACCCCAGTTTTTGTACATAAAAGCGTGTTATTTTGTGTTAAATATCTTATGTAATATTTTACATGTAGTTCGGCACTATTTGTGTTGACTGACTGGAAAGCGTTCTTTAATATAACTAGATGACACTTTAAAAAAATTGCTTCAATCACTTCAATTATTTTGAAGGTCCATGATAAACCCAGCAATTTCTCCGTAATGTATTCCACACTATAGCTAATAATTTGAAGCATCTTTATCAATGACTTTCTTGGGTGATTTCCATGGAGTGTTTCTTGTTTCCTCTTTGTAATCTGGTCTGAGTCACATCTGGCTAACTTCAGTAGAGTGAAATCGTATTGCAAAGCACATAATTTCCATGGGATGATTTACCTTGGATTTACCATGGAAATATTTCCTGAAATCCGAAATAAGTTTGTTTAAAATACATCGAACATCAAGTATTTCCAACTCGCCCATCTCTTTTGAAAGCACTTCGTTCTATTGCTACCTTGGGGTAGTGGATTTTGGTTTGGGCAACAGTATTTGCGTTCTCCTCCATATCTCTCTCATGCCAGTTTATCTGAAATGAATATAAGAGAACCAGAATGGCCCATGATTTGAAGCGTCTCCCTTTGTTTCCAGTGCAAGTACTTTTTGGGCATAACGTTCAATATGCATTGAAAGTCGTTCATCAAGTTGTGTTTAATATCAGTACGATTTCGACGGTGCAGTTGTAAAAAAATACAGCTTGCCCATATTTTGCTCTGGCAGGTCTGGAATGATATGATTATCGTCTACTAAAATTCATGAGTTCTAACTTGCTTTCCTCATTCTAACTGCATTGATCAGGACTTTTCTGGTTGACACATGAACTGAGCTACTAAATTTAGGTGCAATTTCGAGATGACTGTGTAGTTGTTTAATTTAGTTGCTATGTAGTGCTTTAAGTGATCCATAAATAGTATAGTACTGTATGTGGCAGACGTGTGTTTATCCCGATTTGCTTGCTTAGTGTGATTATGTGATTGTTGTTAAATGGTCAGGTTAGAATGGATTGCGAACTTAGCTGCTTGAGTGGTTTGCGGTCCGGGTGCGAGCAGCTACTTTCCTCACTGCCTGCACTGAACTGGGAGGAATTTCCTGTGTGTTCGTTATCTCTTATCCTTCCTGTTTTTTATTATAGCATATATAAACATTGTTTACAGCCGAAGACAGACTATCGAGTTCAATTCTAACAAGATCTTCCGTAAAGATCACCTAGCCTACTTTCTTTGAAATTCATTACTTAATTTTAAAATTCTGTTCGAATTGTGCAGTAAGATTCAGTACAGTTTCGGTTGTCAAATTTGTGCATCATACACCAACATCAAACTGATAAAAGGAATATGCACCTATGGTACAAGAGACTTTTTTTTTACCAAGTCGACAAATGTACTATCTTGTCACTATTCGTAGTTTTAGCTTTTATATTCGAGACGACAGATAGGAATAATGTTCAATATAATAGCCTTGTGCCGTAGATATATAATGTCCTTATTTCCAATTCATGTTGGATTGTTTCTGATGCAGAACCATCCGTATGGTGGTTCATTATACAAACTTTAATTTCGATCGCTTGATTAGGACACAAGAAATTTAAGAACCAAATCGTTCCTGTCCTAAATTTGTAAACATATTTTCCAGTGCTTCAGGTGTGTTGATATCAGTTATCTTGTGAAATGATGAAAGCTTTGATGTAATAGAGTAGGCCTATCGATGAGATGGCATCTTTCTGTAACGAGCCACAGGAGTTAATTTTATGAAAATTCACATATAGACCCTACGGCTTGTATAATTTACAAAAAAAAAATAAGCTACGGAATTCATTGCCATTAGATAATGCATATTATGGTGGTTTGTGGCTCATTATAAGAATAGGAAACGAGATACAAAATATGTTCTTAAAATTTCGAACTGACGAAATCTTGAATTTATGAAAACAATTGAACATCACCAAATGTCTCCTTACTAAGCTTTGAATCAAGATTTGCTGTGCCAAGTTTCACAGTTCTCGGCTGATAAGATCACCGGAAAACGTCATTTAAAATATTTCAAAATCACGTGGCCGCCATGTTGGTTTTTATGTTAATCGGTGTTTTGATAGTCACGTAGGCTTATGTACTTACTTCAAAGTCCTCTATTGCCATAAAATGTTTCAGTTTGATAGCTGTAATAGTATTGAAGATATTAAGAATCGGTGAAATACTTCGCATGGACGCCATGTTGGATTGTTTTATATGCAGGACATACAATCAAATGCCAGCAGATGAAGATTATATTGGTTTAGCGTAGTCACCATTTTGGATTTCTGTTAAAATTGAAATTATACACCAGTATATTAAACCGTGTATAAAGATTTACCGTGCCATATATCACTGCGCTCGGATGATTGAATTGCATTTAAATATTTAAACTTCACTTGACCACCATGCGGATTTTGTGCTTCCGAGGTTCTTGAAAGTCACATATATGAACTTATCTTAGTATCCTATATCTCGTTACAAAATTTAAGGTTTATATCGACAATAGTTTTGGAGATATTTGATACTGGTGAATCATTTCCAAGTGGCCGCATTTTGTATTGGTGAAGCTCATTTAACTTTGAAAGGCATGGTGGAGGTCAGATAATGTAGGAGTAAATCTTTGCCGAATGTCATTAAAATTGGTCCAGCCTTTTGGATTTGATTAGGGGTACACCAACTCACACGTGGGCAAAAGTTGATCTCATATGACGTATATTTCATATGACTAAATCAGGCTTAAAATAGTGATGATTGTTGTTTTGTAGTTCAGAACAGTGACGCCATCTACCCCTAGAAATTATTAAACACAACACTTTGTAATATTCATCATAATATGGCGATAGGAAGAAACTAAAATTATGAATATTTTAAACTGGCCGAGTTCTTTATTAAGTCAAGGCCCTCAAGGAGGCAGGGTGTATGTAGCCCCACCACTTCTGGGTCACCCTAGATATTGCTTCACCCTCAGGGGCTCGGGGCTGGTGATTTCGGGAGTTGGCGGTCCCGAGGGATTCCTGAGCTGGGTCCGGTTTCCCCCCTTAACCATTACCTGTGGGGCGGACCCTCTCCTCTTTCACTTTCCTATCTGCCTTTTATGGCTCTCCTTCCTTCCAAGTCCCTCAATCCGTATTCTTCGAGGGTTGAGGGCATTTCTTTTCCTCCTGTCCTTTATTTTCCTTATTCTCCTTTTGTTTCCATTTCTCCTTCTAGTATATAAGTTAGTAGTTAGTTTAGTTATAGTTTACATTTCATTATCATCTTCACGAACACCCGAACCATTAGGGGCCGATAACCTAGATGTTAGGCCCCTTAAAACAACAATTATCATCATCATCATCATCTTTATTAAGTTTGTTCGATTTACGGAAACTGTGTACGTCCAAATTCTCAACCATTAAGAGCTGCTTGGAGTGTTCTTACCAGTTTATGTACTTCCGGGAGTCCACTGCTTGAGTAAGGTATCTCTTTTTATTTCCACGCTCCTTGACAATGTCAGTAGTGGAACAACATGCAATGCACTGCGTCAGTGTGGTCTCTAAAACAATAATATATCAATCCTCTTCAGATTCCTGGTCATACTTCTTGGTGAACATGACTAAATTTTCCACGTTCATCACTCCAAACCCACGGCGTAGCCATGTGCGTTAATTCAGTCACCATGACTGCAGTGGGGAGCTATTACAAGTCCGATGATCAGTGGTTTGAACCCAGGCACCAACAGTGGCTATCCTCAGTGTGGTTTTCCTCCGGTTTTTCCACATTTCAGCCAGGCAAATCCCAGGGTGCGGTGACGTTAGCGTCGGTGCCTTTTGCGACGAATTCCCATTAGCGACGAACGGCCTCCTATGGAAGGAAGAACTAGTTTTGACAGTTGGGTCAGAGTACCATAAGCGTACAAAGGAATGACGATCAGTCACTCCTACTAATTCATTATTTTTAGTATACGTTTATCACTACCTATGATTTCCATTTTTTTGTCGTTGTTGACACACATCTACGTCACTAACCACGTCTTTGAGTTGCCCTAGTCGTTTATAGATATAACCCTCATTTATAAGGCAAGGTTTTCCTCTCTTATTTTAAATTAACTCCTTAATTAACCGGACTGAGCCTACGTTATTCACTGACAGAATGACGAGTTATCAAACCAAATGTGTCCCACCATACTGGGAGCTGTCACAATTAATCAGCATTCCGTCGCTAACGGGAAACTCAGGACTATAAGAGTTTATAGCTCGTCGCAAATGGTATACATAATGATCACTTCATGATCCGTCACCAATGGGAATCATTGCAACGGGAAGACACCAACGCTGGAATAGTACCTTATTTCATGTCCTGGGACACCTAGCCCATCACTCTCCCTAATAATTACAGTCGCAACACTATAAGGGTTACCATAGAAACACAGGTTATCAGGTTGATCATATACCCTAGTACACAGGGCTGATGACCAAAGTTGTCCCAAGCTTCTAAGACACGAATTGACAACAACAGTTATGCATCTCAAACACAATTAAGTGGAAAATATTGTACGAGCTGCAGGCTGAATTGGACCTGCAATACTAGAGTGTTCAATGGTAACGGACCAAGGTGTAACCAGCGCCAAAAGGGTTCGAACCCCACCGTCGGCTCTCCATGAAATGGTTTCCCATTTTCAACTCCAGCAAATGCTGGGGTGGCACCCTACAATACAGGGTTTCTCAAAGTGCCCATACCAGGAGGTCCGCGACTAGCCTAAAAAATTTCAAAATATTTTAAAATATTGGCCGTAAATAAAAGACACACTTTGCTTACGAATATGAAACCAAGTATGTAGATTAAGCATAAAAAGCACTAAAATATCTTATGCCTTTTTCAACTACTTATTTGTGTAAGCAGGCATTTCCATCGCTTTGCAACATTAAACTTGTAAGAAGAAATCGTGTTACGAATGTTGAAACAGCCCTCAGATTGAAAATATCGATGATTCTCCCCAAAACTGTACATATAACTAAATCAAAGGAACAACTTTATACCTCCCATTGATACATGTTGAACTTTCTTCATCATCGCTGACACTGTTTTGTGATTGTTGGCCTACCTTAATTTCTTATAAGTATTGGAATTATTTTATAAGTGTTGTAAGTATTTGTGATATTAAACATATTTGCTTTTTTTCAAAATCTATTACATGTAACATTATGTAATTTTTAATTTGATTAAATATATCAGATTCGGGCAATCTGCAATGAATTTTGATTTTTTATACCAAAGCACAAAAGGATTATGTTGAGTCAAGTATTGTTGGACTATTCATAGGCCTAATTAACATCAGTTCATATATCAGCAGAATTGAGACGTTAATCCTTTCGTCAACACCATCGAAGGAGTTCATGAGAGATGAAATATGAAGATGGATGGAACTAACCAATCTGTTTTAGTAGGAGGCAGCCGTGATTTATCTCTGCATTTTCCTGGACTTGAAAATAAGAAACCATACGGATAATCATTTCATGGATGGCTGACGGCAGGATTTGAACCCTTTTGGCGTTAATAACACCTTCGACTGTAACTGTAAACATGTTATTTTAACATGAACAATCTCGCAAGCTATTTCATGAATCTAAGATAGCACTGCTCTCTTAGTTCATTGGCCCTGCTCGCCTTAGTGACGTGTACCACACCAACTGATGAGCCCAATGGTATAATAGGACAAAACACTGGCAAACTGTTTTGAGCTGCCCAGATCAATTTTCTTTGAAATTTGATTCAGCGTCAACAATTAATTAAAATGGTTATGAACTCGATATTCCGCTTTTTAATACCACAACCAACATTATCGAGGATAATTTAGCACAAGTATTTGAAAATAATTCTTACTTTAAAAGTGAATTCTGCTCGCATTTGATGGCGGTGACTTGATAAACGATTTACCACGGTTTATCAGAGAAATAACGATTGTATGTTGGCTCTATAACAGCATTTTGAGTGCAGTTCCATTGTATAATAACAGCTGTTTTAATACATAACTTATTCATGATGGTACGATATACCGGCTTGTCTTCCAAAGATCTTATTCGAAAACCAACCATAGTACTCGCTATTTGACAGCAAATAACAGTTTATAAGAATGTTTAAATAACTTATGTATAATGCACTTTCTTAATCTGAAAGATTGTCCACTCAATATTCCCGGGGCTGGCGCTGCTGGAGCTCGGAAGTACTGAATATTCGTTTATTTTCTATTCTTGCTTTATGTTCAATTAATGACTCCATTTCTTCAGAGAAGAAATTTGTTGAAATCAAATATAGATTCAGGTATTAGGAAGTCACTTTTGAAAGACTTTGTCTGGAACTTAGCACTCTATGGACATGAAACTTGGACCGTTGGCGCAGCAGAAAGGAGGAGAATGGAAGCGTCTGAAATTTGGTGTTACAGGAGAATAATGAAGAACAGATGGGTAGATAGAGTAACACATTAAGAGGCATGAAGACGAGTGGAAAAGGAGAGATGTTACTGGTGACTGCTAATGAAGAGAACAGAGAGACTGGTAGGTCACATACCAAGACACCCAGGAATATTCAACTTAGTTATGGAAGGAAGGGTCGAGGACAAGAATTGTCGGGATACACCAACGTTAGAATATGTTAAACTGATTGGCTCGGGTGTAAGGCGTAGTAGCTATGGAGAGATGGAACGATTAGCTCAGGACAGGAAGGCATGGAGTGCTGCAATAAACCAGTCAAAAGACTCAAGACACAACAACATCAACAACAATGATTTCATTAATGTTATGTTATGTTATGGGTATAAGTTAAGCAGAATCAAAATGCAAAGATATATTTCCTTAGATGGACGCCGGAATTTAAATAAAATGAAAACTGAAAATGAACCACGAGAAATTTAAACAAAATACTGATATTAATACTACCCACCACATATGCATTGTAGTGACGTTGTATGCTCATAGTTCATGAGCTTGATTGTTGCTGTTACATGAGTTATAAATAATTGATTCTGTCAGTTAATCGTCATTTAGCAAGCTTGATGGCATAAAGAACAACTGATAGTTCCTCCGCCAGAATTAACTTTTACCATCATCGTAAAATGCATTACAATCGGCATGTAATTTACTTTCATTCACACCACCTCAGAATGAAGTAGCTAGCATTCTTGGCTCTCGGCCCGGTGGTCCCAGTTTGATTCCCGGCTGTGGCATGACATTTAATTCGCTATGATTCGCCACATGCCAGTAGGCTGGTTCCTGCCTTAATTTGCTAGGCTGCCTGCTCTGATTACCGGAGCTGCGACAGCTCTTCGCCGCGTCTGACCAAGTCAAGTTGGGATCGCTAGCGCACTGAATGTCGTTTATTTTTACAGAACTATTTGTTCCCATAAAAAGACCACGACTATTTATAGAATTAAACAAACAACAATTATTGAACATCACATACAGGCATTTGTCAAACCAGGAGAATGCATTATTGAATGCACTTTAGATTTCTCAGTGAATAAAAACAGAAATCTATCATGAAGTAAAATAAATACTGGGATTCTGATCACACCAAACGAAGAAGCTAAATGATATGGTAATGCAATTAATGTCTAGGAATCCACATTGATGAATCAGACTTTTGTTTCTTATTCGCATTCTAAGCTCGTACTTAAAGAAGCATGGATCTGTTGCGATTGACGATCTGTAATTCGTCAAAATTCTTATTTTCGTCTTCTTTCCTTCCTGGGTAAGGATGCCGAATAAGCTGGGGTTAATGCATTACTTTCAATAGGATTTGCATCTCTCATTTTCTTTAGGTGGATTGTTACGGACCTCAATTAATCTTCAATGTAAGAGCCTATCTTTGCAGATAGTCTTTGGTGACTTTCGCCATTACGATGCCACTGAAATGAGATTTCTCACCATCAGTGTTTTTACTGAATTTAGAGTTGGTCAAATCAGTTGTCATTTTCTTCACATCCACGAAATCAGTGTGAGCTATTTCGTTTTCACTAAACCAATGGCGTCCAGCATTCGCACGCTCAGCGTGCTAGCTATGATTCGCCACATGCCAGTAGGCTGGTTCCTGCCTTAATTTGCTAGGCTGCCTGCCCTGACGACCGGAGCTGCGACAGCTCTTCGCCGCGTCTGACCAAGTCAAGTTGGGATCGCTAGCGCACTGAATGTAAGCCTAATGTAAAAGAGACTGTTCTTTAAATGCTTTGTTTGTCCGACACATCTGCGTTATGTTTCGCGCGTTTCTCCGATATCCGGTACGTGCAGATTACGTGCTTAGCATTAAAACAGTCAGCAGTATTAATAAGATATCATGGAACTCATGTAAGGAATTGCAATTCCAGTCACATTATTGTTGTTTTTCGTTTGTTGGTTTTTTTTTCGTTTGATTTTTTGTTTTCGTGTATACAATATACTGAATACCGTTTGACGTTTGACCAATCAACAACAACACAGTGAAGGCAGTACGGGAGGAAGTAAGACAGGAAAGCAATCGAAAGAGACAGATATATAGTCTTCCCCCAACATCGCTGCAAGGCCGACCGCGCCATAAGCACGCCGGTCTGCAGCCAGTGCGCCCGGCGTGCTGTATGGATATCTCTGCTCTAAACGCTCTTCCTCTTTACTTCACACTGCTGACTACAGTGGAATAGTGGGCTAGTTCATGGGTAAGTTCAGATTTCAATGCTCATTTAACATCCTTTTCTATGACGGAATGACAGAAGTCACCTTCATTTCACCTGTGTCCAACTTCAAGGACTTAAGGGTAATGTTCTTACTTTCTCATTTGCTACCACGTACAAGAATACAGAGATTATAAAATTATTCTTACCCTGTCCCCAACTGCTGTCTGAGTAGATAATTACTTTTGAATTTCGAGAATCGGCACGGTCAGCCGTCTTCCTTCTTCAAGTACTTAAGTAAGCGAGTTCCTATTTCGTTCGCGCCTTGTTTCGACTCACATTCGAGCCAGAGATAACAGTCTACATCCTCTAATCCTTGCTTCTGTAGAGCACAAACTTTAAAGTTATAACAATTCAACATGCACTTATAATAAAAAGTGAAACGTCACCTGAGCTGCTTATAATCAAGCCAAGCTACTTAAAATAGATCGTCTATATTAGCCTTGTCTTTAGTATTTTCCGCTTCGTTTAACTTATTAGCTTATTTTCATTTATGAGAAAATGGCTTCTGAGATCACCTTTTGTCCGTGTGTGTTTGTGTGTCCCTAATAGAATCCAAACGGCTGAAGCGATTTCAATGAAACTCGGTAAGGTAATAGTACTATTTTGTCCAACTCCGACTGTGCCCTAACAATTTTATTACGTCTCAACAATTTAACATGGCAACTATGCGAAATATTTCACCGGCATTCTTTATCTCCGAAACAATTACTGATATCACCCTGTACGGTGATAAACGGCACCACTAAAAGTTCACCTATGTGACTTTCAAAACCTGTTAAATACAAATGAACATGGAGGCCAAGCGAATTTGAAACATTTAAATAGACTTTTCTCGCGATTTACCCATCCGAGCGCAGTGAAACTTGCTACAATTTATACACATTGTAACGCACTGATATCTAATTAACTTCAATTCTTTACATAACCTCAAGAAAGCGGCTGTGCGAAATTTTAAAATTAATTTTGTATTTCTTGTGTCCTAATCGTACGATTGAAGTCAACGTTTTAATAATGAACCAACGAAATAATCGTCATCCAATAGTACATACCTCTATGGCCTAAATATAAATCAATTCCAACATGGCGACCATCCGAATAATTTAGACGGTTCTCAATATCTACTAATCTGACAGCAATCAAAATGTAATTTTGTATGTTGATAAAGGCTATGAACATAAGTTCACCTATTGGACTTTCAATAACCTGGTGGGCAAAAATCCAACATGGCGGCGACGTGAAATTTAAATATTAAATGGACGTTTCTCGTGATTTAACCATCCGGGCGCAGGGTAAATGCTTATACAAATCTTAATCCAATGACGTCTAATTTATTTCAATTGCATTCATAACCACAAGATGGTGGCTCTGCGCAATTTTCAAATCTCGTTTTAATTTCCCATGTCCTAATCTTGCGATTGAAGTTTGAATAATTCACCTACGCAATAATCTTCATGTAATAGCACATATTTCTCTGGCCATCATATATAAAAATCCAACATGGCGACCATCCGAAATATTTGAACGGTTCTCAATATCTACGAATATATTACAGCAATCTAAGTGAAATTTTGCATGTTGATAGAGGCAATTAACATAAGTAGGATATATTAAAATAGACCATTTATTTTTTCACGGAACTACTTCTCTTTGGATATGAAATTGATATTCACTTCAAGTACGGTACTTATTTTTGGGACACGTTAGAATTAAGTTAAGCTATTTCGGCGTGTGTAAAGACGTATTAAATTCGTAGTTGAAGTGATGTCTGTAGCCTACATATGCCAACTTGCCACATTCCTTTCCTGTTTCACTAAACCTTTGCTTATAATCTCGGTAAAGCTGCCGTTAGCGTCCTTCCCAATCAATATGCTGTACTTCTTCTTACTCTGGGCGCTTAGTGACTTTCGACTATGGATGACAGATGTTCCAACATACCATTTTAATGGCTTCGGGTACTACAGTAAATACTTCCCTGTTTTACCCTACATTTCCTCCACGAAAATCCCAGCCTTATGTTTAGAAACTGCTGTATTCCTAACAGTGAAGTAAAATATTGGTGACAAACTTGAAGTTGATCCAGATTGTTGACTCAGTTGGTGCATTACTGACGTAAATGCACATCCGTCACTACTGAAGCAACTCGCTCCTGTTCACGAGGTGACAGATTGCCACATGCTGACTTGCGTCTCTGAGCGCTCCACGGTGATGACGTGAGATCACACTTTACTTCCACCACTTACTCATCATAGAGAGGAGTAGTTGGGATATTTTTTATTGACTTAACTCAAAATCAGAGATTTTTGAGTTATGTCACTATCGTTGTCACCGCATGTTCTCCGGCATCTCTGGAAGCTGATGCAAAAACAGCTTTAAAAAAATCGTTTGTAGAAGAGAGCTTATGCATCGATGTCCTGTTCTTAATACAGTCAAAACTAAAATATCAATGGAGTGTACCCGGATCGTTCACACGTCCGTGACATGTTGACGTCATTATTATAAAGCAGAGACGTTGATTTATTTGAGAGATGGAGCGGCTGATATTTTGAATAGCGCGCTAGGAGACTCCGAGTGTTGAGGGAAGTATGCAACGTAGGAGCAAGTGACGTGGAACTGTGACGTGGGAGCTCGCCTACGTAATGAAAATAAGTTTTCTAGAATTTCCTCTAGGAGAAGGAATGGAACCTAGGAAAGTAGTACAGTTTACTGGCAATTGAATGAGAAGAAATTAGAGCTATCAAGCATGAAAATCCGTTCAGTAGAAGCCGAGATACGGAATGGAAGCTTCTAGAAGGAAGACCGCTTGGACTATATAAGGAGCCAGAGAATCAAGACAGTATTATATTCCATCAGAGCACTTGCTCATGTGCGCATCTACGATACATCAAGTACGAGTGTTTACGCCGTGATTCTGACCACCGAAGAACTTAGTCGCTGGACGAGCAGTCAGTGGACTTAGTTTTTGTTCAGGTGAATGAACATATGTAATATCAGCGAAGGACTTAGAATATCGACTGACTTTATGGTCAATTATTCTAACCAGTCAGGTGATGGTAGTTTTGTAAACCCATTCACGGATGTTAGCCTACAAAATGATGTGTTTCTTGTGGTGAAACGGTACATCAGGCACTTCAAATAATATCAGGAAGAATTTATTTTTACAGTTCGTTCTACGCAGCTAACAGGTGTTCCTGTAATAGCAGGCGAACGAAACCGCATTGTTCGGATATGGGACTTGTTCTCAGTCTCTCAAGAGTACTATATCAGTATAAGACTGTACAACATTTCAATATGTTAGAATGTACCGAGAATAACGAGAGTTTTTTTGAACTAGTGACATTAAATATCAACATGCGCCGTTAAACTACTCGAGGATAGGTGAGATATGGAGGCGAACGAAGTGATATGAAACAGCAGATGACCATGGGAGGACACTATTGGGATAGTGAACACCGAAGGACACGCTCTACCTACACGGCAAGAATGAAGTAAGACAACTATTAATTTACTATCCACTAGCCTATAGTAGTATTTGAGAATTCCAATTTATACTGTCACTATATGAAATCAACATAATCATCATCGTAATGGGAACATCTATTATATTTGTCCAGGATGACAAATGGAGTTTGTAGTCCGTAATTTATTATTCTATTTTACTATTTTTGTCAGGACAACAGTCAGTTCATGTGTTTCGAGATGAAATGTTATTTCCAAGGGATAGGAATATATTTTTCTTTAACTCTTATATAGAGAAAAGGCTCGATTATAACTTGGATTATTTAAATAATTAGATTTATTTAGTAATAATAAATGACTGTGAAATAAATAAGTTACTGTAATAATATTAAACATATAACTACACCATTTGAAGTTATAAATAATTTATTTAGGGAGGTGATAGCACCAATTTATGAATTAAATTATATTGTTAATTGTTATTAAATAGTTACTGCATTAATAATCAGAAAGTGAGATGTTATTAATAATCATTTGCAAAGAGGATTTAAACGTTTATTTATTATGGATGAAATAGGGCAATAATAATCACTATGTGGTTGTAGTGAAGCAACGATGCCTAAATATTTTCCGGTAATAATAATAATAATAATAGTTTGTGGAACAATTTAAATAATTGGAAGAATTTGAATAAAATAACTTTGTTTATTTGTGGATTAGAAATTTGGATTTATAAATAAATTTTAAATGAGTTTATGAATGAAGTGAAATAGTAAGAATTTGAGCTCAGTAAAATTTTCCAAAACCACTAAAGATATTTAGATGAAGAAAAAGAAAGCCGCAGGTATTAAATGTATAAATTAGGGGAGATTATGCAAATGGGAGGCAAGGAGAAATTGACCAGAATTAAATAATCTTTTCATTGGAAAAATAAAATTGAAGAACACACGGTACAGTGATAAGACAGAATATTACAAACAGAAGAAAAAAATATAATAAGAAAAATAATGTTTTGTGGAGAAGAATATTTGAAGTTAAATAATATGATGATTTTAGTGTGCGAATTGCCGACACTTAAAGTTGTGTGGAGACCTAGGGGTCATCCAAGAGGGCATTTGTTCCCGTAGTTATGGGCACACATGGATATGCGTGTGTCATTAGAAGAGCATGTGGGCTCAATTGTAAAAGAAGGGTTAGGCAAGTAGACCGCCCCATATTCTAGTCAAATTCCATTTTAACTGTCAATTCAAATATTTAATATATTTTTCTGGATCAACTTGAATTTCCAATAGTATGCCTAAATAATTGAAGAACATGAGTTTAGATTTCATGAACCTGACCGAGAAAAAAATATCAAATGATTAGTTGCAAATGCAAAAATAAAATAAATAATTGAAGATATTTTTTATTTTGTGCTTGGAATAATAATAATAGTAACAGTGGAAATGAGCATTTAATATTCACAATAAGAGAGGGTGAGAAAATTTATTGTAAATAAATTGATGAGAAATTTTGAAATTAATAATAATAATAAATTCTATGATTAACATTTATTTTGTGTGAGATATTATGTAAACTTTCTGAATGAGAAACGTTTTGATGAAAGAGATAATGATTTAATCCACTGATAGTGGATAACAACAATTTATATTGTTAACAACAATTTATGCTAATGTTCATAACAAATTTTTGAAATGAGTGAATTTAAATTTTGTTTACATTGAAACAAATGGATATGAGAAAAGAGAAAGATTTATATTTGAAATTATTATGATAATGAAAAATTTATAAACAATTTTGTTTTTGGAAACAAAAATTTTACAAACACAAAAATATTAACATTCGACTTTATTTTAGCCGAATATTGATATGAGGTTGTTATTATACTTCAATGAAACAGTGAAATAATTTTTTCAAATATTTTTTTGAAGCATCATCGATTTAACCAAGTGACAATTTTTCGAAATATCATTACAACGTGTACTTGAACAATCAAAGCAATTCTTCGTGAAGTGAAGCTACAAATATGTAAATAGAGGGATCACTCGAACTCTTCATTGAATAGTGATAACCCCAGTGTAAATAATTAGAAATTTTCGTTTTTGATATTAGAATGGACTACTATTTTTTCTGAATATCAATTTTGTGGAGTTCAAAGGTATTTTTAGGGACTGTTGATTTTTTATGTGTGATTGTTTTCTTTGTGTTTTGAGGTCATTGCCAGTCAATTTAATATTTTAACTATAAATAAATTGAGATTTTTAAGAAATGTGCTATTTTCAAAATAATTTCTTTCCTTACCTTACTTGTGAATTACCGAGATCAGGAATGCCAGATATAGACCTAAGATTCACCTAGATAGACCCTGAGATAGATTTCTCTCGTGCTAATCTGATTTCGGTATTTTACAAAATGTGGTCTTTGGATCTCGGTCCAAACGGGCACGGGAGTTACCACCAAAACCTTACTCCGTAACTGTTCAACTTGATTTTGTGACTCTCTGTAAACTGCAGGAGTTATAAAGCACGTAAAACCAATAACACTGTTCTTATAAATCAAATTACCATTATTATTATTATTATTATTATTATTAGCAGTAGTATCATTCGTTGATCTTGTTTTAAATCCTAATCATCATCTTCATTAGTTCTTTTGCTGTTATATTTCTGGAGATTAATTCTTTCTTTTCGTTCTTTGCAGCATTTACCTTATCTTCCCATTCTTTATAGCATCCTTTCTCTCGATGACGTTGCTCATTTTCACATTATCTGTATAATGGTGGTTTTTCCATGTTCACGAGACACACGTACACACTTACGTTTGCACTCAGTAAGGCCTCTCCAGTAACTGCTCATACTGTATTAACCTTGATATAAGAGACAGATGATCTCGCTGTTCCGCCTCTTAAAACAATAATAACTAACTAACCTTGATATAACTGTGTGCGCAGAATATCAAACATTCACAGCGCCATTGTGGGAAAAGTGCTGACTTCACAGCATAATGTTCTGACTTTTGTTGTTGGTAATAGCGTATAATGCTAACACACAATTAGGAGCAGATGACCTCACTGTTCCACCTCTTAAAACAACAACAACAATAACAAACTAAGAATTTGGAAAATCTTATTACGTCTTCTATTTCTCTGTGTATAAAATGTATCTAATATTTTGCGTGATTGTCAGGCAATACTGCACCTTACAATACATTATACAAAAATCCAAAATCTGTTAATATTTCTTTTAAACGTATGTCTCCTTCCACTATATTTTAAGAAGACCCAAGTGCAGCAATCACGTCGTGAAATGTTCGCATTTAAAACAGAGTTGTTCTTGCATCTTTAGATGCTATTTCATTGTGCAGCCTACTATGATCTGGAACATGGAAAGTACTCGTAAAAAAAGAATTGTGTCTGTGTCCTTTTTGACTGTGGTAGCTTGAAATCTAGGGGATAACGCCTCATGAATGAAAAACTTACATCTTAAATTTGAAATTCATCCCTTAATATAACATTTCTGCATAATTGCACTTCTCACATAGTGGCTTAATTATTTTGGTGTGCTTCACCAAGCGAACTGTACGTAAAAAGCGTGAAGAATATTCAAACCCATAGTACTGTAAGTAATCGATGAATTTTAAATGAGCGGCAACATTTTGCCGTCGCTCGCCAGCATAAACTTTAATCATCAAATCAACTGCAATTGAACAGCGTTGTGTAAATTCTTAAGAAATTACATCGTTCTTCCAGCACAACAGCCCTCAGAAAAGAGCAAGGCAGTGTCTGTAAAGTGACTCACACATCTTCTGATACGTTTTTTTCCTCACCAGCCCTTCCTCTCCATTTTCTTTAAGACGTGAATGCTGAGCGGAATTGAATCTCATCGACCAAGGATTCATACATCCTCAAATGCCTTCCGTTCCGAAGCTCATCGTGCCACTAGGAGGACCGGAAATTGTATTTTGATACCGTACCATTCGCGTGAAAATGCATTTAGACAGCTGTGCGATGGGGAATGATGTCACGGAGAGTTCGTTATTGGAGGAAGCTAAAACATTCCATCCGCTCATCTAACCCACTGTTTCACAGGTGTAATCATGAGGCAATATTGTCGATCATGCTATAATTCCCCGAATCTAGACTGGCTGGGTGGTGCAACGGTAATGTTCTCACCTGCTGTGGCTAAGCTTGCAGGATCGAATCCTGATGCAGTCAGTTGGCATTTGAGGTTGCGGAAATGCGAGGGATCTGTACAGTGAATTTTCTGCCACATTAAAGATCCCCTTCGGGGCAATATTCCGGCACCCAGGCGTCTCTAAAAGCCTCAGTAGTTAAAAGAGACGTAAAGACAATAACATTATTTATTATTCCAGGAATTGAACGATCTTCCTTTTGCACATTTTCTAATCACCGTTCATGCCACCCATCCATATGTAGATAGTCCAATAGAAGAATAGGTAAATTTTAGAGCCCAGCATTGCACGAGCGCGCGCCATATGCCCGATGAGCCACCCGAGTCAATTAGCGTCCGTTGAATCAGGCGAGCGAAAACTTCACCCGGCCTGTTCGAGTCGGGCGTGCTCGGTTCCACCTGAGGGATGTATCATGTAGAAAATCAACCTACGAACATTGTATTGATGTTTACATGACCTTAATGCATATTGACACTTTATAAAGCTAATATTGCAATCATCTCAGTATTTCATGTCAATGTGCGTCTGCTCTCACCTATTAATTTCTGAACAGCTGCATCTATAAGCACAAACTTTTATGTAGTGGTATTCTTGTGTATGGAAATTCGACTTTTGATATCTTCACTATCATCACTGTTACCAACTCTTAGCAATATGTGATACCATTCTAACAGTTATCCTTGACAAACGCACAAAGGACTGACAATTTATTTTACCCTACTTTCGAATTTTGTAAAAAAAAACTAGACTTATGAGATCGTCACGGACAAATGTCCGTGTGTCCGTGTGTCTGTCTGTGTGTGTGTGTGTGTCTGTCTCCCCCCAACAATTCCCACATGATGAAACCAACTTGAAATAAATATGGTACAGAGGAAGCACTAGCAACTAGCACAGAGCATCTCGGTATCATGTTTTATACCGCCACCATCTTAACGAATATAAAAATGTGGCCACCCCATTGTTCAAAACTTAAATCAAATTACGTCTGAACTACTCATCGGTCTCTACCAATATTTTGAAATACAAATCTTCAAGTAAGAAGCATCCAAGGCCCAAACTACAAGGTCATCAGTCAAACATTTCCAAGATGGCGTCTGCACAAATCATGCAAGTATTATAATCCATAAGTTGCGATTCAATGAATCAATGCTTACAGTACTGTACTTGGCATCCAAGTACTTTCATATAAGGACCCTCCGTTACCAACGTGATGACTACTTCTCGCAGACGCCACCTTGAAACTGCAAGATATAACAATAGATAACTCACAATACTTAAGAGCTACAGAAATGAAAATTAGTGTTTAAGTAGGATCGTATATATGGCCTTGTATGGCCGAAGCAAAAGAACGGGGACTCCATACATTCAATATGGTGGCTACGCGAACGATTAGAACATTAAAATTGACAACTCAGAATTTAATTGCATAATTAAGAGAAATCTTGGCAACTGATGAGCATCATATAAGGATTCATACTTGTGTTCGTGCCAAAGATCATCACACTCAATATAGCGTACCATGGCCATCTTGAAATTTCATTATAAAGTTATAACTCTCAGAATTTTAAAACTATAAGTATAATAACGAAAAAGATGGTATATGGGCTTTCACGGCCCGTAAAGAGCCAGCTGATGAGCCAACTTGGTGTTCCTAGGCGAAACCCCACACAAGACTCAGCATAATTCTAGAAAAAATGAGTTTTAATTCACGGGCCGTGAAACCCAATGTACCATCTTTTTGGAAGCCTTTATAGGGAAGTGAAAGGCTGCTTGAGCTCTTAGCTCTCGCAGTTAAGAGGCACATGTGCGCTTCATTAAAAGGGAGGTAGTGCACAGTTTGCTACTACTGTTTGGGTCTGGGTGTAAACACCAAGAGCCCGCTGATGAGCCAGCTTGGTGTTCCTAGGCGAAACCCACACGGCATAAACTTAAAAAAATTGCAGAGTTATAATAACGAAATTTAGTAAGTCGCTTGACCCTCAGCAGAATAACAGTGACTGCATACATTCAAGATGGCAACTAGGCACATTAATAAAATGTACAAATTTGTAACTGAGGAAATAATTGCACAATTGACACGAAACTTGTTAGTAGAGTATTATACAAGAGCCTCAATAGCAATAGGAATGAAACTATCTCACTGAATATAGCGCGCAACGACCATCCTGAAACTTCAACATTTTAAAATAAATTACTTTCTATGTTTTAGAGTTTCCATAACGAAAATTAGTGATAACTTATACTTATGTGGGATCATATGCACAAAATCAAAATAACAGTGAATCAAAATTAGGAAATGGTGGCTGGGCGTACAATTAAAACGTAATAAAGTAACGTTTATATTAATATAAGACATTAATATACAGTACTCCAGCAAGTATGTGGTCTCTCATAATAGGCTTTCATCTACAGACGGCACATGATAAATAATTAAAGATATTTATTTCAGATATAGGTAATTAATTGTAACTCCCCGCTCAATCTAATTGGGTTCACTCATGTAAACCGACAGAAAAGAATGTACTAATAGATACTAAGACAAAACTGAAAACTAGCTTCTAATATTTTAATATCATTCAGAAGGTAATTGCGTTGAAACGGAACTTAATGAGATAGACACTTTGCTGAAATAAGCCATAAGAAGGACACAATGAGTACAACACACTGTGGCCATCTTGAAAATGTAGAATACGATAATGAATAATTTAAAGTATTTTGAAGCTACAATAACGAATATAAATAGTAATGTAGAACCTTGCAAGTAATTTCCTGTGATCAACGATTCCATGGCTCATGGGGCTATTCTTAAAACTTGAATATCATTTACTCAAGATATAATAGCACAATTAATGCGAAATTCAGTGAGAGAAGAGTACAATATAGGAGACCTCGCTAGCATTAATTATAATATTATCACACTGAATGTATCATATAGTGGCCATCATGAAATTGTGGAATATAGAAATAAATAACACTTTATATTATAGAGATACTGTGCACATCTGTTCACCTTGAATGAACAGGTGGCCACATAGTGAGGTGACATGAAGACAGTGCTAGCATCTCAGGGCGTTCTGGGTTATACCATCATATATACTCAACACTGCCTCCATGTCCCACGTACGGATTTAGGGTAAATATTGTCAAGCAACCACACACAGAATTGAGAAGTATTGAATGAATAGGTTTCACATATTTATTCATAAAATAGACCACAAAAAAAGCAAATAAATTAAAACACTTGCATATCCCTAGCAAAAACGAAATTATTGAAGGCATGAAAAAAGTATGTCAAAATTGTAATTAGTGCACCTCTACAGAAGAAAAATATAATAATCATAGTATTTTCTTGTTCAGAGTCCCATGCAATGATGGATAACATTAAACAATCTGAGTATTGAACCCTACAAAAAAGTTTGCACAAGAATAAATAAATAAATAAATTAATTAATTAATAAAAGCGGCCGCAGTCGGAGGTCCTGTTTGACGATGATTTACATCACCTTAAGGATCTTTATTATATTGCAAGCTGATAAGCGACTTGGCATTCCATGTGATACACTTACAATCCTTGGAGTACAATATTAATGGAGCAATTTCGACGCCTATCCTGGGTCAGAGATATTGTCTCATCCGTGCTGACGGTGCAGCAGGCCCCAGCAGTTGGCTAAATCCTCTCCTGGGTCAGAGATATTGTCTCGACCATACCAACTGAGTGGCAGGCCCCAGTCGCAGGCTAAGTCCTATCCTGAGTCAGAGATATTGTCTCGTCCATACCAACTGAGTGGTAGGCCCCAGTCACTGGCTAAGTCCTATCCTGGGTCAGAGATATTGTATGGGTTTTTGTGTGTGCCCTATACAATGTTGTGTTTCAGGGGGTGTGAATTGGTGTATTGGGGGATGTTTAGATTCGTGTAGAGCGGGTAGTATGAGATCGAGCTGTCTAGGGACGTAGACGTAGCTCTAAAAGATAGCTCCCAAGTGTTCAGAATGATGGTATAGCTCGGGGGTGTGTTGGTAATGGAAAGGTTTTGAGAGATCGTAATCTAAAGTGCTACGGCGCTGCTTAACTTGCAGGTAGCGCGAGAAGTCTGGAGGAGACAGCAAATACGCTGATGCTAGTTCCTTGGCTGTACGCTAATCGTCTATTCAGCTGCTTCCTTAAGACAAGTAAACAATTAATACTGGCAGATCCTACTTGGATAAGGTTTAGGGGTAGGATCTAATTAACTAAGTAAATAAGCTAAAAGACCAGTGCTAGAGATTAGTGACTTTAATGGGCACTTCTAGGAAGAAGTGTTAATAGTTCTCAGAACAGCTTTTAGTGCAAGAGACGCGTCACAATACAAGTCAAGGGGTTGGAAGTGTGGAAATGTGTGTGAGGGATGATACTCGCTAATACACTCACCAGGATGGCAGCACGACGTGAAGTCTCTCCTTCAGAGCTTTGGCACTACAAAAATCCCGAGGTGTGTGCGCCCGCCCGTCTTATAGTTTCGTGAGCTGCTGCGTTTGTATAATTGCAAATTCCAGTCCGGTCGGTACACCTAGAGGGGTCGATAGAGTTCAACAGGAAGCTCACTGAGGTTAAAGTAGTTCAGATACTGTATGAAATGTGTTAGGAAATATTTGAGTACTTGGGTACGAAAGTATGAGGTATAGGATGGTGGTTGTTTCCACCCCTGGGGTTGTAGTGTATAGGGGATGAATCCCTACGGATACAACAATATTGTCGCGTCCATACCAACTGAGAGGCAGGCCCCAGTCGTAGGCTAAATCCTATCCTGGGTCAGAGATATTGTCTCGTCCATAACAACTGAGAGGCACGCCCCAATCGCTGGCTAAGTCCTATCCTGGGTCAGAGATATTGCCTCGTCCATACCAACTGGGAGGCAAGCCCCAGTCGCTGGCTAAGTCCTATTTTTGGTCAGAGACATTGTCTCGTCCGTACCAACTAAGTGGCAGACCCCAATCGCAGGCTAAATCCTATTTTTGGTCAGAGATATTGTCTCGTCCATGCCAACTGAGAGGCAGGCCCCAGTCGCAGGCTATATCCTATCCTGGGTAAGAGATATTGTCTCGTCCATACCAACTGAGAGGCAGGCCCCAATCGCTGGCTAAATTCTATCCTGGGTCAGTGATATTGCCTCGTCCGTACCAACTAAGAGGCAGGCCACAATTGCAGGCTAAGTGCTCGTCGAGTACTCCGGACTGGTATCTGACTGGAAGCTCTGTCAGCTTATGATGCGGGCACGCCTGCCGAAGAACTGTTTCCGCTATTCCATCCGATCTGAACCCGGCGACGTAAAGCCAGCGAAGCTAGTGCTGCGCTGCGCCTTATAAAGGAGTCCCGCTGCGCTCAGTCCCCCGACTCCGCCGCTCTTCTGCGCTGCTGAAATTTGAAACACATTTATCTCCATCGTCCTTAGTCGAAATTCCATCAAACCTTTGCCAAAAACCATTCATAACACAGGCCAATAATCCCACGATGAAATATTCTTCCAAAATAACAATATTATGTCAAGAGCGGGATTCCGCGAGCGCCACCAGGCGCACACTCACGCCCTGTATCACCCAGCCACCACAATACCAAGCGGGCGCGTATTTCAAATACAAACCCACGCCAGCTCCGTAGACATGTGCTATCAGGGCACAATACAATATCTAAAATTACTATTAAAGTACAACAGCCTCGCCATATATTGAAATGGTGGCTGAAATTATATGCATGTGATGTACAAATTGCGTTGTCTTGAAGACACGTTTAGCCTCAAATGGGGAGCCGGGCCGAAAGGTGACAACAGTACAGTGATTTGATGATGCAGACACACAGCATAAATTATGGACTAATCAGCAAGTGTCTTTATTTCATTTAATAAATGATTATTTAGCTTATTGTTTGTTATCAGTTTAATTAGCCTATTTTAATTTACAAAAAAATAGCCTCATGAGATCACGTTTTGTCCGTATGTGTGTGTTTATGAATGTGTGTTTGTGCGTATGTGTGTGTGTGTGTTTCCTCCAAATAAAATCTAAACGGCTGGAGCGATTTCAATGAAACTTGGTAAGGACAATTTTGTCTGACCCCCGCCGTGACCTTCAAATTTTATTACGTCTCACCAATCCAACATGGCGGCTGTGCGAAATATTTCATCAGCATTTAATAACTTATCTCTGAAACTATTACTGATATCACCATGAAAATATGTACTGTGATAAAGGGCACTACTAGAAGTTCACCTATGTGACTTTGAACAAGTAGCGAATTTAAATATTCAAATGGACGTTTCTCGCGATTTAACTGTCCGAGATCAGTGAAAATTGGTACGATATATGCTTACATAAATCTTAATCCACTGGCATCTAATTCGTTTAATTATTTTCATAACCATATGATGGCGGCTGAGCGAAATTTTGAAATCTCGCTTTTATTTCTTGTGTCGTAACCATGCGATTGAAGTTTGAATAAAACACCTACACAATAATCTCCATGTATTAGTAGGCCTACATAGGCTAACACTAAGGCTTATATAGAAAAATCCAACAAAGTAACCATCCGAAATATTTAGACGGTTCTCAATATCTACGAATCTATTGCAGCATTCAAACTGAAAATTTGTATGTTTATAGTGACAATTTATATAGGCCTAGGTAGGACATGTGAAAATAAACTATTTTGTTCTTCACGGAACTACTTGTTTTTTCTGTAAAATATCCTAGGGGGTTCCTAAACCCCAGGAACAACCCCTTGGCTACGCAACATGTTGGCCAGGTCATCCATGATGGTATTCCATCCCCAAATTTATTTAGGCAATCACTAGGGAGGGTACAATTCTGCGAGGATAATACGCACGCGAGACAAGGAGTGACTCATATAAATACAGCATCTTATCAACCAATCGCACTACTACGACTACTTTTCCTAATTTGTATACAGCTTGCTATCTAAGGTGAAAGGAACGGGGTATACTCAGCCTTTTGTGGCAAAACTGAGAAGAGGTGGGTTCGCTTGGATTTACGGTTCATTATTCTTCATGTTGCCCCATAGGAAAATTAACACTTAGCTAGCTGGTCGAACACTTATCTAAACTAATATAATAAAAGCTGAAGAGTTTGTGTGTTTGTGTGTTTATGTGTTGAAACGCGCTAATCTCTGGAACTACCAGTCCGATTTGAAAAATACTTTTTTTATATGATAGCCAGATTCAAGAGGAATAGTTTAGGCTATGTAGCATTAGGCTACACCTCTCAGGTAACCTTAAAGAATGATTTTTGATCAGTAAGTCGGTAGAACAAACGCTCCCGAACAGCTCTATCCGCATGCGGTGGCGTTATGGTTAGTGATACGTACACCGTTTCACCTATCTGAACCAAAATTTGTATACTTACCCTTTGGAACCCTGATGGTAACACTGTGTACATGAAATTTCGGACAGACCACTCCATTCCCTGCATTTAGGCCCTTTGGCACAAATCTACACCGTTTCACCGATCTGAACCAAAATTTGTATACTTATCCTTTGGAACCCTGAGAGCAATACTGTCTACATGAAATTTATGACAGACCAGCCCATTCCCTGCATTTAGGCCCATTGGCACAAATCCACACCCTTTCACCAATCTGAACCAAAAGTTGTATACTTACCCTTTGGAACCCTGCGAGTAACACTGTTTACATTAAATTTCGTACAGACCACTCCATTCCCTGTATTTAGGCCCTTTGTCACAAATCTACACCGTTTCACCAATCTGATACAAAATTTGTATACTTACCCTTTGGAACCCTGCGAGTAACACTGTCTGCATGAAATTTTGGACAGACCCCTCCAATCTATGTATTTAGGCCCTTTGGCACAAATCTACACCGTTTCCCCGATCTGAACCACATTTTGTATACTTACCCTTTGTAACCCTGCGGGTGACACTGTCCACTTTAAATTTTGAACAGACCACTCCATTCCCTGCATTTAGGCCCTTCATCACAATTCTACACCGTTTCTCCTAATTGCACCAAATTTTACATACACTTTGAAACCCTGCTGGTAACACTGTCCACTTGATATTTTGGACAATGCTCTCCATTCCCTACATTTAGAATAACAGACAAAATGAACTTGAAAACCACGTATTAAGGCCCTAGAACCATTCATGTCCGTAGTAGGGTAGTGTAACTGTAAGAGTATTTTAATAAGTCTATTGTGACGGGCAGTTCAGGCTGCGTCACGTCACCCTTACCAGTGTTCTGGTGCAGAATTGCGAAAATAATTGCATCTTGTGCTGTTTATAAATTGCAGTCACGGGGGATAATTAGTGCAAAATGTCTTCTTAGGGCCCTTTAAACAGTTATCATCATGAAAATATTATGCCTCTGTATAAGTGCAATGGTGTTGGTGCAGTACATCGAGGTTATCAGCTGCAATAAGCGTTGGTGCTTTCAAATTTACCTTCATTTATTTCGAAACTTATCGTTGAGCGCTTTGTGGCGATAAATGATACTATTGCTACCTCAGTAGCTCGGGACAGCCGAAGTTTTCCAAAGAGTTCTGATTATTTGCCTACGGCGCTATGCGACAAAAGACGACACTATTGGTCTCTACATTTCTAACAGCCAATGAGATATAGGCCCTAGGCAGTGTCTTTTATTTCACTTACTCCTCTTTCTATTTTTTTTTTCTTTTTTTTTTTTTGTAAATTTATTTGTAAATTACATGTGTCAGTGCTGTAGTTTGTAAATAGCTGTTTCCCTATTCATAATTATTATTACGGAAAATGACCTGAAAGTTACGTCCATTATACTGTACTATTTATCACCCCCACTACAACCACCACCACCACCACCACCACCACAAAAAGGTATATTTTTAAAATATTGTTTTCTGTTAGTTTACGTATCATGTGCCACTTCTGTAGTAGTATTCATTATCATCCATAAAACAAATAAATCCAGCGGGCGAAGCCGGGCACTACTGCTAGTACAACGATAATGCTGTAAATAGGGCTATTCTTACAGACAAGTACTCATAACCATAGTAGAAATCAGTGTGTGTGATCTTATTTAATATATTGTAGTGTGTCGTTTAAGTACTTAAAAACCCCCAGGGGCTCACATCTAGGGGGACGTGGGTTGGCGACCACGGGACCCCAGCTGAGTCCGGCATTGCTTCCTCTTGCTTGTGCCGGGCTCCTCTCCGTCTTCTTTCCTGTCGACTCCCCTTGGTCAACTCTTGTTCTTTTCCGACCCCGACGGTATCAGGGTATCTGAGGCCTAGGGAGTCTTTCACTTTCCCGCCTTAATTGGTCCTTGTCTCATCTTTCCTGATCCCTCCTTCTTCAAGGGATCACACCTCTTATTTTCTTTTCATTATATTTCCTTTTCTCTTTAAGATTCCCGCACTGTTTTTGTTAATTGGCTCCCCGTGTATCTCAATTCCCTTTAGCGAATTTTTTGCCTCTACACTCCATTTTGTACGTATTTTCAATCTACGATGCATTTTGTAGGTCTTTTCGATCTAAATGGCATTTTGCGGGTGTTTTCAACCTCAATTGCATTTGTAAGGATTGACAATCTAAATTGCCTTTTAGTAGGCCTAAGTCTTGCAATATAGGGCCTGGGACTTTCGTGAGTATTTTGAATTTCAATTGCATTTTGTAGGTATTTTCAACCTAAACCGCTTTTTGCAAGTATTTTCAATCTAAAATGCATTTTGTATGGTGGGCATTCTGTAAGTATTTTGATTCTCAATTGCATTTTGTGGGTATTTTGAATCTAAATTACATTTTGTAAGTATTTTAATCTAAATTGCATTTTGTAAGTATTTCCCATCCAGATGAGTAGTTTGAATCTACCATATATTTTGTAAGCATTTTCAATTTCAATAGCATTTTGTAAGCATTTTGAAATTCAATTGCACTTTGTGAGTATTTTGGATCTGAAATGGGAGTTTTCCAATCTAAATTGCATTGTGTATTTTCAATTTCAATTGCATTTTGTAAGTATTTGGACCTGAATTGCATTGTGTACGTATTTTCAATCTCATTTGCATTTTGTAGGTATTTCGACTCTTCATTGCATTTTGCACGTGTTTTGAACCTCAACTACATTTTGTTCGTATTTTTCAATGTATTCCTTTGGTGAGTATTTTACTTCTAAATTCCCTTTTGTAAATATTACCACTCTCCATTTTGTGAGTCGTTTCAATCTGAGTTACATTTTGTATGTATTTTCAGTCTCACTTAATTTTCTTTCCGGTTTCCATTTCATTGTCATTTTCGCTATCATCCAGACCATTAGGGACCGATGACCTAGATGTTAGGCCCCTTAAAACAACTATTATCATCATCATAGCAAGTACTAAAAAGTCCATATTTATACGTAGACACAAACTTATGAAACAGCAATTAGAAGCGTTTACCTGTTATTAGCCTACTTTTCACATTTTGCAAAAATGAGGAAAAAGTAGACTTATGAGATCGGCCAAATGTGTGTCTGTCTGTCTGTCGGTCTGTCCTTCTGCCTGTCTGGCTGTGTGTGTCCCCCCCCCCTATCAACTCCTAAACGGCTGGAGCAATCGAAACAAAATTTTGTAGGAGTAAAGATCTATACCTGAATATCTCACGGTGATATTTGAAAATGATGTCAGTGTTACCAACTGCTAAAAAATCGCAATTGAAATTTGAGCTCCATGTTGGATATCTTGGAAGGTATGAATGGGAGCTATTTCAAAATTGGCACACGTATAGATAATAATATTGCAGTTTAATTTCCAGGAGGCTATACATGGCAGTGTTGCCAAAATGATTCTAAGCCTGCTGATAGGTCCAAATTTTAAATGCATATAACTTCTACGCTATCAATTGGCATTCAACCAAATTTCGTATGTGCTATGTGTACATAAACAGATATGACTGAGCATACTCTTAAGAGCCACCAGGGCTGCCAACTGTTAATAAATGCTCTCATTTTTTTTAAATCCAAGTACCCATATATCAGAAAGTATGCAAGCCGACAGCTTTAAACTATGCACACGTGTAGTACCTGATATTCCATATTAATTTGGAGTAACTTATATACGTGAGTGCTACCAATATGATTCTAAGCCAGCTGAGAGGTCCAACTTTAAATACATGTAACTTCTATACTATCATTTGGATTTCAACCAAATTTCATGTGTGCTATGTGTACCATAACAGATATGAATATGCGTATTCTTAAGAGCAACCAGGGCTGCCAACAGTTAATAAATTCTGTCTCTATTTTTGTTACCCAAATATCAATATATCAGAAAGTATGCAAGCCAATAGCTCTAAACATTGCACACTTATAGTACCTGGCATTCTAGATTAATTTGGAATAACTAATATAGGCCTACGCCAGTGCTGCCAACATGATTCTAAGCCTGCTGATAAGTCCAATTTTAAAATGCATTTAACTTCTATACTAATTAATGGATTTCATTCAAAATTGACACAACAATAGATCATATTATTTCAGATTATTGCTGACCAATACATGTATGACATTGTTGCCAACATGATTTTACGCGCGCTGTTAGATCCAATGTTTAACTGCATGTAACGTCCATGCTATCCATTGGACTTCAACCAAATTTTGTATTCTGTACCTTAAGAGATGGAGCTAAGAATATATTCAGTCACCAGGGCTGCCAACTCTAGTTCTCTAATAGGCTATAGTATGCCATGTATACAGTATTTCGAACCAATTAGAATTTTCGATATTACCAACTTAATTTCGTAATTATTCAAGATAGATACATATAGATTCATCATTAGCATGAATCTTAAATTTTAAGAAAAGTAGACTCTTTAGTTCGTCACGGAACTTCTTGTTTTTTATAATGAGATTCACTGCGATTCATAAGATCTAAAATTCACAAGACAAAATATACAAAGTAATATAAAACCACAGTTCTAAATATTTTTGCATAAATGTAAAATTCAACCCTAGAGATCAGGATCTGATTATGACCACGTGACAGTCGAGACGCGCAATCCTTAATTGCCCATTATTTATATGAATAATAATAATAAGTAAGTCATGTTTCTTTTTCAGGACTTGTGTTATGGATTATTGTACCCCCACCCAGTCATATTGGGCAAATAGCTTGTTGACCAACTGGAAAGTATAAATTGATAAATACAGCTGATCGCTGAACTTGCAATACTTCGTACCTGACAATGCTTTTCATTTGTACCATTTCCTTTATGATTAGTCACGCCTCCATATCCTTTGTAAATGTGCAGTCCAGCAAAAAAAAATCGATATGTTAATTTCGTTTCTTTTTTTGTTGTTGTTAATTAATTTAAGGGACTTGGGACATCTTAGTCATCAGCCCCGTGTAGTTGGGTGGGTGTTGAACTTGTGTATTAACCAGTATTTATGTGACTGAAGTAGTGTGTGTAACTGTATTAGGGACAGAAATGAGGTAGGTGCCCCGGGATTTGAAGTAAGGTACTATCCAGGTATTTGTCTGGAGGGAGTATCAGTGGCAGGATTCAAACCTGCGAACTCTGGACTTGTTGCATCTGCCCTCACGACCAAGGTGCATGTTTTATTGAGCATGGCTACGCCACGGGACTGTTAATTCTCCTATGATGCATCGTGATGAAAAACTAACCATAAATACATTGTACTCTAGGAGTGCATGACTACATGTAAATATAGGCCTACATTCCTAGTGATGTCTTTTAGATTAATTTTCCTTAACGCTTACACAAAAGAAAATTAATATTACGTAAATTGTTTTCGTGGACAACATTACAAACATAGTTTGGAGGCGTGGCCGCTTTTTAGGGACTCCGAAATATTCTATACTTCCGACTTTTCATTTACAGTAGCTTGCCCGATTATTATAATCACCTACAGGTTTTTGCTGTTGTCATGATATGTGTGCCGCACTTCTCTACCCTCTGATATCCTAAATCTTTCCCATTTGCTATTATTTTCTTAATCTATTTCACAGACCATTGATACTGTACATGCCGATTCATCAGCTTAGGCCAATTTCTGTTTATGAAGGATCGCATTTCGCTAATTCTATGAAAACAAAGGCTCTTTTTCAGGGTGAATATCTTAATTTCCATACCATAATGAAGATTATGTCCACTACACAAATGACTGAGAACAGCATGAATGAAAGGATTTATAACCAAGAACAATTACAAATTCAATATTAACCACAATACAGCTGCAACAAGAAATTCTACGAAATCAAAAAACTCACAGAAACGATTAGGCCCCTTCATAATCGCTCACCGAAACCAGATGAGTCACTCCAAGAACACTGCTAAAACGAAAATAAAACATAGAAGACAGTTAATAAACTTCCTATCACGGAAGTTGCGTATAATAAGCGAACAAAGCAAATATCAGATAAGCATAAGTAATGGAAAAATTATTATAGTGATCTGGCCAGGTACTGTACATTTATCTCCGGAACTGCTTGTAGGAACTAATCAAATGATTGCAGGGATGTTTTTCAAGGGTCTCCCCTTACTTTGGCGCAGTCATTTAAAAATAAATGTATAATTGAATATTCATGAATCTTTCAAGTTTCATAATTTTAACAGCAGTTTCGTAAACATTTCCTTGTGGCAAAATTAAACTCAAGTAAATTTTGGAAACCGCATGTGTTAAAATATAACACATAGCCTATAAGGGGAATTTACAAATAAACATTTCAGCTTTGAATGTTGTCATGTTCTGAAAGAAAGGGAAATTATACGTATATCTAGAAAAACATTTTAGCGAGAAATTAAAAAAAAAGTTTTTTCCAGTTTTTAGAACATGCCATTACCAAACGATTGCTCTTCTTCATTTGAAGCTTTAGCATCCATTTTGCTGTAGTTCCATGTGCCTTTGCCCTTGCTTCTAATGCAGCCTCTTTCTTAAAAGCATTTTGTATCTATCGTCTATGAAATAAAAATATTATATATGAATTGCAGCCAATGGCCATAGCAGGGTATTTTAAATTACGCCCGTGGGCCCCGAACAAGTTCAATTTCAAGTAGATCCAACTATGGATACCAGATGTCACTGACACCTAGTGGCGAACGTTGTAACTTTATAGAGTGTTTCTAGCCAACCAAATATAACCTACAAATTTTGCTACACACTGCCAATTGCAGTGGTAGGTTCCTTTAGATACCATAAACCTATGACATGGGCCCGCCGGCTTTACTTCCCCTCCGAAGGAACGCTTACTGAAGGATTTTAAGAAATAACAATTAAAATGTCCTTTGATGGATTAACTAATTGGACGCACGATTGTGGGAAAGTATGAGGAAAGTCGCCTCAGGAATTAGATATGATAAAGAATATCTGTACCATTAGAACGCTGAAGTTCTGTAGATTAATATGGCGCAAGAACAACATTTTGAGAATGTTGAACATTTTGGGCAGGCAGAGAATGTCAGATAAGGGCTATAGCAAGTGTGTATACAAGGTGCATGGCTTTAGTGTTTCAACGTGATTTCATACTGTTAGTATCAACAAGTTATTAAACACGACAATAAAATGCAATCAGAACTGAAATAATAGTACTTAAACCATCATGTTTTGCACATCATTCATTGTAATCCCCGCTGAAAATGTTTCTTGAGTGTCTTTCTACCATATTTATCATCGGGACTTCTTAATTCTGTTGCAGCAATTAATCATGATTAAGACCACAAAAACTAGGAAACTCCCGCGTTATATTTACATAATCTTAAGTGCATGCGTTTTCCCTCTGACGTCATAATTTAGCAAGTTCTACTCCGTGGTATGGAGATATATTACACGTCCGCGTGATTTAAAGCTGGGTAAAGCATTTATGAATATATAGCCACTATCTTGCAACACGCAGAAGGTGTGCTGTAAAAAGGAAATTGGTTGCTTGGTAACAGAAGGAGTTTTGGGGGAAGCTACATTGTAACTGATAAACGTGTCCTTATTGCTATATACGTAAGGAACTAATACTCCAGACCTTCGGTCATACCTTAAGATGTATTGTTGTTCTTACCTCAATTAGGCGATCGGACCATCATCAGCCCCATGTTGTGTTATTGTCTGTGTCGGCTAACCCGTGGCATTGTGATAACAGTCTGTGTGGCAGTAATTATATTGGTTAACGATTGGGGTAAGTGCCCTGAAACTTCAAATAAAGTAACATTCCAGCATTTACTTGGAAAGCATGTGCAAAATCCCTGGAGAAATACACTCAGGATGGCTGGTATTCTGAACTTTAATCTTTGGGCTAGCTTTCTCGGAATATGATTCAACTATGTTGGGATAATATTTATAATTTTCGGCCCCATAATAATAGGAATGTATTTACAAAAAAGTGAAAAACTTGCCATCTTCCTAAA
Organism: Meconema thalassinum; assembly: GCA_946902985.2. Taxonomy (NCBI): domain Eukaryota; kingdom Metazoa; phylum Arthropoda; class Insecta; order Orthoptera; family Tettigoniidae; genus Meconema; species Meconema thalassinum. Next base: position 994,540,401 of record OX336389.2, on the reverse strand, counting down.
CCCACATGTCACCAACTCCCCAAGTTACATTTTCACACATTAGGCTGCAATACATCCTACGTTAATATTAGCTGACTTTTCTAAATCTCTATATTTTGAAGAACTTATAGAATTTCTCACGTGGTACTCCGTGGCTTGCCACTTCTACTCGAGGCAAATGCCCAGATTGTTCATAATTGAAAGCCACGACCGCCTCCATCCTAATCCTAGCCTCTGCGATAAATACACATACTACTACAGTCACAGGTTATCAGACAAATTCTACAGTACACACATACACACTCATGCCTACTTAGGGCTAAATGACAACGCTCTAAATCAGTGTTGCCCAACCAGGGGCGAAGGGCTCTAGGAGTGCGCATAGCTTTGGGGACGGCGCAAAAATTATGAGTGACATTCCCATTGGCAAGTGACGAGCGAGCTTTCACATCACAGCTTAGAGATGTCTATTCGCTCTAGTTGCTGAGCGAGAAAGTGGCGCTTTCGAGCCATAGAAAAGTTGCTACTTATAATAATAATAACAACAATATTAATAGTAATATAATAGTATATCATGCGTCTACATCAGATCACCCAAACCGTGAGAAGAAATGGCAATGTAATTGTGTTAAGTTACAACGTGTATAAATTTTGTCATTTTCAACAAACCAGGTTTTTTTTACTCAATGATTTGTTTAATTACATTATAGGACTAACAAGAATAACTCTTTAACTGAACAGTACTGATTCCATATTACTCGCAACCACAATAATATTTTAATTCCTTAATCATCCGTGTCGCACCCTTACTATCAGTTAGGTATGAGCACAAGAAGTTACTTGCTCCCATTTCAAAACTAGAAACATTAATTACCTCAGATACCGGGTTCTATATAATAGTTGTGAGATAGTGAGAAATAAAATCTCACGTTGATTTAAATTTAGTCTAATGTTTTTAAATTATTATTTTTTAATTATTAACGAGGAGTTATTAGTTATTATTGTTTTAAGGGGTGGAAGTACGAGTTCATCTGCCCCTAAATATTAACAAGCAGTTTCGTGAAGAACTAAATAGCTTATTTTCATATATCCTACTGGTCTTACTTAGGACACGTGAAATAAAAACGAGATTTAAAAAATTGCACAGCCACCATTTTAAGTTCTCAAAAAATGCCATTAAATTAGACATCAGTATACTAAGGCTTGCAAGAAGATATGCCGTGCCAAGTAACACAGCGCTTGGATGAAAACTCGCGAGAAAAATCCATTTGATTTTTTAAATTTCGCCTCGTCGCCATATACGTTTTGTGCTCACCAGGTTATTGAATGATCCATAGGTGAACTTATGTTAATAGCCTTTATAAACGTTCAACATTTCAGTTTGATTGCTGTAATAGATTCGTGAATATTGAGAACCGTCTATATATTTCGGATGGTCGCCATGTTGTATTTTTATAATATCTGTAGGCCATAGAGGTATGTACCATTAGATGAAGATGAATGCGTAGGTTCAATATTCAAACGTTCACTTCAATCGCATGGTTAAGACACAAGTAAGAAACTATTTAAAATTCGCACAGCCGCCATCTTGTGGTTTTCAAATTAATTGAAGTTAGTTGCATGTCAGTAGATTAAATTGTATATGAACATTTACCATTCCAAGTCTCATTGCGCTCGGATGATTAAAGCGCGAGAAAAATCCATTTAAATGTTTAAAGTTCGCTTGGCCACCATTTTGGTTTTGTGATCACCAGGATATTTAAAGTCCCTTAGGTGGACTTAAATTAATAGCATCTATTACGATACAAAATTTCAGTTTGATTGCTGTAATAGATTCGTACATATTGAGAGCCGTTTAAATATTTTGGATGATCGCCATGTTGGATTGTTATATATGTAGACCATAGAGTTATTTACGATTAGATATTGATTATTGCACCGGGTGAGTTAGCCGTGGTCGTTACGGCATGACTGCTGGCAGTCGCTCACATCCGGGAGGCGAGGAGGTTCGAATCCCCCCGCCGGCAACCTTGAAGATGGTCTTCTGTGGTTTCCCATCTTCCTTCCAGGCAAATGCCGGGGTTGGTCCCTAACTATAGGCCACAGTCGCTACCTTCCAACTCCTCGACCTTCCATTCCAACTTTCCTCCCCCACGGAACTTGTAGCTCACCCATTGGTGTCCGTCTCGAAGCAGCTACAAAAAAAAACTGGCGAGCCGAACATGTCCTCGGACACTCCCGGCACTAAAAGCCATACGCTAAAAAAAAGATTATTGCGTAGGTTCATTATTCAAACTTTCACTTTGACCGCATAATTAGGACATGAGATATAAAAACTTGAATTTGAAGTTTCGCACAGCCGCCATCTCGAGGTTATGTAAAAATTTGAACTAAACTAGATGTCAGTGCATTATACCTAGGTTATGTGTATAAACATTTGCTGAACCAAGTTTCACTGTACTCGGATGGTTAAATCGCGAGAAAAGATTATTTAAATGTTTTAACTTTGACTGGCTGTCATGTTCGTTTCGTACATAACAGGTTTATGACAGTCACATAAAGGGACTTGTAGTAGTACCCTTTATCACCATACAAAATTTCATGGTTATATATGTTACTGTTACAGAGATATAGAATACCAGTGAAATATTTCGCGCGGCAGCCATGTTGGATTGATGAAACGTATTAAAATGTAAAAGTCTCGGTAGAGGTAGGATGATGTGATAGTTTGCAGTTACCGAGTTTCAATGAAATCGCTTCGGCTGTTTAGATATTATTTGGCGGGGCAGCGGGGTGCCACACACATACATACGCACACACACACACAACGACAAAAGGTGATCTCATAAGCCTTTTTTTTAATAAATTAAAATAGGCCAAAAATATTCTTACAATATAACTTACACAGTATAGAAATTTCAGAAGGCTGTAAACACCTTATGAACTTCCTTTCAATTCCTGTTCATTTATTTAACCTGCAAATTGACAATTATTAAATTATATTATTTCAATATGGTAAAGACAGGTGGAAATAGGATATCAAATTCATACAGAACAGGAAGAGCGATCACATATGTCACTAAAATGTACAACCTTGAGTGTGGCATGCTAATCATTGATTACGAATTCTTTGAAATTGTCTAGGCCTAATGGCTTATTTATATGTTTTATGTGCTAAAATAATGAATAAGAAGGTAAAATAGAATTTGCGTGTTTATAAACTTATAGGCTCAACCAATTATTTTTTAACTTTCATTTTGTTTTCCATGAGGAAATGTTTCATGTGCATCTTTAGGTTTGCTTGATTTCCTTTAAATTCTCTTAATTTATTTGGAAGAATGTTATATAATTTTGGAGAGAAATACAAAAAATTACATTTTGCTACATTTAACTTAGACTGATAAAAAGTAGAGTGATTCGCTATAATACTTTTGTTTTGAAACCCGTGATTTACAACTTGAGTTCTATTTCTATCTTAAAAAATGTACGGTATTTATATATTTCAAAAGCATACAATTGTGTAATGTTGAAGACCCTTGGCTCGGCATACAGTCTCATAATTCATTATAATCTATCATTCTTCAACATCATTTGCAATATGGGATTCAGTACTACCTGAACTCTTTTTAGTACGATTTACAAGCACTTCTCCCAGGTAAGAATAACATATGATAGAACTGACTGCACTTGAGCAAGGTAGAAGCCTTAATAATTGTAATTGACAATATGTTTTAGGTTGTGAAATACATAGATTGTTATTCATATTTTACTTGTAAGGTGGTAGCGTTGGCTTTTCCATTTTACGTCACTACCTATAAATAGTCTCATATATATAACTGTATCCACTTTTAGTATTTAAGAACCGTCACATTTCTGATTACAGTTCATTAAAATCATCTTCAACTGCTCTTTAACTAAATCTTACGAATTTTGATTTATTTATTATCATTCTTAATGCCGAAGTTACAACTGGTTTTACATTTTCCCATGTTCTATCTTCAACTCACTACCGTAACATCTGCGTAGGATATGACATTCACATTCCGTGTACAGAGGATTCAATAACATAGATAAAAATTAAAAATAATAATGGACCCAGTACATTGCCTTGTAGTATTCCTCTTTTCACTCTTAGAGGTATACTCGTTGTTCTATTTATTCTAACGTATTGAACCCTTTCAGTCAAATAGCTTTCAATCAATGTTAGTGTTTTGGCTCGGATGCTATATCTGCTATTCTGAAGAAGACTATGGTGAGGTATGGTGTCAAAAGCCATCCCCAAATCAAGAAATATGCCCAAGGTAGTTTTCGCACCGTTCATATTGTCAAAAATTCGCCTAGTAAATACCCCAAACAGCTTTACTTTTAATGTAATATTACTGTAGTTGATGTTATTTACAGGTAATTAATTACGGTACTTTCCAGTAGTCATTATTGTGTTTTTTTAAATAAGCCTATGATTTATCGAGCTGCACCTCAAGATTTTCCAGCTTATTAAATATCATTGCATATTTCTCACTGGGTATATGATCTAGATGTTAAGATGCTTAAACTACAATCTACACTTGCTTATTTTTATATACCATTATTTATATTGACCATGGTTTGATACGGAATGCTACACACTTAGAAATGAAGTCCTCCTAAAACTACACATGGCCAAACTCCACAACACAAAAGGTCTTCTAGAAGAATATGCAGCACAAAGAAAGGAATATAAAACTCTCCTGAAAAAGAAAAAGGCTCAATACATAGAAAAACAAGCCTTAATGGAGGCAGAAGAAGCACTAAAAGACCCATTCATAGCCATCAGAAAAAAGACTACGAGGAAATCTGGCCAAATTCATATGGACATATGGGAAAATCACTTCTCACAAGTACTGAACATAACTCAGTCACAAGCGGCGTATAACGCAACATATCACACAAGTGTAGAATTGGGCACACCCATCACATCGGAAGAAGTAATTGCGACAATCAGCAAGACAAAAAACAAGAAAGCGACAGGCCCAGACGGCATCTCCAATGAGATCCTGAAAGACTCGGCTGAAATTCTAAGTGAACTATGGTCAGATCTGTTTAACAGATGCCTAGCAACAGGGGAAATACCCGACGAATGGAGAAAATCCATAATTAAGGTTCTACACAAAGGCAAAGGAGAAGACAACGACCCAAACTCATACCGAGGAATCGCTCTAGAGAACAATATATTCAAAGTATTTTCAAACATTCTGCTCAAAAGGCTCACCCCGACTGTCGATCGACTGATTCCCGATCAGCAATTCGGGTTCAGGAAAGGAAGGTCCACCCTTCAAGCTATCAACAATCTACTGAATGACATACAACAAGCGCTTAGACACCCTAAAGGAATTTTCCATGCAATATTTGTCGACTTCTCGAAGGCCTTCGACCTACTAAACAGATCGAAGCTCATTATAAAACTGGAGCAAATGATGGATGAAAAATCCGAAATCACGTATATGATAAAAAACATCCTGGCTTTCAACAAAGTAGAGATAAATGATGGGATATCAACCTCAAGAGAGATCACCCAAACCAACGGAGTGCTACAAGGCGACCCACTGAGTCCCACTCTGTTCAACGTCGCGACAGCGGATGTTATACGGACTATTGAAAACACAAAATCAGTATCCCTCTACCTGTACGCAGATGACATGGTTCTGGGGTCAACAAACAGACAGGAGCTACAGGAAGTGCTCAACAACTTGCAAGACTGGGCGGAGGAAAATGAGCTCAGTATAAATGAAAAGAAGACAGTGCATATGGCCTTCCGAAAAGGAGGAAAACTAGCCGCCGAAAACAAAATGATCCTGGGAGAGACTGAACTTGAGACAGTCAATTCCTACAAATACCTCGGCCTCACCCTACAGACAACGTGCCAATCCTTTAGACTACATATAAAGGAACGAGCAGCAGCAGCCATTAGAGGAATGTACGATTTGAACAATATTACCAAACTATCTCTACAAACAGCAATGATTCTCTTCCACGCGAAAATAACCCCCGTCATTACATATGGTCTAGAACTGATATGGGAAAGGCTATCCATGACAGACCTAATCACAATTGAAAAAGTAAAAGCTTCTTTCCTGAAAAGGGTGCTAGGAATTGCAAGAACGTCCCAGTCCAGGCTGGCATATGTCCTAACAAAAGAAACATACTACATTGAAGATCTCAGATTAAGACTACAACTGCCATCTACTAAGCATATGAAGAAACTCCTCGAGATAAGACATCAGAAGCAGAACGAAATCCCGCTTGAATTCTACGCAACAGAAGCAATGGTGGACAGAAGATGGACAAACGAGAACCAGGAGATGAGACATGTGGTAACAAGACTCGCCATCCACGGTTTCCACCACAAGATCTGTAAAAATGTTAAATACCATGAACCGAATGAAGAATGCGTATGTTCTCTGTGCAATAGCCCCTGCGACAAATACCACATCACATCATGCAGCAAACGGACAAAGAGCATAGTTGAATACAGTAAAGATTAATCTACCTGTAATAATTATTTGTAAGCACACCTTATAACTGTCCATTATGGCCACTTGGCTGCAATAAATATTTATTATTATTTATATTGACACACTATTTGTGCTCTTGCGCTATGATTTAATTATAGTAAAGCCGGTATTTTATATTCTGTTCAAGAAATATATATATTTCTGATTTTTATTGACTCTGTGGCACAGCAATAACGCTCTCGCCTGTTGTCCCGAAGGTAGCAATCCTGGCAAAGTAAGTTATCTTTTGAGGGCACTTAAAAGCGAGTATGCCGAGTCAGTAGATTTGCTGGCACGGTAGAGATCCCCTTCAGGACCGAATTCCGGCACGCCGGCGTCTCTAAAAATGGAGTAGATCAAAGGGACGTAAAACCCATAACATGATTTTTAACCTATTTTCATTTATGAAAAAAAAAAGGCTTATGAGATCACCTTTTGCCCGTGTGTATGTGTATGTGTGTGTGCGTCCGTTTGTGTTTTCCCCCCTAATAACTTCTAAACGGCTAAAACGATTTTAATGAAACTTGGTAAGGTCGTAGTACTATAATATTTTGGCCTACTCCGGCCGTGTTCTTCCAATTTTATTACGTATCACCAATCCAACATGGTGGTTGTGCCAAATATTTTACCATTATTCTATATCTCCGAAACTATTACTGATATCACCCTGAAATTTTGTACGGTGATAAACGGCACCACTAGAAGTTTACATATGTGACGTTCAAACCCTGTTAACCACAGAATGAACATGGCGGCCAAGCGATGTTGAAACACTTAAATAGACTTTTCTCGCGTGTTAATCATCCGAACGCAGTGAAACTTGGTTCAGCAAATGTCTATACAAATTCCAATGCACTGACATTTAATGTAGTTCAACTGATTACAAACCCTCAAGATAGCAGCTGGGCGAAATTTTAAAATTAAATTTTCATTTCTTGTGTCCTAATCATGCGATCGCAATCAAAGTTTGAATAATGAATCCAAGCAATAATCATCATCCAATAATGCATAGCTCTATGACATACTGTACCCGGATCGTTCACAAGTCCGTGACATTGTTGACATTCTTATTTTGGAAAAAGGAGTTGTTAGTTGAAGAGGTTGAAGGAATGGATGATTTGAATAACGCGCGGAGGAGACTCAAGAGTGCTGAGGGAAGCATACATCGCAGGTGCGAGTGACGCGAAATTATGACGTGGAGCCTGAATACGTCATGAGAAATAATTTTTAGAATTACCTTAAGGAGAAGGGATGGACGCTAGGCTATAACAAGAGGAGGATTTTGAGCTATCAAGCATTAAAATCGGTCCAGTAGAAGCCGAGATACGAGATGGAAAGTTCTCGAACAATGTCTCGCTGAACTATAAAAGGCCACGTTGCTGAGCAGAGAGTCATCATATCTTCAGAGCATTTGCTCTTGTTCGGATCTACGCTACGTGAAAGTGACAGTATACACGCCGAGATTCTGACGGTCGGAGGACTTAGTCGCCGTACCAGTGGTCAGCACGACTTAGTTTTTGTTCAAGTGAACGAACTTAACTTTTGGCAGCGAATGGACTTAAGAATATTCACTAACTTTCAGGTCACTTATTCTATAGTCAGGTGATGGTAGTGTCGAAACCATTCACAGAAGTTAGCCTACAGAACGATGTATTTCTTGTGGTGACTATACATCGGGCACTTCGAATTCATCAGGAGAAGTGTATTTCATTTTGTTCGTTTATGCAGCTAGTGGGTGTTCCTATCTTAGCGTGCAAACGAAACCGCATTATTGGAACATGAGATTTATTTTACAGGAGTACTGTACCACTCTATGACTGAGCAACTTTTTCTCATGTTACACGGTACTAGTGATAACGGGAGTTATTTCGAACGGGTGACTGCGAACATCATCATGCACCGCTAAAACTACTCGTAGGACTGGAAGGACATGGAGACGAACGAGGTATTTGGATACGGCAGATGGCCATGGGAAGACACTGTGGGAATAGTGTACACCGCAGGACACGCCCGTCATCTAGATCAAGAATGAAGTAAGACAACCATTTCATGTACTATCCACTAACCAGTAGTATTAGAGAATTCCATATTATTGAACAGTCACGATCAGAAATCAACACACATTTTTCACCATAGCTAGATATTAGCTAGATCTTCGATTGTATTTGTCTGGATGACAAATGGAACTACTGTCTGACAATTTATTTTTCGATCTAAGATTTTTGTTAGGACAGGCATTAGTTCATGTTTCGACATGAAATATTTCGATTATTCCAAGGGATATAAATATTTTTCGTTAATTCTGATTATGAGAACAGAAGTAATTGAGGCTTGGATTATTTAAATAATTCGATTTATTTAGTAACAATAATAATAGAGTGTGAAGTGAATAAGTTAATAATAATATAATAATGATAATCAAGTGTGAAGTGAATAAGTTAATAATATTTATAAATAATAACAACGCTATTTAAAGTTATAAATAATTAGGGAGTGATAATACCGAACATTAGGAATTAAATTAAATTGTGTTAATTGTTTATTGTGATTAAATAATTAATGCATTAAATAAAAATTAATAGGAGACGTTGATAATAATAATTCACAGATGAGACTTAAATATTTATTTATTTATTTAAAAGAATAGGGCGATAATAATCATTTGACATTGATGATGCTTAAATATTTTTGTGGTGATAATAATAATATGTGGATCAATTTAATTAGTTGGAAGGAATTAAAATAAATAACTTTGTTTGGAAGTTTAAATAAATTTAAATGAGTTTATGGATGAAGAGAATGAAGTATTAGATTTTTGAGCTCAGAATTATTTTTTTCAAAAGCACTAAAAAAAAAGAAAGAAAAGAAAATATTCAGATAAAAAAGAAGGGAACGGCAGGTATTTATTGTATCAAATAGGGAGAATTTATGTAAATGGGAGGCAAGGTGATATTAACCAGAATTTATTTAATTGGTAAAATAATACTGAAGAACCACAGTCTAGTAATTGACAGAATATTACAAGAAAAAAATATAATATGTAAAAAAATATAATAGTAATAATATGATGCTGTGTGCAGAATATTCTGGAGATGATTTTAGTGTGTGTTTGGCGACACTTAAAATTGTGGAGGCCTAGGGGGTCATCCAAAAGTGGGTTTTATTCCCGTAGTTGTGGGCACAGAAGGATGTGCGGATGTTTGAAGGAGCCTGTGGGCTATATTTGTAAACGAAGGGTTAGGCGATGTGGACCGCCCCATATTCTTGTCAGATTTCACTATTCTGTTAATCCAAATATTAAAAAAAAAATCTGGATCAACTCAAAATTCAAATGGAATGCCTAAATAAATAATTGAAGAACTTGAATTTAGATTTGTTGACCCTGACCGAGCAGGAAAAAAAATAAGATGAAAAGTGCAAATGAATTAAAATAAATAACTAATGATTTTTATTTTTGAATAACAATAATAACATTGGAAATGAGCAAATAAGATATTCATCATGTGAGAGGTTGAGAAAACTTGTTATAAATAAAGTGAAGGGAAAGTTTGAAATTAATTAATTAATAATAATAATAATATTTATTTAATTTTATTAAAAAAATTGTGAGATTATACGAAAAGTTTGGTGATAGAAAATTTTGTTAACATAAAAATTTGGTGAAGAGTTAGATGATTTAATCCGCTGATGGTGGATAGAAATAACAACATTGTTTACAACCATTTTTGTGTAATGTTAATAACATATGAGAATAATTTAAAATCGTTTATGACATTTAAACAAATGAAAGTGGTAAAAGAAGAAAGTTGAATTTTCAAAATCTTATGAAAGTTTTTGAACAAATTTTGTTTTTCTGAATTTGAAAATCTTTATGAACAATTATTAACATTCGACTTTATGTCAGTCGAGTATTGATATTGTTATGAAACAACGAATCAGTGATATGATAATTTTCCAAATAAGTTTAATTTTGGAATAACACCGAATGAATCAAGTGACTATTTATTTTGAGAAATGTTTGCTACGAATATTTGATAAAATCAAATTGCAATCTTTGTAAAGTGAACTACGAACGTGTAAATAGTAGGGATCACTCAGAACTCTTTATTGAACAGTGATTACCGAGTGTAAATATTCTTTTTGAATTTTTTTATGGATATCAGATTGGACTAATTATTTTTTTCTGATTATCACATCTACGACAATTCTAATAATATTATAGGGACCGTTGATTTCTTATATGTGATGAGTTTTTTATCTTTGTTGAGGGTTTTTACCAGTTAAATCATATTTTTATTTATAAATAAATTGAGAATTTTAAGGAATGTGCTAGTTCAAATATAATTTCTCACCTTACCTTACTTGTGAATTACCGAGATCAGGGATGTCAGATTAGACCCAAGTATTTACCTAGATAGACCCTGAGATATATTTTCTCGTGCTGATCTGATTTCGGTGTTTTACAAAATGTGGTCGTTGGATCTCGGTCCAAACGGGCACAATACATAGGGGTATTAATATCTAACATGGCGACCATCCGAAATTTTTAGACGGTTCTCAATATCTATTAATCTATGACAGCAATTAAACTGAAAAATTGAATGTGATAGGGGCTATAAACATAAGTTCGCCTATGGGACTTTCGATAGCCTGGTGTGCACAAATCCAACATGGTGGCAACGCGCAATTTAAATATTCAAATGGATGTTTCTAGCAATTTAACCTTCGGAGCGCAGTGAAACTTGGTACGGCATATGCTTATATAAATTTTAATCCACTGGCATCTAATTTATTTCAATAGTTTTTTAACCATGAGATGGCTGCTGTGCGAAATTTTAAAATCTCGTTTTTTATTTCTTGTGTCCCAATCATACGATTGACGCTTGAATAATACACCTACACAATAATCTTCATGAAATAGTACATAGCTGTAAGGCACATATATATATAATCCAACATGGTGACCATCCAAAATAATCAGACGGTTCTCAATATCTACGAATCTATTACGGCAATCAAACAGAAAATATGTGTGTTGATAGAGGCTATATAGTTCTTCACGGAACTACTTGTTATTATTATGTTTTTTATTTAAGTTCAGATTTAGTGATCTGATATATCCTTCTGTACAGTTGTATATGTTCACTAGTATCGGAGCAGTAGGGTGTTTTATCAATGATAAACGTAAGAACTATCATCATATTCGTTAACAAAGGTAGCCTACATGAGTTTGATGACATTCTAACGGCCATCCATGCCTCCAGGTTTAACCAAGAAATGACTTGGAATACAAGTATATTTAGGCCATTTGTTTACAGAGAAATGAAAATCATCATTATTGTTGCAAGCATCATGTTGTCCCCAGGTGACATTGACTGTACTGATAAAATGGTGCATTCTTGATTAACACCTTCGCGCGTTCAAAGAGAATTACTTAAATCATCTTTGAAATATGGCTGTTACTAACTCCACTATCTTCATCCCTTGTAAAGTTTATCCGTGTTACTAAGGAAGGAAGGAAGATTGTAGTTTTACGTGACCGTGAATCTTGTGATTATGAGCCACGGGACCTCCTTTTTACGTGGAATCCGAACCACAGGACATGGCATTTCACATCGAAAATCTCACATGCATAGACCGGGAATCGAACCCGGACCGCCTTGTTGAGAGGCATGCAGCTAGACCGCTGAGCCGCCACGCCCCTTATCCGTGTTACTGCACTCAAGCGACTGATTTCAATAGTTTTGGGGTAATGCAAACGTTAATATCCAATAATATTTCTGGGCATACGTCCTAGAAGTTACACGCCTTAAAACAACAACCACAATTAATCTTATCATGTTTCTCAGGGATGAATTATTTCATTACTACCTTATAATACAGAGGAGCGTTTTGAAAAGCTTCTATGGTAATCAATTACATAGTGCACCTATACACAAGTTATGTACGCAATGCTGGACTGTCCTGCGGAGACTTGCTGATACCCATGTCCACTTCCTCTACCCTCACGACCAAGCTAATCAGACCGATGTGCTCCCAAGCTCCCCCTACATCTCCGGGAGCGCTCAGCTGTTTATCACTGCTCTAAATGCAAGAACTATGAGGAATATTTGGAGAAAATGCAACCTCAGAACAAAATACCGTTGTGATTGGTGCAGCCATTCAGGAGTTAATAGACCGATGGGCACATGCACATTGATTTGCAATTCAAACCGTTACATTACCGAAACATATCAATGCTGGCCTATACACAAATAATACAGAGTTAGCACATTTCATGTACATGTATTATGATTATTATCATATATAATATTTGCAAATGTGGGTAATTCCCCGGTGGCAAATCGTTCAAATACAGAAAATTACCAACAATAACATCAAACACAATATACACAACTCGCAATTTAGGAACTTCAGTAATTACATCGTAGTATTTACACTAAATTTCAATCCTCTCTTAAACATATCAATATGTTTGGGGAAAGGCTCTAAGACTGAGGCAGGTGATGAGTTCCAATTATCAATACCACGGATAATTCCCATAATGTGTACGCTGTGGTCGGACCTTGACTTTATGTGGATGATCTGCCCTGCTTAGGTAGGTGGGATTTCCCAGACGTTTGCTTAGTTCTCCCCATTCTGGCCAATTTGTGTAAGTGTTAAACATAGCGTATAGTCTGGATTTCGTCCTTCTATCTTCCAGAGATTCCCACCCTAGTTTTTCTATCATTCCAGTTACACTACTTCTAGGATTAAAGTCGTTGAGCACAAACCTAGCAGCCTTCCTTTGTACCATCTCCAGCTCATTGATGAGCCCTACCTGATATGGATCCCAAACCGCTGAGCCGTATTCCAAGATTGGCCTCACCAGGGTCAAATATCCTAATTCTTTGCGGTTGAGCTACTGCCTTTTAATACCCGCATTACAAAATGAAGTGGTTTGTACGCTTTGAAGACGGCACAACCCACATGAGTACTCCATTTTATATCATTCCTTACAAGGATGCCCAAGTATTTGCACGCGTTTTCTTCTACGAGTATTTCCGAGCCGATATTATATTGAAAAGCATGCCTTCGTCCTCTCCCTATTCTCATGAGACTACATTTACTCGTATTTATCTTCATTTTGGTGTCAACCACCCATTTATGATCTCACAATACTACGTTCTACAAGAAAAAGAGACTTAAAAATGGAATTTCAAAAATGATTGTGCAACGGTGATCGGAGAAGAGAGTTGCATTTGTAAATTAATTTGAGGAGTTTTCATCATCAACACCTCGTGGTCAGGTGTGTGTTGTATTTGATGGCCTAAGTTGCTCTGTTGATGACTGTGGTAGTGTGTGTTACTGTGATTGTAGCCTACTTTCATCAAACTGAAAGAGGCTTGTGAGTTTTTTGGGGGTCGATGTGTTCATCTGTCTAGTTATGTACATGCTCCCCTATTAGTTCCTAAACGCCTTGACCAAACTGAATGAAACTTGGTAAAGAATAACCCCTCTCCCATGTATTTGAACCACATTTGTATAGCCTATTGCCTCCAGTTTACCGAAAACATCAACTTTCAATGCCAAATCGTCTACTCGATAAACAAATCAACGGATCTTGGAGCTCTTCCTAGGGTGAACAATATAATCCAGTCCACCACACACAATCCATATTTGGCAGCCACTTGATGCAAGTTTTGTTGTTTTGTTGTTGTTATCAAATAATTTCAGAGGCTGGAACATCTCGGTCATGATATCCGTATAGTTGGTTGTGTTTTGAACTAGTCTGACGATCTGTATTTATGTGATGACTGTACCGTAGAAGTGTGTGTTACTGTATTACCGACAGAGAAGAGGTAGGTTTCGCGAGACCTGAAGTACTATCCAGGCATTTACCTGGTGATAGTGTGGAAAACCTCAGGAAAAACTACACGCAGGATAGCCGCTGTCAGCACAGGAATTTGAACCTGCGATCTCCGGACTTGCTGCATGTGCCCACGTGGCCGTGGTGCACGATTTAACGAGCATGGCTACGCCGAGGGACTGTTGCGAGGTGTATCGCCCCGTAAAGCAATCTTTGTGGTATGAGCTGGAGAAAATTCGCAATGAACATGATGATGTTACACGAGCAAAAATGAATTTCCACAAATTAATCTATCCTACGAAGCAGCAAGGATTCGCTGTAACTGATGTGTTTTCCATGCAATGACCCTATGGTACCAGTTGATGCCCTCGAAGCAAGAAAACTTACGACAACTCTTGAAAATGGAGGCTAAGTGTACCCCGTTACAGCCCTCAGACCAGAATTCAATTTCCTGCCAGAGCCGTGAAACATGATGGGCACATCCTGTACTGATTTGTGTCCACATGTGAGGTCAGGTTAACCTGAAAGTGACACAATCGTATCACAGCCAAACGCTCGTCCTGCATGTTCAATGGCAGCAGTGCGGCGCCATTATTTTATGGTGTAGCGATTTTCATGAATGTATTTATTCTTTCACGGCCATGTAATTGAATTCCAAAATATTTTCTGGGATGTGGCTGTTTCGCCCTAGTGTACCAGACTCGGTGTGCCATTCGTCTGGTTGCTCTGGTTGGTGACCACTTGAATAGTTCACCACACGTGTCCAGCACAATATTGCTACTTCTCTCGAAAAGGGCAACATGGCCTGCTCACTAAAAGCTTCGCAGCCCTGAGCCTACCACAGGGCAGTTGAGCTGGAGAGGCGTGGCATACGGGGGCAAAGCAAATTTACATCTCCTGTAAAAATAGTTCATTGCTGGAAGTTGCGTTTGTCGCCATAAGACGTCTCGCTGCTATCCGGCGCAAGTCGGGACCGAGCTTTGTCACAATTTCTCAAAGGAATGTGTCTCAACTTCAACAGCTGGATTTGACTCTAAGTGAGGAAATATCAATAAATAATAACACTGAAAAGGATGGTGATAGTCGTTAGATACGCTTTTGCGCCGTTTGGGAGTTCCAAAGTCTTTAAATGTGGTTTAAAAGCCCTAGTCGTGTGTAGAGAACGCGACCAGCAAACTGTATTGGGGTAGCCGCGAGCAATGAAGCAGCACTTGAAATGAGGTGCGTAGATTTGCACTTGGTTCGAGTCTCCTTCTAGAAAAGCATTACATACAGTATACAACATACCTAGGTATATATCATTGAGGAATTGCAGGCAGTTGTTCAACTTGATAGATAATTAAATTAAAAAATATATGTTTGATCTACCGTACGCTTGCGTGTGAATTATATAAAATAGGTCATACATGCGGTTAGGGTTAGACTACTTTAGAATAGTGCACCAAGATTTTTTTAAAGATCGTAACAATAACTAATCTTCAGCGTTAATATTAATACATTTACCGAGACAATTAAAACCTTTATACTAGTAAAAGAAGATCAAAGCCTCCGTGGCTTAGGCAACAGCACGCCGGCCTCTCACCGCTGGGTCCGTGGTTCAAATCCCGGTCACTCCATGTGAGATCTGTGCTGGACAAAATGGAGGCAGATAGGTTTTTCTCCGGGTACTCCGGTTTTCCCTGTCAAAATTTCATTCCAGCAACACTCTCCACTATCATTTCATTTCATCTGTCATTCATTTAATCATTGTCCCAGAGGAGTGCGTCAGGCCTCGGCAGCCGGCACGGTTCATATCCTCGCCGCTAGATGGGGGCTTCATTCATTCCATTCCTGACCTGGTCGGAGACTTGAAGCAGGATGTTCATCTTTCACTAGTAAAAGAAGATATGATTTCATATAATTCGCACCCTTTTATAGATGACACTGTTAATATATTTCGTGATATATAACTGTCTACGATTCCTCAATGATACATTTACACGTGTTGCAAAAAGGGAAAACATGAGAGCTTGCTTGAATGGAGATTCAAATCATGTGCAAATCTACGACATTCAATTTCCATCGCGCGCGGCTTACTCGATACAGGTTGAGGATCGCGTGGCTGACAGACGAGCTATCCATGCAACAATCTCCTAAAACAACTCACATAAAACGCAAAAGCGAATCTAGCGATTATCGCCATCGTTTTCAGTTATATTACATTATTATAGTTTCTTATTTTCAGTCAAATCCAGCTCTACCAATTGTGTCACCTCCATTGTTAGTGGCTGACTCGGAGTTTCACCTTTATCTTTAATTCTTCAGTGGGTCAACACGTATTTTTATAATGACTAGGCGGGGTTCAATATATACAATATGTAAATAACACTCCTGGTAAAAATTACATGTATTAGTTTATAATCACTATTTCACTAGGTCAGATTAGGTTCGGTTCTATTTAGCTATGGCATGTATTACAAGGTTAGATTAGGTTAGGTTCTGTTCTGTTCAGCAATTGAATGTATTGCAAGATTAGATTAGGTTAGGTTATGTTCAGCTATTGAATGTATTACAAGGATAGATTAGGTTAGGTTATGTTCAGCTATTGAATGTATTACAAGGATAGATTAGGTTAGGTTATGCTCAGCTATGGAATGTATTACAAGGTTAGATTAGGTTAGGTCCTGTTCAGCTATTGAATGTATTACAAGGTTAGATTAGGTTAGGTTCTGTTCAGATATTGAATGTATTACAAGGATAGATTAGGATAGGTTATGTTCAGCTATTGAATGTTTTTCAAGTTTAGATTAGGTATGGTTCTGTTCGTCTATTGAATGTATTATACGGTTTTATTAAGTTAGGTACTGTTCAGCTGTTGAAACTATTACAAGCTTAGATTAGGTATGGTTCTGTTCTGCTATTGAATGTATTACAACGTTATATTAGATTAAGGTCTGTTCGGCTAATGGATGTATTACAAGGATATATTAGATTAAGTACTGTTCAGCTATTGAATGTATTATAAGGTTATATTAGGTAAGGTTCTGTTCAGCTATTGAATGTATTACAAGGTTATACTAGGCTGGGTACTGTTCAGCTATTGAATGTAATACAAGGTTATTTTAAGTTAGGTTCAGTGCAGCCATTGAATGTATTTGAAGGTTATATTAGGATAGGTCATGTTTAGCTATTAAATGTATTACAAGGTTATATTGGGTTAGGTTATGTAAAGCATTTAAATGTATTATACGGTAATATTAGGTTAGCTTCTGTCAACTACTGAATGTATTACAATATTATGTTTTGATAGGTTCTTTTTAGGATTTGAATGTACTACAAGAATAGATTTGATTAGGTTCTGCTCAGCTATTGAATGTATTACATTGTTATATTAGGTTAGGACCTGTTCAGGAATTGAATGAGTTTCAAGATTATATTAGGTTAGGACCTGTTCAGGAATTGAATGTATTACAAGATTATATTAGGTTAGGTTTAGTTCATATATTGAATGTATTTCAAACTTGTATTAGGTTAGCTTCTGTTCAGGAATTGATTGTAATACAAGGTTAGATTAAGTTAGCTTCTGTTTGGCAATTGAATATCTTACAAGGTTAGGTTAGGTTAGGTTCTGTTTAGCTATTGAATGTCTTAATGATTATATTAGGTTAGGTTTAGTTCAGCTCTTGAATTAAGTTAGGTTCTGTTCAGGAATTGAATGTTTTACAAGGTTAGATTAGGTTAGGTTCTTTTCAGCTATTGAATGTAATACAAAGTTCGATTAGGTTAGATTCTGTTCAGGAACTGAATGTATTACAAGGTTAGGTGAGGTTAGGCTTTGTTCAGCAATTGAATGTGTTAGAAGGTTGGATTAAATTAGGTTCTGTTCGGCAATTGAATTTCAAATTACATCACTATTTACAATAGGACTGAACAAAATAAGGTACTATGCCGTCATTTCCCTGGAGAGAGTTTGGTGAATCCGGGGAGAAACCGCAGGCAGGATAGCCACTCTCACAACCGGGATTCAAACCTGCAATCTCCGATCTTGCTGGAGCTCCCCGTCGTGGTCGTGGTGAGCAATTTAACGCACACGGCTACGTCATGGGGTATGTGACAAATACGAATACAATGGATTATTTTCCGGTAAAATATATAAAGGAAATTACAAATCAAACATTGAATTGATAGAAACCATTTTTCAGCGTTGCCTAGTTCTAATAAAGAAACCATTCCACGAATCAAATTTTAAAATCAAGTTTGAACTTGAAAGCATTATCATTATTTCGGAAGCCCGCTGCATAGCCGACCTTGCTATGTCATTCTCCAAGACTGCAGGAAATTTGTTTATATTGGCCACACTCAATGTGATTTCTCAAAGAGCTTCAGCACACTTCTTCCAGGTATAAGCCGCGATGGTACCTTAATTTAGGTCCCCGCAGAAACTAGCCCAATCCTAGACCCAAGGAATTAGGTTTGGGGCCTACATCACCATAACAAACAACAACAACATCATCATTATCATCATATCGTTACCACGCCTGAATATTCCACTATGTGCAAAGTAATTATTTTTAATTCCTTTCCTTAAGGTGAAGATTGTTGTTTCATTTGAGGGGCTTGGACCCCCCCCCCCCCCCTTCCTTCCTCCCCTTGTACTTGTGTAGAATTTGTCTGAAAACCTGCATTATTGTGGAATCTGTTGTAGTGTGTGCATTTGTAACTCAGGTGAGAATTAAGAAGGTGGTGGCCATTTGCTTAAGTTAGGAACCATCCCGGCATTTGGCTGCAGTAGAAGTAGGAAACTGCGAGAAACCACTTCCAGGAAGACTGAGGTGGGAATCGAACTCACCTCGTCTCAGTTATGCCTTACGAAACTGAGTGTGCCCCGTTCTAGCCCTCAGACCAGAATTACATTTCTTGGCAGAGCTGGGAATCGAACCCGGACCTCCGGGACGACAGCCAAGAATGCTAGCCACTATCCCATGAGGTGGACAAGGTGAAGATTGCAAGTCAATAAGTTTGTGGAATTTGCAGGAGAAATTGCATTTACTCTCATCTTGAATGTGTATTACGATCCATGGTGTATCCTTACGATCGTTTTCTATAAAGGTAAATGCACAACCTTGATAGTGAATCATTAAGCAAATTTCAACACTTTCCACCCGATTATTATCATTATTATTATTAATATTAGTATTATTATTATAATTAAAGAGTTGAGCATGTGTGGACAACGGAAGTGAGTTAAACTAATTTAATTAGACCTTAGATATTCGGATTATGTATAAATATTTATAAATCTGAGGAATTTTTGTTATAAAAAAACTTAAATTGGCCTGATCGATTTGAGTTTGTAAATATAAATGTATTCTATTTTGCAATTTTCCACATTTAACTCGTCCACACAATAATAATAGTCTAATAATGATAATAATAATAATAATAATAATAATAATAATGAAAGAGTAGTGTTAGAATTTTACCCCTTATTATTCCATGGTTACGGGACTGAGTTTTGCTTATTTATGGCAATGGCGTTTGCGACTTGAAACCCTTCCTGAAGCCAATCCCATGAGCAAAGAAATCAAACCAAAGATGATTAATGAAATGGGGCAATGGGGTGGTAACAGGTGGTCCGTGCCTAATAGAAGGTTCCGGACGAAATTTCGTCTAGAATTGAAAATTGAGAAACAACGACAAACAATTTCAAGGAAGGGGACAGTGAAGTTCGAACCCACTTTCTTTCCAAAACCAGGGACATTTTACGTTAACATGCACAGATAAGAATGTTCTAAATGCATATTACCCATGCAACAGTGCAATAAGTTGGTATCCCCCTATAATTACTCAGAAATTTAATACCGCCCTATTACTGGTCCCTTGGATCTACGTGTAGTGTTATTCCATGGCATTATTAATCTCTGAGATTATAAAATCAATGTCCATTTCTTTTAAATAGAACTCGACTTATTTTGAGCACTTGTATAGCATAGATGTATGGACCCGAAGCGAAAACTGCGGTCGAACCCATAGTCTCCTACACTGTCATTGACATTCAAACCACTCATTAAGCGGACAAGTCGACTGAATTTGTTTCACCGTTTAATGCCATCACAAGATTTAAGGTTCAAATATTTTAAGAGTTTGCAGAAGTGAATTCAGCCGACATCTGGTGGCGAGACGTAAAACTAGAGGACTTTTCTGTTTCGCGCGCTGCGTGTAGCGAGCGGGATGTAATTCATAGCACTGGTCAGATCTTCCCGCCAAACGCTACGGCGAAATACAATCAGTATGGATGAATATAGAATTGCCAGTAGATGTAACATTCCCACATTCAGGTAGGTAGTTCTTATTTTAACTACAATATTATTAGGAGAAATCCTAGTAGCCTATGGTTTTGCAGGTCTCAGAATGCGATTCATTCAGTGCACATTCGTTCTCCCAAGAAAAATGTGGAAGTGACCACCGTATTTGACAATGCTATATGCTCAAATAACAGTACATTCATATTTAACTACTACAACGGGTAATGAAAAACCCCTTAAAATTCTAAAAATAAATAATAAGTGTCAATCGTCATTGAAAACTGCGTAAATACAATGTTGTTCTATTCCATTCCTTTCCTTATGTCTAGATACCATCCTCCAGCACGATGTGGATATGCAGTTTGCATAGTATAATAACATGATGCATATAAGGTAATTTTCCTTCACACATGTAGGCTACATTAGAAAATTATGACTTTTCACACATTGTATTTAAGGACTCCGTTTCCACCTAGAATGCAATAAACCGTAAGTAACTTACATGATTCCCTTACGTAGCAACGTAGGGACATAAAATTAAGTCCTTTTCAACTACATATCCACATGTTGATGGGAGGCGTGAGCAGTCATTGCAAGCAGATTAGAAAGTCTGATATACCGGTACGGCATTGGACCTTCAGCGACGAAATATTGTTAACTCATCTTCAGAATTATGGGTTACGAAATGTCACTCCCGTCCTAAAGAAACTTGGTACGATTTCCGCCTTCTGTCCCATCCTATTCCTTTTAACCAGATTTCACACATATCCAAGCTCACGGGGCTGAGGACCGCAATTTTCAAGCATCTGACCAACAAGCTAGAAGTACCACCCTTTATTGAAACGAATTTTTTAATTTATTTATTGCGGTGTTTGAAGCCATATTTCAGTGTTGCCTTAGTAAGCAAAAGTTTAATGCTTTTCAGTCGGTCAACACGATTGTACCTAAATGAGATGGGTTATTCCCTAATCCTGAAAAAATTACATCAGATTTTTTTGGGTACAATCGTGTTGACCGACTGAAAAGCATCAAACTTTTGATTATTATTATTATTATTATTATTATTATTATTATTATTATTATTATTATTATTATTATTATTTTCATCGCCGACAGCGGTAGTTACGCTCGCTAACGCGCGCAGCGTTAGGCCATGGGGACAAGCTACCTGTGGACTGAGTACACGTGGGTACGAACCCCACCGTCGGCCGTCCTTGAAATAGTTTTCCGTGGTTTCCCATTTTCAACTCCAGGCAAATGCTAGGACGGTACCTTCTGACAGGCCACGGTCACTTCCTTCCATATCCTTGTTCAGCTTCATTCAACTTCATTCAGTTCAGTTTTCATTAACTCCTCACATGACGTTGGCGTCAGGAAGGGCATGCAGCTGTAAAATCCATCCGTCCCAAACACAATCATTGCATCTTACCCCCGACCCCGTTGAAAACGGGAACAATAAGGGGTAGACATACAATTATTATTATTATTGATTCGTTTAGCGTGATCATATACTGTAGCTCCGTGTATTTGGGTGTGAAGAATCTATCTGATATCCTGCGTCATTATGTGTCGCTTGTAATTGGGGCTAGGATTGGGTAGGATGCGACCGTGGACTTAAATAACAAATCATCCCGGTATTTGCCTGCAGTAGATGTGGGAAACTACAGAAAACCACTTCTAGGAAGCCTGAGATAGGAATCAAACCCTGTACCCCGTTCCAGCCCTCAGAAAGAACGAACGAAAGAACCTCACAATGTAACGTATCAACAACACAACAAACCAATAACATTATTTATTAACGCCAATAGTGATAGTAGTGTTAGGAAATTTGCAGTATAACGTATCATTCTATGTAATATGTTACATTAGACGCAGACTACAATGTTTTCACACGGGAATTGCTTTTACCTTCGCACGTGAGGAATAAGGGGTAGTACGAGCCATCTATTGAACAACAGGTGGACTACACCATTCATTTCTTTTCCTGCTCGCTCCGCGCCTTTTTCAAACTGGTCGTGAGCAGGTGTCTCCAGTCTCGTGATAACGCGCACCGCCCTAAACAGATTTCCTAATCACCTTCACCTTTAAAAATATTACAGAAATAGCTTGTGAGGTCAGTTGCTGTTAGATATGAGCTGAGGATACCTTGGTCATCAGTTACGTATACATGGGTGTGATGTTCTTCTGATAACTATTAGTCTACCCTCAGCTGAAGTAGGTAGCATTCTTGGCTATCGCCACGATGGTCCGGATTCGATTCTCGTCTCTGACAATAATTCTGGTCTGAAGGTGGGAACGGGATACACTCAGCCTCGTGTGGCAAAATTGAGAAGATGTGTGTTCAATTCCCACCTCAGCCATCCTTGAATTGGTTTTCCGTGGTTTCCCACTTCTATTCCTGGCAAATGCCGAACTGAAGGCCACGGCCACCTCCTTCCAAGTCCTCACCTCAATTACAAATACACACACTACTACAGACCCCACAATGTAACAGGCTGTCAGACAAATTCTACCCGCACACAAGTGCACGGGACTATGTGACCACGTTGCCCAAACCCCTCAACTGAAAGTACAATAACATCTGATAACGTTGGATATTTTGGTGACTGTACCGGTGTTCTGTAAGTGGAAAAATGGCTTTTATTAAATTCAAGCAATCATATGCTCAGGGATTTAAAGATATGAGGAATTTTGGAGACAGTTACAGTGGTAATTCCCGGGGCAAGACCACAATCAGACGTTCACTGACAACACCCGAACTGGAAACTCGAACTCCATACTAACTTGGCGAGTTTCTACCACGCTCAACTCAAATATTATAATGATAAATATTCATAAATTGACAAAGAAAGATGACCTAGGTGACATCTACTGAGGTTGTTGTTATTGAATTTGAGGGGTGTGGGTGTGTGTAGAATTTGTCTGTTATTGGGGTGTCTGTAACAGTGTGCGTATTTGAAATTCAGATGAGAATAGGGAAGGAGGTAGCCGTAGTCTGACGTAAGGAACCTTGCCGACATTTGCCTGGAGTAGAAATGAGAAACCACGGAGATTCGCATTCAGGCTGGCTAGGGTAGGAATCAAACCCCCCCTCTTCTCAGTTTTGCCAGTTTTTTGGTAGAGCCAGGATTCGAAACCGGACCACTGGGCTGACAGCCAAAAATGCTAGCCGCTACACCACGAAGTGGACTTCCTACTGAGGGATCTTATAACCAGGTGAAGAGTTAAAAAACTGGAGATTTTGTAGCCCATATTTCATGTTGTTTCGTTTAGGAGCTTGGACATCGTGATCATAAGTCCAATGTACTTGGGTATGCGTAGAATTTGTCTGGGCTCGTCCGGTGTTTGTAGTAGAGTTTGTATTTTCAATTGAGGCTAGGAGTGGGAAGGAGGTGGCCTTGGAATTAAGTTGGGGTTCATCCCAGTATTTGCATAGAGTAACAGTGTGAAACCACAGAAAGCCACTTCTTGGATTGCTGAGATGGAAATCGAACCCAACTCTTCTCAGTTTTGCCTCGTGAGACTGAGTGCTTCCCGTTCCAACGTTCAGACCAGAATTATCCCAAATCTCCTAGTAGTGCAGGAAATCAATCCCGAACAGCCAAGTAGACCTATGCTAGCAAATAAACCACGAGTTGGGGAATTGTGTAAGCTATATTGTGATTCCAATATCGGGTTAGTAGTCAAGTCACTAAGCCATCAAGCCAATTGACAAGTTCCAACGTGCTCTTTGAATGGGCAAACCAATATAATAATAATAATAATAATAGTCTAGTAATAATGATAGTAATAATAATAGCTTCTTGCTATGCCAACATTACCAAATTTTTTGGCCTACCCTAGGTAAGATTATAGAAAATTAGAATACAATAAGTTTGCCGATATCGAGCTGAGTTATATCACTATGTAGCTAAATTATTTCTGCATTGAAATGTCGCACCCAATATTTTTTTGAAAGTTTACTGGTTTGGATATTTTGGCGTTAAAAGAAAATGTTTCCCACATTTTGACCTCATTCAGACAAAGCTCAGATTTGAGACGCTACAAAATAAAAATGGTCGTCCTATTATATTTTCATTTTAATTGAATTGTTCTTAACACGACCAGATAATTTCTAGTTATTATATTTGGTGTAAAACGAGTTGTTATCAATTTAATACGGAAATATTATATCATTACAGTAAGGTAGAGAGAAGTGAGGCACAATATCGCTATAAGAGTCCTAAAATCTCTTTCTATGATCAACATTTACTTAAAACGTACGTTGTTGTCAGATTTACCGCTGATGTTCATTGATTGAGAAATGTGCGATAGAACCACGCTGAACGGGCCACAGTCATGCGAATGGTAATGCAACAGTGCTGATATTTGCATGCGTGGCCAGCAGTATATTACGGTCATGCTTGGTTGATAAAGAGACTTTATTTACACAGATGGACGGTCTTCCAGACGCCAACCTCATCAGAGGAGTTAATGAGAGGTGCGATGTATGAAGAGGAGTGAAATTGGACTAGGAGTGGGAAAGGACTGTTCCAGCATTGCCTGAAGTTGAAACGGGAAAGCATAGAAATCTATTGCAGGAAATCCGACCCCTGGATTCAGAAATATCCACTGAAACAACCCCTTTGGTTAAACATATTATTATATTGTTCACGTATACGTCTTTTGAAACTTCATCTACGTTAATGGTAAGTACAAAAGGTCTTGTAATGCGTATCTCAAAGTACTCGTCAAGTTAGTTTACCGTCGGGGTTGTTATGCGGCCTACTTGCAAGGAATGACTAATTTTCCCCTTCCCCCAACCAACAGGATCCGCTTCATGCTGCGCACCGCGCTCTACTGCCGACATTCGGTAGCACGTAGCAATATAAAAAAGCTATAAAGTAGCAAGAGCCATCTACTGGTGAACGGGCGGACTAGAAGGCTTTTTATTACACCGTTCCAACTGGCCAGTTTGAATACAGGTATCACGACCGTCGCGCCACGAGACAGAATATCAAGCCACGCAATCGTCTAAAACATCAACATTCACTGCCTTAATAAAGACCACAATCAAGCGCGGAAAGTATTCTCGAAGCATTTCGAAGAAATTAGAATTTATCTTGTTTATTTAAAAAAATGACAGTGAATAAAAGTTCCCATAGTATGTCCCATGACCCTGGCACGGCCCCCGAATATTAGCCTTTTTTTGTGCCTGATGTCCTCGGATCTCCCTTAATATCCACTGACTTACAATTTCTGCCATTTGAAACGTAATGACCCCATCTAAAATCAAAACGAGTCAAGTGAACTTTTGTGATCCGAAATAATTGGGGTATGGTGTTGTGTTTTATTGTTATTATTACTATTATTATGATTTATACTATTATTAGTAGGCCTATTATTATTAGTATAGATTAAGCAATATTACATCCAGCAATACAAGTAAAAGAATGCTTACATAGATTTTCATGTATTGGGACATAACACGTACATTATTCAAGTACATAGCGTAGGCCTATGATTTTTATAGACATTGTCCTTTTTACTATAACACTTTATAATTGTACTTGTCTTCATATTCACCGGAAGTTCCGGTATATTAAATATGTAATTTGTTCAACATATAGCAACTTAAGTCTATTTCTTCTTATTATCTAAGTAAACGTATTATTTTAAAAATATACATTCTTAAATCTATGTGACCAATATCAAATTCAACAGAGTAAGAGTAAGAGAAAAATACACTTTGCCACAGCCTTGTGGGTGCTATATTAGGCCTACGTACATAATTATAACGTTACGTGATCTTGTTAAAATAAATATTAAAATAAGAATTGTGGAAGAACGAAGTAGAAATAGTGGTAATGCTAATTTATAGATTAAGCTACTTTAATATATCTTTAATGGCATTTTTATTCTCTCGAACGAACATTTTGGCGTTACGTTCAAACTTTGTAGATTTAAGTAACTGAGTATTATTATTATTATTATTAATAATAATAATAATAATAATAATGCATGCTTCAGAAATACTGATCTACATTTTTCACACCTACAGTAGGCTACATGACTCTCTAAATTAAATGTAATGGCTAGTAGTTCCTGGAATATATTGGAATAATGTTCTTTCTTTATCATTTACCCTATATTTACTCTTATGCATGCTTTTACATAGAAATTCAGTAGATGTATTGCAACACCTATACAATTCTATTTTAAAAAATAACAAAGAGAATATAATTAATATAATAGAATAATAATAAAATGAGAGAGAAAAAGGAAAAAGTATACCAGGTGAACCAGCTGCCCCTATTAATTATGTTTTATGCAGCCAAACTAGCGTTGTTGTCAGGAAGGTTGATATTTCTCTGCTTGCATCCGGTATGGCACTAATGCACTGCAAGCATATCCTGCAAACGATATTGAACACTCTTACGTTTCCCTGGATGTGACTACAAACAAATACGAGGGAAATATAATAGTGTTCAGTATCTTTAGCGGGATATGCTTGCAGTGCATTAGGCCTAGTACCATACAGGATGCTACCAGAGAAATATCGACCTTCCTGTCAATACGCGTTAGTTGGGTTGCATAAAACAATATTATTAGGGGCAGCTGATTCACCTGGTGTATATAAAGAATATGAATATAAATAACATTATGGTATTTGAAGCCATTTTCAGTGTTACCTTAGTAAACGCAAGTTTGATGCTTTTCAGTTGGTCAACACGAGTTTTTCCCAAAAGAGATGGGTTATTCCCTAATCCTGAAAAAAATTACATTAGATTAATAAATACACTTGCATGAGCAGTTTCGTTCTTCAAGCGATCATCATGAGATCCATTACACTTTGGCCCTAAAATTTATATAGAAAGTATGGGTGAAAGCATTGACAATATGTACACTGAGTTGAGATAATTCAACTCGCCAATATTTGTTAGTTGTGGTCTATGTGATGTTTTGCTAAAATACTGGAGTTGGTGATTGATCTCCAAACTTGCTTATTTGGAGTTAATATGTCATTGTAGTTGTTGTATTGTGCCGGCTACTTATCTGACGGTGTCTTGCGCTGTCCAGGTGAGAGCTGTTATCATTGATCACTATCTACTCTCAACTCCGGTACAATACAACCTTGTATTAACCATTTAAACACAATCAAGTTTGGAGATCAATCACCAATTCCAGTATTTTAACAAAACATCACATAGACCACAACTAACAAACACTGACTAGTTGAATTATCTCAACTCATACAGCAACTAAATAAGTATACATATTGTAAATATTTTCACCCATACTTTCTGACATAAATTTTAGGGCCTAAGTGTTATGGATCTGATGATGATCGCTTGACGATCGAAACTGGTCATCCAAGTGAATTTATTAATCGCATGTAATTTTTTCAGGATTAGGGAATAATCCATCTCTTTTGGGAAATATCGTGTAGACCGACTGAAAAGCTTCAAACTTTCGAACAAATAAATATAAGACGGATGAAATTAATTATATACTTGGTTACTTGCACTTATTTTTACATTAGTTTTTTAAATTTAAATTTAATCTTATTTTTAATGGTTGTTTGTTTAATTTTTGATGGTTTCTTTTTTCTTTTCTTTTCTTTTCTTTTCTTTTCTTTTCTTTTAATGTATTTAAATTATTTAAATGTATTATGTAGCACTTGTAACATATAATACATTATAAAATACAATATATCCCACAGATAATTCTATGGGTCTTCCACCGATTCGTGGGATATATTGACATTTATTTCAATGTACTTAGAGAATAAATTCAATTAAATTAAATTATTATTATTATTATTATTATTATAATTATTATACCTCGATGGATAGGTCGATTTTCTTTCATACAAATGACCCTAAGCCTCGAGACTAGGTGTTTAGTCAATGTCATCTTCATCAATCGTTTCGTCTCCATCACCACACGCAGCGTGCCTACGGGAAGACAGTTCGCATTGCACATCAGCAAAATATTGTTGCTTTGAAAGCTAAAAACGTCTATTAATGCATTATGAATTAAACAGTATTACATTGTAGCCTACTGTATGTTGTACTGTGCACTGTATACGGTTCTGTGTATTATTATTATTATTATTATTATTACCGGGTGAGTTAGCCGTGGTCGTTACCGGCTTGGCAGCAGGCACTCGCTCACATCCGGGAGGCGAGGAGGTTCGAATACCCCCACCGACAACCTTGAAGATGGTCTTCTGTGGTTTCCCATTTTCCTTCCACGCAAATTCCGCGGTGGTCCCTAACTATAGAACACACCCGCTACCTTCCAATTCCTCGTCCTTAAAATCACACTTTCCTCCCCAGACAACACTCCACACGCGACGATACTTGTAGCTCACCCCATGGGTGACCGCATAGAAGCAGATACAAACTCTGGCGAGCCGAACATGTCCTCGGACACTCCTGGTACTAAAAGCCATACGCTAATAAATATATATAATTATTATTATCATTTAATGCAGTTAATTTTCTGAACATAATGTTAGATGTTGCGAGTATGACAGACAGTTATTACCCGCAGGTTTTGCCAAATGAATATCAAACTTTCAAGAAAATCAGAGAGTAGCCGATGTTCATAAGCAAATTTCTTTTCAGATTCTATGGACTTGGCTACATTTTATGAGGCAAAAAAAGGAAAAAGTGCTTTAATTAATTTATATTTAAATGTGCTTTAAATATATATAGAAATAAAATTGTATATAACGTAGGACTTCCTCCCTCAATTTCCTGCCACCTCCTTTCACTATGATTTTAAGCCAGCAACGGATATTAGAGATGGAAATAATTAACGTAGGAATGATCAAACAGTGAAAGGAAGATCAAAACAGGATGAAGTTCAAGACAGTGCACATCGTCTCAATATTGTAGCTTTGAAAGCTAGGAACGTCGATTAAAACTTAATGAAATGAATAGTATGACGCTGTCTCATAGAACGTAGAAGCATGCCTGATCGTGTTTCTGGAGATGAGACAACTGCTGGCTTCCCTCACAAAGGCAATGAACTGCTACAACACAGAATAAAGCTTCCAGTCCGCCTCGCTGTGTACTAGCTAGCTGTCGCCGTGGAGGCCCGGGTTTGATTCCCGGCTCTGCCAAGAAATTTAATTATGGTCTGAGACCTGGAATGGGTACAGTCAGCCTCCTGAGTTAAAACTGTGTAGAGACGGGTTCAATTCCTCTTTCAGCCATCTTGGAAATAGTTTTCCGTGATTTTCCACTTCTACTACAGGCTAATACCAGAATGCTACCTAATTTAAGGCCACGGTTACTTCCTACCCCTACCTCGATTACAAGTACACACTCTACTACAGACATCACAATGACACAGGATATTAAACAACATCTACATACACCCAAGTACACGGGGATACATGACCCCGATGTCGCAAAGTCCCTAAGCAATATCCAAACGACAACAACAACAATAAAACTCCCATATATACAGTAATGTGTATTACTTATTCAGAAGAAATTTATAAATTTTACAAAATATTCATTGACTGCGATGATATTCGATATGTAAAGTATTGACCATGGTGCAAAAATAATTATATATAACATTTCTGTAAGATAATTACATTGTTCTCTCAGGGAAGTCACCTTTACCGCCTTCGAAAGGCTGTTGGAAATATTAACAGGTTTACTTATCCCTTCTATTTCTCAGCATTGTAAACATTAAAAGGAACACTTTAGTGCTATTTGCAACCATTATGCTCTACCTGGTGTACTACCTTGGGTCAAAGCCACCAGAAATAGTGCTTGTTTTCATAAAGGTGTATATAAATAATGGAGAAGGTCACGGCCTAAAGCGGAAAATACACTATAAAAGCCTTAATACGTTAGTTAGTTATTGATGTTTTAAGGGGCGGAACTACGAGGGCAACTGTCCCTACCTTAATACGTTATTGCGCTTGCCATGACAGTCAGATGTATCCCTGCATTCTAATTCATGAATATTTTTATGGCAGACATTGGAGTATAAATTCTCCATATCCCCGACATCCTAATATACTGTATTTAGGGATAAATATACGGTCATGTGGTGTTGGGGTAGCGCACCTACATCTCACTCGAAGGCTCCGAGTTTGGTTCCCGGTTCCGTCAGGGATTTTAGAAACTGACGTGAGGGCTGGAACGGAGTGCACTCTATCTTGTGAGGACAATCGAGTAGTTGTCTGACAGTGAGGCAGTGTCACGGTCACGAAAACCAAGATTAACGGCCGAGGGGATCCGATGTATTGACCACGCGTCACCCCAATGTCTGCAGGCCAATGTGCTGGGCAGCGGTCGCTTGGTAAGCCTATGCCCTTCACATGGTTATATATTTTTAAAATCTAGCCAGTCCTGGTCGCATGGTATTGATAAGTCTTCCCTGAAATTCCAATAAGATCGGGGCCGTTTAAGAGCCAATCCCAAACAAATAAGCAGACAGACTGGCAGAAAGTTAACTTTATATAGAGAGGTGTAGAGGTATACAAAATAATTGAATTCCGTAGTTATTAGGAGTAACTCTTCAATTTTAATTATTTACAATATTATACACAAACAGTACAGGATGGCCGTTTCCTTTCTGCAATGTACGTTTTTTGTTACTAGGAGAGGCGATCTTTGAAGGAGGTCACGTATCGATTAGGTCCATTTCACAACCAGATAAGTTTGCTTGTTCAGCATTATAATATAACTTGGTGTTCGTGAAAAATTGTGTATAGTAACCCAATTCCAAATCTATTTTATGAGCGTAATGATACATTTTTCTCAAATGTTACTTTTTAACATGATATACATATTACATTAAGACAGTGATATATTTCCATTTTCCATTAAAAGAGAAGTAACTCCCCATTGTAGGCTCCTATGGGAAAGAGCAAGTGTAAGATCAGTATGGCTATGGACAATTCAGGGCACTCATCCTAGATGTTTGTGTATTATATGGAAGTGTCCTTCTTTTCCTGACATTTTAAGGCCAGGTTTCTTCCGTAAATTTAATTCGTAGCGATGAGAAAATATTCTAAAGAAAAAGAAAACAGTGAAACAACGTATTGGCTGCACAAAGCATTGTATGCAAAAATGCTGTTCCTTGCCGTTCTATTCCCTAAAACTGCTCAGTGACTGTGGGTACACAGCAATGTTGAATTCAGTGTCGTTACTAAACAGGGAGACGATTCCTCCCCTGGTCCAAAATATTGTATTGCTGCCAAATTTCAGAAATAGATCTGACCCCAAGCTTCTATGCATAATCTGGTGGTAATGGAGGTGACTGATTCTTCAAGGGGTGTAACATCGTTGCCATATGCCCCTGGTATGCATATTATCTCTGGAACTTTAATTTAATGGACAGATGACCTAGATGTTTCACCCCTTATAACTACAATCACCACCACCTATCATCAATTAGCTCACGAAATTTAGCATGACAGAAACCAACCAAGTTGGTTGTAGTGATTCAGTTGTACCATTTTAAATTAGTACCTACGGCAATAGCGTAATATTGTGTGCGATCGATTTCCCGATCAATTATCACGTTCAAATAATGAACATGTATTCAGGACGTTTTCGAAGGAAATACTTTGAGCAAAATAATCAAAATAATACAGTTAATTCACAAAACTGCTATTTCTAGCAGGCAAATGAATATATTTATCTATTTATTTATTTAACTATCTTTATTTATTTATTTATTTATTTATTTATTTATTTATTTATTTATTGTCCTTGTAAGGCTACATGGCCTTCACCTACATAGAACCAACACGTACACAACACATTTTTTCAATTAAATCTTAAATATAGTACCTAACTGTAATTATTATTATTATAATTATTATTATCATTATCATTATTATTACTGTTATTATTATAGCATACATATTGTACTTACCGTGTAAGTGAAGATCACCTACTTTGAGTGAAATAAGGAATGTAATAAATAAATAAATTAATTAATAAAACGTGTGTACAGTATCGGTCACCGTTCCTCTACATCGGAAGCGTGTGGGGAAATCGGCGAAGACGCCGCGCGCCGTGACTTGTTTCGTATAGTCTACCAATGCTACAGTAAAGTGAGGCGGACTGCATATTCCCTCGGAGCTTGTTGTATCTATAAACACTTGCAGCATATTCTCATCCACTATTCTCAATCGTTCCTTCATTCCGTTCTACGGACAGTTGCCAGGGGAATCTTCAAAACCAACTCTGGAATATGTGTAAGCCTCTGAATCCATGTATGTAAGAAAACCCTGAATTAAAATTTCTAATTTTAAGTGAAATGAACTATGCCACGGATTGCAACTAGGCTACTGTTGACTTGGATATCTTTCACTGTAAATATCCGAGCCTTGAGATTAACGTACAGTAACGAAGCTCTTTAAAATACATAAGAATCAGTCTTACACACCACAATTAGTGATATTTACACACTCTATGTTCTCTCCAAGATTGGCTTCACAGCTGGAGTCTACAAGGATTCATTTCACGTATTAAGTCTACTAACCCTGGCACCATACACTCACTGTGAATGTTATTTCGTTATGGTTTGGTTATGGTGACCTTACAACCATATATTGTCCTGACTTCGCTTTGATCTCTACATGCTTTCAGTAGGCATCTTTCCCTCTAGGCCTACTTGAATGTCACAACGTGTGTTTTGGTTATTAAGTTCCCCGGTGTAAGGCCAATGATTAAATTTTGTTATTTGAGCCAGTTTGACCATGAAGGGTTCAGTTGACTGAGTGTGAAACGGATCACCTAGAAAGTGATGAACAACTTTTAAGATAATTATGCAGCTCTGTGCCTAATGCCACTGATGAACAGGCTATTGAACTCTTTAATTTATTTTACTTTCAATTATTTTGGTTCTTCGCTAATTTGCAAATTGGTTTTAAGGTATTGCGAGGGAGCCATTCCATTGGCTTCATGCTTCTTTAAATAATAAATTGTACATTGTAAGTCCAAATGCGTGAAGTTTGTGTTTTTATGTGGAGTACTCAGTGCCCCAGTGCAGGGTACGTGTTGCTAAAATCAAGTTTATGGTTCTAGTATTAATGAAATGCTTGATATCAGAACAGAACACCATTACTGAGAAATCACACACAAGTAAGAGACTACAAAAAAGGCCATATCAGTGATTCCAACTGTCTTTACAGGTGATAACAAGAGTATGAAATATGATGGTGATGCTTAAGCTGGAGTAAAGAAATACTAATATTTGACAGTATAATTCACGTTCACAAAATGACCAAAATGTTCTGCAAACATCTGCGCCTTTAGGCTGATACGAAATACGGACCACCTTTGTATTATGCTGGACCCATACTCTGCAGTATGATGAAGGGCAGGTCCGTGTACGTGGTGTACCGTAGAAAATACGGTAAGACATTTCCATGTCCCACAACCGCAGATGGGATAATTCGGGTGGAAGAAGACAAGAACAACTAAATATTACAAACACGCATTTTAATTTTTTTTAAACAGGGTGAAAGATATTTACTAGCACTCAAAATAAAAATATTAGAGCTGGAACACGATCTGGAGAAATCCAAATGTGTCTGAGATTACCCATGCGACAGAATTAGAAATAATACTCATCAGATAAACTTTACTCGGAGACAAGTCTCACACAGAGCTAAGCCGTCTTCCGTAAAAGCAAGAATTCCTTAACACCCGTTAAAACACAAACGCCATCCGTGAAGACAAAAGACATCTAACCATATCCAAGGAACGACACCGACTTCTCCCATAAGGGAAGCGTGTCAAAACGTTGCTCAACAATGACCATCTCGGATTTGCGAGACGAACAAAAAAAGGAAGTTGTTGTTGTGGCTTCTTAATCCATATTACGGCTTGGGAAAACTTTGGTAATCAGCACCGTGTACTTAGATGTGTGTTGAATTTGTCTCATATAATCTGTGTTTCTGTGGTGAATTGAATATTATTTTAACTGAAATTATTAGGTTGGGGATTGGGTAGGTGCCCCGGGACTTGAAATAAGGTACGACCCCGGCATTTGCCTAGAGGGAGTGTGAAGAAACAATATTCAGGATAGCCGTTGTCAAACCGGGATTCAAACCTGCGATCCCCGGACTTCCCCATTGTGGTCGTGATGAGTGATTTAATGCACACGACTACGTGACAGAGTAGAAAATGAAGACTGAAGCGAAGTGAATATTGCGTGCAAAGTTACCTGTAGAGTTAGTTAGTTATAGTTGTTTTAAGGGGCGGAGCTACGAGGTCATCTGCTCCTACCTGAAGAGTCATCTATACACAAAGGGCAAAAATAAACCATATGAGGTTTGCATTTCCTACCACTATAGGGTCTGAAAAATTATGTATTTTAACACAGAATCAATAACAGTGAACTAGTATTAACTGCGATATTTTGGTGACCGCGATTAAATAGCAAGACTATTAACTGCAATATTTCGGTGACCACGAGTAAATAAAATGACTATTAACTGCGATATTTCGGCGACCGTGAGTAAATAACAAGAATAATAACTGCAATATTTCGGTGATCGCTAGTAAATAACAAGAAAGTTAACTGCGATATTTCGGCGACCATGAGTAAATAGCAAGACTATTAACTGCGATATTTCGCCGACCGTGAGTAAATAGCAAGAGTATTAACTGCGATATTTCGGTGACCGCTAGTAAATAACAAGAATGTTAACTGCGATATTTCGGTGACCGCTAGTAAATAACAAGAATGTTAACTGCGATATTTCGGCAGCCGTGAGTAAACAGCAAGAGTATTAACTGCGATATTTCGACGGCCGTTAGTAAATAGCAAGAGTATTAACTGCGATAGGCCGGCCCCATGGTGTTGGGGTAGCACGCCTGCCTCTCACCCGGAGGCCCCGGGTTCGATTCCCGGCTCCGTCAGGGATTTTAGAAACTAACGTGAGGGCTGGAACGGGGTGCACTCAGCCTCGTGAGAACAATTGAGTAGCTGCCTGACAGCGAGGCAGCGCCTCAATCAAGAAAACCAAGATTAACGGCTGAGGGGACCTGATGCACTGAACAAGTGTCACCCCAATATATGCAGGTCAATTGGCTGGGCAGCGGTCGCTTGGTAAGCCTAGGCCCTTCGTGGGCTGTAGTGCAAGGGGTTTTATTAACTGCGATATGTTGGCAACCGTGAGTAAATAGCAAGAGTATTAACTCCGATATTTCGGCGACCACGAGTAAATATAACAAACACAAACACAAACCGTGAGTAAATAGCAAGAGTATTAAGTGCGGTATTTCGGTGGCCGCGAATATATAGCAAGAGTATTAACTGTGATATGTCGGTGACCGCGAGTAAATAGCAAGAGTATTGACTGCGTTGTTTCAACAACCGCGAGTAAATAGCTAGGGCAAGAACTGCGATCCTTCAGATACCGCGAGTAAAGAGCAAGAGTATTGACTGTGATATGTCGGTGACCGCGAGTAAATAGCAAGAGTATTGACTGCGTTATTTCAACAACCGCGAGTAAATAGCTAGAGTAGAAACTGCGATATTTCAGTGACTGCGAGTAAAAAGCAAGAGTAGGAACTGCGATGTTTAGCCGACCACGACTATATAGCTAGAGTAAGAACTGCGATGTTCAGCCGACCACGACTATATAGCTAGAGTAAGAACTGCGATGTTGAGCCGACCACGACTATATAGCTAGAGTAAGAACTGCGTTGTTTAGGCGACCACGACTATATAGCTAGAGTGAGAACTGCGATGTTTAGCGGACCACGACTATATAGCTAGAGTAAGAACTGCGATGTTGAGCCGATCACGACTATATAGCTAGAGTAAGAACTGCGATGTTTAGCCGACCACGACTATATAGCTAGAGTAAGAACTGCGATGTTTAGGCGACCGCGAGTAAATAGCTAGAGAATTAACTGCGATATTTCGGCAACCGCATCTAAGTATCATGAGTATTGCGATATTTCAGTAACCACGAAAAAGTGGCTTGAGTAGGAACTGTGATGTTCCAGTGACCACGAATGAATAGCGAAAGTACGAATCGCAATGTCTCTGCGACCGTCAGTAAATAGGGAAAGTACGAATCGCGATGTTTCTGAGACCACGATAAATTAGTGAGAGTAGGAATCGAGATCGTTTGAGGACGGCAAGTTAATAGCAAGAATGAGTATCGGGATGTATTTGCGATCGGGAACTATGATGTTTTTGCGATTGGGAGCAAACAGCAAGAGTAGGAAATGCGATGTTTCGGCGATCGCGAGCAAACATCAAAAGAAGGAAGCACGAAGTTTCGTTGCGATTAAATAAAACTTGATAATTATCCGAAAGTTTTCACCTACACATGAAAACACAACGTACAACATTTCTCAATAAATCTTCAGAAAACTAAAAGGACTTTGAACAAATCTAATTTTTACTGTTAAAAGTTATTTGTAGTTTTAGTTTATTACAATGCAAGCTGTAATCGTTAATGGTGTAGTATAATAATACCATGTGTTGTATTGAAATATTTTGTTTGTTAAGGCAAACAGTGATTGCATGAAACTGATCGTTGTACTCACTGGTCATAGTGCTCGCATGTATAAACACAAGACACCAATTTTCGTAAATAAAAACTCAAAACATCATCCTTTGAATTGTATATTAATAAATTTAAAAAATGAAACCATTTTCAATCATCTCTACCCCAAAGGAAAAGATTGGAAAAGAAAAACCTTGACAGATATGCTGCATAACAAGTTCAACGACTATATTTATTATATATTTTATACATACTGTGAATTACATAATAAGTGCCATATAGTGATATAATAATATATGAGCCTCCATTGCTAAAATTAATGGATTACATTCCTAATCACAGCATGGATTGTAAACTCACTATTTCACACGTCTGGCATGTAGGCCTACTCAACACGATCATTTCTGTCAATAATGTGTTCGCAAAATCCAGTTCTTTGATTATATTTCAAATTTTCATTATTTCCTGCAGCTTAATTGAGGCAATATTTTGAGCCATTCTCAAACTGGTAGCAGAGTTATGTGTCTAATCTACAAAATGTTAAAAATGTCACATGTTTAGAATTTGTGAATAATTACATCGGAAAATCCTACATTTCACATTTAGAATTATCAATTTAGCATTCTGTAGCATCTACGATCTTCATACACCCTAGTCGAAATTAATATGATCAAGAACTTAAATTTCATTACTTGATATTCCCAGCACTGCTAATCGATTTGTGTTTAACCTATTTCTGCTAATATGTTCATTCAAATATACAAAGTATTAGTAAAGATTGCTTTATTTAAATTATAGTGATTCGTTAATCAAACAATTTCCTGGAATAAATTGTCATATTCACATTAATATCCACAAGGGATTATTTAGCATATTGCACTCAGTAATTGGGATAAAAATAATGTACCTCAACAATATTACATTGATTTGCATATTATTTACCAAATAGTGCAGAAATTTAAAATAGAATAACGTATACATCCAAAAATGCAAATTTATACGTAACTGTACGTAATGTGTTTTTCTAATGTGTATACACGTGGATAATATTAATACATAATTTACAACCCCGTATAAAATACAGACTAACCATATAGTTATAACGAGATTCAAACATCAATTAAAGCGCGCTACAATTTGTTGTAGTTTGATAATGTTTGTATATAAATTTAAACCGCAACACAGTGATCAAGATCTGATGATGACCGCTTGATGGTCGAAACGCGTAATCCTAAATCTCCCCATTATAATACTGATGATAACTAACACTTGTAATAGTTTTCAGGAGAGTTATTTATTTATTATTCATATATTATATACATTGTATCCCACCCAGTAAATGGGTAAATTCGTGTTGACTGACTGAAGTTACAACTGACAGTTGACATAAGAATAAGTTCTGTAAGCATTTTGCATTTTGGTCGTTCACAGTGAAAGAAATTCCTTCAGTTGGAAATTTCCAAACACAGCCCTCAGGTAATGTTTGCTAACAAGTAAATTTGTTTTATTATTGTTTCACGAAAATATTCGCCACTTTGTTTTGCAATAATTTAATGTATTAAAATTCAACAATATCGCATTTATCAGATAACAAACAATATCGCATTGATCAGATAACGAACAGTATCGCATTTAGCAGATAACGAACAATATCACATTTTGCAGATAACTAACAATTTCGCACTTTGAGCCATTTTCATATTTTACTGCTAATTAAATGCCACTAATATACACTCATAGTGATATTTTTAAATACCATTAAGGAGCATAACGTGCCGAGATTTGATCAATTGCTATCGTAAATGCTGAAAACCACAAACTCTGCAGATGATCAAATATGAAACAATTATTAATTTCAACATCTAGAGAGGTCAAGAAGGGTGATTGTAAATGCCACAAGATGATTCTTGGTAGTAGGCCCTACTGTATTATCTGTTATTGCCTGCAAAAGGATGATGAGATCATTCATCCTGATTTGTACCCTATAATTACCATTATTAACTCGAAGCATAAAATTTAAAATCATTTTAGCCTATGCATTTTAGCATAGTATGCAAAAAAATCTCAGTACCCCTAATAATCATTTTACCTATTCCCTCTGAACATATAGGATTGATTCATTATCGAACTCATCGATAATATTTCAAATGAAGTGGAATATGCTTCGCCACTGTCAGCCTTTAAACACCGACCCATTAGACATTTAAAGTGATATTTCTGTTTGTATTTATCTGAAACGTGTATTCTTAAAAATTGCCCCATTATAATAGTGATCATAAACTAATACATGTATTATTTTCCAGGAATATTATTAATGTACGTATTTGTGCATTGCACCCCGCTCAGTTATTTTAAACATTCGTGTTGACCGACTGCAGAGTTACAAATAACAGTTTGAATAGGCAAACTTAAAGAATGGCTTCAAATTTTTACATTTTATTAAGGCCATCATTTTCTAATAAACACACATTTAAATACCGTAACCCTGCAGTATTGCAATTGTGTCGTATTTGTAGATTGTAGATTGCTGGTTCGCGTAATTCAGGAGGGGAAAACTGGTTTCGTTCGTCGAGCTAACACATTCCGATCAAAATGAACCAATTAATGGTTTAGTTCAGGGAATTTCTTGGCGGAACAAGATGGAACGGCGTCACAGGACCTCTTCGTGAAGACAAACATTTCATAAGAAAACGTAGCCTACATGGCTCGAATAATGTTTATTATAGGAAATGTCACAATTCTCTCGAGATTCCCGTACTTAAATGTGCACTGCATCAATTGTGAACGTTATGGGAATAAAATAAACTGTTAAATACTGAACGGATGGCAATTACCATTATGTTCCGTGAATCAAAGTTCTTGAATTCTTTTTATTCAATGTTCCTGTGAATGTACGAGCACCTTCAATGAACAGTTTTGATTTAAACAGTACATTAATCTAGATTAGTTAGGCTGGGCTCTTTTATTAAAAACAATAGTTTCCACACACTCGCAATACAAAGGCTATTTCTCCCAGTGAGTGTTAAAAGAGATTTCCTGAGACGAGTCTGTTCATTACTGCAGAAAGGTTCTTCTTGTCACTCAAAGCAATGGCCTGTTTTGTTTGTCATAGAACAGACCTCTCTCAGGAATCTTTCATTCAGCCATATGTGTTAAGTCATGGCTATAACGAGGTATCATTGGGGAAAGAAAACAATGTGTAGAAGTAAGTGCAATGTCATAGGTTCTGAGGTGGTGTTTAAGTTTATAAAACTGTGTTGTGGATGAAAACGATAAGTTATTGTTTCAAGTAATCCTGTATATTAATCTATATACTCAACTTGTGAGTTCGGGCTTCCCATTCTCCAGAGAAATCTCGGGAATAGCCCATTTAAGCAGTTATATAAAATGTATAACTCACCGGGTAATTGAATGTTCTTATGTTAAAGTCAGACCCCGTGAGTGCCTTATTTATGTTTCGAATCAAATACAAGTTTCTACATATGTACGTAGCCTACTTTAAAGAATTTTGAAAAAGAGGAGATGGCCTAGATGTTACGTCCATTCACCACCTCTACCGCCATAGCAATCTACAAAATAAATTATATTAGAGTGATAGGACTGTTTGTAAACACTCGGAAAACACTGCCAAAATCTTTGAACTACTTCCTAAATTATATAGGTCTTTCAAATTCTCGTGTAGATTTACCTCTTTATGTATTCAGAGATTCAAATATTTAGGGACCATTTATATGGCAATTTGCAACTTGATTGTCCATTTGTAAGTTCGTTTGAAATTGTGTTATCTTAGTTTTGTATATGTTACTACGGTAGTTCTTCATATCGACATTTTGAAGATGTTATGCTTCTCTTAGATTCACATTTTGTCTCAAATTTCAATTATATTCTAGTTGATATTTTTACTGTCTATATTTGCGTATCATTTACCATTTTGAATTTGTATTGTATTCTTTGTCTCATAGGCCATCCACGGCAGCTACGCACGCTACCGACCGCCCTTGAAATGTTTTTTCTGTTTTTTCCCACTTTTAACTGTAGGCAAACCCCGGGACTGCACCTTCTAAAGGGCTACGGCTTCTTCCTTCAAACGCGGTGCCCAGTTTCATTCAGCTTCATTCATTTCTCCTCCCGGTAACTCCAATAATAATGTTGGCGTCAGGAAGAGTATCTGGCCGTAAAATCGAATAAGAAATTATATAGTTATATAATTTAAAAAACTAATAAATTAATAAGAAATGACTACTGGATTGCGTTTTAGTATAATAAAATATAATATAATAATAATCATAGTAACAATAATTATTTCTATTATTATTATTATCAACATTATTTTTGTTATTATTATTATTATTATTATTTATAAAAATTATTATTATTATTATTTGAATAAAACTGTATCATTTTTAATATTATTTATAACATAACATTAAGATTTTTGTCCGAGCAGTTACAAAAAGGGTTATTAAGATGTACCTTGGTTGTGCTGGTCCATCACCTGCCTTGCAGAGTCTCTGGAAGTGACTAGACGCTCACCTGCACCAAGAAACATGTGACGTGCGAGACGGAGAAGCAGGTTCCACTAACCCAAATGTAACTTGTTCTGCAGGACAGGTTAGAGCTGTAGCCCTGACCTGCTCGACATAATAGCTGAGATCTATTAACCTACTTACCCACACATTTTACCCCCGAAATTAAACAGAGATGCTTAGGGGATAGCTCACATCCTTTTGTATGGTCCATGAGAGTTGACACCGTGTTACCTGCAGCATCACAAGCAAGTCTATTTCAACAGATGGATATACATTAATTTCTTTATTCAATAAAACTTGCTCTCCTCACCTAGAATGGTTCCTTCATGGGAATCTTGAGATCGTATGCTCTCTTGTTGTAGCGTGAGAAAATTAGTTTCGGGAGTCAGTACTGTAACTTATGTTGAGCTCAGAGAATCAGAATATAGGGTTGCATATAGCACATTGCTCATGATATTGAATGGATTATCAATATTATTGTTACTATTATTGTTATCATCATTATTTTCATGATTATTATTATTATTGTTATTCTTAGTATTGTTACTGTCTGTTTATTGTCGTTTCTATGGGGTTATTAAAGGTTAGTTTCTCTTTATAAGGGTTTGTGCATTAGGCCTAAGTAAGAGTATTATGTACCTGCAACACAATATAATAAATAAAATAAAAATATAAAAGAAGCATGATGTTTGAAGCCATTATCGGT
The DNA here is from genome assembly GCA_946902985.2 of Meconema thalassinum. Taxonomy (NCBI): domain Eukaryota; kingdom Metazoa; phylum Arthropoda; class Insecta; order Orthoptera; family Tettigoniidae; genus Meconema; species Meconema thalassinum. Next base: position 994,498,026 of record OX336389.2, on the reverse strand, counting down.
GTTGACCGACTGAAGAACATCAAATGTAACTTGAATTATATTATGTATAAGGTAACTTACTTCAGCGGAACCGATGGTCGTTCAGTTGTATGAGATTATAACTGCGAATTGTAATATAAACACCACTTAGAAGCACTACATTTTTTGTACTTAGATAATATTTGTATATACTGTAAATTTAAACCTCAACACAACGATCAGTGTCTGATGATGACCACTAGAAAGACGAAACACGTAATCCTCAATTTTCCCCTAAATATTTTTTTCCAGGAGTGTAATTTACTTATTATTATTATTCGTGTATTAGATACATTGTAGCCCCCCCCCAGTCATTGGGCAAATTCTTGTTGACTGACTGCTGAAGAGTTATAACTAACAGTTTGCATAGGCAACACTGAAGGAATAGCTTCAAAACGATACATAAGTTAGCCATAGTATTACTTACTGTAGTTCAATGTCAGAGGAAGCCTGGTGCTGGTGGCAGTGTTTCATATTGTTTTAACGGGCCGAACACTGAGATATTTGCCCCCAGCCTTAGTCTAGCTGAACTTTGAGCAAATTTACTGCCTCAATCAGTACAGAAGTGAAGCACACAGGCACTACTGTTGATATTCTTGCACTGTTCCATCTTCGGTGCTCTTGTATTTGAAGTTGAAAATCGCATTGAAGGTATAAATTAAGTCTTGAGACTCTAAATGCTTGGGATATTTTGAGGGAAAGAATCCAGTTGGGGTCACCCCTCAATAACTCATCATGTGGTTTATGTATGTTATAGTCTTATTACTTTTATGGAAAGCTTTTCAGTCGGTCAACACAAGTTGTACTTAATTACATTAGGCGAGAAAACAAGTATTTAAATGCCCTAAACTGAAAGAAATATTACATGAAACACAGTACAGTATTTATCACTAAAATAACACGCCTTTATATACAAGAACATACTTAATTAGCATGTTTCGATCTTCACACGATCATCATCAGATCCTGATCACATAGGCTCAGATAAGGCACAATGCTTATGTATTACACTTATATACAAATATATAAACAATCATTAGATTACAAAACTTTGCAATATCTTGTGTAACGTGTCAATCTGATTTACAGATATTATTGTTCAGTTGGCCTGAAGCACTTCTGCAGTTGTCACGTTATTATTAACCTGTAATCTATTGATTCTTATTGTGACGATCTTCAGATATGATGCTGTCTACACTATTTTTGAGCCTATTTTCATTTATGAAAAAGAAATAGACTTAAGAGATCACCTTTTGTCCGTGTGTGTGTGTGTGTGAGTGTCTCCTGCTAATAAAATCTAAACGGGCGAAGCGACTTCAATGAAACTCGGTAAGTGCATACTACTACCTCGTCCGACCTTGAACGTGCCTTTCAAATTTTAATATGTTTCACCAAAACCAAACCATCATGGCGGTCGCGCGAAATATTTCACTGGCATTCTTTATCTCAACAACAGTAACATAGATCACCCTGAAATTTTGTACGGTGATAAAGGATACTACTAGAATGTTATCTATGTGGCTTTCATAAACCTGTTAGGTACAAAACGAGCATGGAGGCCAAGCGAAGTCGAAACATTTTAATAGACTTTTCACGCGATTTAACCATCCGAGATCAGTGAAACTTGGTACGGTATATCTTCATACAAGCCTTAATACAGTATACTGACGTCTCAATTAATTGAATTTTGTGAAAACTTGAAAAATTGTGGCCGAGCATATTTTTTGAAATCTCGTTTTCATTTCTCGTGTCCTAAGTAAGACCAGTAGGATATACTGTAGGCTATAGGAAAGTAAGCTATTTCGTTCTTCACGGAACTACTTGTTATTTCTGTATCTATTTCAAACGTTCCTGTTTAAACTAGTGGCCTATTGTAGTGTGGTTAGTTAACGAATACACAAATGATACAATACACTAGAGTTTTGATGTAAACTTATCTGGTATTTTGAATCCTGAATCCTATACTGCGTCCGTCGGTCGGGGCGAGTAGTGTGTGTTAACGGACGCAGTATAGGACTCAGGATTCAAAATACCAGCTACGTTCTATAATAGAACTGAGTAACACTGAAAAACGGCTGCTAAAACTTCAATCTTATTACTTTTGAAACTTGAAGGTGATGTAAATGAAGTTTAACACTGCTAAACTATGCCTGAAAATTTGAGGAATGTCTAATCTAGTTTTCACGAAACGCAGCCACATCACTTGTCTTGTTCTTCAACCCCTTTGTTAGTTTTATTCTCTCGAAATGACCTAAACGTTTGCTTTTACACAAAATGTATCTTTATTTGTGAAGTTATTTTAACAATAAATGTTCGTTCTTGAAGCAAAGATTCGTCTCAACATGATGGATTGCCATTTTACTTTTATTATCCAACCAAAATCATCAATAAGCATATCGTTCTCGAAAGATCTAAGATTTTCTGAAATACCAGTGTTCACTGAATTTGCTTACCAATGGCAGGAATGCACATTTATTTGATGTGATTATCAAGGTACGTTCTCAGAAAAATGGTATACATTAGATATCGTAAAATATTTTATATTTTACCTCGTGGAAATTTTTTGAATTGTTCACCAAGGATCGGCCAATTCTCTTCGCCTTTTGTATGGAGATAATCACCTCGGATGTTCAATAGTCAACTCCATGGTTACTCCTGTTTGTACTACTGGCAACTGAGGAGCACCTACAGATTTATGAACAGGTTTGCAAGTGGAATGACAGACTAGGAGAAATGGTCTTCAACTGAATGCTAAGAGAACTGAGTAAACTGAGTGCGATTGGCAGACAGATGGAACCATTCAGATATATGGGCAAAATGTGCATTATTATAATTATAATAATAATAATAATAATAATAATAATAATAATAATAAAAGTACTTTGATTCTTTGCTGCCCGCCGAGAGTGACAAACTCCCAGACGAAGGAGCATGAGTAAATGCAGCCTAGACGAAGTGGCAGAATACAACTGGAGTTCTCTGTGATCGTATAATACCAACCTATCTGAAATCCAAGGTTTACAGGACTGTTTTTCATCGGCCACTCCGAGGGCTGGCCAGCAACAGTGAAACAGTCTAACAAGTACTTTACGCCGTTGAGAATGCGCATGCTTCTATGGTCACTTGGCCTACCTCGGCTAGACCTTGTCAGGAATATGGACATCCTGAAAATCATGGGAGTTGCCCCGAACACAGACAATAGGCCCAACATTACTGGTATTGCCACGTAATACGTCACGAAGGTACATTTGTTTCATCTCAGTCCGTCTTGAAATCGACCACATGGTCGGCCCTAAAGACGCTGGCATGGTCGACAAGAAGACATGCACTATGTTCATCTTGTTACAAACGAAGCACTTGATATAATCAGCTAGTGATTGGCCAGCTGAATAGTGGACCCTACTCCAATTCTGGACAAGCGTTAGGAAGATGGTGACATATCCATGATGGCGAATACACGCAATATACAGTATCATTACTTTGTTACTCATGCGACTTTTTCCGCCAAATGAAGGTTCCTGAGTGCCAGTTTTTCTATATAAAATATAATCAACAAGTTACGTTGGATTACATCAATCCCCAACAAACATTTGCATTCAGGATGCTAAGTATAATGAACAAAAATTCCTCGAATTTCAACGTAATCATATAGAATATTAGGCTCATCCGCCAATTGTAATATACTGACTTATTCGTCATCTAACAAATTGAGAATTTTGTAACTGTTAAAAGGGTGGTGTTGTATAGATTTACTTATTTGAAAGCACAAGATAATTGACTTGATACATTAATGATGGCGACCTTGCCTACTAACATTAAAATCAACAAATTGAAATGTAATTGAGCAATTATCACAAAAACTGCAGAAGAGGAGTCTTGTATTAGAGACGTCAGTGGCACGAATCATAAGACCATCACACTAATTATTATACTCGTCCTCCATCTTGAATGTATATAAGGTAGTGAGATCGAGTAATCACCATCCAATAAACTTAGAATTTCGAAACTTGGCATAGAGCTAGTATGTTTACTTTGATAATGGTACAAATGCGTAGAAATCATAAATTCAAGATGGCGGAAAAGCGTACTTTCAAACATTATAATCCATAAATGAGAAGGTAATTGAACTGTTACCAAGAATCATTGTAAAATAGTATATTAGGAAAGACCCCAGTTTCTTAAGCGACACGGCAATTAACCTTAATATTTGGTGCAGATACCATCTTGATTATACATTAAAAAGAATTAAAATCAATAGCCCGTCCTCTAGTAAACATACAGAACTGGATCTTAGTAAGATGATAGAGAGTCGTGAAAGACATTAAGTATGTGTATGGATGAAATTTATTGATTTAGATTGAATATACCAGTCAATGGTGTTCGTTACACATCAAAATCGATAAGCCAGTACGAAAGTGTGAAATTTTCATGAAATTAGGCAAGTGAGGAGACACAATTTTTTGAAATTACAGTACCTAAGCCGCTAGATTGTTATATTGAACATTATGTAAGACAGCCATCTTGAATGTATAAAATACTAGCCCGTGTTCTGCTGCTGATGAGAGATGCCAGAAGGCTAATTTTGTAATCTTGAGCGACAGCTTAATTTAGGGCCCACATTAAATGCCTGCAAGCAATTTCATGTTTTTGTCACATGCAATAGTGTACAACAATTTAACGTAAGTCGCTTGGTGTTTATTCAAACAGACCTACCCTGAAGGTACCTTTTGAGAATGACCATACATATTATGCACGAATGCCATTTCAAGATTCTGGAACATCCGATAATGCCCAAACAATACAGTGGATAAACACCACTTTATTTGAAGAAGAACCCCGAGGAAGTGTCCAGCAAATTTAGGAACGTTACACGTCTTCGCTAATAGTATACCATTCGTATAGTATACTGTACCTCTCGTAGCGAGTCTTATCATTTTGTAAATATTCCATTAATATACCACAGTACAGTTTGAGACAGGAAGAAAATTTATCACCAGTTTACAGCTCTTTTATTATTATTTGCCTTCTTCACCTGCAGAAATCCGGCTCAAGGATCTAAAAGTGTACATTGAACCTGTGGAGTAATATTTTAGGTGTAGGTAGGAGATTGTTGAATTTGTGATGGATTAGGAATATTCAGATGCGCTCTGAGGAAACGCATGCCTTGTTAGAACAATGTTGTCCCATTGACGTGAACTTAAAAAGAGCGTACAGGCCTATTTTTCCTGCAAGCTACATTTTTGTAAAGTTTCTCTCTAAGTCAGATTTTCGACTAATAAGATTTATCTATGAAATTTTGCTATTGCACTGTATACACACTCTGGTTGTGCACATCTTGTCGGCAGTGTTAAGTAATTGCACCCCTAGAAATATTTGAAATCAGGAATTCGTCAGACACGTCTCTTTCCAATTTTATCAAACATTGCCCATCTTATGTTCAATATATTTAACTCAAGCAGTTTCAGAAAAAGTTCTTTTACTGTATTTTACCCCTAAGAAATAATATTCTGTAAACATTTATTTCTCATACTTTACTATTCTTGCAATGGATCGCTTTAATGCAAAAATCATACCAGTCTTATTAACATACGGACTTGATTTAATTTGGCAAAAACTGACAACCAGAAACATGTCCACGATGGAAAATGTAGAAGTTTTCCATTTAAAAACTGCACTTGTCTTATTCAGGTTCACACCTTCAAGACTGGTTTATGAACTGGCTTATAGATGACTTAAGGCTAAATGTCCCGATACTTTGGTAAGATTATATTTCAACAGATGGCAGCACAGCTGAAGCTGAATTTGTTTATTTATTTTTGTTTCGAATGGGATCTGCGTTCTGAAAACTGCTTTGTACTCCGTATAGTAGCAGAATTGATATCAATTCATTGCTTAATTTTTAATTTCAAAAACAGAAAAGTTGCTGTTTGTTTTTCAAATATCTGATCAAAATTCTAAAGAAAACGGGTAATACAAAAGTTGAGTTTTACTCACTGATTCCAAAGCCGCATCGAAATCCTAAATCGGTTGAATAGAACCGTCGGGATCACTTTGGGAAGTATGTGAATAAAAGTGTTACTGCATTTGCAACAAGGCGCGGCAGTAGAACAAGGTCATGGATAGCGGGTTGTGGAGGGTTGGGGGGAGGTGAGGGGAGCGGAGCTCGAGTTATTTGAGAGAGCGATAACCTTGCCAGACGGTATGGAATTCCCGAGCATCTAGTACAATGTTGCGATTGACTGTGCTGGTTAGTTCTGAAGTATTGTCAAGTTCTGGATATTTCTGATTGATCCTTTGATATTTTACCAGTTCCTAGTTACGACTTCTTGTTTTTAGTTCATCGATCTCATTAATTACTTCCTGTTTAATTTATTTTACCTGAAACAGTATTATTTTTAATGCCCGTTAGGTGTTCTATTTTCGGCACTTTATTTCTTGGACAGTATTTCTGGTAGAATAGATTCTTTTTAGTCAATTTTACCCTGCAGGTTGGTGGTTCCCACCGACTCAGCGAGGGAACTCACCACTACCGCCTTTCCAGGCAGTGTCCTAGAGCTGGGAACACTTGGTCAATCGGATACAACTGGGGAGCTGTGATCAGCACTTCGCCCAGGTGGCCTCACCTGCAAAGCGAACAGGGGCCTCATGAGGGATGGGAAGGGAAAGGAAGATTGGGATTGATAGGCAAGGATGAGGGAAAGAGGCGGCCGTGGCCTTACGAAGTGCGAAACCACGGAAAACATTTCCAGGATGGCTGAGGTGGGAATCGAACCCCCTCTACTCATTTGGACTACCCGAGGCTGAGTAGACCCCGTTCCAGTCCTCATACCACTTTTCAAATTTCGTGGCAGAGCCGGGAATCGAACCCAGGACCTCCAGGGCGGCAGCGAACCCTGCTGACCGCTACACTACGGAGGTAGAATAGATACATGTACATATAGGTAGGCTACGACTGGTGGAGAGCATTACGGTCATCACGTGGAGTTATTTTTTCGTTTTTGTTGAAAAATGGAGCCACCACCAAAACCGATTCAAGGGCGTTCCACTAAATCCCAGGGGAGATTGCGACTAAGTACCAAGAAAAGGAAGCCAGGCCCTAAAAAAAATCTGTAATGCACTGAGCAGTTATGATTTCACTCATATTTTACCTGTAGCCTACAAGTTGGATGACTAAACGTCACCCCGAAATCTGCAGGCTACATGGCTGAACAGCGTAGCAGTTGCTTGGTAGGCCCAAGCCATTCATGGGCTGTCGCGCGACGGGTGTAGTTTGTTCTTTAGTTCTAATACGTAAGTGTAGGAGTACAAAATCACGAACTATTCAGTATCAACTTTTTTCTGAGAAGCAAGTTCGACTTCAAATGAAAACAATGCGTTGTGTTGAAAAATAAAGGCATAGCGATTGTGAAAATGGAAAATTGTTTTCCGGAAATACTGGATTGGATTGGGATCCATAAAGACTGCAAACAGTACTTTTGAACTACCAGCGGGCAAGGTGAAGGTAAACTGCTAACTGCAACCAAAGTTAGGCGTCATTGCTTGCAGTCCCTAATTGCAAAAAGTTCACAGCTAGTATCAAACACCACCAGCAATGCTCCCGAAAATTATATGTCCCTTGTTACAAAATTCACGGGAGGTAAGCAGATCAATCGAGGGAAACGAGGTACCTTCAATCATAGAACCAAAGCTGCCGGGCTGGTCTTTTAGTTTGGGCCATCCTGGCACTATAAAACAATGAAATCAGGTTAGAAAGAAAAAAAACTGCCCCAATAGTGAAGGACACTGCACTCAGCAGAAAGAGAAGAAGGGCAGATTTCCGAAAAAGTTTATTTGCGTCGCGAGAAGGGAAAAGAATGTCCCGACAACAGTCTAATGAAATGAAACGTACTGTCTCACGTGATTATGGAAATCGATCAATGCAGTTGGATTTCGATGAGGTACTGTTGAGAGAGTTTAGTGATGAGAAGATCAAGCAACTAACGCTTCGTGAAGGCCATATACAAAAACTGGAAAAGGAAACAAGAGGCCAAAGGGAAAATGAAAAGTGGCACACAGCTAGAAAGGACAGATTTACGGCATCCAATTTTGGATATGTATGCAAGAGGAAACCTACTTCAAAATGGGCTCCAGTAGCAAAAAACATTCTGTACGGCGAATTTCACTCAAAAGCAATGCAGTATGACTGTGATAATGAGCGAATTGCAAAACGAAATTTAGAGGAGAAATCGGTAGAAAAGTCGAAGAGTGTGGTCTTTTCGTACATAAAACTTATGGGTTTTTAGGTGCCTCCCGAGACGGATTAAGAGGAGACGACGCTATAGTTGAAGTCAAGTGCCTTTATTCTGCACGGAATATGACCATACTGGAAGACTGCAAAAAGCTAAAGGGATTTTGTTTGGCAGAAAGTAAGCTAAAAAAAAGCCCAGATAATGTCAAGAGCAGTGCCTTTCAGAGGAGAACAGATTGATAACTCTCTAGCACTCACATGATTTTTATTTCCAGAACCAGGGCCAGTTGGAAATAACATAGCGGGAAATATGTTATTTTGTGGTATGGACGCCTAAGGACATTCACATAGAAACAATAGGCTAAAGAGGGACGAAAAGTTCTGGAGACAAAAAATGCTTATGTAACTGACAGGATGACCAGATCAATGGATATAAGAGAACCTGAGGTGAAGTAAAATACTGAGTGTGTGTAAATCATGAAACGCTATCTTTGATATGGAAAAAATTGAAGCATTGATTTCAAGAACGGGAAATAATTAGGTATAATATTTTTGTTTGTTTATAGTACGCAGTACTAGTGCCTGTGCTAACAATAGGCAGATGAGAATATCTTAGGAACTGTAATTCTATTATGTACATAATAATTTTGCTCTTGGTATGCATTTTCATAATTTGTTTATTGTAATAAAATGTCCTACATAAATGGAGTTTTATTATTACCTCCATGAAAATTGAAGTAAGTTATAGCGATTGGTCTCACGGAGTAGTTTCAGATCTCACGAAAAAAAGGGGATTAGAGGAAGAAAAGAACCAAAGAACCATACGAATCACCAAAATAAATGTATGTATGTATGTATGTATGTATGTATGTATGTATGTATGTATGTATGTATGTATGTATGTAGGTCTCTGTGCGTGCACATTTGGCCTCTTATGAATTGATAATATCTGGCTCCATTGATTAGAATTTTTCACGGTTTGTGGTCTTGTTTGTTATGTCCAGAAGACGATACCTAGAGTTGGACGTCCGCATCGGATGGCATTTAGAATAGATATTCCCAACAACCCTGAACACGAACATATCTTGTTCATCTTTTTTCTAAAATATCAAGGACGTGCTAACTACATACCAGTCATATCTTTCTATACAGTATTTAATTTGGCATCGAGTGTGACCAGTCGCTGCTCTGTATGGTAAGAATTATGCCCTACAAAGTATTACTAATGTCGGAACAATATGTTTTTTGTTCGGGAGTTTATCCTCAAATAACTCTAAAACAGTTACCTAGAAGTGAATCCAGCGCTGTCAGCATGTATCCTGAGTGTGTTTTCACCGGTTTTTCCACAATCCATCCAGGTAAATGCCGGAATAGTACCGTACGTGAAGTTTCAGGGCACCTGCCCCATCCCTGACTCTAATACAGTTACACACATAATCAACTACACGGGACTGATGATGATGATGATAATAATAATAATAATAATAACAATAATAATTATTATTATTATAATAATAACGTTATTGGCTTTACGTCCCTTTTAACTACTGCGGCTTTTAGAGGTGCCGGGGTGCCGGAATGTTGTCCCGAAGGCTATCTTTAACGTGCCAGTAAATCTAATGACACGGCTCCCTCACATTCGCGCACCCTCAAATGCCAACTGGCTGCACCAGGATTCGATCCTGCAACCTTGGGAACAGCAAGCGAGAACGTTACCGCTCAGCCACGCAGCCAGCCAAAGGTACTGATGACCATGTTGTCCCAAGCCCCTACACTGTATTATCAACAAGAATGATAGAGGAAGTATGAAAGATATCTGTACGAACACATTGTGTCAACGTTACATATTGTGACACTACTACAGTATAATTTTATTGCTCAGATAATGTTCCACGCCTAGGCACTTGTACACGAAACTCGAAAAACTATAATATTTGTGACAAAAGGAAGACAACTCCTTCCTGTCGTCAAATTGTTCCCTTCTCTCTCCGCCCTGTCAGCGTGTTCATCATTTTCTTTGCGCAAGAAATCATGTGGAGCCGCGCCGCCTACCACCCTATTCAAAACAATTCCCAAACTAATGCTGTCGATTCCATTCACCCGATTTTAATTCTGAAAAATGCATTGGAAATAGGAAATAAATCTCCATTTTCGTATTACCAGTTTTTTTTTTCATATTTTAAGCAGAGATATAAAAAACTGTTAGTAACTTTTTTGTTTTTCACATTTTGGAAAATGCATCGAATTAATATCAAGTCAATTGCAGTCTAGTATACATAGTGGTTTTCAGATCGCAAATACGAGCTTTCGTTCAAGAGCAAACTGAAAACAGAAATTGTCTCACTTTGGTGCTGCTACGTGGTGTCAGAATTACAAACTAAAAAACGGGACATTTAGCCTTAAGAGTAAACTCTGAGCTGCAGTCTTCTGAGAAGACAAGGAAACTAAAGGAGAAGAAAGGGATGAAGGGAAAATAGGGACAGAGTTCTTCACAACGGACGCAATGATAGACAAAGGTCGGATGGGACCCAAACAAAAACTCTGCCATGTACTGTCCCAATTGACAGTTTATGGGTAGTGAGCCCGAATTTCTAGTCCGAGATTCAGATTTGAAATATTTCCAAGTTTAACATGGCGTGAATGAGATTTTATCATCGCATCAAATTGACAAAACCTTCAAGCAAGCAGAGTTACGTGACGACTCAAGCTCAAGGCTACGAAAGGATAAGCCAAGCACAGACAATAAAATAAAATAAAATAAAATAAATAAAATGGCTCGTGCAGTCAAAAAGAATTAAAGATTAAGCGTGGATCGGCACGAGGTGATGAGGAAGGCTTTGTGGTCGCATGGCACGATCGCGATATTAACCAATTTACTGTGCCCTTATGAGACGGAGCGGAGAGGCTGGCGTGAAACGATGTTTGAATCGAGCGCGCTGAGGCGAGACCAATGTCGCTACAAGCTGTCACTCTGCCATGTTTTGGCACGAGAATCCGCCAGGAAATGCTGAAGCATAATGTACTTGTTTTTTTTTTTTTTTCACATGTAAGGAAGTGGAAGGTATCAGCACCTTGGAATATCATTTGAGTTATTCTCATATTTATTACATGAAGATTTATTGCATAGAGGAATCACTCTGGAATATTCCACCGCGGGAGCCAATTGCAAGGAAGATATCGCATTACGTAATGTGACTGCGAGAATTGATGTCTGACCTTGGTGTTGTATAAGCGATTTCTTGGATAGACAAGGCATGATTCGCAGGTGATTTGTTTGTGAGTTGCTTTGTCATCACGCTATCGTCATACTGCTGAATTGCTACGCTAGGCTAGGCCTCTGTTATAATTTTCGTAAGTGAAAATACCACGTTACTCTGCGCGCCTGTCTGTAGACATAATCTGCAGCAAAGTTATTTATGTTTGTACCAGTGCGTGAAAAATTAAGTGTTGCCGTGCTCTACAAATTATCATCCATGTGCTTGTGAAAATCTACATATTATGTGAACATTGGAAATTTAATGGCATGTGGACATGGACTTGTTATACTGTACAACAACTGACTGATTATTTGTCAGTCTATAAGTTTCACCCAAGCAAATGATATTAGTGGACTGGAAATATATGTTGAACTGTGAAGTGGTTATGAGCGAGTATGATGTCCAGGACTTATTAAATGTCACGATCAACTCGTAATGAACTTAGTGCTTGAAACAGGCCAGGCATATCTGGAAAGACTATAATTAGCAACGAAATATTTCATTATACTCGAAACAGTCAAATCAATAATCTACTTAAGACTGTGGACTACTCCATTAAAATGCCGAACGTGCATAAGCATATGTGGACGAGTCAAGGACGACAATATAGTAGTATGATGTCACGGCCCAGCTGTTTGAACGTGATGGTCTGCCCGAGGAGGCCGTTGGCGAGGCGACCGATGCGATGCCAAGATCACTGATGGAGTACCGGAAGCAGTGCCTATTCCGGGCATGTTGCTGTGGACGAGGAGAGAGCATTAGGCGAATGCTGGGATACTACCCTTCCCTAGGATGGAGCCATCACGGGTTCGTGGTGCCAGGTTCCAATCCGCACCGTGGCATGATCCTCCGCTACAGAACATCTTTAAGAAGCCTTCCGACTTATTATGTGAATATTACTTTTGTGCCATAAATTTCCTAATATTCCGTTAAACTTTCCAATACGTCGTTGAATTTCTTAATATTCTTTGAATTGCGTCTATTATATCAGGCGAACACTTTGATTTCATTTTCTACTTATACGTGTAGGTGATGTGGATCCTCAAATTTATTATTTTGATATAATCTGATAGTGTGGGATGTCAGACCCCATATTCTTAATCGGTAGCAGGATTAGTGACACCTTAAAGGCATTGACGCTATTTAGAACACGCCTATAATATTAATAATAATTAAATATTTTATTTTCCATAATAATAATAATAATTCTACGTAATTGTGTTGGTTGAACACTGAATTCTAATGAACAATAATTATTTGTAATATTCCAAGATGAAATTATAAATGATCTACAATAAACAATAATGATATTGTTATAAACAAATTGTTTGATAGTGAGGGATCTCATGATCCTTGTGCTATTATAGGATACTATAAACGAAGTATAATGGTTCTACTTATAAGTGGAAAGTGATGGTATTGGGATAACTGTAAAATCCCCGATTCAGTAAGGTTGTTTACTGAGTGTAGCTCAGATGATTTGAGGGTTAGTCCTCTGAGAAAATGGGACTTGTTGCGGGAGTAATAATCCTGCCCCAATTGCTTCGAATATTCAAAATGTAGGTCCAATAACATAGACTTCCACATCAAATGAACTTTATAATGATCATCGAATTATTTATAATGTGTAATGATTAGATTAGATTAGATTAGATTTTTATTAATCCATTTGATCAATTACATGTATACAATAAAATTTTGATATAGGACACGTCAATAATTACATCTATAAAATAAAAGAAATGACAGGTATATATTACTAATACAATAGCTATGTATAACTAATTATACTGACAGATCTTAAGAGATACAATCTTATTGGACAACTATTTACAACTTACCCCATTATTACAATATGAAAACTTAATTCTATAAATACAACAACTTACAGCTATGTATTACAATTAAAATAGAAAAGTAAAATATAATTATAGATTTCATCGTTTCTATACACTAAGGTCAGTAAAAGCAATGGCTCTGCAGATAAGCTTTCAACATTCTTTCGAAGGTTCTTATTTTTGGGACAAATTTTATATACTGGGGTAGTTTATTGTATAATTTAACTCCTGTGTGAAAAGTTCCTTTTTTATATATGCTTGTGTGTGTGTGTGTGTGTGTGTGTGTGTGTGTGTGTGTGAAATATGAATGTTTTGATTTTGTCTTGTGTTATGCCTATGAACACCATTGTTTGTTTCAAGAAAAACGACTTTATTCAATAAATTATTTTTAAAAAACATAATACTTTCAAAGATAGCCTCCGTGGCTTAGGCGGTAGCACGCCGGCCACTCTCCGCTGGGTCCGTGGTTTAAATCCCGGTCACTCCATGTGAGATCTGTGTTGGACAAAACGGAGGCAGACAGGTTTTTCTCCGGGTACTCCGGTTTTCCATGTCAACATTTCATTCCAGCAACACTCTCCACTATCATTTCATGTCATCTGTCATTCATTTAATCATTGTCCCAGAGGAGTGCGTCAGGCCTCGGCAGCCGGCACAGTTCATATCCTCGCCACTAGATGGGGGCTTCATTCATTCCATTCCTGACCCGGTCGGAGACTGAAAGCAGGCTGTGGATTTTCATTTTCTATACGTTCAAAGATATGAATGCAGGGCAGTGGGAAAATATTTAACTCTTTAAACAGAGGTCTGCATGATTCTCTAATGATTACATTTGCCATAATTCTAATCGCCCTCTTTTGTATCCTAAACGTGCTTAGTACATCTGGTGACATACCCTATAATATGACCCCATATCTTAAGTATGAATGGAAATAAGAAAAATAAGTATTTCTTTATGTGTGCATGCTTGTGCAAGTTTTCAAAATACGTAACGCAAAGCACATCGAGTTCAATTTAGTATTCAGATATTGTATACGTTTATTCCATTTCAAGTCATGTTGTATCCATAGTCCTAAAAACTTTGTTTCTGATTTATTTTCAATTTGATGACCATTTAATTTTATATTGGGCTTCGCAGGATTCCTATTCTGTATAGTGTGGAAATTTAGAGATACTGTTTTTTTTAGTTAATGATGAGACGATTATCTTGTGACCATTCGGTTAACTCTTCTGTAACGGAGTCATCAGACTGCTGTAAGACCTGCTTAGTTTGACCTTTTATTACAAGTGTTGTATCGTCCGCAAACAAAATTTCCTTATGAGAACAAAGAAAGAGTAGTGGGCCCAAAACCAATCCCTGGGGTACTCCAAATTTAATAATTCCCTCATTGGACAATGTTTCATTAAGTAATTTGGTTCCAACATCCTTGTGTCTCAAGCTTACTATTTGTTTACGCCTTGTTAAGTAAGACTCTATCCATTTATTAGCTAGACCTCTAATACCATATTGATTTAGTTCTGTAAGGAGGATTTAATGGTCAACAACATCAAATGCTATCGATAAATCCAAGAATAGGCCCGTTGCATGTTCCTTATTGTCAATTAATTTCAGTATACTATTACTACATTCATAAATTGCTGTCTGTGTAGATCTTTCCGTTCTGAATCCATCGTTGTGAGTTTGATAGTATTTCATTTTTTTCTATAAAACTTATCAGTCTCTTATACATGATTTTTTTCCACAATTTTTGCAATACCAGTTGCTAAGGTAATAGGACGATAGTTATCTAATTCATCTTTTGAACCGTTTTTGTGCACTGGAATTACTTTTGATAACTTCAAAATATCCGGGTAAGTTCCTGAGAGAATTGAACTGTTTATTAAGTGCGTAAGTGGATTTATTATATTTTCTGCACATTTCTTTAAAATTGCATCAGAGATGCCATCAATGCCAGCACAGAATTTATTTTTTAGCTCTTTATAACTATTCTTACCTCTTCACTTGTGACATGATTTATAAATAAAGAATCACTGCATATATTTATTTTATTATTAAAATTTAGTGTATTTACCTGTGATTTATTTAATATTTTTTGTGGAATTTCCAGGAAATAGTCATTAAAAGTATTTGCTATTTCCTCTGGATTATTAATCACTTTACTACTGATGGTCAGTGTAATGTTACTTTGTATTTTAGCAGATTGTCCAGTTTCTTTCTTTGTCACGGATAAGATGATTGGGAAATAATGTTATCATTATGCATTTTCTTTGATAGTCTTATTACATTATTTGATATGCTAGAGTATTTTTTGTAGTATAAATTGAATTCAGGTGTTGTATGGTATTGTTTATATAATCTGTGTAGAAATTTCTTTCTTTGACATGAATTTCTAATCCCTGTTGTTATCCAATTGCTAGTTTTGTTATTTTGAATAGTTCTTTGTTTAAAGGGGAATGCTGTTTCAAAATATTGTTTTAGGGTACTGTTAAATGTATTAAATTTATTATTTACATTTTCTAGTTTATAAATTTCTGACCATGTTTCCTTATTTAATAAGTCATTGAAATATGTCACATTTGTTTCAGTGAATGACCTACACTTTGATTTTATTCCATTATCATTATTATTGATTGTTTCGGGTACTTCAAAACTCAGTATTTGTCCATGGTGGTCACTAAAACCCGGACAATAGACTTCTATTGAATGGTGATATTTATCTTTATTTATAAAAAAAAATGATCAGGAGTGGTTTTACTAAATTTTGATATTCTTGTTGGGGTATTTACTGTAAGTTTCAGTCCATAGGAAATTAGTAACTGTGTTAATAATTCACAATTTCTATCACATTTTAAGACATCCACATTTACATCCCCACAAATTATTATATCGAAATTTACTTTGCTCATGTTATTGAGTAACAATTATAATTTGTCTATAAATACACGAAAATTTCCTGACGGAGAACGGTATACGCATACTATTATTAACTTAAACT
This sequence comes from Meconema thalassinum, assembly GCA_946902985.2. Taxonomy (NCBI): domain Eukaryota; kingdom Metazoa; phylum Arthropoda; class Insecta; order Orthoptera; family Tettigoniidae; genus Meconema; species Meconema thalassinum. The sequence continues at coordinate 994,481,690 of OX336389.2, read as the reverse complement.
GCTGTATCTTTATGGCAGAGAATTCAAAATCCTGTTCCATAATTAGATAATCATAAGCTGTTAACTGTTCATGATCTAAATTATTTCTTAAGAAAATACAAGTACCACCATGGCTAATATTAGATCTAGAGTATTTAGTAGCTAGTATAAACCCTGGGAATTGAATTAATTCGAGTTGTTCCTCTTTCAGCCAATGTTCTGAAATACATAGTGCTGAGATGCCTTTGTGTTCATTTTTAAGCATTACATTTGTGTAATCAATTTTATTATAGAGAGACTGAACATTCTGGTGGTAAATTTTGAATTTGTTACTTTTGCAAGCTTGTGTTGGTGATTTATTTACATTACTATTATCTTAATTGTTATTATTATTGTTGCTAGACAAATCCGAAATACCACTGTTGCACTCAGTTAAATTTGACATCAAAAGATCTGAATGCCAAACCTCACGTTTGGCTTCTTTTACCAGTTTCCCTGCTACCACTCTGAAGATATTACTGTTGAACTATTCTTACCATTTGAATTTACAATTTTGCAGATTTCATCACTAAGATACTCTTTTCCTAACATATTTAAGTGTAGACCATGCCGAGTGTGGAACTTCCTGTCTAATTTACATACATCTATAATTTGGACATTTGGAAAACTCTTACAAATTTTATATTTTTTTCCATTTGTAGCCTCTATTTCTACATTTACACACGATTTGGGAATTAAGTTATATCTCTGCGGAATGTTTACAATAATGACATTTGTGTTACGCATGGACGTCATGTCAAAAGGTAGGCTATTGCCAATTCTTGTGATGACTTGTTTATGACTTGTGTTCTAGTGTTCTTAATCCACTAGGTAAAGTGTCGAGTTATGAAAAGTACAGCCATGTGTTACAAGTTACATTAGGAAATGCATAAAAATTATTATTATTATTATCACATTTATAATTTCGTCGAAAACTTTTGTGTGTCAAACCATGGGTAGTGTCATGTGTCAGGTCTATTAAATGTAATATGCTCTGTCAATAAGTGCCATTTCCAAGGTCAATTATGAATTACGTACTCATGATCAATTACGTCATAAAAAGCATTGAATCGTGTGTGAAACAACTTCGAAATCATGTCAATAATGTAAATATTAGAGTATAGGACAGTGATAGGTAGCATCCACTAATTCAGGTTTATATTTTTCGTGTCATAGATGATTGTGCAACCTAGCCTGTATAGATTAAAATAATATTATTTGTTACGCATCAACCATAGTCAACCAAATGAACTCGATCAAGAATGGACTATTGTTTTTGTTAGTTGAGATGCACAATCAAAAGCTCACCGCTGTGCATTTATTCAGTAGCACAGGGAAGTGATTATTATTATTATCGCTTTTTCACTTGTTGCTGTCAGGCAGTTCTTCTTTGAGAATAAATTGGTGAATTGATTTTATTTTATATGTCTGCGTTCTCACTTCATGTTTGTGTTGTATATTTGTTCCTTATATCCTTTACGGGGAGCACGAGGGCAGTGTGTAGTAATTATCTAGTCAAACCCAGGACGCCCTGAAACCTGATCTCGTGCTCACACTGTACTCATGTTACCTTGCATGTGATCGCCTGTCCATCTCAGGTGGACAGACGGGCACATTACAAAGTTAAACGAAGTCGGTAATCAGAGTAATATTATTGCTACAGAGGTACCAGAAGAGATGTGATTACACTTAGAATAAAGGGAATTTCTAGACGAACATTGTGATGAATTTGGATTGTTAAGATTGGAAGTATTTGAGAAAATATCACGATTTTCACGAAGCATGAGCGCCAAATGTATTTCGTGAGGAAATGCACCATTTCAGGAGGAGCTATTTACTCTGGTCCTTGAAAGGAGCAAGACGCTCTGTCGTATTCGAGTCCAGGCACGGTCCTGTGTAATAATTGTTGACGGCGATCGAGGGTGCAACGACGGTCATGCTTTGAGGGAAGACGAACTAAGCTCGTGTGGACTTGTAATATTTTTCAGCTCTGTGAAGTGCAACGTAAGTCCAGATTGGGGACTTAGTTATTTTCCACTATGGAATCTGCTATGGAAGACGAGTGAAATAATTGAACTTAGTCAATTTGAGTTCGTAGTTGAAGTGAGCATTTGAACCTTTTAGAAGGCGAGATATTACGAATATTACTCAGAATTGCAACCATATTCTTCCACGAGGGATTTTCATTAAAATATCCCAAGAATATTATAACGCCGATTTTTAATAATTCTTCAAAAATGAATTTCATTACTGCTATATTGGAAGCAATCTTCGACATTGAGATGGAAGTTGAGATGAACGAGTAAATATGCAACAGGGAACTCTACAATTTGAGTATGGAAAGATCTATGGTAACCATCTAACAGCAACTACACGTATGTAAAGATCTGGAGTAACTTAAAACTACCCAATACTAATCGAAATTCAACAGTAAAATTAATTCATGAAAATACTCTCGATTAAATTCAACTTCACAATGACTTCAAGAACATCTAGAGGCAACAGCAAGAAAGAATAAGATGGTTTGAACAAGATTAGACCCAGTTAACAATCCCAGTTCGATTCCAGAACTAGAACAATGCGAAGGCGATGCCAGTTCGAGTCCAGGACGAGGCAGAAGAGACGCAGTTCAGAGGGCTGGAGAGAACGAGGCGATACCATGAGAAGACATCAGAACGAGCACCGGTTTATCATTCCGATATATTTATTCCATCAGCTGTTGAAGACATCGAAAGGTAGAACTGAATTATTCATGTAGAAGTTTGTAGAATATTTAGAATTTCCACGAGAAACCTTTTTCAATGTTTTTATTAATTTGTTGATTTGAGATTTAATATTTGGACGTCGTAAATATTTTTGAATTTAGATTTGATTTTTATTCTTCAACGAGTGAATTTTTATTGTAGTGGATTTTTATCGTAAAGCTAGATTTGTTGTGCGATTAAATATTTCGTTAATATTGTGATGAGAGATGTGCGTAACTCGATCGTATTTTTGTAGGATGATTAGTATTATTTTAGAAGGAGTGTGCAAGATTTGATTTGATTGTTGGTTCTTGTTTGAACATTAACGTAATGTGAGATAGACATTGTTTGACAGCATTGTCGAATTTAAACGGAAGTAATTGATATGTCTTGAGTATCAGACGATAACAGCTGATCGCTTAATATTACGTAGAAATCAGTTTGGAATGTGACAGAGACTCAATAAGGGTCTTGTTAAGTATTGAAACGAATTGTAAGGACTATATTTGTTCCAATGGAATACTTAAAGCATTTTTAGTGGAGAATGAAGATATATTAGAATGAAGGAAAGGGAATTTAAGCATTATTGATTGCAACAATTATGAACGACAAGTAAGGAGGTCAGAAATGTATTATTAACTTATAATGATGAATGTGGGGGATTTTAAATTCTTTGAAGTACTGCACGTATGTGAACAAGTCTTACGTAGGAGAGAGATAGTCCGCAGATTTTTAATTGTTTGAAGAACGCATTGTTGTATTGTTGGAGCACGAAATAGGAGATTTTGAAATTTGAAAGTGGATTCCAATTGCTCATGTTGACGTTGGGAATATTTTTAACAGAGTTAATAAGTGGAAAGTTGTTGTTTTGAATTGTCGTGCCAGCTTAAAGGAGAAGCAATATTTTGGAACTGAATCTTGTGGAGATCAGTTGTGTTACGTTGTTGTAGGCCTATGCGAAGATTTAATCCACATGTGTGTAATGTATGAGAAGGCTGTATAAGTTGAAAATGCGTTAATTTGATGTTTAAAAGCGACTATAGAAGGTCGTGTATCGTTGGAAAACGCACGAATGAGGAAATTTCATTGAAGCAATATTTCATTGTCATTATAATCATTTTATTAAACCTGATGTAGAATTTTAAAGCATGAGCTAGGCTTTGTTAAACGGCTATGACTATCATTATTATGACATAAATAAGCAAGGTAATTGGAGGAGTTGGTTCTCTTTTTCGAAAGTTCCTGTATTTTAAGTATTTAAAAGATGAGTTATGGTAGCGGAACTCCCAGACAGACAATGCTACGAGATAGATAATCTACTAGTGTCGTAGATAAGTTGTTAATATAAAAATGAGATCGGTAACAATATCAGCTGATCGTTATCCAATTTGCAGTCATGTAAATACATTTTAATACTAGATAGAACGGAGTTTTGTTATGTATAGCGTAAAATCAGTATTGTATTAAGCTTTGTTGAACCGCATTTATGGCAATATATAAATTTAGGATTTTGTTTATTTATAAACTCCGAAGGTTTTTTTGAAATGCAGATGGCATTTAGAAGAGTGGATTCTTCACATTTATTTTTATTTTTATAGTGAAGCTAAAGATTAATTTATCCAGTTATTCAAATGTTGATGTTGTTTGAGGACGTGAGTTTCCAAGTTGAAATCAATTTTTGGAATGCCTTATTAATAAATCGTAGGACACGAGAGCTTCGTTTGTCCGCCGTTTTTATAGAAACCAAGCGTTATTGATGCTATGGAATTCAGGATAGGCGCCCATTTTTTAAATCACATTTGCCCCAAGAAGTGAAAGTTCCTCACTCTACCATTTGTGGATTTAGTCTGAATTCCGTAGTGTAACGTCATTGAAAGGAAAACCTATGTCTCCCGACATTTCTTTCAGTGGTTTATCTAGCTGGGGCCACGAAAAAGCTGCGCTCCGTCCATCTGGATACTGGTAGGTGGTTTTAAAAGGGCACAGTACCATCACAAAATCTGTGTAAAGACTCATTTTCACGAACCAGATGAGACTTGTGTATGCAGTTTATGTCTCTCAGTGTGTTAAAGAAGATCTCCTTTACAGAGTGCGGTGAATTGTAAATCTTAAACAGTGTTTTTAAATGTATCGTTTGTTTTTCTTCTACAATAAATCCAATATTATTATACCTTGCCTATGACTGAAAACAGTTGGAGTGAAATATTTCAGTTGTGTACAACGCTTGAAGGGGCTTCAGACAATTGAATTCCCTGTACAATTGGTGGGTTTCATTTTAGGATATAATTAACCGTTTACCCACAACGTTGGCTTTTAGTTGAGAAGAATTAAGAAGTTCAGTAATTTTATTTAATGGCTGCCATTTTTAATTGGTTAAGTAGTTTTTGCGTGAAGGAAGCATAGTCAAACAGACAGACAACCAGTCAGAATATTATATTTGTACGATATGGTATGAGTAACACTGAATACTCAATATCTAATAAAGCTGTAAGTACGAAGATAAAATTGTCAATATAGTGAACCCTTCAGAATAGCAGTGTTTTATGCAAGAATCTTAGATCACGGGGTCGCGTTCAGTTCATAGTGTGGTGTTTACGTCCGCCAAACTACGTGCTTTTCTGAGGCAAGGGTTATAGGATGAAAACTATAACTAAGAAAGAAAGGAGACAAAACGTAAGATAATAACTAGATTTAATAACTAATTTGTGCATAAAAGAATAAAACAAACAATAATAAACAAATTCCTCCCTGAATTTTCCCTGACAGGAATATTTATCACTTTGAGGAGTCAGATGGATCTCCCCTTTTCTAATAAAATGTGGATCCCAGTTCCACTATCTTGCATGTGAATTTATGTTCGCGTGGTGACTATCTACGAGAAATGAGTACTTGGATGATCATTCGTTCACAACGGGTTAACAGCCACGGTGCTCACGAACAATCATCTCATAAATCAACGTTTATGGATATGGGCATAACATTAATAAAAATCCTTAAATCTAACTCTGACACACATATTACAACTCTACTATTTACAGGCATCTCTCTGAGACCCTTATTAGTGTGGTGACACACTTAACCAAATGAGCTGCCACCATGGCCAGATGCTCAACAACAAGGAAACACAGCGCCGCACGTGACTCACCGGTCACTGACATGGAAAAATAAACAAAGCATAAACCAACAACAACAAGCAACCTGAGTGGTTAAGATTAATTTATATTAACAAAATTGCATGTTAAGGAAACGCTTCGAAGATTATCGTGTTTCGTAGGCAACTCCCATTTATTTAAACAATTTTACCATTGATCAATTTCTCACATTTATATTTATTTTCAAGTAATTGGGAGCCAGACTTGCACTCCACTAATGAGCTCTGCTTGCGAAACTCAGCCAGCCCTTGTGACAACAACTCACCCCTTTCCACAATACCAGTCATGTCCCCCTTCCAGTGTATATAAATAGCCGACCAGCTGAACTGTTATCTCAAGGAATCAACAGCCGCTAACATCTCCTCCAACTCAACAATGGTCAGACAATAATCACATATCCATAATTGTCCTCGCAAGGATACAATATGAATCTGGTACCAAGCTGACAGAAATCAGTCTCTGCTGAAGTTCCCGCTTGTAATACCACAAAATATACTCACAGTACACACATCTGGGACTGACATAACGTCTTTCACACGGGTCTGCTGAATTAGAGCTCGCAAACATTTAACACAATATTTAAAACCTACGATAGAGCTGAGTACTCTACGTCACAAATTACATTGCTCCAAAGGCAATAATCACACTGAATCTGATCAATAATAATTCTCAACAAAGTTTTAAATTACCCTCCAATCTACTATATAATTATATTAATTCAGTCCTACTTCTGAAACACGACATATCTCCGAGAGACGTTTTTAACCGCACTTCGTAACCTAGGCGAACACGGCCGTTCACATAGCTACGTTAGTTAACACAACACAAAGAAAAGAACCTTCCATTAACTACCATTGTGCGAGCTGCTTCCAAACAAAAATGTGTCAGATCAAAACTAAATATACTACATTAATCACACAAGCAAAGTATTTACAAAAAATATGTCCCATAAACCATAAGCTAATTTAATAAATAATAAAATATTATTTTGTACTCATCTCTTGTTGTAGTCACCCGTCAAAGAACATCAGACGCCATTCCCCAACTGTATGGTTCTTTATCTCATAGCAGCCATCTGGACGGACTGTTGAGACTTCCACACTTCTTCTGCATTCATCGATGTCATCCTTGCGCTGATACAAAAATTAGGTTATTATACACTTTATGCCTGACTACTAAATTCGCTTGTTCAGGTACTAAATTCCCTGTCACTGTTCGTTGGCGAATTCTCGACGATACTGTCCCTATAACTATAGTACTATGACTATCTATCACTGAATTTACCACTTTACAATGAATATCTTGTGTCCTCGACACAAATACAAGTCTATCTCTTCAGACGAACAGAATAATAATAGTAATGTCTCCTAGACACACGGAATGAAAGTCCATGTCTTGGCTCTTCGACACACTTATAAATGAACTGGCCCTTGGGTCTAGATGGAGGGGGATTTTATGTAAAAATTTATCGAAGTAATTGTGGTACAGGAATGAAATACATATCACTGAACTCGTAATATTGCACAGGTCACGAATATGCCCATTAATCCTAGAATCGATCGTAGAGATTTTGTCTAGGCGATTTCCCGCGTGAATGCTAGCCGCCGCGTACCCCAGCCGGAGTTGGCGCGCAAGTAGGCATTCTCTTCTCATTGGTTCTCCATTTTTCTGTAATTTGGCGGTTTCTAGTAGATCTTGGCGTCTTGGGAGTGTCTATTTTCTTCATCAGCCAATCACGTTACTGCATCATATTTCTTCTAGGCGCGAATATCACAATGAACATACCAGAACCATGTCTCACCGCGCGTCGCTTCTAAAATTGAGGTAGCCACACCTGTCCTTATGATACATCGCTCTGCTATTTCTTTTCATAGCTCAAGTACTTAGCCTTTTGTTAAACTGATGCAGGTATGTCCCTACTGTCTCCAACAAATGCTTGAAATTTCCTCATCACTGTCTGGCTACTTTCTTGATGCTGGTTGAAATATTTATTAATTGAAGAAAAAAAAAGTAGAATCATTTAACCAACATAGGGTAAAGGGTTCAATAGTAAGTTCGTTTCTGGATCTGATATAAGTAAAATCTCTTGTATCAATATGAACTATACACGCATATTATTTCTCAGGGCGTGATGTTAGTATAGACCTATAACCTAATAAGTAGACGACCCAAATTGTATTGTATCTTGGTGCAGAAAATGAATAGAAGATAAAAACGGCATCATGAATTTACAAACATTAGGCTGCATGTTCTTTGCGGAACATCATTTTGTTACTTCATTTAGGCCTAAGGGGCGTGAGACATATAGGTCATCACCCACGTGTAATGGGGAGGTAATTTGTATCTCGCGATCATGATCCACGGGTCCTCCTTCTTTAAAAGTAGAATCCAAACCACCCAGCGTGATAATTCACTTCGAGAAACTCGCATTAACCAGGAATCGTACGGGGTCCAGGTTGATGAGAGGCAATGAGCCTGACCACATCCTTATTTCACCCCCCAACGTGTATTTGTATGTTGAATTTGTGTGATAATCTGTGTTTCAGTAGTGACTGGTATACGGTAGTACAGTGTTATCACGCTCTAAAAGTGTGGTTGGTAACCCGGGATATGAAACAAGGTGCCAACCTGACATTCGCCAGGATGAAGTCTGGAATGACTTTGGATGGCAATCTTTACCAATCTCCTCGAATGCCTTCCTCAAGACAAATTCGTGAGAAACGGAATGATTTAAGGTGAAAGAAATCCGACAAGGGGTTATGAAGGGTTAGGCCTATGTCCATTTTCTTACTAGTACTTACCCAATTCATTCATTTTAATTCTCCATAACTCCTCCCATGAAGTAGGGTTGTAGAAGGGCATCCGGATGTAACAAAACATTGTCACTTAGAAACTCATCTCATCTCCGATCCACAGAGAGCGGTAGAAATACATATAAATGAACAATTCGAAGTTAACTATTACAAGAACAAAATAGTAAATAACAATGGCTGCGTATGCAATTACGAGAGTTGAACAAATATGTCTATTTAGCAAATTATGTTTTCACTAATAAGTTACTGTAATTATGTGTTTGCATCTGTGTTACTTGTAGTTCCTTTGGAAAGTTTATTCGACAATCTATTCATGACAATACTATAGGGAGTAATATACACAATATTCGACATCTAAATGTTAATGTGAAAATTCTTCTATTTAACCTATTCACACAACTGAATGAAAACATCAAAAGGGAAAGACCAGAAGAATACAAATAAAAAAGTATTAGCAGCCATTTTTAAGTTTTTCCTAATTCTATTATAGAAAGCTTTCAAGTCGGTCAACACAAATTGTGCCCAATCACGAGTACATTGGGTGGGAAGACAAGGACTTAAACGCCCTAACCTGAAAGAAATATGACATGAAGTTGGGCACAATTTGTGTTCACCGACTGAAAATCTTTCTATAATAGAGGAATCCAAATTTAAAAATTAGATTAATAAAATTGTACACGGTCCAAAATTCGATCATTTTCTGAAACTTACTGGGTGTTTGAATTTAAGATGAAAGCAGATCCACTCTTGGTTGGATCATCGAAACAGCAAAATGAAATTCCTCGTCCAACTGAAGTGAAGACCAATGCTTCGTCTTGATTGACATTGCTGAATCTGTGGACTCACACAAGTAAGTTGATACAATGGGTAATAACACGCCCATTGCCTTTCTTCCTAAATTCGGATACTCATTTGGAATCTGCATCCAAATATGTTCAAGAGACTTCGATTTTAATTCATTTCAAAGTGTTCTGCCACTTTAAAGTCTTTTTGTCTCCTCATGTTCTACTGCTGACAAGAGGGTTCTTACGCTCATATTAAATGGACTACGAATCCAGTCATACTCAAGTGAGAGGTCTAGAAATGTATCTTCAAATTGTTGACGAAGGTTTTCGAGATGTGTTACGCCAATCCCACTAATTTTACCAAAATGCAAAACTTTTTCCTGCAGGAATTCATTCAGAAAAGAAACTATGCTACTTGGCCAGCATATTTGAGATACTGAATGATCTTTACGTGTGACTCCAAGGCCGAAATAGCAATATCATCTTTATAGATGAGAAACTGCCTGTTTTCAGGAGAAAACTTAAACTTGGGAAATCACAGATGGAGAAAGATTACGATGATTTTTGAATGAATTCCTGCAGGAAAATTAGTTGAATTTTGGTAAAAATAGTGGAATTGGCGTAACACATCTCGAAAATCTTCGTCAAGAATTCGAAGATAAATTTCTAGACTTTTCACTTGAGTATGACTGCATTCGAAGTCTATTTCTTTATCCAGAAACAGAGTTGCGAGTGTAGGACTGCTGTTGCCGTCCAATTGGAAAAATAACAAATTCATTCTTCAGCTCCACCACACAATGAAGAGCTCTACCACGTGACAACCAACGTGCCTCCTTGTGCAATAGAACCATATCATGCGTAGATCTCGTCTTCTTGGAAATAGTCTAATGATTAAAGCTCTTATTTGTTAACAAAATTTACATCACCAACTGCATGGTTCATCACCTTATTTACTTCCAGTCATAATACTTAAGAAGGCAATGCCTTTCTTTGTATATTCGAGTGTTTGCATTTTACAGAAGAAGTAGCAGCGCTCACTCTTACTTTCAATCCCTTTTTAGTTCCAGTAAATGCCGCCGCTTCTTTGGGACATATACGCACACAGTTTGTCCTTAATAATTGTTGTCAATAAAAAGAGAATTCACAGGAGATATGCGTATTTAGATATTTGACTTTGCCAGTACTCTTCCCTTCCAGAGCTTTACGAAACTGCAAGTCATTGTGCATCACATTTTTATGACACTAGAGCACAAAACAAGAAGCTGTGTATGATTTACGATGCCAGTACTGTAATCAAGCTCCAAGGCGAATTTCGGACTATCATGCAGACGCGTTGGCAATTGACCCTTTTACCTCAAATACTATCGTGTCAATACAACGAGCCACTGTACAGTCTGAGATTGGTATAGCTCCAGACTCTCGCCAAACATTTCTCCATGCATGATAACGCTCATTTTCATGGCTACGGGAAGAGGAAATTTCTCACCAAAGATATGTGGTGATTTGTATTTGTGAACTTCATGAGATACCTCTAAGGATGTTCATGCCGCTTTTATTAGGAAACTGACTTTTCCTTTTAATTGTTGGTCACGACTGTTGAAACATTCCATAGGTTTTAATTACATGGTATGTAAGTGTCTCTTATGTTTCACAGGCTTCATGCTATAGTTGGCAAAAATATGCCAACAAAAACAAATTATCGTCGTTTCTAGTTATTCAAAAGAAAGCTGGTAAAAACTAATTTCAGATATCTACGCACTTTGGTTATGGTTGTAGAATTAGAGTAGCTGATGGGAGCAGAAGTGGATGCGGAAGAAGAATGTGCATTGAATAAATTCGATTTTTTTCTTATTTTCTTATTCACCACTGTGAATCAGTCACTTACCTATGTGTATGACGATAATCTTATCACTTTATTGTTAATCCAATTAAATACTCCATTAAACAAGAACTACTCTTCACTCACTGTCTTTGAACTGACTGCAAAATCCAGGATGAATTGAGTCACCAGTGGTTGAAATATAAGAATATATTTTGCTACTGTTGCAAGGAAGAGGCGTTCAAATGATTAAGTGGTTATTGTCATTAGTGGTTGTTGAAACACATTGGGAAATGTGTTTACGCTGTAGATGGTGGATTCGGATATGAGAAGTTGCTATGTAGAAAATATTGTTCACACCTTTTCTCAGAGTTCTGCTGACAGGATCTTCTGTTGAGTTCTTGTGATAGCAAAAGTTCGTGCCTAATAGTCTTGTATAGCAGTGGTGGAGCTGCCTACCTAGACTCATGGAAATGAAAACTCTGAGATTTGCAATATTTGTCATATCGTTTGTTACATAATTTGAAACGAATATTTCAATCAAAGCCGGTGCCCGCTGTATTATTCTCTGTGCCCCCTTCCCGGTGCCCTCCTCACTTTGAACATAATGACTACGAGCACCCAAGTTGATGTAGGCGTTAAGGTCCCACATATTCTCTAACTGCATAAGATTGGTCTCGCGAGTTAAAGTAACCTCACACGGTTTTGGTCTCGCGAGTGTTGGGTAAAGTTTGGAAAGATGGAGCACAATATTAAAATTGTTTCATAGAAAACATCTCACCTAAAAATAAACTAACATGTATGGGCATTTTTGTGGGTGGACTAATTTTGGTTACAAACATACCATTTTTTTACACCTTTGAATATTTTCTAAGGAAAATACTTTTTTTTGTGACAAATTGATTTTTCATCTTTCCCATCGGGGTGTGTTAGTTGATGCAGCAGTGGGGAGATTTGTTTAATGTAAAAAATCTAACTGGACCCTACTTCTGCGTTCTTTATTCGTCTGCTGTATTTAGCCACATGACGAATAATTTCAGCATGAACTGAGTAAGTTTCATGGAGCAATCTTCCAGTCTGGTAGGGATGAGGTTTCCTGATACAATTTTAATCATTAGATGTAGTCAAATTTAGTCGAATTTTCCATCTTCTGCTCCTACAGACGAGCGAATAACCTTTTCGCCCTCCTCGGTTGATGTCTGATCACATATAAACCACTAACAGGCTGTGACCTGTTTAGTTTATTTTCTTGGGTCACATTCTTTTTACCTACATTATTCTGAGTCGACTTAATTTGACTTTTAGGTTTTCCTCGTGGATGATCTTTGTGTCAATGAGATGAGTAAATGATTGCCTCCTACGCTCTACAATTCTTTGCTTCGTTTGTGGAATTGATAAATTATCCTTCGGCAGCATAGTGTTGTCATCATGCTTGCAGAATCATTAACACTTGTAGGAGGAAGCAGTATCGTGCATTGATGTCGAGAGAACTGGATCATCTTTGGGAGACCTCTTTAGGTGGAGGGAGAGCACTATCAGATATGCTGAAGATATATACAGGAATAGTATTAGAAGAATGATTCAGCATAATTTCAAGTTCGCCGTCTATCCTTTACCGATAATATTCTGCCATCTCACCCTATAAACTCTCGAGCCTACTATCCCGAAACCTTGTGAGGGAAGGTGCAACAACATAGCCCCTCGCAACATGCATAGGAGACATTAGGAACAGCTGATGCAGGAAGAACTTGGCCCGAGTTATGCTAAAGACACCTACATGAACATACATGTGACAAACTGGAGTGATCACACTCACCAGGACTTTTTCTCTAATAAAGAAAGCTTTTCAGTCGGTCAATCGAAATTGTGCCCAATTACATTAGGCGGGAAACAAGTAGTTAACATACCCTACAAACTAACACGCTATTATGTACAAATATCTTTTCTTTTATGAAAACGTTGTCTCAGAAAGAAAATGTTTAACAAAGCACGCTAAATACCACTGACACAACTGTCCCTTACTAATGTTTCCACTCAATGACCTTCACTCATCTAGTCGCACCACAGTTCTCATGGTAGAGGCTGAGCTAACCTTATACTGAGTAATCTCGCACACGTTTGCCATCTCTAGGGAGTCGAAATGAATTTGGGGAAGAAACATCATCACATATATATTCCTAGTGGTCTAACCAACCTGTAAGCCATGCTTCAGTGAAATCAGACGAAGCGCGTATTGCGATACTCTCTTGTCAGTGCTGTCATGATTTTCTGAATACATTTTCGCATTTATCTTACTGTTAGTCGGGGTTCATTCTAAGCAGCCTGCGTAATGTTAACATGACTGAGAATCTTTAAAAGTTGAATTTCTAGCGACTGTTGTTCCGAACTGAACATTTTCGAAAGTAAACCATTGTTATTGCTGTTGCTTCAAAGCATTTTTATAACGTAGATTGGGCTTTGTTTGACATTTTGAAAATGATTGGAATAGAGTACAGGGATAGGAGGGTGATCTACAATCTATACAGAAACCAGACAGCAGTCATTCAAGCTGAAAGACATGAGAGAGAAGCTGGTATTCAGAAAGGTGTAAGGCAAGGCTGCAACTTATCACCTATACTTTTCAATCTTTACATTGAACAAGCAATGAAGGAAATTAGAGAAAAATTTAAAGTGGGAGTGAAGATTCAAGGAGAAATAATTTCAACTCTGAGATTTGCTGATGGCATCGTCATCTTGGCCGATATACCTAAGGATTTGAATGAGTTTTTGAATGGTATGGACTCCGTCTTGAGGAAGGAATTCATGATGAAAATTAATAAATGTAAAACAAAAATATTGGAATGCAGCCGAAATAAATCAGAAACCTCTATGGACATCAAATTGGCTGGTGAAAATCTAAAGGAAGTAGGAGACTTATGTTACTTAAGAAGCTAAATAACCAGTGATGGACGAAGCAAAGTGGATATTGAAAGTAGGTTAGCTCAGGCAAGGAAAGCATTTCTACAGAAAAGGAATCTGTTGACATCGATTATAGATTTTGGTATTAGGAAGTCATTTTTGAAAGCCTTTGTCTGGAGCGTGGCACTCTATGGAAGTGAAACTTGGACTATTGGTGCTGCAGACACGAGGAGAATTGAAGCGCTTGAAATGTGGTGTTACAGGAGAATGATGAAGAGCAGATGGTTAGACAGGGTTACAAACAAAGAGGTATTAAGACTAGTGGGAGAGGAGAGATGTTTCTGGCAACTGCTAATGAAGAGAAGAGATAGGTCGGTAGGACACATACTAAGACACCCAGGAATAGCAAGCTTAATTATGGAAGGACGGTCGAGGACAAGAACTGTAGGGATAGACCAGGGTTATAATATGTAGGGTGTGGTAGCTATGTAGAAATGAAACGATTAGCTCAGGACAGGGAGGTGTGGAGAGCTGCATCAAACAAGTCAAAAGACTGAAGACTCAAACAACAACAAAGTACCGGTACTTTTATTGATGGTGGTTTCTTTTTTTAGGCTTCCTGTGTCATAAAATTAAATCCAGGATTCAATTGTGTACAATTCAGGCTAATTAGTGTTTGTTTATGTTCGACCCTCACTATTATGTGTCAGAAAACTGTATCATAATGATGGTCATTATAACACTCTTTTTCATTATGATACAGTTTCTCCAGCCAATCAGAGCTCGTTCATTGACCAATTAGGTAACGATACCTTCACGCGTGCGCTCAAAATCCAACATGTCGGACATAAACACAACATCGAACTATAATAAATTACCGACATGGAATACGCACCGTCCATATGTTCGCGTAAATAAACTGGCGAATATGAGACAACAAATAGCACTGTACCTTAATATAATTTCTACACAGCGCATTCATTGTCTTCAAACAACTCCAGTGACAATATTACTGAGGGGCGGCAGATGTAAACATATGGCCTGCATATGGCATTGCAAGCACACAGAGCGCATGTGTCGGTCGTCCAGAGATCTTGAAAGACAGAGATATAACACTCAACGCTCGCTCTACGATCACAAAATTCTTGTGGCTGACTATCAACAGATATTTATGAATATTTATGTTAAATCATATAATAAAGTTATAATTATCGTCGAACATAAACAGTCGTATGTAACTCGCCTATAATGGTAATTAAGACACTCGTATGGAAATTATAAAACTCGCATACGCTCGTTTTATAAAAATACTCGTGTTTTAATTATAGCCATTATAGGCTCGTTGCATAATGTACTATTATGTGTTTGATTTGATTTTGTTTTTGTTTAATCGCACTACAGTAAACTGCGATAATGTGTGTTTTAATAGATTTGCTGTTTCTGTGCTAGGTTATAACGATGACCTATAGGCTACTCAGCTAATTTATACCCATTAAAGTGATGAACCCAACAATACACATAATTTCATCACGGAGAAGTAATTGTCTGATGTAATTGAGTATGTCAAATATTGAAGCATTGAAAGTTATTAAATTTCAATTGAATGTTTTTCTGTGAGGTTCAATTATTTTTAGAGAACTTTCAGCAGGAATTATTGACCCACACATAATAACGGTAGATGTTAACTCTTGAAATAGAATATTTTATAAAAGGGTCATATATTAAAATATGATTGAGAATTATCATTTTCCATGCCTTGTTCGGCGATGGTTTGATGCTTTGAGATGTATCTTGAAATTTTGTAATTTTATTGTTATTTTAATATTAAATTGTGTTATATTTACCCATGATATGTGCCACATTATTTCGATTCTTAGAACCTCCAGAAACTTGTAAGATATCTAAAATACATGATCTAATACCAAACCGTACACAACCTGTAGTCCCGACTGAGCAATCAATTTTGAATGGAGTTAATATAAACGGTTACGCTATAGAGAGTAAGAGAAGCAGAGGAAGACTTGGGAAGTGATGGTTAGATTCAGTGCTCAACGATTTCAAGGTAAGAGGTGTAGATGCAAGGGGAGGGCACAGTGGTAACTGCTAATTGGGGATCATGAGTTGCAGACTAGAGTGAACTCTGTATTACAAAACAGTCTTAAATGGAAACGGAATGATAGAATGATTAATTTAAAAAAAAAAAGAAGACGGAGATCCTCAAGAAGTTGTGACCATTAGAGTTGACAGTGATCTCCCTCGAGTAGCTAAATTTAAGTACCTTGGCTCCACTGTCGCTGACAACGGACGACTTATCGATGAGGTCAACGCAGCTAGGTTGAAGTGGCGAACGAGAACAGCCTTCACCTGCGACTGTCGGATGAAAGACCACTTTAAATCCAAGATTTACCAAACTGCCATCCGTCTTTCAATCTCAATGCTATCGAGTATTGGCCCGCTAGAAATACGGTGGGAAGTCGCCTAAGCTTCATTGAGACAAAGAAGCATGGGTTAACAGATGGCATCACTAGACTGGATCAGTATACGGAATCGTTTTGGAGTTGCACCGATCCAGAGTAAAATGCGGGAAAGTCATCGACGCTGGTTTGGGCATGTGATGGTACGGAGGAAAATGCAATGGCTCAGTCAGCATACGCCATGGAAGTCACAGGAAAGAGGTCCAAGGGACGACCAAAGCAGCGATGGGCCGTTACAGTACACAATGACCAGCAGACTGCAAACCATCATCCAGACATGGCTCAAGACTGAAGAAAATGGAGACAGCGGATCACACAGCGGACCCTGCCATTAGGCAGGACAAACGCTAGGAAGAGGAAGAAGAAGAAGAAGACGAATTTATGTACACCGCTGGTAATGTGTACTGAGTCACACACAGTATACTGAGCTTTACAGAAAAAATTAATGAATGTTTACCTGTTTGTTTTCTTTCAACGTTCTTTATTGAAACACCGCGGAGGGCTGGTTTCAATTCCCGGCTCTGCCAAGATATTTAATTCTGGCCTGAGATTTGGAACGGGATACACTCCGCCTCATGAGAAAATCTGAGAAGAGGAGGGTTCGATTCCCACCTCAGTCATCCTGGAAGTGGTTTTCCGTGGTTTCCCACTTCTACTCCAGGCAAAATCCGGGATGGTTCCTAACTGAAAGCCACGGCCGCCTCCTTCCCAATCCTCATCTGAATTACAAGTACACACACTAATAGCCTACAACCATCACAATAACACAGGTTATCATACAAATTCCACACACACCAAAGTATACGGGGCTACATGACCACGTGATCTCAAGGCCCGTTAATTAATCAACAACAACAACTCTTTATGGATAAGTTTCATAAACTTATTTTACGAAAGAACACAAACATAATGTAGGCCTACCTTAGTAATCTAATAACACTTCTAGACTTGGGATTATTCTTATTAAATTATAAGTGTCATTTTTCATCGATATCATGATAGCACACGACTGGCTGCGTGGCTCAGTGATAACGTTCTCGCCTGCTGATCCCAAGATAGCGGGACAAATCCTGGCGCAGGCAGTTGGCATTTGAGGGTGTGCAAATATACTGGCACGTTTAAGATCCCCTTCGGGGGAAAATTCCTGCCCTCCAGCGTCTCTAAAAGGAGAAGTAGTTAAAAGGGACGTAAATCCCCATAACATTATTATAAGTATTACTATTATTATTGTATTGTATGTCTACCCCTTATTATTCCCGTTTTCAAACGGGGTCGGGGATGAGATGCGATGGAAGTATTTGTGGTGATGGTTTTTACGGCCGGATGCCCTTCCTGACGCCAACCTCATGAGATGAGGTAATGAGAGATGAAATGAATGATGGTGAATGAAACTGGGCAAGGATGTGGAAGGAAGCGGCCGTGGCCTGTCAGAAGGTACCGTCCCAGCATTTGCCTGGTGTTGAAAATGGGAAACCACGGAAAACCATTTCAAGGACGGCCGACGGTGAGGCTCGAACCCACGCGTCTACCGAGTCAGCAGGGAGCTTGGCCCCATGACCTAATGCTGTGCTTTAGCCAGCGTAGCCACTACTGTCGGTTATTACTATTATTATTATTATTATCATTATTATACCGACAGCATTGGCTACGTACGCTCTCTAAAGCACAGCGCTAGGTCGATAGACGTGTGGGTTCCAGCCCAACCGTCGGCCGTCCTTGAAATGGTTTTCCGTGGTATCCCCATTTTCAACTCCAGGGAAATGCTGGGACGGTACCTTCTGACAGGCCATGGCCGTTTCCTTCCACACTCTTGCCCAGTTTCAATTATCTTTATCCGTTACATCTCTCATCCCGGTGGGCAGGTCGCCACGGGCGTCAACTAGAGAGACCTGCACTCGGCCTCTCAGGAGGCCACACGACAGAAAAATTATTATTATTATTAATCATGATAGCACACTGCAATTTTAAGCTGATGAAATCACTTATTATGTGTACTGGATATAACATTACACCTCTGACAAGAGCTCATATAAAAAGTAAGGCGTGCAGATATTGGCCTGTTTATGCTATTTATTTACCTTCTAGAAATTGAAGTGAAAAGTACCTTAATCACCTGTCGCCAATTTCTTTGGGGCAGGGAGCTTCTCCTCCTACTGCCTCAATTCTGACCATCAAGCCGACGAACGGTGCCGCTCCGCGGTGCAGCATTTGATTGTCCCTCAGCTTTTCATAAACAGTTTTTACGGTCAGTCCCTGAAGCTATAGGACATATTGGAAGGGGATGTCACGAGCTTACAGCTTCTGAAATTTAAAGCTGATGCCAAGAAAAACAGTCGGTAGTGTACATCACCAATCAATTGACTGCGTGAATGAGCGAGGATGTGAGAGAGCGAATTTGAGCCCGATCGTATGTGGTGAGTAATTGATTAATTGACTGGTTGATTGAATAATTGACAAACAGAGTGACCGTCTGGGTGAGGGACAGCATGTGAGACAGAGGGAATGGAATGGAGATGTAATTACAACTTGTAAACAGCAGGCCTGCAATACAGTATACTGCATACCACCAGTTGTAAGTTGTGTGATGTAGGCTATGTGAGACAGTACATGTCCGAACGGGACATGGTAAATAAGGTATAATAATAGACATAATAATATATTTCTTATATCGTATGGCCTCGGGTGCCGGGTGGAAGCTTTGCTATTTGACGCCCAGAGGGCAGCTTGCATGTCAAATTATGTCGTTCTTTGGAGCGCTATGAAAGTCAAGGAGGTTAGATATCTAAGCTTCTTGACACTAATGCGCTTACTAGTAGAGAAATGGGGAACTTTGTGTTGGCGGAAAATCCCGAGATTAAATTTGCCATTATGAACACGGCCTACTGAATTCAAATGGGTTCTTTAACATGCCAACAACGTATGACATGCGAGCCGTGATTTTTTTCGCCTTTCAAAAATTACTTGCCACGGCCAGGAGCGAACCTGCTACCTTAGGGTTGGTAGTCTGACACAATAACAACTCACCCACCTAGGCAAGCTATAATAATAATAATATGTATCTGAGAATATTGTTGCCTCCGTAGCGTAGCGGTCAGCATGGTTAGCTGGTCCTGGGTTCGATTTGAAAATTGAAAAGTGGTATGAGGACTGGAACGGGGTCTACTCAGCCTCGGGTGGCCCAAATGAGTAGAGGGGGTTCGATTCCCCCTCAGCCATCCTCGAAGTGGTTTTCCGTGGTTTCCCACTTCGTCTTCGGGCAAATGCCGGGATGGTACCTTCTTCAAGGCCACGGCCGCCTCCTTCCCTCTTCCTTGCCTATCCATCCTAACCATCCCTTACCTTCCCTCATGAGGCCCCTGTTCGCTTTGCAGGTGAGGCCGCCTGGGCGAGGTGCCAATCCCACCTCACCAGTTGTATCCCTTCCTATTCGATGTTCCCAGCTCTAGGACACTGCCCGTAGAGGCGGTAGTGGTGAGTTCCCTCGCTGGGTCCGTGGATTCCACCAACCTGGAGGGTAAACGACTACAAAAAAAAATGTATCTGAGAATATTTCTACCAGGACCAAGAAATCATGGACTGAAGAACGGAGGAAGATTTCCAGTGCCCAGATGAGATTTTGAGAGACGAAAACAATATCATTAGTAAAATAAGTCTTATCGTGCTCCCCAGATGGGCATAGCGATATAAAAATAATACTAATAATAATAGTCTACTAATTATAATATTTCCAATAATAATACAGTAATAAAAACAAGAGCTGTGAATAAAATGGAAGGAATTATATTGACTTCCACGGTCAGAAAATCGTCTTGGTTTCTACTGTGTCTGCATAGCACGCAGTTCGCTATACCTGAGGTGTCCAGACATTGCGCAACAGATTAGGCAAAAAAAGACATAGCCTAAGGTTTACTGAAGATTAGGGCATTCATTCACCAGTGATCACACATTTCACAAAATATACAAAATCGTTGGAACTATTTGAGAGATTTACTTGAATAATATCCCTTATGGGCACTTTTCTTGGGCGTCTTGTATAGTAGGAATAAAAAAAATGGTGGTATTAGGGTTTATTATCATTCAATGTTTTTCATATTTTCCAAAACAAACCTCTAAGTACTAGAGGTATAGCAAACACGGGAAACTTTGCATACCTCTTGAAAGTCGAGACTTTATTCTAGAGGATGAACCACCATGTACGTTTATATACACACATGAAAAAAAGTTTTGCATCACCTCGGTTCCAAGAGTTCCGGAACCGTTAAATACAAAGGGAATAGAGATCAACACAAACAACATTTCAGTTCGTTTTATTGCTCATGAGACCCACACATTGCATGTTGTACCATCATACAGCTAGACTTTCAGCATTTGTGGTCCAGATTGCAGTACACACCACTACCTCTAATACCCAGTAGCACGTCCTCTTGCATTGATGCATGCCTGTATTCGCCGTGGCATACTATCCACAAGTTCATCAAGACACTGTTGGTCCAAATTGTCCCACTCCTCAACGACAATTCGGCGTAAATCTCTAAGAGTGGTTGGTGGGTCAAGACGTCCATAAACAGCCCTTTTCAACATATCCCAGGCATGTTCGATAGGGTTCATGTCTGGCGAACATGCTGGCCACTGTAGTCGAGCGATGTCGTTATCTTGAAGGAACGCATTCACAAGATGTGCACGATGAGGTCGAGAATTGTCGTCCATGAAGACAAATGCCTCTCCAATATTCTGCCGATATGGTTGCACTATGGGTCGGAGGATGTCATTCAGGTATCGTAAAGCCGTTTCGGAGCCTTCCATGACCACCAGTGGCGTACGTCGGCCCCACATAATGCCACCCCAAAACATCAGGGAACCACCACCTTGCTGCACTCGCTGGACAGTGTGTCTAAGACGTTCAGCCTGACCAGGGTGCCTCCAAACACGTCTCCGACGATTGTCTGGTTGAAGGCATATGCGACACTCATCGGTGAAGAGAACGTGATGCCAATTCCGTGGGGTCCATTCAGCATGTTGTTGGGCCCATCTGTACCGCGCTGCATGGTGTCGGGGTTGCAAAGTTGGACCTCGCCATGGACGTCGGGAGTGAAGTTGCGCATCATGCAGCCTATTGCGCACAGTTTGAGTTGAAACACGACGTCCTGTGGCTGAACGAAACGCATTATTCAACATGGTGGCATTGCTGTCAGGGTTCCTCCGAGCGGCAATCCGTAAGTAGCGGTCATCCACTACAGTAGTAGCCCTTGGGCGGCCTGAGCGAGGCCTGTCATCGACAGTTCCTGTATCTCTGTACCTCCTCCATGTCCGAACAACATCGCTTTGGTTCACTCTGAGACGCCTGGAAACTTCCCTTGTTGAGAGCCCTTCTTGACACAAAGTAACAATGCGGACGCGATCGAACTGCAGTATTGACCTTCTAGGCATGGTAGAACTACAGACAACATGAGCAGCGTACCTTCGTCCTGGTGGAATGACTGGAACTGATCGGCTGTCGTACCCCCTCCGTCTAATAGGCCCTGCTCATGCATGGTTGTTTACATCTTTGAGCAGTTTTAGTGACATCTATGAACAGTCAAAGGGACTGTATCTTGGATACAATATACACAGTCAACGTCTATATGCCGGAGATCTGGGAACCGAGGTGATGCAAAACTTTTTTTGATGTGTGTAGATGAAATAAAAACTAAGATTTTATTTTTTCAATAAAAATGTTTTGATGTTTTTTCGACTGTGACTCATTCAGTGTTTTATTAAATGTGACCATTAAGGTGCATCCTCGAGCATTATATCAGTTACAGGGTTTATTAATTAAAAATACAATTTTCAGGACAACTCTGAAAGTTCAACATACTTTTTCCATCCTGACTTTCTTATGCATTCACTTGATACATATTCTCACTGACACCCAAATATCTCAAAAACTCTTCGAACTATTCCCATGAAAATAGGTGCACAAAGTGAGGAAGATGTTTCTTGTCATTAGAACCTCAAAATTAGAATAAACTATTTTTGAAGGTTTCTTATAGAATAAGGCCCTTTAATAACAATGAATGTTATAGCAAACAAATCATTAGCGATTATTATCAATCTCAGCCAAATATCAACCACCTATAGATCCCATAGACTGCACCACCTCTAAAGATATACACCGTGAAAGTCAAGCCAGACAATTTATTATTGTTATTATGATTATATTTATTATTATTATTATTATTATTATTATTACTATTTTTATTAGTATTATTATTATTATGATATAGCAGGGTTACCTATTACCTAAGAGACCCCCGTCTCACTCCTCGGCTCTTCAGATATTTACAATATTTAGGCCTATGAAAGAGCCGTGCTTTGCTGCCGATGAGAAAATGGCTGAATGTTAATTTACTAATTTTGAGTGGCAACTGAACTTACTGTACGTCTATATCATATCCCCGAACACATTTCATTTATTTAGATTGACCGATCACGAATATACTGTAGCTTTCAAGGATAATTACCACCATACATTTTATGCAGAAATGTCATATCAAGACCATGACATATCTGATAATTCGCAAACAACAGAGTGGATACCACCATTTTATTTCAAGAAGGAGGATACATAAGAAGGCTTACATCAGATTTAGGAACGCTGAGTGGCTCCGCTGTGGGTATACCATTCGTATCAAATCCCAGCATGGTGTACTTTTTGAATTATATCCCATATTAGAGTTCGATACAGGAATATTATATGAACACAGAACTCTGAATAAACCAACAGAAAGGCAATTTTATTCATCTCTATAAATAAATAGCTATATCAGACGTTCTTTTCAGGGATAGGAAGCAAATAGTTACAATCAGTTTGAAATAATTGTGCTTGACATGCCTACATGCATAATAAAATGTCATGGATGTTTGCATGAACATAGCAACACAGCGGGGAGGTGAGATTTTTTTTTGCCGATCCCCTTGGCTACTCTCATTATTTAGAGTTGTTAAGAATAAGCTTGTATGGGGAATTATATTTAATGGTAGAGCCCCTTTAGTACGGTAAAATTAGGCTTCGAGACGGAAAAAATTAAATGACAACGAATTTCTTCAAAAACATGATCTATAGGACCCCCTGAACATCCCCAGAAAAATCACCAAAATTCGGCTTGGGGAACACCCCTAAATTTTCAAAAAACTTCCGCCATCTTGGATTTTTCAAAAAACTGCTATAACTTATGAACGAAAAGTAGAAATAAGGTGTGGTTTTCGCCAAAAGTTGTGTTTCTACTTTTAGATGTTGTACTTACGATTAACTCTTGATGTTGTACTTAATATTAACAGTCAAGTCGGGGACCGTCTTTAATAATTTTTTTTAAGAAAACGCATGATATCTTAGATTTTTGTAAAAAAAATTATGTAACTGTTGAAAGAAAAGTGAAAAAGGATGCTATTCTGTCTATAAGTTTAGATTAACTTTCCCAACTTGTGTATATCAAATAACTGGATATATACAAAGGGGAACGTCCCTAAATTTGAAAAAAAACACACGCCATAATAAACTCTTATATTGCACAAACAAAATCTAATGCTCATAGCAGAGTATTTACAGTTTTTGGGCATGAACATGTACAATGGATTTACGATGTTCAAAGGTTACAAAAAGTCATTTTAGCTAAAACTGACATTACAAAATATTAGTACTATAAACAACAATACACAAATTGCAGACATTTTACATTGATGATAACATTTATTGGACATTGACACATATTAAGACAACATTCATTTGTTTACAACTCGTCTTCTCTTTGAGGTTTCTTTGGGGGCGATGCTAGACCTCTTTTGTACAGAGACGGCGGCAGCGGCGGCATCATTGGTTTCATTTTCGATTTGCTCCGGGTCATCTTCTTCCTCGTCATCAAAGATAGTGGGTTTGTTCAGGCATGCATCTCCTGCACATACGAGCACATGGTGGTACATTTGAGGCCTCCTCTCCTGCATTCGCAGTTCCTTGTGCAGTCTCCCTTGCATCCATACCTTACCATGTGGAGGAGACGTTCAGGCGCGGGCGGCAACGTAGACTGAATAGGAATGTGCCTTCCACATTCGAGTTTCCATCCCCGATCTTGCGGTGTAAGACGGTTGCCCTTCCAAGCTTGAACCTGGTGGTAGTCGCGCAGACAGTGTTGACGTGCCGCAGCGGAAGAAGGAGGAAGGCTAGAAAGATTAGTGACGAAGTTTGGTGGTTTCTTTCCCACGGTTTGGATGTACTTCTTAAATCGTGCTTTGTCAAGGCCCTCTCCTGGTTTGCCTCCGTAGAGCTTGATGATAAATTCCTGTCCTGAATCAAACAAAACATAGGTAATGTACAGTATACCGACTTCTAGTAGTCAGAGAATTAAAAGATCATACCGGTATTATAAGAAAAAGTACGAAAGAAAATAACTAATTTACCTGCAGCTGCAATTTTATCTTGTGTTACGGTTTCGTCCAGGAAAACAGCGACTGTTTTACGGAGTTGTTGGTCGTTGTGCAGTTCATTGAAGCCTACCAACGGACTCTTGTAATAAAAGGCGGAGGTGGTATCACATCCCATTATTGCGTGGACAAACAGTAAGTGAGCTGTCATTTCTCCGAGACCTTGATGCAGCTCCTTACCACTGTAAATCTTTTGGGAGTTGGTTGAGTTACCCGGAACTAACAAAAAGATGGAATGGTCCGGCTGCGTCAAGGCTGCTATTAAAACAAGAAGATCTGAATCGGTGCCGACTACGACTGCTCTTTCCCCAGATTCGGCCTTTTTTTCCCTTGCATTTTCTACAATCAAAACATCCGCGTCACTGGGTGAATGGAGGACTGGGATGTTTGCTGCCTGAAATGCTGCTCCTAGAAGGTTTACGAAATTCGTTTTGTTGTCAACGTTGGATAAAAACTGTTCTTTTGGTGCAGTCAAAATGTAGGAAGATGTCACTTCTACCCTAGCTGACGACTTTCCGATGCAACGGCGACCATGTGCAGCGTCTTTCGTGCTCGCCTCGTAGCCGTCGAACACTATAATTACACTTCCCCGTAATGCCTTCGTACGTAGTCCTTGTAGGCATTGAGCACATCGACGTAGGTTGCTGGGCGAGGCCAATGCACGCGGTGTATAAGATTGCCACCGTCTAGAACGAACTTGGGGTTACCGGGCATCTGACTGCTCACCTTCCCGACTTGGTCTAACACCAGCACGGAGCCCAACGTTGTCGAACAAAGCTTGGGGATATGGCGCCAACTCGTTCCATAAGCAGTGCCAGTGCCATAACAATTGGTTGGGATTTACAACGACCTGTTCCTTGTTGATCACGAGTGTCTTCTTCATGGCAGCGAAAGTTGTCACTTGATCCTTTCGTTTTAGAGTGACGGTGTCAAATGACATCCCCACAACACTTCTCACCGCCTTTTCGCCCAATTCTTCGGCCAAATCACAATTGACGCTTTCGTCTGCAATTATTCTAGTTGACAGGGAGACGAGATCATTGGATTTCTTAAAGGGAGAATGTTGTTTTAACAACTCAACGAATTTCTTCAAGTCTTTGGAGTCTCGAGACTGCCTGGATGCCAGCAAAGAGACGCGTTGTTCATAGATTTCACTTCTAATTCCTACAAAGGCTTCCACTGCTTCTATCACTTGTAGACTCGCTGGCAAAGTGCGAATCCAACGGGCTACGATTTCACCAGAGATACCTCGACCTTGAGTCAACCCACCGCTGACTTTCATTGATCTCATCAAAACCTGCTCGATGGTCATGTCGGTCCATACCCCACACCAAAATTTATCCGATCGGCGGACAGTGAAAAAGCTTTTCTTGACGAACAACTCAAATTCCTTGTTTGTCAAAGCTGATTCAAGTTGAGCCATGCTCTGAAGATAGATGTGAGCCGCCTTGGCGTAGTGAATTTGTCCTGCGGCATGCAGGCAATTTAGCATTCTTTGAACAGCGGATAGGTGAAGGCTCCAATCTCCGGATCTTTCCGCTCGAACAAAGTCATGAATGATCGCTGTCTGTCGAAAATATTGCAGCCAATGTTTCGAAGTTCGACTTTTTTCTTCCATTTCAGCCATCCACGACGAAACAGCCTGGAGTAGTTCTTCCACCTGGAGAAAGGATTCTTCTGAAGATCCGGTGTTAAAAACCTTTCGTAAGCTAGATGAAGAGTTTCGACGTCGGAGGCAGACAGACGTTTCAGATCCTGGCATGATTCCAAAATCAAATGGCCGATAGCAGCTCGAGAGAGGGAATGGGCACGCAAAGTTCTTGGATATGCGTGACCACCCATCATTTGGACAACTGTGTTTTTAGCAGGGGGCGCGCGCTTTGGACAGCCACAGAGTAGCGAAGCACTCGGTTCGACATCAATCGCGTATGGAAAGCCGGAGACTTGTTTTTATCTGTTCGATTTAGAATTTATCGTAGAAAAAATTGTAGGTTATTAAAAGGTCTATGTACATTCATTCCTGATAACAAACACACCCGTGTTTTAAGAACAGATCCGTTTCTTCCATTACCTTCTTTTTGGAGGACATATTTTTCTCTGACAAATGTGGCGATTTTTCCCCTTATAATGTAATAAAGTTCCCTACTTCCAAAAGATAGTAATATATTATTTAACAAATCAAAAGGAAAACGTAAACACTTGGACAAAAAAAGGCCTTATTTTACGTTTACTTAGTATATCACAATATTTTAAAATATATTCCAAGAAATCAGGCTTCTTTCTTGAAATTAAGGACGTTCCCCATCTTACATACGCAGTAATATAATAAACAGAAGTTCTGAAAGTTAAATTAATTATATGGACGATAACAGCACCTTTTTATTACTTTCAGTTTAGGAGAAAGCTTTCTTTTAAGTAGATAATAAGTGGTTTTTTTTTCAAAATTTAAAGACCGTCCCCGACTTAAATGTGAGTTTTCATAGTACTGTAGGTACAACACCTAGAAGTCGAAACACAACTTTGGGCGAAAACCGCACCTTGTTCCTACTTTTCGTTCATAAATTATAGCAGTTTATTGAAAAATCCAAGATGGCTGGCGTTTTTTGAAAATTTAAGGGTGTTCCCCAATGCCGATTTTTAGCGATTTTTCTGGGGATGTTCAGGGGGTCTTATAGATCATGTTTTTGAAGAAATTCTTTGTCATTTAATTTTTTCCGTATCTGGCCAAATTTTGCCCTATTATGACTGTACTACTTGCCAACCGCCACTGTATAAAAATGCACATGACTATTGTTTTTGTAAGAAAGTGAGTTTTAGTACCTACCTAGGTAGGTACTAGGTATTGTGGGTTCCCTTTCATCATAGAATTGATCGCTAAATCACTATATTGGCTTTATGTTCAAGGAAATCCATGATTTCCTGGCAATTCATTAGAGTTACGAAGAATATGCACATGACCTATCTTGTAGAAACTTGAATTTTAAGATTACTTGATGAGCCCCATTTCAAGATGAGGTCAAACCGTTTACTCTTTATTTTGTTTAATCAAAATTATATTCATGAAAAACTCCAGCTCAATTGGTTATGCAGTATTTTGCTTGAAAGAAATTGCCATGCAAGATATCAAGGTGCGCAACTCTCTACGGGGCATTAACACGCAGACCCATAATTTCACGGACGTGAAGTTACGAAGAAAATGCAGTGACTTTCATATTATTGTAGTTGTCGTTGTTCATTAAATGTTAGTTTCATATGGTGGGCTCCGTTTCATGATAGGATTGGCCATTTTCTCATTATGTTCGTCTTCAGCAGGATGGCAAGTTTAAGGAAAACCTTAATATTCTGAAAATCTATTAGCCTATAGTTGCGAAGAAAATGCGTATGCTTCTTTTTTGTAGAAAATTAAATCTTAAGTCCAAATGTTACGTTTTTTTTTTTCTTTTTCGTGATAAGATTAACTGTTAAACCGCCATTTTTGTTAGCAAATAACACATGAGCAAGTTCAGTAAAACAATGCCACATAGGATAGGTTGCCATTTACAGATATAGTACTGTCATCGTTACTTCCGACTTGACGTCTAAGTGCTCTTCTAGAGCTATCTGGCGGTCAGAAGTGAATTCACAATCACAGGCAGACATTCAATCTATTTGTCGTGATACATAAATTTCAATGGCTGGTTAAAGTGATTTCACTTCTGACAGGTAGATAGCTCTAGCATAGTACTGAAACGTCAAGTCAGAAGTAACGATGGCTTCACTATAGTTGCCTGTATCAAATAGACCTAAGTGTTGGCGGACTGTTAAAACTATATCCATGCAAAATTGCATCTCAAAAGGGTAAGTATTTTTTGCGTGAAACACAAATAGACCAACATCCAGACATATTAGTATGAAGTACGTAGCCTATATGTTATTACCTCATGTCCTAAAATGAAGGTATTGAGACTGACGGTGTCGTTGCGCCAGCTACACGTCCCCCATAACTGGTGAACTATGAGCTGGGTGGCAGTCGTCTGTGGATTCACAAGATCCTCTGGACTCGGCTGGGGGTTAGTTTGTTATTTTTATTATTATTATCATTATTCATCGACATTAACATCATATAGTAATGGTATATTGGCTTTCACGGCCAGTGTATTAAAACTCAGCAATTCTTCTAGGTCTGTGCCGTGTCTTGTGTGGGGTTTTGCCTAGGACACCAAGCTGGCTCATCAGCGGGCTCTTGGTGTCCCTGCCTAGACCCCCACAGGAGTAGGCTACCCCACACAAGACACGGTACAAACCTAGATGAATTGCTGAATCATATAGTAAGTTACTGTACTTTCTCACAATTCAGGTGAGAGGGAATGGGCGATACTGTCGTCTGGTTGTAAATAGAATCCACATTAATATACCCAAATAATCCTGCCTTAATGGTGTGGATGTATTGTGTCGGCAACTGTCAATAAATACGTTTGCTAATATGGCAACATTTTTAGGACAATGACACGTACCTTTCAGAAAATTGAGTATTAAATAGAGTCAAAAGAACGATACTCCACCCATTGATGCAAATCGAGATGCGCACTTAAGGCAGTCACTTACCTGACATTAATCTCATAAGTGCCTTCGAGGCCTACCGATATGCGAAATTGACTATGGCCTTCAGTAAAAACAGGAAGAAACATTACAGTAGTAATAGTAGTGCTATATATAGGCTTGAAACTTCAGACGTCAGTCCCATGCATTGGGGTGTGTTTGTGTGGAATTTGTCTCATAACCTGTGCTATTATGGTGTTTGAACCAATGTGTGTTCTTGCGATTGAGACCAGTATTGGAAAAGACGCAGCTATAGCCTCACGTTAGGTAGTCTCTGATATTTGCCTGGAAAAAGTGTTACCCACGTATTTTCAGTGGCTCTCATGAGGCTAAATGTACAACCATCTTTCCCCACAGACAAGAATGAACATTTTTTCCGAGCCGAGAATCGGACGAGGACCATTGAGATAGGAATATCAATATTTACCCTCTGACCATACAAGGCGGCTGGCAGACACAAAAATATGCAATATGGAGTAGAATTTCTTTGTGAGTTCGATTTATTTCTTCATTTTTATAATGTTATGTTAATGACAATTTTAACATTCAGAGAGTATTAAGGAGGTGCAGGAAGTATACGTTTTCCAGTTATCAAGGGCTCTGAATTAGTATTCTATTAACTAAATCAATGGTTGCACAAAAATTTACAGCATGGTATTACATTCGATTAGTTTCTGAACAACTCGTATTTGAGACTGTTATTTGTAACTCTTCAGTCGGTCAACACAAATTCGACCAATGACTGGGTGGGGTACAATGTAGTTTCCTAATACGTAAATAACACTCCTGGAAAAAGTTATATGTATTCGTTCTTTATCACTTTTTGCACCACTATAATAGTGATAATAAACTAATATATGTATTTTTCCCGGAGTGTTATTTACATATTATACAGAGTGGTTCACCAGTCCCTCATTATTTAATTTTATAAAACCCAACTAACATTACATTTTTCCCGATATTGCTCTGCGCTCTGCCTGTGTGACAGCAATGTAATTGAACCATGGGTCTAGCAAAGTAGAACTGACCATGAAGATTTCCGTGCCAAATTATAAGGACCATTCTACGAACATGTGATTTATTGCTTCCTGAAAGAACACACATACACGTAATACGATCGAATTAATAGGTTACGCTACGTGATCTGTAATAGTAGAAAGCTAAATCAACACCATAAACCATGATTGAGGACTTTGACATGGAAATTTACGTTCGAGGCGGGATGACCACTGAGCGCGCGATATTCACGTTGAAGTTGAGGCTGAATCGGTATAGATCTGGCCTGGCATGCTGGGTGAGAACTGGTTGAATGGTGCTTAGAATTCAGCGGTAGGCATAATTATAATTATAAATATTAAGCCACACCTACAAATTCATATTGCCACATTTATTAACTTAAGAAATATTCATGTGAAGAGTACGTTGAATTTTGCTGATTTATAAAGAGACCACGATCGAATCAGCAGGTTGTGCCACGTGACCTGTAATGGCAGAAAGTTAAAAATCTGATATGGATATTAACATAACATATCGAAGTGTCGCTCCGGAGGTTCGGGTTCGATTTCTGGCTCTGTCAAGAAATATAATGCTACTGTAGTCTGAGGGATGGAATGGGGTACACTAAGCATCGTGGGGAAGAACTGACAAGATGTGGGCTCGATTCTCCCCTCAGCCACCCTGGAAGTGGTTTTCAGTGGTTTCCCACTTCTACTCCAATTGTAGCTTATCGCACCCCCAGACCATAAGGCCTGGGGTGGGGCCGGTGTGTCTTGGACGAATGCACTCTACGAGACAGCGCTTACCAGGTCTACTTCGAACGCGCCAACGGCCATCACTTGCGGGCAGGCAGAATCTGCTTTCATCGCTGTAGACCACGGTGCGCCATTCCATCTTCCAAGTGATCCTCTGACAGCACCAGTCGAGCCGTGCACGTCGAAGCTGTGGCGTGAGTGCAAGACGGGCAAGAGGTGTGCGTGCCCGTAGTCCCACTGCTAGTAACCGGTTCGCAACAGTTCGTGTTGACACTTCTGGGCTCACAAACCCTCGTAGCTGGGCTGTGGTAGCAGTATGATCTGCTACTGCTGCCCTTACAATACGACGATCCTGGCAGACGTCTGTGCTGCCTGGACGTCCAGAACCTCGTCTACGGGTGTGAGAATGTTCACGATGCACAACGGACACAGCACGCCCAACTTGTGTGGCGATTCTTCGAAAGGACCATCCCGCCACTCGGAAGGCCACAATTTGACCCCTTTCGAACTCGCTCAGTTGGCTGTAGGAAGCACGAGTACATCACCGTGGCATTTTACCTGCTTGCTTCACACGTTTTCACTACAATGAGCCGTATGTCTGTGAGCAATCCCTATTAAATGGTAGACACAGATGCTCTGGTAGCTATGCTGCTACGCTATGTGTTGGCGGACGACGTTGAAACCCTTATCAGTACATCTACTATCACCCAGGTGGCATCTGCCGTCATCGGATCAAAATCGACGTCGTCTTTTCAGGTGACCTAATTTTCTTTTTCCGGCAGTGTAATTCTTACACATACACACACATATAGGCGAACACACACACACGGACAAATTAGGATCTCGTAAGCCTATATTTTATAAATGAAAATAGGCTAAAATGTTTCTTATTTAGTACAGTGACAGCGTTTAAACTTTTGACTTCACCCCGTACCCTTACTGAACAATTATTACTAAAACTTCGCAAGTGTAATCTGTGTAACCGTTCTCGGTAAGGAAGCCATGAAGCCGTCCCAATAAATCCGACATTTGATCATCAAACATTCTGAGTTAGTGAATAAATCTGTTGAATATTTTTCATGTAAATGTGATGAGCTCAAAATAGAAAATTATCATTATTTCACAATTCTCAGGCCTTGACACTGTGCTTTTCAAATTACCTTATTATAAGGAACGCACTTGAGGAACGAGGGGCAGCAGCCTCCTGCGAAATCCCGAAATAAAATATAGGAACTTTCTTAAAGTGGCAATATTATCGCCATGTAATTAATATTTATCTGCAGACTGTAGTAGCACCACAGTTTTAAGACATAATATTTGCCTTCATAATCACGTAAGTCTAGTTAAGAACAATACAAACAACCCAGAACTGAAATTTGAATGTCTTAAGCGACACTGGGCCGCAAAGGTTTTCAGAATGAAATTTTTGGGACGAGGTCTGTTATATGTGACTGGCTGGCTTGCTTGTTTTCCAAATAGATCATTCAGACGGTACATTCAAAAGTGAATGGGAACTTGCAGGTTTTTCTAGTACAAGACACGAGGGCAACTAGTTTGACTTACAGAGCTATTATTAGAAGCAAAGTAATTTAATTTTATGGGAACTCCAGAAAATATTGAAAATCACATTAATGAAAGAGATAAATACAAGAATAATGCAAAGTACAAAGACAAAGATTTTTAAAAATACTGGTGATGGAGAGAAACAGATTTCATAGAAACCAAACTCTGTTATTGCATGTTTAGGTCATTCTCTCAACTAAAATAACGCAGTTTACTTTCGAAGTGCGCCTTCAGGAATAACTTACAGATCGCAAAAAAGGCGGGTTGGCACAGGAGAGGAACAGTTTCTTACGCACATGCAAAACGGAAACGATACCAATGATAAGATAAGCCTGTACGTGGCTCAAATCATTACTACAGATAAATAGCCACTCCTCACAAAGCAACCTGGCATACAGAAAGCTAATTCACTTCACTTGGACGTCATCTTTGTTGAGTTTCAGACCCGGTTGAAATAGCCTACTCTTCATTAGGTTCGACAACATTTTTGGCTATGAATCACATTGGCGGTTCCAGAATATACACACTCTGGACTCTTCTCCGTCATTTAGAAATGCTATAACAAAATCTTATGTTCACAATAAAGTATCATCAGTTACTGCATTATATCTTTGACAGCAGTTCACACATAACTAATGTTCTATAATGCAGAAGTAGGATATTCGCATAATCGCAAATGTTCCTTCAAATGACAATGTAAACTTATTTTCGTTGAACTTATATTATAACAGTATCAGTAGCAGTATTGTTATCAGAATAAACAATTCACAGTCTTTTAATTTCTGTTTTTTAATATGGCACGTATTAGTTAAATATAAGGGTTAATAATCGCAAGTATCAAATGAAGTTTGCGATAAATGCACTCCTTTCCTAATCTATGTCTATCCAAGAAGTCGAGAGTATTCAATGTTTAGCCTATCTTCATCATATGAAAAAATAGGCATATTAGATCACCTTGCGTCCTTACAGTATGTGTGTGTGTGTGTGTGTGTGTGTGTGTGTGCGTATGTAAGTGTGTATCCCCGTAATAACATCTAAACGGCGGGAGTAATATCAATGAAACTCGGTAAGGACATTTATCAAACCCCGACCGTGCCCTTCAAATTTAGATACGTTTTACCAATCCAACATGGAGGAAGAGATAAATATTTCACAGCCATTCTACATCACCGAAAATACTGTATTACTGGTATCACCCTGATCTTTTGTAAGGTGAGAGAAAAAAATAAGTTCAGCTATGTGATGTTCAGTACAAAACCTACATGAAGGCAAAGCGAAATTAACATATTTGTATAGCATTTTCTCGAGATTTAATCCACCGAGCGCATTGAGACACAGTACGATACATGTCCATACATGATTTACTCTATTGGTATCTAATTCAATTACATTTTTCTCATAAAAGCAAGATGGCTGCTGTGCAAATTTGAAAAATTAAGTTCTAATTGTTGTGTCCAAATCATAAGATGGAAGTAATCAATTGAATAATGAACCTACGCAATAATCTTTATCTAATGGAACATAACTCTATGGCCCACATATAGAACATTCCAACATGGTGACCATCCGAAATATTTAGACGGTTCTCAATATCTGCGAATATCTTACAGCAATCGAACTGAAATTTTGTATGTTGATAGAGTACATAAACCTAAGTTCATCAAAGGGACTTTCGATATCCGGATGATCCCAAATTCAACATAGCGGCGACGCGAAATTTAAATGATATATAGATTTTTCTCGGGACTTAGTTGTCCGAGAGCAGTGACACATTTCATGGTAAATCTTCATACAAGTCCTCATATATCGGCATCTAATTTAATTCAATTTCTATGAGAACTTAAAAATGGTGGCTGTGTGACATTTTTGAAATCACATATTGGTCTATTTCTCCTGTCCTAAACAAGCGATTGAAAATTGGTATAATGAGCCACGATTTTAAAATTCATCTGCTGGCATAACATTCCATAGCATTTATATAAACCAATCCAACATAGCGTCCATACGATACATTTCACGTTTCTCAATATCTCCGAAACTATTCTGGCAATCAGACTGAAATTTTGTATGGTGTTAGAGGACTTCTGAATAAGGACAAATATGTTACTTTTCAAATCCTGGGAACACAAAAAATGGCGGCTAAGAGATTTTAAAATATTTAAAATATATTTTCTGCCGATCTAGTTACCCGAGTGCAATGAAACAC
Source organism: Meconema thalassinum (assembly GCA_946902985.2). NCBI lineage: Eukaryota > Metazoa > Arthropoda > Insecta > Orthoptera > Tettigoniidae > Meconema > Meconema thalassinum. The sequence goes on along the minus strand of OX336389.2, from coordinate 994,446,435 downwards.
TTACAGGAAATCTTTGTTCTGGGCATAGAATAGGGACATCTAGTTATGTTCAATTTTCTTCAATAATTCACGTTGAAATCAGTTGGATTTTTTAAAATATTTCTCGCATCTTATTCAGGCAATTGAATAGAAGAATCGTATGATGAGCTACACCAGTACACAATTCCTATAAGCGTTAAAAGGCTCATCGTGTAACTTTGGACACATATTTTCCAGTGCTGGAGGTTTGTTGAAGTGAGTTATCTTGACGAAAGATGGAAGCTTTGACTTAAGACAGGGCATGCACTATATCCATAGTAAGACATTTATGCTTTCTTTATGTTTCTTGTCTATAATGACTGCAGCTTATGGAAATTTAATTTTGATTTTGATTTCCTTGCTCTATACTTTATCACAAAGTAGATCGTGTAGTAAAAGCTATTTAGAACATCACACGGAAAATCCACAGGAAGGACATTTTTGAATGGAAAATGCCAGTAGAATATATTAAAATTGGTTATTTAGTTCTTCACCGAACCACTGTACTTGTTAATATTCTAACACCAATAAATTTGTTTGCATGTCTAAAATTTTAAACAAAGAATAACCCCACTAATACATAAACGTCTTCTCGAAATCATATCACTCACATGAGATTACACAATAATATCGCATTGATGTACCTAATTGTAGACTAAGTAAAATTCAGAACTCTCATGTTTTCTTACGAATAAATCTGTATATTAAAAGTGGGCTGAATTTTCAACAACTTCCATTAAAAATTTTACAATGGGCCTTTGCCAATGGTTAATGGTATTCCATTAATGAGTGCCACGAATGCTGATGAAACAAGCCTTGTGTACATAGTGACCAATTTGCGTTGGTCTCATTCACTATTTATTTAGTAATGTGTAATCTGTATTTCAGTGTTTTGTAGAACTGTTACTCTTTGTATTTCATAGTGTTGTGAAAGCTATTGCATATAATTGTTTAATGATGAAAAAATGTCAATGTTTCAATGAATTATAAATAAGGGAGTATTTCTAGGATTTTACACAGAACCGAAATATTTTGAGATTATAGTCTACTTAATAAACCATGATTGACAGGCGCCAGAAGAAGATCTCAGCAATATAATGATTAGTCATCTAATTATCTTCACGATATTCAATCTGTAAGCCTACAATAAATAGCCTATATCACACAGATTAGTCTTTCATATAAAATGAATACAATCAATTTGATATTCTTAAATGAAGCATCATTTATTTAATGTATGACGAATCATAATTCAAAGCAGAATTCTCTTTATCGGACCTCAAACCCTGAACATTTCTTCCCTGTGTCAAAGAAATTTTGGGGATGAACCCCTTTGCCTTCGTAAAATCATTCTTTCTCTCTCTTGTGGCAATTGAGAAATTATTTGTTGCTAAGTTTCATTGTTACGTTATAAGCGTATTTTTTTCGATTTCAATAAACTACGACCTATATCAGTTCTCCGTCTCGATATGATGGGTTAAAATCACTGACTGGAATATTAATTATATTACCATGGAGATAGCATGTGCAACAAATTCTTGTAAGACGTAATTTAAGAAAGGTGAGGTGCATGAAACACAAATCCCACTTCCGTTCAATCTAACTTTGACTGTGTATTCAGCGGAACGAAAAGTTCACAGGCAAAGTAAAGAAAAGGCAAGTTGGACTTCCAGGGAAACTCCAAACTCTTCTCTGAAGTCTTAACTCGACACGACTTGACAGTGTCTGGGGTGATAGGCTCGGTCTCCAGCCAGCTCGTAAACTGGCTTGAAGCTAGTAATTGAATGGAGATTGTTGGAACGAATGAAAACGTAAAAACACTTTTAGTGGTCGATGTATTGAAGATATAGATATGCTGTACCGGACGTTTTGTAGAATTTTTCATGCTGAACAATGCTAATACTCATAGTATATAGATATTTTTAACGGTTTGCTCAGCGTAAGCATAAAGAGCGCACGGACACCAGGTTTTTCTTTCGATTTCTTCACTGAAATCGTTACTGCTCGGCTTACTTTGGTCATAAATAAATAATTTTCTACAGATATTTCTCTCGAGATATCCTTTACAGAATGGTGAAAACCGCATCAAAATCCATCCAGTGGTTCTCGAGATTACCTGGAACATAGAAGAATCGCGGATTTTGTTTTATACTAAGTAGAGATAATAAAATGTTAGACGAGCTATTATATCAAGAATAGTTACATAAAAGAATACATACATACATACATACATACATACATACATACAGCACATAGGCGCCAAGGGACGTGTTGGCGAAGTGGTTAAACAGCTCAAATACAGCCACGGTTGATTGGATTCGATTACCGGTGGAAGTATATGGGACATATTTCTCGATTTGGAGAAGGCTTTTGACACCATATCCCACCATATTCTCTTTCAGAAGATTGAGAGATGTGGTATTAGCAGCATAGCACTGAAATTTATAGAAAGCTATTTGACTGAAAGGATTCAAAATTTTAGGATAAATGGAATAACTAGTCTACACCTAAGAGTGGAAAGAGGAATACCACAAGGCACTGTATTGGGTCCATTATTATTTTCAATTCTTATCAACGATATTGAATCATCTATACATGGAATTGAAAACATTAGCCTAATGTCATATCATACGCAGAAGATACGGTCGTTTGTGTTGAAGGTAGATCATGGGGAAATGTAAAGTGAGTTGCAACTGCTGCATTAAAAATGTTAAAGATATGGCTAGATTTTTTAATATAAATAAATCAAAGTTCGTATGATTCCGTTTAAGAGCAGTTGAAGATGATTTTAATGAACTAAAAATACACACTTTGAACTGTAATCCGAACTGTGTTGTCCTAAAATAGCTAAAGTGGATACAGTTAAATATCTGGGATTATTTATAGATAGTGACATGAAATGGAAAAACCAAAGCAAACACCTTACAAGTGAAAATGAAAATCCACAGCCTGCTTCCAGTCTCCGACCGGGTCAGGAATGGAATGAATGAAGCCCCCATCTAGCGGCGAGGATATGAACTGTGCCGGCTGCCGAGGCCTGACGCACTCCTCTGGGGCAATGATTAAATGAATGACAGATGAAATGAAATGATAGTGGAGAGTGTTGCTGGAATGAAATTTTGACAGGGAAAACCGGAGTACCCGGAGAAAAACCTGTCTGCCTCCGTTTTGTCCAGCACAGATCTCACATGGAGTGACCGGGATTTGAACCACGGACCCAGCGGTGAGAGGCCGGCGTGCTGCCGCCTAAGCCACGGAGGCTACCTTACAAGTAAAATAAGAAAAATAATCCATATATTTCTCAACTTAAAACATATTGTAAATTACAAATTAATAATAGACATCGACCATGCTCTAGTCCAGTCAGTTCTTTCATATGGTGTTATTGCCTGGGAAGGTGCCTATGGAAATGTTCTAGAACGTGTTCAGATAGTGCAGAAACTCACACTGCGAATAATGTTGAAGAAAGTTAGATTAAATCCGACTATGAGACTGTATGCCGGGACAAGGGTCTTCAACATTAAACAATTATATGCTTTTGAAATATATAAATACATTTTTAAAGATAGAAATAGAATTCAAGTTATAAGTCACGGGTATGAAACCAGAAGTATTACAGAGAATCACTCTATTTTATATCAACCTATGTTAAGTATAGCTAAACGTAACTTATTGTATTTCTCATCAAAATTATATAACATTCTCCCAATTAAATTAAAAGAATTTAAAGGAAATCATGCAAACCTGAAGATGCAAATAAAACACTTTCTCAGAGAAAACAAAATTAAAATTGAAAATATAATTAGTTGAGCCTACAACTTTATACAAACGCAAATTCAATTTTCCTTCCTATTCATTATATGTTAGTACATAAAGAATTTACATAGAACGTGTAATTCGACTGAGCCATTTTACAATTTTAAGAAATAGCAATCAATGATATGCTTGCCACACACAAGGTTGCACCTATTAGCGGCATATGTGATTGCTCTTCCTGCTCTGTATGAATTTGATATCGCATTTCAACCTGTCTTTATCATATTGTAACAATATAATTTAATAATTATTGTAAATTTACAGGTTAAACAAATGAGTAGGAATTGTAAGGAAATTCATAAAATGTGTACAGTCTTTCCGAATTTTGTAAAATGTGTATATTGTAACGATTTAATTAATAATTATTATTATTATTATTTTCGTGTTGATATATCACGCCGGGTATTTCAGATTCCTAGTACTAAGGACGTTCCATGATTTAGGATACCAACAGTGTTCCTCGTAGGGTTCCAGAGGGTAAGTATACAAATTTTGGTTCAGATCGGTGAAACGGTGTAGATTTGTGCCAAAAAGCCTAAATGCAGGGAATGGAGTGGTCTGTCCGAAATTTCATGCAGACAGTGTTACTCGCAGGGTTCCAAAGGGTAAGTATACACATTTTGGTTCAGATTGGTGAAACGGTGTAGATTTGTGCCAAAGGACATAAATGCAGGGAATGGAGTGGTCTGTCCGTAATTTCATGTAAACAGTGTTACTCGCAGGGTTCCAAAGGCTTAGTATACACATTTTGGTTCAGATCGGTGAAAAGGTGTAGATTTGTGCCAAAGGGCCTAAATGCAGGGAATGGACTGCTCTTTCATAAATTTCATGCAGACAGTGTTACTCCCATGGTTGCAAAGGGTAAGTATACACATTTTGGTTCATATCGGTGAAACGGTGTAGATTTGTGCCAAAGGGCCTAAATGCAGGAAATGGAGTGGTCTGTCCGAAATTTAACACAGCCTAAACTAATCCTCTTGAATCTGGCTATCATATAAAAAAAGAATTTTTCGAATCCGACTGGTAGTTCCAGAGATTAGCGCGTTTAAACACACAAACAAACACACAAACTCTTCAGCTTTATTATATTAGTATAGATTAGATGAAGATTAATGCCTAGATTTATTATTCAAACGTTCATTTTGATTGCATTAATATGGCACAAAAATAAATACTTAATTTTAAAATTCTGCACAGGCGCCATCTTGCATCTATGAAAATACTTATAATAATTAGAAGGCAGTAGATGAAATCTATAAACTTTCATCGCACCAAGTTTCACTGCGATCATTTAATTATATCTCGAGAAAATGTAATTTAAATATTTTAAATTCGCATTGCCGCCATGTTGGGTTTGTACTTTACATGCTTTTCATCAACACATAGCTGAACTTATCTTAGTATTCTCCATCATCATTAAACATTTCAAGGTGATGTCAGTAATAGATTCGGAGATATAGAATGCCTGTTAAATCATTCGCGCGGCCGCCATTTTGGATTGGTGAAACGTACTTTATTTGAGGGGTACGGTCGGGCTCGGGCAAAATTGTACTATGTCCTTACTGAGTTTTATTAGCATCGCTCTAGCCGTTTAGAATTTATTAGGACACCCACACACGCACACGTATACACACATACGCACACACACGCGCGGACAAAAGGTGATCTCATAAGTCTAATTTTTCATGATAGGTTAAAAATCAATATCTAAACTTTTCTGTCATTCCAGATTAAAAAAAGACTTACAAATAATATTTAAGATAGCAAAAAACGTCTAAAAAAGTGTCTACATACGTAACTGCAAGCTTGACAAGCATGCATGATCAATCATTTTATACAAGAATGCAAAATTTTCCCACGACACCACACGGTACAAGTATGCTTGAAAATATGACGAGCATGTTTGCCTTGTTTACCTTGTTCACAAGAGGAACATATGAAAGACGATGTGTGATGTGTGCTGCAAAGAGAGGTTATTGAAGAGAAATACCTATTCCCACGTTAATTTGGTGAGTGAATTGAAGAGATATCCGCGCGATTGGCATAATTATATCAGTATGATACACGTTATGAGACAAATTATTCACACCCAACCACACAAGGCTGATAACAAAGATGCCCCAATCCCCTCATAAGAATTTTCAACAACATTATAATCATTCATTATACGATTATTTTCTTCGATAGCTTCAATAGGAACAATATATATATATAATTTATAAATATTTAAATGCTGCTACCTTGAATTTTTGAAAACAAAAATGAGCATGCCAATGTACTAATCTCTAGATAAAGATTCAATGTGGCAAAATTCACTGTTTTCATTTTTGTGCCGGTTTTGTATATAGCCTACTAGGTTTTTGAAAGTAGCATATTATTACCGTACTCATTTAATAATACCACCATACGAAATTTCAGTTTGATTACTGTTATAGTTTCGGAGATACTGAGAACTGGTGAATTATTTCACATGGCTGCCATGTTGGATTTTTTTTAATGTAGACCATAGAATTGCATCCAACGGATGAAGATTCTTATAGTGGTTCTTTATACAAACTTTTACTCCGATTCATTGATTAGGGCACAAGAAATATGAAGGCTGATTATAAAATTTCGCACAGCCGCCATTTTATATTTATCATCAATTTGAATTAACGTCAATATATTAAGCTTTGTGTAAATGTTTTTCGTGTCAAGTTTTGCAACGCTCGAATGAATACGTAGCGAAACAGCCCATTTAAATATTTTAATTTCGCGAGGTTTTGCGCCCATCAGGCTATTAAAGGTCACACAGGTGAACTTATTTTAATGGCCTCCAAAACCATAGACAAATTTCAGTTTAATTTCTGTAATAGATTCGTAGATTTTAAGGGCCGGTGAAATGATTCGCATGGCCACCATGTTGAATTGTATTAAGATGTAGGTCATAGAGTTGCGGTATGTACAAGTTGATGAATGGTGGTTCGCTATACAAACTTTCACTTCGATCGCTTTATCAAGACACAATAAATGAAAGCATAATGTAATTTTTTTCCACGGCTGTAGTCTTGAATAAATCAAAACAATCGAATTAAATTAGGTGCCAGTATATTAAGTTTTGTATCATGATTTACTATTCGAATTTTTATCTGCCAAGTCCATCGGGGCTCTCTCCTTACTTTAACATAGGCTTTTTGAAAATCAATGTATTTTTAATTTTTATGAATCGATTTAAAATAGCGCAATTTTAACAGCACTTCATCATGTTCATGTGGCAAAATTAAACTAAAGTACATTTCGCAAAAGGGACGTGTTAAATTGTAGCACGTGTATGGAGGATTAACATCTAAACATTACAGCTTTGGTTTATTGAAAAGTTCCGAACAAAAGGGACATTTTATATCTAGAAAATAATTTTAGCGAGAAATTAGAATCAAAGATTTTGAACATGCCATTACCATAGGGTTGCTCTTCTGCCATTTGAAGCGCTAGCATCCATTTTGTTGTTGTTCTATGTCCCTTGCTTTTAGTGCAAAGTTTTCTTGTATCTATGGTCTAATAAAAATAAAAATAAAAATGTACCTTGGTGAGTTTAGTAATAGGACGCACAATTGTGGGAAAGTATAAGGAAAGTAGCCTAAGGAATATGAAGAGATGTGTTGGGATTCGTATAATGTATAAATCAGTGATCGTGAAACACGGACATCTTACTTAGCAGCCATCTTTTATTACACTAACTTATATCAAAGAGCTTCAAACATAAAGAATAAATACAAGAAATAAACCAAAGTAGAAATACATGAAATAAGCCAAAGATGTCCATCTTCTCAGTCCTCCACATCCTCCCCACCCTGGTCTATCTCGAGAGGGAAGACCAGCTGTACAGGCCGACTAATCTTGGTCCCGTTGGCCATCTGAAGGATGAGGGTTCGCACCTTGTTGTCCCTGCCTGGTCGCCTTTCAGTTATTCGCGCCTTCTGCCACATGTGTCTAGGTCGCATGTCGTCCTGTAGTAGTACTATATCTCCTACTCGGCACTCCTTCGTCTGTCCATTTGGGCGGCGTACTTCGTGGTAGCTTCTCAGATCAAGAAGATACTCATTCCTCCATCTCTTGAGGAAGTCCTCCTGCATTTTCAATCTAAGTCTCCTCTCCTTCCTCAGGTCTATTCGGGTCGTGGGTTCGGAGACGTTGGGCAGGGTAGTCAGCCGTGCCCCAGTCAGGAAATGACTTGGAGTCAGTGTCTCCGAGCCATCTTGGATTATGGGTCGGGAGTTAATGGCGGCTTCTACTTCTACCAAGAGTTCGGAGTGTGTCCTCACTAATCAGAGCCTTTCCCAATACCTTTCTAAGGCATCTTTTAGTCGTACCCACCATTCTTTCCCACCAGCCTCCCCACCAAGCCGCCCGTGGGGCTATAAATTTCCACTGGACTCCGTTGTGGGCGAAGTGCTGGCTCGTTCGTGGGTCAGTGAGGACTTGGCTGAGTTGTGTCATTTCTTTGTGTGCTGCCTGGAACGTTCTAGCGTTGTCTGAGTAAATGGTGTTTGGAAGTCCTCTTCGTCCCGCAAATCGTCGGAGAGCCATCAGAAACGTCTCCGTAGTCATGTCCAAAGCCAGCTCAAGGTGAAGGGCCCTTGTAGTCGCACATGTGAAAAGCACAATATATGATTTCTGTACGAGATTCCCCACCTTAACGAGTAGTGGCCCTGCAAAATCCACACCCGTAACTGCAAATGGCGTAGTAAGTCGCACACGTTCTGGAGGCAACGGGGCTTCGATCTCGTTACCTTGTTGGCTTCTGGCGATCTTACACGGTAAGCACGTGTGGATGACCTTCTTGACAGCCTGGCGTGCCTTGAGGATCCAAAATTCTTCGCGTAGTACAGAGAGAACGATTCGTACTCCAAGGTGGTGTAGCCGTATGTGAGTCTGGAGGATCAACAACTTGGTGAAGTGGTGTGCACCATCGAGTACTATAGGATGTTTCTGCTGCGTTGGCAGGTCTGCATGGTGGAGGCGCCCTCCCAGTCGAATAAGGCCGTCCTGTAAGAAGGGGTTGTAGCGGGCAATCCTGGACTTCCCTGACAAGTTTCTCTCTTTTGTCAGAGCGTCGTACTCTTCGGAAAAGCACTCACGTTGGGCTGTACGTATCCAGCACAATCGGGAAGCCTCTAATTCACGTGCAGTGAGATTCCCAGAATTTTTCTCCGACTGTCTGATGTTGTTCAAGAAGCGTAAAATCTAACCCATGATGTGCAGTATTTTCCAATAACTGCTGAATCTGGAAGCAATGATGAGAGGTTCCGTTGTAATGACATTAAGTGTTTGCTGATGCGTCTTGCGAGTCTCTGGAAGTGAGGCGTTAGGCACACTGCTGTGGGGCCAAGAGCTTGGATGATCGGCTAGCCATACAGGCCCGTGCCACCAAAGTGAAGAAGACTGTAGTGCTTTTGAGGATATTCCTCGTGACAAGAGGTCGGCTGGATTATCCTGGCTAGGGCAGTACCGGCACTGAGCTGGACTCAGGATGCCTTGAATTTCCGTCACTCGGTTGGAGATGAATGTCTTCCAACGGTTTGCATCGCTTTTAATCCAACCTAGAGCGACCATGGAGTCACTCCACAGAGTAGATGTGGTGACATTAAAGTCTGTTGCTTGGCAGAAATACCTCAGAAGACGGCAACCCACTAAGATGGCCAGTAGTTCTAGTCGTGGGAGTGTAACCTTCTTGACTGGAGACAGTCTATTCTTAGTGCAGACCAGGTGTATGTAAGTGTTTACGTCGGCTGAAGTTCGAACATACAGTGCAGCTCCGTAGGCCCGCTCTGAAGCGTCGCAGAACACGTGGACATGTGAAGTCTCCGATGTTGTCCTTGATAAACCAATCCATCTTGGAATGACCACACTTGCCAGATCCGTGAGGCTGGTTATCCACAGCTGCCATCGCAATGCAATGTCATGTGGAAGTATTTCGTCCCATGGTATGCCCCTACACCAGGTGTCTTGGAAGAGAACTTTTCCAACTATGGACACCGGTGAAAGTAATCCAAGAGGGTCGTAGAACTTTGCGGTCGTTTTCAATAGCTTTCGTTTGGTTCCTGGATCCTGCGAAAGGTTGTCGGTGATATCTGTATGGTCAAAGAGTAGTGAATCTGATTCTGTGTCCCATCGTACACCTAGTACTCCGGTTTCCCTTTTCGTTTCACGTCCTTCGGCTCTCCATATACCTTCCAATGGTCCAGAATTTGTTGCCCATTTTGCCATCGGCATCCGTATCTGTCGTAGTAGACCTGTCACCTCGTAATAGAAGGTGATAACTCTGTTGTCATCTTCAGCTCCCGCAACAAAGTCGTCCATGAAAGTGCTTTGATCCATAAGTGCTGCTGCTGACGGGAACTGATCCTTGAATCTAGTTGCTAGTTCACGGAGAGTTGCAGACAGAAGAAAGGGACTGCTAGCAAGGCCGAATGGTAGACGAGTGAATCTATAGACGGCTGTATCATCTCTTGCTTGCCATTTTCCAAGTTCGTCCTTCTCCACATTGAACCAGAAGAATCTTGTTAAATCTCGGTCTTCAGTATCCAGGCATAATTGAAGGAAAGCTTGAGTTCCATCTCCTACTATGGCTTTGCTGTAAGTTCGGAAGCGGATCAACGTGGACAGTATTTCTGGTAACAGATTAGGGCCTGTTTCCAGAACATCATTGAGGGACGGTGCATCTCTCTCGTGGGATGATGCGTCAAAGACGATCCTCCATTTCTCTGTGCCATTTCTCTCTTTCTTGATAGCGTGATGAGGCAGGTAGTATACATCATTTGTAGTTTCTTCTGTAGCGATCAGCTGAACATGTCCCATGTTTACGTAGTCCAACATCTGCGCATGGTACATTTCTTTATACTGGGCATTAACGGCAAGTTTTCTCTGCAATGTGTGAAAACGATTTAGAGCGTTCTTACGGTTTGATGGTAAGACCAGATCTTCTTTCTTCGGTAGGGATACTACCCTCCGCCCGTCTTGTAAGTGAAACGAATCGTGGAATTCTTGAAGAATAGTGGCATCTTTCGTTGTGAGGGTCCTTTTCTGATCTTCCCTTATTCCTAGGGACTCTAGATCCCAAAATCGTCGCATATCATCGTCCTCGACAGATGGGTCATTAGCAGTATGAATGTGGTGCACGTTGACGCTGTGGACAGTAATTCCTGACCTATTTCCACTCAGAATCCATCCAAATCTAGAAGGAAGCAGTACTAACGTGTCTGAGAGGCGTATTGGCTTGTCGTCAAGTATCACCTTCCAATAATGGTCTCCACCTATTAGAAGTTCTATAGGAAGTTCATTGTTGTCATCCTTGGGATCAGCAAGTCTCAATTTTCGTAAGCGTGACAGGGACTGGACGTCGAGTGGAACAGTCGGATGTGGCGAGTAAACGTTGTCACTCTCAAATGCAGAAATACGCAGAGCAGCCTCCGTGCATAGTCCACTGATGTTGAGGTCAATGAGTCTGCGAGCTGAAGATGTGTGACGAGATGACTCGAATCCGGTAACTGTCAAATCCTTGTGTCCCACGATATTCAGTTGAAGCTGATCTACCAGACTTCGGCTTACGAAGGTTGATTGACTGCCAGCATCCAATATGCATCGTGTACGTTTTCTCAGTCCGGTGGGCCCTGTGATCCAAATATTCGCCGTTTGAAGATAAGTGAACTGCGGCATAGTAACGTCAATCTTCCCCACGGATATTGATGCGGGCTGTTCTCCGGTGCAGATGGAAATGTGATGATTCTTTTTGCACTTTGCGCATGATACCTTACTCTTCTTCATGCAGGTCTTCACACCGTGACCTTTATTGAGACACAAGAAGCATCGGTTGGCAGTTTTTAACTTTTCAATCCGCTCAGCTACATTGCGGATCTTCACACAGTTTTGGGCCCAGTGGCCTTGAGTCTCACAGAACACACAGAATTCGGAATACACTTTCTTTGTGTTCATGCCCGTCCGTTTTGACTTTGTGTTCACATGGAGTGTCGCGGCAGTGCCTGAGAAGGATTCGAGTGAAGTGATATCTCCTCTGATCTTCTGTGTGATCACAGCGCCCTCTACCTCCTCGTTCAGGAACTCCATCAACTTGGTAATGTGACTCTCGGGAATGCTTTCTCGTTTGGAATAAATTATCCAACGGCGGACAATACCTTGAGGGAATGCTCGGAGAATTTTAGGGCATAACATCCGCCCGTAATTATCTACATTTTCCCCTAAGGCCCGTAAGGCTTGTACGCGTCTATTGCATTCTATGTACATGGCATTTAGATTAGAAGGAGTATCGTCTGAAATTGGTTGTAAGGCTTCGAGATAGTCAAGATGGGCCTGAATTATGCGGTCAGTGTTTCCGTAGCGAGATATTAATATCCGTTTAGTTTCTTCATAAGCATCAGCCGTTATCGGTATTCCATCAACTAGATTCTTCGGCTCACCCTCCAGATATCCACGGAGATAGACGTGCTTGTCAATGTGAGCAAGAAATTGATTGTTGTCAACAGAAGACTGGAATTGCTCCCAAAAACGTGCCCAATTCTCAATGTCACCTGCGAATTTGTCTAATTTTACGGCAGGTAGCTTCACTGTGTGCGTGACTGGTGTTGGGACTGGAGATCCTGGCGTTGGTTGCATACTCATTCCGGCGACCGATGTTGTCAAACTGGAGAGTGACTTAGATTTATTCTCGGCGTGTGATGCTTTCAGAATCGCTCTCTTCGCGATGTCGATGTATTCCTCACATTTTTCGACATCGGCCTCGTATTCTGCGTCGGTCAAACATTCCTGTATACTATCGTCCAGAACTGTGAGATGATCTAAAGCTTCTTGGAGTCTAATGCGATTATATTCGTATCCTGAGATGTCGCCGACCGTAGCACTATTTATTATCGTACTGAATTTAGTTATAGTTGCTCGTTCCGTCTTCCGCTTTCTTTTCAAAAACGCTAGTTTACTCTTAACACTCTCGTCTTGCATCTTAAAGAATGGGTGACGAAATAAATAAATAGTACCGTGCTGCGACAAGTGAAGGTGATTGTCTGATGTCAGCGCATGCGTAATACTCGTGAGATCGTCTTGCAGTGTCCGTGATGGCTACGAGGTATTTAGCTTAGTATCTACCGTAAGATGGCAGCACTTTCTCGTCTATCATTCGTGAATTCAGTTACGTAGTGTAAAGTAATTATATTACAATTCGTGCACTGTTTAGTCGTAGTAGTAACTTTTGCAATAATATTAAAACTGAAATATCACGTTAGTATGTGGCGCGTGTAGAAGTTCCAGTATCTTCTTACCTCGTAATCCGGCGTGGCAAGGCGTGGCTGCTTGTACATAACGTGATTGCTGTTTGTAGTGATAGCATCACCAGTTTACTTTGTACACAAGTAAAACACAATTGCCCGTATTCTAATGCACATTTCTACGTAATCTAAAGTTTTCGGCACCAATGTTGGGATTCGTATAATGTATAAATCAGTGATCGTGAAACACGGACATCTTACTTAGCAGCCATCTTTTATTACACTAACTTATATCAAAGAGCTTCAAACATAAAGAATAAATACAAGAAATAAACCAAAGTAGAAATACATGAAATAAGCCAAAGATGTCCATCTTCTCAGTCCTCCACAAGATGAAATACCTTTACAAAGCTGAACGTCCATAGATTATTATGGCGTAAGAACAAACTTTTGAAAATGTTGAAGATTTTGGGACCTTAAAGTTTGAGAGGTAGCCTATGGTCGCGGTCGGACAAGGTTATTTCCAAATGTTATTGAAATTTTATTAGGACACACACAGACACATACATGCACAAAAAGTGATCCCATAAGCCAATTAAGTAAAGTCCCGCTATTCCGAACCCCGCTATTTCGAAAATCCGCCTATTCCGAACAGAGTTCAAAAACATACAGAATGTACTTTCGGACTTTTTATTTTTTACTCTTTTACTTTTTCTTTTTTACTTAAAAGCAGAAGTCAAGATGACGTAGGTTTTTTCGTATAAAAACGTGCATGTATTGTTATACTGCACGAGGAACTAAAATAAATGATATTGCAAATTTGTGGAACTGTATTCTCTAATAAGTCCACACAGCTCATCAAACTTCGTTAGAGTAAACACTGACCTGATAGATAGGACTAGACAGAGCGCAGTGCAATGAGTCGTGTGTATGGAATGCGGGACGAGAGGGATAGGTAGGGTGGGGGAGGGGTGACGAGTCTATTTTTACAACACAGGTGATTTTCATAGATATGAGTAGCCGAAGGTCACTGTCCTTCCCTTCCTACTTTCACTGAACCAGTTCACAGGCTGATCAATACTGTGTAGAGCTGACACTAGCAGATGTCCCCACACTTAATTTACGCCCTAGCAAGTCAATACGTTGATATTATTAATGAAATCCGCCCACTCCAAAATTCTCGCTAAACGGAACAGGGTTCGGTCCTAATTAGTTCGGAATAGCGGGACACTACTGCATTTCATAAATGAAAATAAGCTAATAATTGGATGGTTGGTTACTGTTATTTAAGGGGCGGAACAGCGAGGTCATCTGACCCTAGCAGGTTAATAATTACATCTGCCTTAATTTAAAGAAGAAATTATTTTATCACATCACTTGATTGAAGTCTCCTCTTACGCTATTGAGGCCGATACATTAATCAGGCCCTGCTGAATAGATAATGTAGCTCAAGTGCTTAACCTCGGCTCGCTCATTGTATACTGTAAATTATTAGCCTATTTTCATTTTATGAAAAAAAATAGGCTTATGAGATCAGCTTTTGTCCGTGTGTGTATGTGTGTGTGTGTATGTGTGTGGTGTGTGTGTGTGTCCCCCTAATAAATTCAAAATGGCTGGAGCGATTTCAATGAAACGCAGTGAGGTCATAGCAACATTTTGGCCAACCCCGACGATGCCCTTCAAATGTTATTACGTCTCACCAATCCAACATGGCGACTGTGCGAAATATTTCACCAGCATTTAATATCTCCGAAACTATTACCGATATCACCTCGAAATTTAGTACGGTGATAAAGGGCACTACTAGAAGTTCACCTTTGAGTCGTTCAAAAACCTGGTAACTACAAAACCAACATGGCGGCGAAGTTGAGACTTTTGAATAGACCTTTCTCGCGATATAACCATCCATACGTAATGACACTTGGTACAGCAAATGGTTATACACATTGTAATGCACCGACATGTAACTTTCTTCAATTGTTTACATAACCACAAAATGGCGGCTGTGCGAAATATTTCATTGGCAATCTATATCTCCGAAACTATTACTGATATCACCCTGAAATTTTGTACGGTAATAAAGGGCACGGCTACAAGTTTATCTATATAACTTTCAAAAACCGGTAAAAAAAACGAACATGGCGGTTAAGCGAATTTGAAGCATTTTAATAGACCTTTCTCGCGATTTAACCATCTGAGCGCAGTGAAATGTGGTTCAGTAAATTATCATTTAATGATAATACATATTGTAATGCACTGGCATCAAATTTAGTTCAATTGTTTACATAACCTCAAGACGGCGGCTGTGCGAAATTTTAAAATTAAGTTTTTATTTCTTGTTTCGAAATCATGCGATCAAAGTGAATGTTTGAATAATGAAGCTACGCAATAATTTTCCTTTAATGGTACATAACTTTTTGGCCTATACATATAACAATTCAAAATGGCAACCATCCGAAATATTTATACGGTTCTCAATATCTACGAATCTTTTACAGAAATCAAACTGAATTATTTTATGTTTATAGAGGCTATGGACATAAGTTCTCCTATACGACTTTCATTAACCTGGTGAGCACAAATCCAACATGGCGGTAACGAAATTTTTGTACGTTAAATGCTTATACAAATGTTAATCCACTGGCATCTAATTTATTTCAATTGTTTTCATAACCACATGATGGCAGCTGTGCGAATTTTTAAAATCTCGATTTTACTTCTTGTGTCCTAATCATGCGATTGTAGTGTGAATACCACAGGTACACAATAATCTTCATGTAATAATAATTTAATAATCGCAGCTAGATAGCCATGTAAGGTTACAGCACATACTGTATATCAATTTCACATATTTGCGTATTCGCTTATTGATCTTCGGTTTTTACACAGTTCTATGTGGTATCTTTCACAGATTTGGTTGCATAATTCACACACACACGCTGGCATTGGATCATGGTAATTCTTGTTTTGGCATATTAGATAGTGGAAGCCGTGAATAGACAGTCTAGTCACGACGCGGCGCATCTCGTAGCTCGGAGCCGTCCATGCCCGATTCGTCATTGCTTCGGTGCCGTAGAACTCAGGCCAGACACATGCTCTTTTGTCTTCCATGACATAAGTAACATCTTCATGTAATAGTGCATAAATAAAAATCCAACATGGCGACCTTATGAAATATTTAGACGGTTCTCAATATCTACGAATCTATTACAGTCTGGCTGCGTGGCTCACGGGTATCGTTCTCGCTTGCTGAGCCCAAGGTTGAAGGTTCAAATCCTGGCGCAGTCAGCTGGCATTTGAGGGTGCGCAATTGCGAGGGAGCCGTATCAGTTGATTTATTGTCACGTTAAAGATCCTCTTCGGGGCAAAATTCCGGCACCCCGGCGCACAGTGGGGTAAGAGTGCCTCAATTCTTATTTTACATAATAGGATTTATAAGTTATATATCATTATCAAGGGCATGTTTCTCTCTTACTCAAAGTGAAAATACAGTTCATTTTACATTATTGTTAATTAATATAATAGTTGTAAAACATTGTAAAAATTATAACTGTTGCAAAATAATTATTATGGAAATGCAGAAAGCAACTTAAATCACATGAATCATCAGAACTAGCGAAAGTACAATTGTCTCAATTACTACCATCACTCTCCTCATCGTCATCATCATCGTCCCGACTCCTGGACTATTTGTAGATATGAATGGAGATTTTAATAAATCTAATGCTTCATTAGGGCCTTGAAGGTTTTTTTTTTTTTTTTTTGAAGATTCGTCTTGCTGGTGATAGGTGGATCAGAACTCACCAAAAAGTAATTTAGAATATCGGCATTCGTTTTCTGTCGACTACATTTTCTGGAATAAATTTCCCGGCAATTTTTGAAGTCCTTATTACGTGCTTCCTGTGCTTCCTCTGTTAACTGCCGTATAGGAAGCAATGCGGACGATACTATTCAGGTCCATGTATCAAATATGTATGCAGTGTAGGAGACATGTTGCGCCATGGGTATTTCAGAACAAAATATCTTGCCGTGCTATAGGCAAAAACTCTAAATGTTTCATGATTTCGAGAAGTTTTCTTCTTATGATGAACATTTCATTTGAGTTGGTACCTGAAATAAACCCAAACAAGATTTTATTTGACTCCCTCCGATTTTCTCTGTTCTTGATTTTATTGTCATTTACAAAACAGGGGCAAAAAGTAACAGCAAAACTAAACTGATCTACAATAGAGAGGCCACAATTACTAGAAAAAATCAACAATGCATGCTCGTACTGCCTCGGAACATAACTATTCACTTTCTTATATCTCAAGATGGTAAATATAAGCAGATGTTTTAAGAACGATTTTTCAGACACACAAATATTACTATATAACAACTAACAAGAAGTTCCGTGACGAACTAAAGAGCCTACTTTTCTTAAAATTTAAGATTAATGCCAATGATTAATCTATATGGATCAATCTAGAATAATGACGAAATTAAGTTGGTAATATCGAAATTTCTAATTAGTTCGAAATACTGTATACCTGGTATAATGTAGCCTAATAGAGAACTACAGTTGGCAGCCCTGGTGACTGAATATATATTCTTAGTTCCATCTCTTAAGGTACAGAATACAAAATTTGGTTGAAGTCCAATGGATAGCATGGACGTTACATGCAGTTAAACATTGCATCTATCAGCGCGCGTAAAATCATGTTGGCAACAATGACATACATGTACTGGTCAGAAATAATCTGAAATAATATGATCTATTGTTGCGTCAATTTTGAATGAAATCCATTAGTTAGTATAGAAGTTACATATATTTTAAAATTGGACCTATCAGCAGGCTTAGAATCATGTTGGCAGCACTGACGTAAGCCTATATTAGTTACTCCAAATTAATCTAGAATGCCAGGCACTATACTTGTGCAAAGTTTAGAGCTATTGGCTTGCATACTTTCTGATATATTGATATAGGATTAAACAAAGAGAGAGAGCATTTACTAACAGTTGGCAGCCCTGGATACTCTTATGAATCGGCATAGTCATATCTGTTATGGTACACATAGCACACACGAAATTTGGTTGAAATCCAAATGATAGTATAGAAGTTACATGTATTTAAAGTTGGACCTCTCAGCAGGCTTAGAATCATGTTGGTAGCACTGACGTATATAAGTTACTCCAAAAGAATATAGAATGTCAGGTACTATACGTGTGCATAGTTTAAAGCTGTCGGCTTGCATACTTTCTGATATATGGGTATTTGGATTTAAAAAAATTGTGAGCATTTATTAACAGTTGGCAGCCCTGGTGGGTCTTAAGAATACGCTCAGTCATATCTGTTTATGTACACATATCACATACGAAACTTGGTTGAAATCCAATAGATAGTGTAGATGTTATATGCATTTAAAATTTGGACCTATCAGCAGGCTTATAATCATTTTGGCAACACTGCCATGTATGGCCTCCTGGAAATTAAACTGCAATATTATTATCTATCCGTGTGCCAATTTTGAAATAGCTCCCATGCATACCTTCTAAGATATCCAACATGGAGCTCAAATTTCAATTGCAATTTTTCAGCAGTTGGTAACACTGACATCATTTTCAAATATGGTCGTGAGATATTCAGGTATAGATCTTTACTCGTACCAAATTTTGTTTCGATTGCTGCAGCCGCTTAGGAGTTGATAGGGGGGGACACACACACAGCCAGACAGACAGACAGACAGAAGGACAGACAGACAGACAGACAGACAGGCACACATTTGCCCGATCTCATAAGTCTACTTTTTTCTCATTTTTGAAAAATGTGAAAAGTAGGCTAAAAATATCATTACATACCTGAACACGAAGGTTCTATGGCGGAACAAGGATAAAATTCCGAAAAAACGACTTATCTGCTCTGCAATATCTCAACTACTGTGGGCTCCCTAAGCGAGACGCAGTGTGGTCAAGGTCACAACGTGTTTCAACATGGTCGAGCAAGTCTTCTAGTGTTCTGTTATACCAAAAATATCATCATACGACCAATTACAGTTTTTGAATAAATGCCGCATTTAAGGCACTCTTGCCCCACTGTGCGGCGTCTCTAAAAGCCAGAGTAGTTAAAAGGGACGTAAACCCAATAACATTATTATTTATTATAATCTATTACAACAATCAAACTGAAATTTTGTACTGTATGTTGATAGAGGCAATTAACATGAGTAGGATATATGAAAATAGGTGGTATAGTTCTTCACAGAACTACTTTTATAAATTTTAGTTTAGGAAGTTCCCCTTACAGTTAGTAAAATTAGCTCTAAAAATTGATCTCAACGTTGTTATTATTATGAATCTCTGTTAAAGGATTAAAACGCCTTCTATTCTTGTCGGTTCCAAATTTTGAAAGAATGACAATATACTCATAATCATTACAATGTACATGCGTACAGTTCAAAATTCACTTGCATTCGAATACGCTAAACATCAAAGGCACTCCTCGTACCTAGGTTGTTCACTGTTGAAACTTATTTTTTCTGGATTTTCTTATATAATGTGATAGCGGGCCAAATGACTGCACCAGCTGCACCCCTTGGTACGCTACTGTCCATCGATATGGTCCATACAAGTATTTCTGTTGCCAAATCGGAAAATTAATATATAATGCTTCGAAACTGAAACCCATCCATTTTACAAGATATTCTGATGAATGGAATATATCTTCTGTTGTGTTTTCACGTAATATGAAACATTAGAGAAACGGGTTGAGTCTCTTCTTCACTGCAACTGTTCACATGGTGAGAAGGAACAGCAAGAACTGCATTATGCAGGTGAATTCAACTTGTATTCTTGTTAGGCTAGGCAGCTATCGAAGAGAACAGGTTGGTTGAGCCACGGGCTGAGTTGCAAGAGGTTTTTGAGCTTCCACTAACCTAAATATTGCACAAAACGAGTCCTCACATATCTCCATGACCTGCACTGACCAAGTCTCTGGTAACCCACTTCTCCAACATACGTACATCCTTTGTATGTGCACTATGCATATGCAGAGCAGGTTGGTCATCTTCATTCACATGAATGGCTACGTATTGTAGCTTTGCAAGGTCCACCTGCTCCCTATCATGCGTCGTGATAGTCATGGGGTGAAGATTCTCACATCGTATCAACTCCAAACAACCAAACACCTCAACGTCTTTACATTCATTTAAGGATATCAAATCTTCTAAATTCATGCTTTGACAAAGCAATGAATAGTTCCAAAGAGGTCTCATCTACATATGTTCGTTACGAAAGTTACGCGATGATATACGGAATGTTTTTCGTTTTAAAGCCAGAAATGTCTCCTGTATACAAATGAAAAACTGGTCGTTCTCAGACGAGCTAATGCTGCAGATCACACCTCTTAAATTCTCCAGGATAATTACATGGGAATGAACTCTTTTGTATATGTATAACAGTTTACCCTTCTATAGAATGTTCCTGCAACAGAATTCTTACTTGTTGCCAGATTCAAAACGAATTGGATACTAAACATTTTCTCACCATATTTTTCTTTCATAGAGTTTGTCATCGTTGATAAATAAAACAAAATGCTTATATAATGGCATACTACGTGTAACGTTTGTATAGTAGAAACATGTGCGAATTAAGCATGTAGGGTGTTCCCACTAACTTATTATCCCTTCCCATACAGGTTACAAATTGGTTGTTACTCCTGTTCAGGGCATATTTTGTGGGAAAATATCCGCCCTTTTATTTATTTAGCGTATGGCACATAAGGCAGTAAATTATCACATACATTAAATTCTATAATAGTTCCAGCTATTGAAACATAACGTCCACATATATCTACAGCATATACACATATTCAAGTTATTTATGTAGCATACAGAATCTGTTGTAACAGTTAAAGTCCTTGAAGTCCCCACAATATGCTTGGTTTGGGCACTTGGTCAATAAGTGATGAATTGACTGTTTCTCAGTACCACAGTCACATGTTGATGACTGGACTATTTCCCACTTGGGGAGAGCGTCTGCACATCTTCCATGGCCAGTGCGGATACGATCGAGGGCTGTCCACACAGAGCGAGGTTGATCAAATCCTGGTGGCTTTCCCAGGATACAGGGCATCATGATACGACATCGTTCAGGGCAGTGTAGTTGACAATTTCGGCTCCATGAGAGACGAATGTCGAACTTCTCTTCTGACAAAATTCTGGCTGTGGAAATAGCAGGGTTCCCTTGATCTTAGCCGTTTTCGCTCCGCATAGGCTACGTCGTTTAACAAAGGCAGCTGCGGATTATCCATGATCTTCTGATATTCTCGTACGAGAGCACTCTTCCTTCTAGCATCAGGCGGTGGAATATGGCTTAGAATGGGTAGCCAGTGAGTGGGAGTAGATCGTATGGTCCCACTTATAATGCCAGTGGTCTCATTCAAATTCTGTTGTACAGCAGCCTTTCTAGAAGTTTATGGATGACACTCAGCAATGCAATAGGACGATAATTCTTTGGATGGTCATGTGATTTAACCGGTTTGAGTATTGCAATGATTTTCAACTGCTTCAATTTGTATGGAACTGTACCTGTTGCTATTATACCCAATGAGAATTCTGCTAGCCAACGATTCTTGTACTCCCCTGAGTGCAGGAGAAATTCTGGATGTATACCGTCACTTCCAGGAGCTTTGACGGCTTTTACATCTTTCAGAGCGACTATAATTTCAGAGGTGGAGAAAGAGTTTGAATACCCTGATTGTTCAGCGCTGTTCTTTCTGAGGATACTAAGTTAACGTTTAATTGGCCGAGTAAAGGGTTTGTCTCCTGGTGCTCTAGATGTAGACAATATATGTGCTGCAATCATATTGACTGATATGTGATTGTTCTCTCTCAACTTCTTCATAGCTCCTCCTAATTTATGTAAGAGTGACCATGCTTGCCAAAAGTCTTTTGAGAATCTTCCTGTTGAACAAGCTGGCTTTCGCCCAGGTCCTATCTCTAACCACCTTCATAGAGGCAGGATATCAAATGAAGCAGAAAACATCAGTTGCTTTTATAGACTTAAGTGCCGCACAGGATACAGTCTGGAGGCATGGACTGCTGTATAAATTACTACAGGTGGTTCCATGTCAAAAACAACACGACTAATTGACAACATGCTCAATGAAATAAATTTTACTGTAGTAATCGGAAAGGATGTCAGCTCTACGAAAACACTAAACAATGGTTTACCACAAGGTTCTGCCCTTGCCCCTCTGCTTTTCAATCTGTACTTAGCTGACATGCCAGAAACAAAATCTACAAATTTTGGTTATGCAGATGATTGGGCCATCGCTACTCAGAACAGTACATTTGAATTAACTGAACAAGTTCTAACTTTAGATTCGGATACGTTAGGCAAGTTCTTTCGCCAGTGGAGACTACAACCCAACTCTATTAAAACAGAAGTGTCCTGTTTCCATCTATCGAGTAAATTTACAAACAGAGTTCTCAATGTGTTCTTTGAGGGAAACAGACTTCATCATAACATTTGCCCTAAATATCTAGGTGTCATTTTGGATAGGACACTTCCCTACAAGGAACATCTCACGAAGGTAGCTGCAAAGTTAAGGAGTAGGAACAACCTCCTGCATAAACTGTGTGGTACTGACTGGGGATCTTCAGCAGACACACTACGAACCTCAGCTCTTGGATTAGTTTATTCAGTTGCGGAATACTGTGCACCAGTGTGGATAAAGAGCGCTCACACACAGGAAGTAGACACGCAGTTGAATCAAAATCAACAATGCATGCTCGGACATCCTCGGGACATAAGTATTCACTTTCTTATATCTCAAGATGGTAAATATAAGCAGATGTTTAAAGAACGAATTTTCTGACACACAAATATTTCTATATAACACTAAAAATATCATTATACCTGAACACGAAGGTTCCATGCCGAAACAATGATAAAATTCCGAAAGAAAAGACTTATCTGCTCTGCAATATCTCAACTACTGTGGGCTCCCTATGCGAGACGCAGTGTGGTCAAGGTCACAACGTGTTTCAACATGGTCGAGCAAGTCATCTAGTGTTCTGTTATACCAAAAATATCATCATACGACCAATTTCAGTTTTTGAATTTATGCCGCATTTAAGGCACTCTTGCCCCACTGTGCGGCGTCTCTAAAAGCCAGAGTAGTTAAAAGGGATGTAAAACCAATAACATTATTATTTATTATAATCTATTACAACAATCAAACTGAAATTTTGTACTGTATGTTGATAGAGGCAATTAACACGAGTAGGATATATGAAAATAGGCGGTATAGTTCTTCACAGAACTACTTTTATAAATTTTAGTTTAGGAAGTTCCCCTTACAGTTAGTAAAATTAGCTCTAAAAAATGGTCTCAACGTTGTTATTATTATGATTCTTTGTTAAAGGATTAAAACGCCTTCTATTCTTGTCGTTTCCAAATTTTGAAATAATGTCAATATACTCATAATCATTACAATGTACATGCGTGCAGTTCAAAATCCAGTTGCATTCGAATACGCTAAACATCAAAGGCACTCCTCTTACTTAGATTTTTCACTGTTGATTTCCTTATATAATGTGATAGGGGGGCCAAATGACTGCACCAGCCACACCCCTTGGTACGCTACTGTCCATCGATATGGTCCATACAAGTATTTCTGTTGCCAAATCGAAAAATAAACATATAATGCTTCGAAAGTGAAACCCATCCATTTTACAAGATATTCTGATGATTGGAATAAATCTTCTGTTGTGTTTTCACGTAATATGAAACATTAGAGAAACGGGTTGAGTCTCTTCTTCACTGCAACTATTCACATGGTGAGAAGGAACAGCAAGAACTGCATTATGCTTCTCTGCTAGAGGTTTGGAAGTTAAGTGATTCGACAGTCTGGGTCCATTTGGCACGGCGTGCTTCATCCAAGCTATGCAGCAGGTCGTCTGCAATTTCTTGATCTCCTCCCTTCAAGAATTCTTCATATAGTTTCTCACAAGCTTCATCCCAACCTGTAATGTATTCCTTTCGGCAACCTCTTGGTATAGCCTTTTATGCTGCACATATGATTGCACCAACAAGTCTATCGTAATTACTAACTTTTGGAGGGATCCATCCCAGGCACTTGTCCAAATTATCAGCAAGTACATCCCATTCCGCCTTCTTGAAAATCCATCTTGGTTGAGGATGAGATGATATCAGTGGTATGCTAGTCCCAATTTCAAATATAACTGGACGGTGCTGACTGTGTGGGAAGTGTGGCAATACTAGGTGTGAGGTTCGTAGTGGCAATCTGTTTTCGTGGTGGTCACGAAACAAAGATCTGGGTTTTTCTCCTGCCGCCATGCAGCTGACTTAAAAGTTCCTCTATCTTTAGCATCAAATACCAAATACAGGTTGTTGTCTTCTGCCCAGTTAACTAACGTTTCACCATTCTTGTCGATGTCCCTGTATTTCCACTGAGTATGATGGCTGTTGAAGTCTCCAAGGTAGGCCTACACTGCAGGATGCGGTGATATTGTTATGACCTGCATTGGCCAGGATATAGCTGGAGATTTGTATATATTGGATATGGTCACATCTATTTTAATGATTACTTCGTGAATTTCATTGAGGTCTGAAGCTGAACAGAGTGTAGCATTTTCAACTGTGGTTCGAACATACGTTGCCACACCATAAGCATGATGGTATGTTGCTCCTAATAATTCATAACCTGGAATTTTCCCTCTACGCCTCAGTGCTTCCTCGTCTGCAGTATGTTTGTTTTTTTTGTATAGCAACAACGTCGATTTCATTTTGTATTAAGATTTGTTGTAGAACTTGACATTTCGATCTACTTATGCCTTCTATGTTCATTTGGCAAATTCTAATAACAGGGCCAAGGTTCTTCGCTGGAAAGCCCTGAGAAGGGCCATTTGTATTCATGTTTTGTGACATCAAGCAATGTTTCAGGCCAGGAGATCGCTAGGATTGTCTGGCTGCCTGAAATTCTTGGTGTAGGTGTTGCCCTCAAAGTAACTGTTCTTTAGCACCACCCAGGAGACACGTGTAGCTTAAGGAATGCTACGGACGCGAACAGTCTTTGTCTCCGCCCTAATCTGAAATCACAACCGCCATAGGCAGTCACATCGTCTTATAGTATACATACGTCAAACAACTGTCCATAACTCTGACAGTAGGTAAGAGTAAGAGACGATGAGAGATTCCAGCACAATGGCTACTCGATAAATCAGATAAATGAGGAGCTACATCCTTAGCCAAAAGACAGTTTGCGGCAGAATCCTTCTCCTGTGAATTTGAACTTCATGCCATATGTGCAATTTGTCACTTATATTTCATTTTATTTCATATTTATTTATCAGTAAACTATATTTAGAGTACACGGAAAGGGGTCTCTGAAAATAACAAAGCCCCACTTCGCACTTGAGATGCGGCAGAACCCCAAGTGATTGGTAATATTCTCTGTGGGCACAATATCAACACCATATCCTTGCCTAATGTTATCATAGATGAATAGGCCTATTCGCGCTGCGTCAAATATCCAGTTAGCGTTCACTGGGCTGGAATATATAGGATTCTGGGTTCCTCTGGTTATATATACAGTTTGTTGGCCAAACAGACAGGAGAATCATTACAATTTTAAAGATACATCGCATGTATCCACGTCTTTTCTAACCAGAGAAGACAGCTGTTGCTGAACATAAAATTATTTTTTAAGAAACAGCTTGCTTCTGTATGGAAAAACATTTAACACCCAGAACCAATTGAGAGGAAATATAAGTAGCTAAACAGCGTAAGAATTTTAATACAGTTTACGGCTGTTCCTTAAGCAGTTCATGGCTGCTGCTCTCTGTCTGTTTCTTTGACTCAGGTGGTCGTGAAGGAAGCTTTCAGTTTTACCAGACCGTTAATCTACGGATCCTGAGACACGGGATCTCCATGTTTCCGTGGAATCCGATTAACAGGATATGCTATTTCACTTCGAAAACCTCACATGCACTGACCTGGAACCGAACCCGGTCCCTCTTGGTGAGAGGCAAGCAGTTTGACCGTATTCACCCCCACGCTCAAAAGAAGGTCATGAAGTAGCGATTTATGTTTCAATATGGTCTGCTATATATTGTCATTTATTTTTTTATTTACGAAAGTACGCACGTCATAAACCAAATTCAGGACCTTCTTGACACAAATACAAAGTAGATAATTGTAAATAATAATTTTAGGAAATGACAAGAAAAGGATTAAATCTATAAAAATAACAACAACAACAAAAACATAATTAGTCACCCATATAGCTAATGCTTAGTTGTGAATAAACCGAACTAAAAATAATAATACAAAACAAAACATATTTTTAAGAAAAGAAAACTGTACAAGTCACAAGGAAGGACACATCAGGAAAAAAATCGACATAGGAAAGGAAGAAAAAGCACAGTGAACTAATGAAGAGGTTTTGGGAAGAAGAGAAGAGAGGAAAAGGAAGTGAAGCTGTGATTGGCTCAAGTTCTCACGCTCTCCTGAAGGGGAATAATCGGAAATAATAATAATAAAAAACTTAAAAACATAATTAGTTACCTATATAGCTAATGCTTAGTTATCAATAAAACAAACTAATAATAATACAAAACATATTTATTAGGGAAAGGCAAGAAATGAAAAGAGAAGAGAAGAGAAGAGAAAAATGAATTAAAACTACAAAATAATACAACTTTAAAACATATGAATATAACGCACTAAAAATAATACAAAACGAAACATAAACATGAACACTTTGACGGAGCATGGTCAGTGCCTAAAAAAGAGTTACACCTTATAATTTAGACACAAACACTTTTAGTTTGTTATTGAACACAACGTCTGATTCAATAAATATATCTATGTCTGTAGCGAATTCATTGTAGTTGGTTATTATTTTCATGAATGGTGAATTTAAGTGGTGGGAAGTTATTGGCCTTTGAATGTGAAATAATGTATAGCTTCGCGATCTAACGCGTGGAACGTAAAAAGAGAGAAATTCATTAATTCCATAGAATCATATTTACTTGCTATTATTTGCCTCGACGTTTGCAATGAAATAAGCAGCCTTGTATTCTTCAGAGATGTGAAGTTGAGCATATGTCTTAACAGGTGCGTTGATGAATAGTAATGTCAAAATATTTTTAATGTTCTGTAATACATCTACCATAAGAATTTGTTTTGCACAACGTCTATAGCATGTATTTCTTCCTTCGAATTTGGATCCCAAATTACAGATGCTTACTGAAAGTTACTTCTCACAAGGCTCGTGAATAACTGGATAAGTGTTGAAGGCTGAATGAATAATTTAGTGTGTCTTATTATGAACCCAAGCATCCGGTTGGCATGGTTCGTTATTTTTATAATACAGTATGACTGTTGAACGTTAATTTATTGTCAAATATTACTCCTAAATCCTTAAATATTAATTCTATTTCTAATTTGGCATTTTGTATAAAATAACACGGGTTCACACATTCCTTTTGTCTAGTAACTGCCATGCACTTACATTTCCTCACATTTAGAGACATATCGTTCTTATCAAACCACAATACAACACAATCTATGGTTTGTTGCAGGGCTACCTTATTCACTATGTTCAATATGGTTTTATAAAGTTTGGAATCATCAGCAAAGAGTAAGCATTTGGCGTGACTAAGGAAATTAGGTAAATGATTAATAAAAATTAAAAATAGAAGAGGACCCAGATTGGATCCCTGATGAAAAGCGTAAGAACTCAAAATCTGTTCAAAAATTTCACCTTTGAAGGAAACAAACTGGCGTCGATATTTTAAAGATGAACACACCGATTTAAGAAGCTGTTTTGGAAAACCAAACTGGTACATTTTACTTAAAAGTATTCTATGATCGACCTTGTCAAATGCTCCTTCAAAATTCATATATATTATATCAATTCTTCCGTTCACATCCAATGCATCGTACAATGTTTGAGTAAACCCCATCAGATTTCTAAGAGCAGATCTATTGGGCATGAAACCATGTTGAAATTCAGAAATGCCCAATTTGGCATGCTCAAAAATGTTTCAATATAGTATATGCTCGTATACCTTTGCAATAGCATCAATTACAGATAGGGGACGATAATTAGAAATGTTTTCGAAAGTTCCTGATTTTAAAATTGGTGTAATTTTCGATAGTTTCCATTTTACTGGAAAGCACGAGGTCCTTAATGATACACTAAAAATGTATGTTAATTGATTAGCCAATATTTTTCCACAGCCCTTTATTATGTAATGTGGTATGCCATCAGGACCACTTGCCTTCTAAGGTTTTAACTTCCTTCGGATGACAGTTTTCACCTCATCGACTGATATGTAAATAACGTTGAGTTATGTACAGAAGGTAACACAGGAAACTCATCCAAAGCCAAATTATCTAAACTAAAGTGAAATACTGAGCAAAACCATGGGCGATATTACCAGACACGTAACAGGTCTCATTATATACAGTATGTAAGTATTTTACCCCGCTCTTGATTTCCTCTTACTTTTAAAATGTGCCCAAAATTGATTGATATTATGTTGCATTGTATTTTCTAAATCATTATTGTACGTTCTATAAGCTATCTGTATTTTGAATTTCAATTCATATCGGAGTTGTCTGAATCGGTCGGCGTAATATCTAGAAAACGTTCGCTCTCTAGCACATTTCTTTTTACATTTTATATCTGTATAATGTCATATGTAAACCAAAGTGGATATCTGGATTTTTGTATGAGCTTTCTTTTGGGAATAAATGTTTCCAAACATTTCAACAGTGACTTGCAAAAGAAGTCTACTGCAAGGTCCACATTTTCGAAAGAATACAACGAGCTCCAGTTAAAATCTCGCACATGACATTATAGATGCATAAAATCAGCTTTTCTGAAATTGAAATATTCACGACTTATACTTTTAGGAAATGGATATTTTTAATTGGCAGTAATGACAAACCGATGGAAGGATGATGCAAGTGTTCAGGTACCAAAGTAAAATCTTGATGTTTCAACTCAATTATTATGTTACTCAAGACTAAATCCAATGTCCTCGAATTGTCGTCAAGAATATTGTTGTACGAGGTTAAATCCAAATGTGACATGAACTGTGCTAGACTGCGACAGGACGCTGATCCTTTACAAAAATCATAGTTGATATCATTAATTTCATGTAAGTTGAAATCACCCATTATGATACAATCAGACACCATAAGGTTTTCAATGTATTCAACATAGTTAAAGTAATCCTGGTATACAGGAAGGCCAGAGGAGGGAGTTATATAGACAACATATACATATAAATAATTTCCTACAATTGTTGAGAATATAAAGCGTAAGTGATACCCTTTGTTGCCTGTCATATACAGAACGTAGCTTGACCCTGAAACCCTGTTTGTCTGCTATAAATACTCCACCTCCTCTAACATTTCTTGCTAGTGATAGGTCCCTGTCATTTCTGAATACTGTATATCTGTCATCAAGTAATTCACTGTCCCACATATCGTTTGTTAGGGAAGTCTCTGTCAATACAACTATATCAAATGAACAGCCCGAAAGGTTTGGATAACATGTGCCAGTCTTAGTTCTAAGGCCGTTAACTGTTGATAAGAAATAGAAAATTGATGTGAAGACATTTCAAAAATAATAAATGACAGTACATAAAATAATTACTAGTAATTAAATCATGACAATTATTGTGGTAATTAAATGAGCTATGCCAATAATACATTATAGCTTACTTAAATCATCAACACAACTAATGGTGTGAACGAGAGTGCCATCTTCCTTCCTAATCATATTTTTGCCACTCTCGTTCACCCATAAGTGCTTATAATCCTTGCCACGCTGTATTTGTTTAGCCTTAGCAAAAAGAACTCTTCTGGCAGGTGCTAGCGACTGGTTAACATAAACAGGATTAGATACAGTAAACCCCAGTTGAATGGTGGACAGGTTTCTTTTCACATTCCTCCGCTCAAGAAGCTGTTCTCTATGGCACCTACGAACAAATTTTACAATTATTTCTGAAGTTGGACGATTGTTTAATCCTGGAAGCCTATGACATGTATCTATCATATCTTCGTTAATTTCTACGTCCAGTGCTTTAGCGACATCGATAACTGTCTTGGTTACATTTTCATTGGCCATCTCGGGAACACCATATATTTCCAGCGTATTATTTCTAGAAAACTTCTCACTATTTAGTCTGTAAGGTCAACATGCCATTATTTGCTTCCTATTTCTTTTCAATTCCTACCTTGACAAATGTGAAAACACTTCTCCTGAATCACGTCGGTGCATCATTTCCTCATATCGTGACCAAATAGCATCAAAATAATGGTTATTATTAGTATTACATTTATTATTATTGTTAGTAGTAGCAGTAGTCGTAGAAGTACAGGGTGCCTCGTAGCACAGTGTCTAGTATTCTTAGCTGCCACCCCAGCCAAGAAATGTAGTACTGTTCTGAGGGCTGAAACGGGTTATATTCAGCTTCGTGAGGAAAAACTGAGAAGAGGTGGGTTCAAATCCCACCTCAGCCATTGTGGAATTGGTGTTCCATGGTTTACAACGTCTACTCATGACAAACGCCTGGATGGTTCCTAACTTAAGGTCAAGACCTCCTCCTTCCAAATCTTCACCTGAATTACAAATACGCAAACTATTTCGGTCACCACAATAACACAGATAATCAGACAAATTTTATGCATACACTCAAAGGCAAATTACCACGATGTCCAAGCCTCTGAAATGAAATAACCACAACATAAGTAGTAGGACGAGTAGTAGTAGTTATATAGTGCCACCACCATCACTCATCAATTCCCTACTTTCTAGCTGTGTTCTCCTGGCTAAGG
The DNA here is from genome assembly GCA_946902985.2 of Meconema thalassinum. Classification (NCBI taxonomy): domain Eukaryota; kingdom Metazoa; phylum Arthropoda; class Insecta; order Orthoptera; family Tettigoniidae; genus Meconema; species Meconema thalassinum. The sequence goes on along the minus strand of OX336389.2, from coordinate 994,415,488 downwards.
GAAGAGAATCTGATAACACAGCAGTAAGTGAAGTCCACATCAACGATATGAGGAAGGGAGGCTGGAATAGAAGAGGAAATGTCTTGTTATAAATCGTCTACAAAAAGCAAAGAAAAAGGCTTTGTTGAATTCGTATTTAATATGGAGCCCATGAAGAAAGATTTGGCTCGACTCCAGCAGACAGCCGCCCGTTATCAACACCTCCAATATTTCATTTTTCACCTCCATCTTTGTCTTGGCGGGAAGATAATTTATGGTACTTACAGTGATTTAGTGTTCAAATGGCCGCATCTTGAATCTTATCTATCGCTCCCTCTAAGTTTTTTTTTTTAGCGTATGGCTTTTAGTGCCGGGAGTGTCCGAGGACATGTTCGGCTCGCCAGTTTTTTTTGTAGCTGCTTCGAGACGGACACCCAATGGGTGAGCTACAAGTACCGTTGGGGAGGGAAGGAGGGAATAATCTAGTAATACGAAATATGTATTTCACTACAGTCATCTACTGTACATACAGCCTCGTTGCTTAGTGGCTAGCATTTCTGGCTGTCACCTTGGACGCCCAGGTTCGATTCCCAGCCCTGCCAAGAAACTTCTGGTTGAGGGCTGGAACGGGGTACACTCAGCCTTGTGAGGCAAAAACTGAGAAGAGGCGGGTTCACTTCCTACCTCAGCCATTTGGGAAGTGGTTTTCCACTTCTACTCCAGGCAAATGCCGGCATAGTACCAAACTTTAAAGGCCACAGCCACTTCCTACCTAAATCCTATCTCAATAACAAATACACACACTAGTACAGATAGCACAGTGACACAGGTTACTGGACATATTCTACACAAATCCAAGTACACGCGGCTTTAAAATTAAACTGCAAGCATTGTCTAATCTTTAAAGCTTCCATATAAATTACGCAGAGTCTTCTATTATTCACTCTAATCACATTTCTTGCTCCTGTAGAGAACAATAACCATGCTAAACTAACTGTGGATAAACAATTATCTGTATTAATTACAGCGGAGTATTAATACCAAGTTTTACATAGCCTGTCTATATTTCCTATAAGGCCAACATTTCATTGACCGTCAGAACAAAATATCAACTACTCTTGTAACTCTCAGATTATAAGCATATAACCTCGTAGTTCCGCCCCTTAAAACAACAATAAAAAACGTAATACTTTATGACCACAAATACATGGTGTTATGAGGTAAGTATCCAATATTTTAAAAGGCATACATTAAAACAAGGAGAAATGTCTGATAAACATGGGTCCTACATTACATATTTTCTAAGAGCTCCTAAAATATTGGATACTTATTTTAACAACCTGCATAAATAAAATGTGAACTTAAATCGCAAAAATATGGACAATGTGACCAAAATTACGGAAAGGACCTAACAATAAAAATAAGTGACACATCAAATGTATCTCACAGTTGTAAAAAATGTTCGGTTTTTATTTAATTTAACACCGCGAATGAAATGAAATCCAGAAAAAAGTATGGTATTTCATAAATATCTGTACCCTAATAATGAAAACGTAACATTTAAATAGAATACGGAATATTATTTTTCTATTTAAATTACTGTATATTAAAATATATAGGCCCTACCCTAAAGTGAAATTATAATTTTATATTGCGGTAAATGCTCAGTAATGGTAAAGCAACAATGATTTAAATCTCAGACCACAGACAATGAACAATCACAGTACTGGTTCCCATGGTGATTGGGCCTCACCTCACTCACTGGAATGTAAAGAATGTCACGGGATAAATTACCTACTAACATAATGTAAACACTTAACCTAGGCTAATATTTAAGAAGTAGTTCAGTGAGGAACTAAATAGCCTATGTACATATATCCTACTTATGTAAATTGCCTCTATCATCATACAGAATTTCAGTTTGACTGCTGTAATAAATTCGTAGATAGTGAGAACCATCTAAATATTTCGTATGGTCGCCATGTTAGATTTTTATATTTGTAGGCAATAGAGTCATGTACTATAAGATGAAGATTATTGCGTAGGTTTATTCAATCGCATGATTAGGACACGAGAAATGAAAACGTGATTTTACAATTTCGCATCTTGGGGTTATGGAAACAATTGAAATATTTTAGATATAAGTGAATTAAAATTTCTATAAGCATTTTTCGTACCAAGTTTCACTGTGCTCGGATGGTTAAATCGCGAGAAACGTCCATTTAAATGTTTAATTTCGCATCGCCGCCATGTTGGATTTGTGCTCACCAGGTTTTTTAAAGTTCCATAGGTGAACTTATGTCAATAGCCTTTATCAACATACAAAATTTCTGTTTGATTGCTGTCATGGATTGGCAGATGATGACAACCGTCTAAATATTTCGGATGGTCGCGATGTTGGATTTTTATATATGTAGGCCATCGAGTTATGTAATTATAGAAGACGATTATTGCGTAGATTCATTACTGAAACGTTGACTTCGATGGCAGTATTAGGTCACAAGAAATAAAAACTTAATTTAAAAATTTCGCACAGCCACAATAATCAGGTTATGTAAGCAATTGAACTAAATAAAATATCAGTGCATTACTATGTGTATAGACATTGGCTGTGTTATGTTTCACTGCGCTCGGATGGTTAAATCGCGAGAAAAGTCTATTTAAATGTTTCAAATTCGCTTGGCCACCATGTTCGTTTTGTTAACAGGTTTCTGAAAGTAACATAGGTGAATTTCTAGTTGTGCTCTTTATCACCGTACAAAATGTCAGGGTCATATCGGTAATAGTGCCGGAGATATAGAATGCCGGTTAAATATTTCGCACAGCCGCCATGTTGGAGTGGGGAGACGTAATAAAATTTATAGGTTACGGTCGGGGTCGGACAAGATAGCACTATGATCCTACCGAGTTTCATTGAAATCGCTCTGGCCGTTTAGATTTTATTATGGGGACACACACATACACATACGCACACACACACATACACACATGGACAAAAGGTGATCTCATAAGCCTATGTTTTTCATAAATGAAAATAGGCTAAGAATTTAGACATTGTTATTAAACACATAGACACATACAGTAAAATTTATTGACCAGTTTAATGCCATTTTCTGTGCGAACTTCATCACGCATTCATTAGGTGCTGATGCGGCATACTCATAATCGGTGACTTCAAATGATCCAGCTTGTAAAACCACGTGACAACCATCAATTTGTCAGAAGATACCATATTCCATGAAGGCTCCAAATCCTGCCAATAAAATTAACAGCGCAGCAATCTCAGATCCCCAATTATACGGTAACTGGGCTCCATGTGTTGGTCTCAACTCACCTTAAAGTATATCTTTAGTAGATCATGTGGGTAAGATACTCCTTATTCTTTAAACAGTTCTAACTAGCAGTAAAATTGCGAGAAACGTCCAATGGCAGACCAGTTAATGACATGGTAAAAAACATTCTTTCTGCTTGCTGCGCACGCCGAAGGTCGCTGGTGTCTAATCAGTCTCGTAAGCGAACAGTTTCATTGACGTTGTTGATTGACTCATGTCAAATCATTGTTATTATACTGTCATGGGAATTTTATACATTGGTCTGTATGTGGCTAATTAATATTGAAAGTTCGGGAAGAAGAAACCCCGGACGTCCGGAGATAAGATGGTTGGACTAGTTACAAACGTCGGTCAGGAGGCGGTGGATTAGAGTGGCAGGTCAACGAAATCCGTTGAGAACCGTCGTCGAAACAGCCTGTTCGAAACATCATTAGCCTCATCGTCAGCGTAGTTAAATCTTCAGGCTAATATGAACTACTGTAGGTGCAAGTTCTACCAGTGCAAATAGTGTTTAAAACAATCCGATAATTTGTGAGGAAGCTGCATAGAAGTGTGAATAGTTCAGTACTACTAGTCTTACGTTATTATGAAGGTAAATGTTAATCAGTCTAGCTCACTTGATGAAATATCTCAGAGCTACCCTGCTAGGTGGAGGCCTTTGCCCTTTATTAACGGTTAATTAATAATAAGGCCAAATAATAAAAATAGATTTCAAAGAAGTGAGCATTACATCAAATGACATTCAGGAGCGCTTCCTACTGAAGAGAAAACTTTAAGCATGCCAAGGTTTCCAAGAAAAACTGTAGCTGAAAATGGGAAAGATTTGGACCCTGGAAAGGAAGGAAATCCACCGAAAACGAATGAGGCTTACTGGGCAAACATCAAAGCCAGAAGAATGTGACAGTTGCAATGACGCGGTCCATAGATGGCCGATACGAAATGAATGAATGAATGAATGAATTAATAATGATATTAAGTACTGGAATATCCCACTTGAAATGCGTTAGTTCACTTAGAAGTGATACCCTGCCATGCGAGATGTTAACTAACACTGTTTGACGAGGTATTGAAATGGTAAGTATAAAAGTTCAAAGTGTCTAGATAGTAGTAATATACTCCGAATGATAGTGGTAAAGAAGTCCATTTCGGTCCGGACCAGAAGTAACATTCCTTCAAGTCTTGACAAAGACTCATACAGGACTTTCACCAATGAAAGTAAGGAAAGTTTTAGAACAAAAGTTTCTTCACTCCAAACCAATGAGAAGTCCTTGAGGAAAGTATTTTCACAACGCTTCCTTTGCTTCGAAACAATTAGCCTAGAGGTCAATAATAAAAGTTTAAACGCACAGCTCTTCCTGTGTTGAAATAGAGGTCCACCTCATTTGTTCCTCACATAGAGACACCACTCAAGTAGTGTCGGTGCCCGGTCTTTCCCAAAATGCACTGTTTTCTTGAGTGGAAATTTACATTAAACATGTTTGCAATACAATCCAATATTTCCCTGTTTGAAATTAGATATTGTGCTAGGAATATGGCTGTATTCTGTCCTTGATATTTCTACTTGGGCTTAATTAACGCTTGCTCTTTGTATTAATAATGTCTACTATTGCAACAACGAGTACAACAATACTTAATATTTGGCAAAAAATAGGTCTTACATAATTAATTACATGATGATTACTACATTTTTAATACATTAATATATCTCACTCATAACAAGTTAGATGAACATAATGAAAAATTGAGTTACTGAATTACATACATAATAATGATAAATTACACTGGACGTGTGACCTCGGCACGGCTTTACTTTCTTGGTAAGTTTTGAAATGGCAAGTTTGTTAGATGGTTACGTTTCAATTTTAAAATTCCAAGCATTCAAGATGGCAATTGAGATAGAAATAGTGTGTCATACGACTTGTGAACTTGAAGCATATTGCACAGGACTTCTCTTATGGTAATTGCTCAATACCCTTCTTTATCTATTTTTGAGTTTTTATAGTTTTAATGGTACTCATGGCCACCATCTTGAATATATTAAGTCGATGGTCTTATATACCTTCAAGTGAGCGATGCTCTCGCAAGGTTCTACTTTTCTGCCAAGTTTCGAAGCTAGAAATGTATTAAATAGAAATTTTAGAAGCAATTTTTCAGTATTACCTTAATATTTTTTCAGTCAGCCATCACCTTAATGTGCCCAATTAAATTAGTCGGGGAATAACTCTTATGTACTCATACCTGCATTGTAAGGGCAACAAAATGTGGCGTTCAGGACACTGGCGACACGGGTTATCTTAGTTATGGCTAGACTGTCGGACCTTGTTTGGCCAACACCCGTGGAATTTTGCAATTTGCACCCAGTGCCTTGTTCTCCTGAGAATTAGGTAGGTACTGAAAGGAAAAACACATGGGGTGACAAAAGTAAACATTAATCCGCTGATAAGAAAAATAAATATCAGCCAGCACGCTAAGTCTAAAAAAGAAAAAGCATTTTTTCAGATAAAGGCCAATTTGTTGGCTTTTGACATCTTTAGACATTTAGCCAGCTCAAATGTAATTCATTTTTACTTGTGTTTTGGTATATTGATAATATAATAATGTTATTGGTTTTGTGTCCCTTTTAACTACTGAGGCTTTTAGAGACGTCGGGGTGTCGGAATGTTGCCCCGAATTGGATCATTAGCGTGTCGGTAAATCTACTGACACAGTTGCCCCACATTTGCGCACTCTCAAATGCCAACTGACAGCGCCAGGAATAGATCCCGTAACCTTGGCCACAGCAGACGAGAATGTTACCGCTGCTCCACGCAGTCAGTGGCATATCTTATATCACAGGAATTGTATGGTGTTATAAGTATAGACACCATCACATCCAGCTCGTGGCTGGATTCAAACCGACAGCCGAGCTCGAGTCCAGTTTCAAGACCAAACTTTTACTGATGACCCACACCAGCATAACATTTCGTCAGTCCACGATCGGTGTGAAGTGATTGATAGATAACTTGTTATAGATGGGCCAGTGATTCGTGGCCTGTCGTAAGCGCGTGAGAATTCTTCTTAAAGCCCGAGCAGAACACTGAGACTACTGAATATGCACATGCACTGTCGAGGACACATTGCGCACTTTTGATGCATTGATCACAAAGGTATGAAGGTTCACTGTGCATGGAGACACCACTGCGCACGTAATATGCACCGGTCAAAAATGAACGGCCCACTTATACTTCTTATAATACAGGCTTCATGCAATGGAACTGTGTTGCGACATCCATGTCAGGACATGTCACCTTGTGATATTCTCAGATCAGCAAGTTCTCACACTTGGCATAGCAATGACAAGAGGACACAGATTCTGCAATTGGCTTACTGCCTTGATTGCAGGCTTCCAGTTTACCCCCCCCCCCCCTCACCCCCTTATATTACATAAATAATGATAATAAGTATTATTATAATTTTTATTATAATTCACATGCCTTATTCATTAATATTACTATTGACATAATTAATGTATTCTTTATTGATCATCATAATGAACTATAAGGTATTTATTGAATTTCAAAAATTGTTTCATATGTACCGGTACCATATTGCGTGGTTAAGTGTAAGAGAGGGCCTTGAGCCCCAACTTCGCCACTACTAAAGACATTAAATAAATAAAAATCCACTAGTTTTATTTTAGTTGAGCCTTTCTACTTACATACGAATTTTCATGCCATTCGCTTCAGTAGTTTTGAGGCCAACCCATAACAACCAGACAAAAATCAAACTGGTAATTATTCACCTCATCTGGGAAGGATACAAAGTTTTGGTCAAATAACTTACTTTATTTATAGAGAATATAACGTATACATTTATACACTTATGGAAAACAAGTAGTTCCGTGAAGAACTATACAGCCTATTTTTATATATCCTACTTATGTTAATTGCCTCTATCAACATACAAAATTTCAGTTTGATTGCTGCAGTACATTCGTAGATACTGAGAACCGTCTTAATATTTCGGTTGGTCGCCATGTTGGATTTCTATATGTAGGTCTTAGAGTTCTGTACTCTTACATGATGACTATTGTGTAGGTGTAGTATTCAAACATCAATCGCATGTTTAGGACACAAGAAATGAAAATCATATTTTAAAATTTCGCAAAGCTGCCATCTTGTGGTTATGAAAAAATTGAAATAAATTAGATGCCAGTGGGTTAAAATTTGTATAAGCATTTACCATACCGTACTAAGTTTTACTGTGCTCGGATGGTTAAGTCGCGAGAAACGTCCATTTAAATATTTAAATTTCGCGTCGCCGCCATGTTGGATTTGTGATCACCAGGTTATTGATAGTCCTATAGGTGAACGTATGTTCATAGCCTCTATCAACATGCACAATTTCAGTTTGTTTGCTATCATATATTAATAGATATTGAGAACCGCCTAAATATTTCAATTGGCCGCCATTTTGGATTGTTATATATGTAGGATACAGTTATGTACTCTCAGATGACGATTTTTACTTAGGTTTATTATTCCAACGTTCACTTTGATCGCATGATTAATACACAAGAAATGAAAGCTTAATTTTAAAATTACGCACAGCCGCCATCTTGAAGTTATGTGAACAATTGAACTAAATTAGATGCCAGTGCATTGCAATGTGTATAAACATTTAATAATAATAACACCTGGCACTACAGCCCATGAAGGGCCTAGGCCTACCAAGCAACCGCTGCCCAGCCATATGGCCTGCAGATATTGGGGTGACGCGTGGTCAGCGCATCGGTTCCCCTCGGCCGTTTATCTTGGTTTTCGTGACTGGGGCGCTGCCTCACTGCCAGGCAGCTACTCAATTGTCCTCACGATGCTGAGTGCACCCCGTTCCACGTCAGTTTCTAAAATCCCTGACGGAGCCAGGAATCGAACAAGGAGCCTCCGGGTGAGAGGCAAGCGCGCTATCCCAACACCACGGGGCCGGCCTATAAACATTTACTGTACCATATTTCACTGCGCTCAGATTGTTAAAACGCGAGAAAATCTATTACATTTTTTCACTTTCGCTTGGCCGCCTTGTTCGTTTTGTATTTTACAAGTTTTTGAAAGTCCCATATGTGAACTTCTAGTAGTGCCTTCTATCACCGTACAAATTTTCAGGCTGTTATCAGTAATAGTTTCGGAGATATGGAACGCCGGTGGAATATTTCGCACAGCCGCCATTTTGGATTGGTGAGACGTAATAAAATTTGAAGGGCCCGGTCAGGGTTGGCCGAGATAGTACTATGACCTTACCGAGTTTTATTGAAATCGCTCCAGCCGTTTAGAAGTTATTAGGGGCGGACACACACACATACACCCACGGACAAAAGGTGATCTCATGAGCCTTTTTATTTTTGGGAAAATAGGCTAAAAAATGGTTCGACATCAGAACTTTAAAGAAAAGATAGAGCCTATTACTTTCAGTGTTGCCTTGTTAGATTACTGCAGGTGTAAAATATTGCTCTTTAGTCGGTCAGCACGTATGGTCTAATTATATAATAATCAATAAAAAATCCAGGTTGATAGGTGTGAGTAGTCAGAAGTTCTTCCCACTCCATTAAATTGGGCACAAACTGTGTTGACCGACTGAAATGCAATTCCTTAAGTGATTTATTTAAAAAAATCAATTATCAGTTTTAATATGTCCATGTACCAGATGGTGGTTGAGCGTAATATTCAATGGATTGTCTTGTAGCGTATGGAAGAAGGCATATTATACAGAACTCCTATTTCTCAATTTTGCTATCACTGCTCAATAGCTCTACCCTTCTTTACCTATTGGTGAGTTTGAATCGTTCGTATGGCTGCGGTTTTGGATTTATTTAGTCCATGGACTTGTGCTTTCAGCCGAATGAAGCTCTTGCGCGATACTATCTTCTTCCCAAATTTAGTTAGTTATTGTTGTTTTAAGGGGCGGAACTACGAGGTAATTTATGAGATGTTCAACTATCAATTTCAATATTCTAGTCTATTTATTCAGGAACACGGTTGGGCGTAATAATCAGGATTTCACATTCACAAACCGTTTCGGCTACTGATCAGTTACATTCTTCAAAATCGATTTTGAAATGATCATAGTGCGCATGACCGCCATCTTGAATATGTAAAGCTGGGGGTCACGTGCCTTCAGTGAATCGCTTTTTACTAAGTTTCAAATTTGTAAAATTCCTACTTAAGAAATTATTGTCTTTCATATCTTATATATTTAAGATGGTGGATGTGAATGATATTCAAAGTGTTGTGCCTGCATTCTTTAAGAAACTACCTTTTATTGGGTGTTCTATCAACGTATTAAAAGTCGTATGATTATTGTGAATGGTTTCTGAGCTACAAATAATAGTGTGAAAATATAAAATGTTATCTTATCTGCCTTTGGCAGCAATGACGTACATCTAAATATAAAAATATCGTAAAATATCTCTAAGGAGTACTTGATTCAGACCATATTTTGTGTAATTCTACACAGGTGTTCAAATGTAATATGGGGCACACACATACAGACAGATGGACGCATAAATCTGAATATCCTATTTTTACATCATGCTTCCAAAATGTTAAAAAATAGGCTAAAATGTAACTATGTTCAAATTGTCCGGGCTTTTGAGCATAGTTATGGTCACCGGCCGTGAAAACCTAAGCTGTTATATCAGGCTAAACTATTGTATGTCTCTATGATAGGTAAGGATCTCCATGATATAAACCTTACTATAGCTGTGGTATGGAACCAAGAAATTACAAGACTAAAATGCTGTACGTCAATTGATTATCCAATATTTTAATATCTACTTTGATCATGTCTGTGCCTGATTGCAGTATTTTGTGAACCCACTTGCTTACCTATTTATACCAAATAAATGGTTAAACATGAAAGCTTTAGAGACAATTTAGAGCCTGCTTTTGCCAGTGTAGCTTTGTTAGAATACTGTATAAAATATTGTTCTTCAGTCAATCAACACGTAGACAGGAGCCAAATCATCTCGGGTGGTTAATGGCAATATAGTCTACTTAAATACATGGGTTGAAAGTCAAGTACCGCTATGAACGCTACACAGCTTGGACATTCTTAAAATTGTGACGAATGTGAATATACGATCAGTTTTCATGTTATTAAATTCCGGTACTATGATTAATGTATAGAATGAATTGGAGATATGCTACTGTCACACTTGTTTCAACAAACATCTTTTATTATGTTATACTGTAAATTAGAAGGAGGGATGAAACCATAGTATCTAGCAAACCTATAGACTACTAGAAATGATGTTCAATACAATCAAATTTCTCAAATCCTGCTTGTTGCACCATAATGTAATAAAAATGAGATAAATCTTAATTTCATGTAGATTCTGTTAAAATGACTCATAATGATATGATAAATAACGGTTAAATCGATAATCTGGTAGCAACAAGAATTAACTCACCAGGGTTATTACAAACGCACAGATGAAGAGCACAATACGGCAACTTATTATCACGTACCGGTAATATTATGGAAGGAATATCATATGGTCCGTTAATATTTTGCTCTTTCCGATAATGTTCCTGGGTGGAATTGAGTTTTCGATTCGTTATGAATAGGTCTACTTGGCAGTAAAGGGAATTCGTACAGTAGTCCACGAAGGGATAGCCCAGTTTCCGTATAAACAAATGCATATACATTATGTTCATAACTGCATTACCGCAATGTGGGGTAATATCTGAATAGCCATTGTGCAGAAACATAATACCGGTATTGCCGACAAGTTACATTGTTTCATGTTAAAGCATATCATCATTTAAATATTGATACGAAGACTGAGACTATGAGGTTTGTGTTTCAATCAGTTGACACTAGAGTTCGCAAGAGCGTTCACCGTTCAGAATTCAATTTTGACCAATCACATAACCCGTATTGTGGCCGTTCGTTGATACTTCCGTGGAGTAGTAGCTTGCCGAGTAACTTTGCATTAAAAACACGTTTCGAATGCCTAAGGAATAAAAGTGATGGGCAAATTTACACGAGGAGTGGATGCCCATCACTTTTGTTCAGAAATTTTAAAAATGATCCTAAGTGTAGAGGATTTGATGATGATCGCTTAACGATCGAAAATGGTCATCCAAGTGCATTTATTAATCGCATGTAATTTTTATTCAGGATTAAGGAACCACCCAACACTATCTGTTACAATCGTGTTGACCGACTGAAAAACCTTAAATTTCGATAACTTTGAAGAGTTTTCATATTAACTAATTAATATTTAAGTATTCATTTCAGGTATTTGAGTAGTTTATGCTAACAAAGCTAATTGGGCTCCCATCTACCTGTTAACCGATAAAGAACAAAGGCTCTAGTAATAAGTTGCCCTACTGTAGTGTCCAGATATCGAAGGAACACGGCTCCCCTAAGCCCTGCGCGACGGGGCTCCTGAAGAAGCAGCGTGCAGTCTGTTAAGCCTCGGGCTTTGCTTCATCAGGGGAAGTGGTTAGTGACTGCGCAAGGAAAACAAGATCCTACATCATGCATAGAAACTTCGATTGTATGAAGTACATGAAGTGTATCAAACAATATTCTCCTTCTTGAAGGGTGTTGTGAATCCATGCACAACGAATTTATCACAGAAAAGAACAGCAGGTAAAGGAACATTTTATGAGTGTTGATAATGCGCATCGTTTTAGCAAGAGGATATTCAGTGTGGCAAGGAAACCTCTCGAACATTAACTTTCCGATAGGGCTATAATTAGTCAAACCTGTCAATCTGACTTGTTTGAACAGTGCATTCTCCGACTGGACTCCCTCTCCTGTCCAGACACGGGTCTGGCCACGGTCTCGACACGCTTAGGCCTGTGTCAAGCATGGCCAGCATAGCTCATTTCGTTACGGCTGTCCCAAACCCATCTCAGACCCAAAAGTCCATTGGACAGTTCGAACACCTGGGATCTCATCCGAGTCTCACAAGTCAAACAGCCTGCACGGCGATCCCTAGATGGTGGTATGCTTCGACTTCATAACAGCTAACGCATTATTATAATAATAATAACTAGCAGTAGTGCCCGGCTTGGGAGCGTGATAGCGCAGTGGCTTAGCTGCTCGTCTTTCACCCGGACGGCCGGGGTTCGAATCCCGGTGACAGCGGGGTGGAATTTTCACCTGAAAAATCACGTGGCGTCAGGAAGGGCATCCGGCCTTAAATCCCCGGCCAAAACCAAAAAATGAGCCTGGTTGGCTCCGGCGACCCCAATTAATTGGGAAAAGCCACAGAAAAGAAGAAGAAGAAGAAGTGCCCGGCTTCGCCCGGTGGATTTATTTGTTTTATGGTTGATAATGAATACTGATACAGAACTGGCACCTGATACTTAAACTACCAGAAGAAAAAAATATATAACTTTTTATGGTGTTGGTTTTGGTGGTTGTAGTGAGGGTGATAAGCAGTACAGTATAATGGACGTAACATTTAAGTAACCCTTATGATAATAATGATAATAATGAATAGGGAAACGGTTATTTACTAACTACAGCACTGACACATGTAATTTACAAACACATTTCTAAAAATGATTAGAAAGAGGAGTAAGTGAAATAAAAGACACTGCCTAGGGGCTATATCTCATTGTCTGTTAGAAATGTAGAGACCAATAGTGTCGTCTTTTGTCGCATAGCGCCGTAGGAAAATAATCAGAACACTTTGGAAAACTTCATCTGTCCCGAGCTCCTGAGGTAGCGATAGTATAATTTATGGCCACATAGCGCTCAACGATAAGCTTCGGAATAAATTAAGGTAAATTTGAAAGCACCAACGCTTATTGCAGCTGATAACCTCAATGTATTGGACCAACACCATTGCACTTATGATGCATAATATGTTCATGATGATAACTGTTTTAAGGGACAAAACAGCTGGCTAAAGCGCAGCATTAGGTCATGGGACCAAGCCCTCTGCTGACTCGGAAGACGCGTGGGTTCGAGCCCCACCGTCGGCCGTCCTTGAAATGGTTTTCCGTGGTTTCCCCATTTTCAACACCAGGCAAATGCTGGGACGGTACCTTCTGATAGGCCACGGCCGATTCCTTCCACATCCTTGCCCAGTTTCATTCATCTTCATCCATTCCTTCTCTCATCCCGACGCGCAGGTCGCCTACGGGCGTCGAATAGAAAGACCTGCACTCGGTCTCTGAGGAGGCCACACGAAAAAAAAAAAAAAAAAAAAAAAAAAAGGGACAAAAGAAATCTTTTTGCACTAATTAGCCTACTCCGTGACTGCAATTTATAAGCAGCGCCAGATTTAAATATATAGTTTCGCAATTTTGCACCAGAACACTGGTAGGGGCGACGTGATGCAGTCCGAATTGCCAGTCAACAATAGACTTATTAAAATACTCTTACAGTTACACTACTACGGATATGAATGATTCTAGGCCCAAAATACATGGTTTTCAAGTTCAGTTTGTTTGTTATTCTAAATGTAGGGAATGGAGAGGGTTGTCCAAAATATCAAGTGGACAGTGTTACCAGCAGGGTTTCAAAGTATATGTATAATTTTGTGCAATTAGGAGGAACGATGTATAATTGTGATAAAGGGCCTAAATGCAGGGAATGAAGTGGTCTGTACGAAATTTAGAGTGGACAGTGTTACCCGCAGTGTTCCAAAGGGTGTGTATACAAATTTTGGTTCAGATCGGTGAAACGGTGTAGATTTGTGCCAAAGGGCCTAAATGCATGGAATAGAGTGGTCTGTCCGAAATTTCATGCAGACTGTGTTACTCGCAGGATTCCAAAGCTAAGTATACAATTTTTGGTTTAGATCGGTGAAATGGTGTAGATTTGTGCCAAAGGGCATAAATGCAGGAAATGGATTGGTCTGTCCAAAATTTCATGTAAACAGTGTTACTCGCAGGGTTCCAAAGGCCATGTATATACATTTTGGTTCAGATCGGTGTAAAGGTGTAGATTTGTGCCCAAAACCTAAATGCAGGGAATGGACCGGTCTGTCATAAATTTCATGCAGACAGTGGTACTCGCAGGGTTGCAAAGGGTAAATATACAAATTTTGGTTCAGATCGGTGAAACGGTGTAGATTTGTGCCAAAGGGCCTAAATGCTGGGAATGGAGTGGTCTGTCCGAAATTTAACATAGCCTAAACTATTCCTCTTGAATCTGGCTATCATTTAAAAAAAAGTTTCGAATCCGACTGGTAGTTCGAGAGATTAGCGCGTTTAAACACAAAAACACACAAACAGCTTTATTATATTAGTATAGATAATAATAATAATTATTATTATTATAATAATTATTATTATTACTATTATTATAACCACTATATGTATGGATATGGAGCTGTAGTGCCGGACATTTTAGACGGTGTGCAGTCTGTTGTTGTAGTGATTGGATTAAATCCATTTCCTAGTGGCTACAATAATTGTTTTCATAATGTCTGTCTTTTACACCTACCTTATTTCTTCTTACAGTAGTGGCTACGCTGGCTAAATCGCAGCGTTAGGTCATGGGGCCAAGCCCTCTGCTGACTCGGTAGACGCGTGGGATCGAGCCCCACCGTCGGCTGTCCTTGAAATGGTTTACCTTGGTTTCCCATTTTCAACACCAGGCAAATGCTGGGACGGTACCTTTTGACAGGCCACGGCCGCTTCCCTCCACATCCTTGTCCAGGTTCATACATCTTCATCCATTTCCATCTATTATCCCGACGCGCAGGTCGCCCACGGGCGTCGACTAGAAAGACCTGCACTCGGCCTCTAGGAGGCCAAACGACAAAAAAAGAACTTCTTAAGTTCTAATGATAATATTTCTATTATCTTTAACTTTATGCGGATAAAACTATTAGTTGTGGTTATTGTGCTCATCAGTTCAGTTGATTGTTTCCAGAACACTATCTTGTAAAACATACTGTATAGCAGAGGTGGCCAAACAGCACGCAAGGAACGCTGGCACGCTGACTTCACGCCAGCGTGCTTTTGGCGAGTACGGCCTTGGAGAAAGATTATATGTCTGTCTCTCTCGCTCGCTTTCCCGTCTCACTCCAACTCGTACTGCCTTCAGCTCTTCACTGTGTCGATCGTCAAACGGTCGCGCACCGGTGTCCCTTATTCCGCTAGCTATAGTCTCACTTAACATAATTTGATAGTGGGCATATGCAGCGTACCGGTAACGTTTGATTATGGCTGGATTTTTTTCTAGCAGGATTCAAGAATTTACAAAACTTTGATCTGATATTTATTTGCTCGTCAAGCCATTTGCAATGTAGCACTCGACTTAAGGATATTTTGAACTCTGCGAAAAAATTGCCTGATTTATATTCAAAATGTCCACCTCGTTGCGTAGTGGCTAGCACTCTTGGCTGTCACCGTGGAGGCCGAGTTTGACTCCTCGTTCTACCAAGAAATTTAATTCTGATCTGAGGGCTGGACCGGTCTATACTCTGCCTCGAGAGGCAAAAGTGAGAAGAGTTGGGTTCGATTCCAGTCTCGGCCATCTTGGAAATGGTTTTCCGTGGTTTCCCACTTCTTCTCCAGGCGAATACTTGGATGGTTCCTAACTAAAGGCCAAGGCTACCTCCTTCCCAATGCTCATTTGAATTACAAATACACACACTAATACGGCCATCACGATAACACGAATTTCACACACACACACCCAAGTACACGGGACTTCATGACCATGGTGTCGCAAAGCCCGTAAATGAATCAACAACAACAGTTATTCAAAATTACCGCAGCAAGAATATCCGAAATTGCACAGGCAAGGTCGCATTGGCCTATGTGTTATGAATGATTAGAGCAACGTACTGTATGTCTGCGAAACGCTGTTCAATGCATTGAAACTTACAAAATCACAGCATCGCGCTCTGATGTCTGACGAAAACCTGTAAAACAGCCTTCGGTTGATTGTTATTAAAACAATCGTACCGAACATTGAGCATATTATAAATATGAAAACAAATTGAAACAAATTGAAAACAAGAAAACTAAAAATATGACCGAAATTGTAACATCTTAAATGGTTCCCGTGATAGCTTATCAATATTTCTGACTGTTTTAATGCTAAGCATATAATCTTCAAGTGCCAGTACGCGGAGAAACGCGAGAAACACAATATACTGTACATGTGTCAGACAACCAGCGCATTGGACGAACAGTTTGTCTGTTTACAATACGTCCGGTGCAAAGGCGATCCCAACTTGACTCGATCCGAGGCGCCGACATTCAGGGCAGGCAGCCCAGCCAAGAGAGGCAGAAGCCAGCCTGCCGGAGTGCGGCGCAGCATAGCTCGCACGCCGAGCGTGCAAAGACTGGCCGCCCCTGCTGTATAGGCTTATGAGATCACCATTTATCCGTAGACTACGTCCCGGCGTCTCTAAGCCACGGTAGTTAAAAGAGAGTCTAAAACTATAACATTATTATTACAAGAAGTTTCGTGACGAACTAAAGAGCCTACTTTCCTTTAAATTTAGCATTCAAACCAATGATTGATATATTTACAAAATGTAGAGATTTGAAGCCATACTATTCAGTGTTGCCTATACAAGTCATGTTTTGCAGCTTTTCAGTCAGTCAACACGATTGTGCCCAATGAATATGGCGGGGTACAAGTTATAAATATGTAAACACTCTCTTGGAAAAAATTACATGTAGTCTATTAGTTAATTATCACACTTAAATTGGCAAATTTAGGATTACGAGTTTAGACCATCAAGTGGCCCTCATCGGATCCTGATCACTGCACTAAGGTTAATATTTCACTACTGTAAATTCACTACTGTGGTTCAATAGCACGTCGTTAGATGATTATAGCATGCTGATTCGCAATTTAAATCCCGTTATACGTTAGGTTTGTTATGTGTTACAAGGTTTTGTGAATTACGTCAGTAACGGTGTGTATGCACGTGTATATTATTTAGAATATCATACTGTAATGAAAATGAAAATCCACAGCCTGCTTCCAGTCTCCGACCGGGTCAGGAATGGAATGAATGAAGCCCCTATCTAGCGGCGAGGATATGAACTGTGCCGGCTGCCGAGGCCTGACGCACTCCTCTGGAGCAATGATTAAATGAATGATAGATGAAATGAAATGATAGTGGAGAGTGTTGCTGGAATGAAATTTTGACAGGGAAAACCGGAGTACCCGGAGAAAAACCTGTCTGCCTCCGTTCTGTCCAGCACAGATCTCACATGGAGTGACCGGGATTTGAACCACGGACTCAGTGGTGAGAGGCCGGCGTGCTGCCGCCTAAGCCACGGAGGCTCGCAATATCATACTGTAATAATAATAATAATAAATCAATTAACAAATTTTATCATGCACTAGAAGAAACTAATTATAATGCACACTTAACTTGGTAAAATCAAAATGCCGGCTGTGCAAATTATTGGACCATTAAAATTGGCAACTCCAATTGAAACTGGATATTTAGGACAAATATTGCCCCGTAGTGAGTATCATATAAGAGCTCTCACTTGCATCTTGAAATGTCAATGTAAAATAATAGGACATGACATTGTAGTGCCCTTTGCTCTGTACCAAATTTGGTGCAATTCGGATTCATCCTGAGAAACACAAAACAACATGGCAGCCAAGTGTTTTTCAAATTTTCCAAATGATTTTCCTTGTGATTTAAACACCCGAGAGCAATGAAATATTGTTTTCAAAATTCAAAATGACATCAGTTCAAAATTTTAAAACATTTCAGTATATATATTTTTATTTTTCGTATCATATTAAACCGATTGAAGAGAAGATTCGTATAATAGGCAATTTTAATAATCAGCAATTAAATAATGATTTCAATGCTAGGATAGGAATTAAAACTGTGGGGTATAAGAAGGTCATGGGTAAATAGGGGATGTGTGTGTGAGTATATGTGTATGTGTGCGAATGTGTATATGTCCTACTAGTATAATCTAAACATGTGGAACAATTTCAATGAAATTCTCCTAGGATATACTACCACTTTGTCGGATCTTCGCCGTTCCTTGCAAATTTTAATACGTTTCATCAATCCAAAATGGGTAAGTGGGGTGAGGATGGGGAAATGGATCTTGCGGAGGAGCCATAATCACCGATATTGAGAACTAGCACATAATTTCTCAGTGTATTGTTGTTGGTGAAGACATAGTTCGTGAACCAAAAGCTATTTAGTATATCGCATGGAAATTCAAGTTAATATGCGGGAGAATTTTGATGGCAAAGACTAGTGGGATGAATGGAAATAGGCTGTTCAGTTCTCCACGGAACTACTTGTTAGCCTATTTTCATCATAGGAAAAAAAAGATTATGAGATCACCTTTTGTCCATGTGTGTGGGTGTGCGTATGTGTGTGTGCATCTTAGGGTCTTGCACAGCGGCCCGGCCCATGGGCTGCTTTGACACTAGACCGCACTGGGCTTGACAAATCTCGAGCCTAGCGGCTCGTGACGTCACCGCATGGGTTGGGCTAGGCCATACTATGTCGCTTTGAACGCGGCGAACTAATGAGAGCGCTTCGGTAGTCCATGGGCTGGCATCTTTAATACGTACTGCGGGAAGACAGAGTGACTTGCGTGCTACCACCAAGCTAGAGCGACTGTCCCCGACTTCCATGACCTCCTATTTTAAATGTTACTGCGTGACTAGTGTCATAGTGAGGTATCCGAGGAGGCCGTGGTCGAATATAAGGTATTTTCTGCGTCGCAATATTGTCCTTGGGATGACTGAGCCATAGCGTGAGAGGGCCTTAGCAGAAATATGAGTGTTATTCTTTTTTTTTTTTTTTTGGACGGCGTTAACACATCGAAATTGCCTTTTCTCTACGAACTGATGGTGTTCATAAATGAGCTGAAGAACCATGAGCTATGCTTTTCTTACTCCTTTTCTGCTCTTTATAAAAAATACAGCAATACTCCTCTCTACCCAAGTATTAACTAAACACATTTAACACAGAGTCCTCGCTTTATATGAGGAATGTGGCTCAAAATCGGCAATACATTTTTATTAATGGCGCAGGAGGCAACCCTACACTCAGGTGATTATCATGAGTATGTTATAAATCCAGAAGTGTCTGTCTCTTAGTGAGCGGCTCCCTGGTCAGCGTCTGTTCACCATGTGAGGTGCGGCAGTTTCTTATGCATCTTACCTTCAAAAGTGATAGGTGTCTTAGATTGGCTTGGACTAATCTTTAAACCCATAATCAATATGGATAAGATGGCGTTATGTAAGCGAATTACCCCAGGGGGTCAATCCCCCATCGTATCTAACAGTATGGTGCTAAGTGGTCTTTCGGACTCTGGGGGACCACATTGTAAAGCTAAGATATTGTGTAAAGGTTTGGGTGAGTCGGAGCACCCTGAGGATCACACATTTAAATTATATCGCAACGTTAAATCTTCAGTCTCTGATGAGACTTGGAAAGCTTAAAACTATAACAAATTTTCTAGACAAAAAGAACATCATGATTACAGCATTGCAAGAAACCTGCTATGTGGATAATGAACCATTCGAATCAAATGGATATAGGATCTATGAGAGCAAATCAACTAGTAGGTTATTAAAAGGAGCACCGATGTTTGGCAGTGGGTTCATTGTATCCACTAAAATAATTGATTCAATAGTGAGTTTTGATCCAATTGATGAAAGGACATCGTCCTTAACATTTAAGTCCACAAATAAAGCTTACAGTATTTTAAACGTTCATGCTCCTAGGACTGATAAAAACCAAAAGAAAACTAGGCATATTGTTGATGAATACTGGGAAAAAATAGATAACTACTTGAGCAAAATACCTCCAAAACATACTATTATTTTATTGGGGGATTTAACGTTCAAATTGGAAGAGAAAAGAAATATAAAAGAATAGTGGGATTGCATTCAGCTCATAGGCCTATGCATACTACTAAAAATGGGGAAAGATTGTTCTAACTTTGTAATAATCACAACCTAGTTGTAAAATCCATGTCCTTTGTGAGGAATCCCAAGAAATTAATGACATGGGTGTCACCGAATCCTTTATGTGGTGAAAAACAAATTGACCACATAGCAATAAGTCGAAAGTCATCGAATGAAATAATGAATGTCAGAGTTATAAAGTCTGCAAATATTGAATCTGATCATTATATTTCCGTTGCTAAATTTCGGATTAAACCTAATGTACGAAAATATGTTCGACAAGTTAGAATTCCACAATATGATGTTAATAAATTAGATGGTAATAAATTAAAGGCAGAATTTCAAACCAAAGACGTTCATACTTGGGTTGATATAAAAATGGCATAATAAAAGCAGCTACGACAACAGCACCATTAACTAAGCGGAAAGAAACAGACTTGGTGGAATGAACAATGTGATAAGGCTCTACAACAAAGACAGAATGCTTGGGAAAGATATAATGCAAATAAGAGTCAGGAGAATAGAGATAAGCTAGTAGAAAGGCGAAGAGAGGCTACTAAAACGTTTAAATAGGAAAGAAAGTTGTTTATTTTGAATGAACTACATCAAAATAATGTATACTTTCAAAAAAATAAGATGAGAAACATCTACCAATTATTTCAGAAACAATTGACCAAATTTACTCCTCCAACATTACGACTGGTCAATCCAAGAGTAAAGCAAATAGCTCACTCTAAGCAGGAAAATTGCAATATAATGGCAGATTTTTTGAAGATTTACATACTGTAACTGTCATAACCCGGAATCCACATTTACATTTAGTAATGATTATATGCAAAAGGATGACTCTAAAGCCCCAGATTTCAATGAAATTAAAGAAATTATATGATCCTTGAAGAATAATAAAGCAGCAGGTGAAGATGGAATTAAACCAGAATTGTGGAAAGTTCTCGATGATGATATCATCAAGAAACTTAAAGATTTAGATACAATCTGGGATAGTGAAGACATTCCAGAAGATTGGAAGTCATCCATCATACACCCTATACATAAGAAAGGTCCAAAAACTGATCCAAATAACGATAGGAGCATTTCACTTGTGCCGGTGACTTATAAAATACTCTCGAAAGTACTACTCAGCCGTGCAGAATCACAATTAGATCCGCAAATAGGGGAATATCAAGGTGGTTTTCGGAAAAACAGATCATGCATTGAGCAGATCTGGAATCTCAAACCTATTCTACAAATGAGGCAACTGAGAAACAAAGCAACAACTATTACTTTTATTGACTTCAAAAAAGCTTATGATTCCATTAATAGAGAATCCCTCATCAATGTTTTAAAAGAATTCGGCTTGGATTCAAAAACCACAAAC
Organism: Meconema thalassinum; assembly: GCA_946902985.2. Classification (NCBI taxonomy): domain Eukaryota; kingdom Metazoa; phylum Arthropoda; class Insecta; order Orthoptera; family Tettigoniidae; genus Meconema; species Meconema thalassinum. The sequence goes on along the minus strand of OX336389.2, from coordinate 994,393,927 downwards.
ACTATACAAGATACATTAAAAAGTACCTCATCTAAAGTTAGATTCAATGGAGAATTCTCTACAACTTTTCAAATTAACACAGGTGTCAGACAGGGAGATGGGTTGTCGCCTTTGCTTTTTAATTGAGCTCTGGAGAAGGTGATTAGAGAATGGAGAAAATCAGACACGAAAGGTATAAATTTGGGAAGTAAAAAGGATAATATCAATTTAGATTGCTTGGCTTTCGCGGATGACATTGCTCTGATCACGGACACGCCAGAAAATGCAAATATCCAAGTAGAAAACTTAATGGAACAAGCAGGAAAAATAGGTTTACAAATCTCCTCCCCCAAGACAGAATGTATAACGAATGTTCAAGATTGTCCTGATTTAATAATCATAAACCAAAACAAAATACACAAACTTAACTCATTTAAGTATTTAGGTGAATGGATAACTATCAATAACAATGAATAAAATAGCTTAGAGGTCCGATCAAAGAAAATGAACGTAGCATTTCAGATCACCAGAAATGTATACAAGAAAAAGGCATTATCATGGGACACTAAAATTAAACATTACAATTCTGTGGTGAGACCTGAAGCACTCATTGGAGCTGAAACATTAAAGTTAATGCGGAAGGTGACATAAACAAAATCATGCTAACGGAAAGAAGATTGGTTCGATGCATCCTCGGCCCAAGGAAAACATAAACAGACTATAACAGACCACGACCTGGGATAACAAGGAAATATACACCCCTGTGGAGAACATAATTCACACCATGCGCAAACGACGGATGTCATTTTTGGACATTTAAATAGAATGAATAATGACAGGCTAACAAATAAGTTTTTAATAACATTTTAAAACTTAAAGTTCAACCAGCGTGGTTTACATAGAGATTAAAGGCTCTTAAGGAAGCCGACATTGGCATTACAGATACATATAATAGGGATGTATTTCGGGACAAAATTCAAAAAGTGATCTTCATGAAGGAACAAGAAAGACAACAAAAGCAGCCACAGAACATTGAACAGCTCCGAAAGCAGAGATCAGAGAGGATGAAGCGAATGTGGGCAGAGAAAAAAAAGACATGTGGCAAGATTTGAAGTATTGATTTTACATGCTCTGTAATAGTGCTATTTGATTAAATATAAAATAAATAAATAAATAAATAAATAAATAAATAAATATTATTATTGATCCTACCATTGGCACAATTTTCTAATAGTGACACCCCTTTTAAATGAAACCAATATTTAGAATGACGTAATATATAAGTTCAAATTTCGTTTTGTCCAATGTCTAATAACTTCAAATAGATATCTAAATTCGTCTGACGAAAGTATTATTTGTACTGGTTACACTTGGTACTTAATTTCCGATTAGTTATTTAACTTTTACTCCCGGCAAATGCCGGGATGGTTCCTAACTTAAGGCCATGGTCGCCTCTTCCCAATCCTCATCTAAATTACAAAGGCGCACACTAATGCAGCCATCACAATTAAACAGGTTATCAGACAAATTACACACAAACAAATACACGGGGCTACATGACCATAATATCGCAAAGCCCCTAAATCAATCAACAACTATCGATGTACATGTCAGATTGAGATTAGACAGTCAGACCATTAGATTAGTGACAATAGTATTGCTATCAATTCAGAATAGAAATGTAAAGCGAGCATTTTGTTGTGCACGCGTTGTGATGGTTAGCCTGTCTGCTCGGTCCGGCCTGTCCAGTGCGGTGGGCTACGGTGGGCTTTGTGAGCCTCGTGCTATGGGCCAGAACGCGGCCGCATTAGATGAGAACGGCACTGAACGGGCTGGGCTTCAAAAGTCCATGGGCTCGGAGTGCGGTGCGGTGGACCTCGCTGCAGTACTCTGGTGCATGTGTGTGTGTGTCCCGAAATAAAATCTAAATGACTGGAACGATTTCAATGAAACTCGGTACGATCATAGTACTATTCTCTCCGACATTGACCGTGTCCTTTAAACTTCAATACGTTTCACCAATCTAACCTGGCGGCCGCGCTAAATATTTCACCGGCATTCGATATCTCCGAAACTATTACCTATATCACCTTGAACGTTTGTATGGTCATAGAGAATAATAAGGTACGTTCACCTATGTGACGCTTAAAAACATGTTAATTACAAAACCAACATGGTGACCAAGTGAAGTTAAAATACTTAAACGGCATTTTCACCAGATTTAATCAACCGAGCACAGTGATACGTTATACCCTACATGTCCATACAAGGAATAATCGACTGGTATCTTATTTAATTCAATTGTTTTCATAAAAGCAAGACATTTTTAAATTAAGTTTTTATTTTTTGTGCCCTAATCGTGCAATCGAAGTGAACGTTTGAATAATGAAACGACGCAATAATCTTCCACTTATGGTATATACGGTAACTGTATGGCCTACACAATAATCCAACATGGCGACCAGCCATAAATTTAGACGGTTCTCAATATCTGCGAATCTATTACAGATATCAAACTGAAATGTTGTATTCTGATAGAGGCTATTAACATAAGTTAACCTATGGGCCTTTCAATAACCTGGTGAACACAAATCCAACATGGCTGACGCCATATTTAAATACTTTTATGGAATTTATTCGCGACTTAATTATCCGAGCCAGTGAAACATAGCATTGAAAAGCTTAATACGAGTGCTGTTATTTGTAAGTAAGGGCCGTTTTTTCAAGCCCGTAGTTAGTGCGCACGCCGCAAAAAGCGTGCGCGCTACCTCCCGGCATCCTTTGCGAACAAGCAGGCGTCAGTTGAAGCTGTGTAGCTAACCTGTACACTGAACTGTGCATCTTCACAATGTTCAAGATGATTGATTCGCCCGCCGCGTGTGAGGTACGATCTGTGATACGTGTTTTGAGTGCAAGAAACATGTCGGCTGCGGACATTCATCGTCAGCTTTGCGAGGTGTATGGTGATAATGCAATGACGGGAGGTTAAGTGCGAAAATGGGTACGCGATTTCAAAAGTGGCCGTGGAAATGTTCAGATGACTTGGAGACTGCAATTGACACGAAAATTCACGAGGACTGAAGATTCACGATAACCACTCTATCAATGGATTTTCCTCAAGTATCGCCGACGATGAAGAAGTGAAAACAGCCATGAATTCTTGGTTGTCAGAGCAAGCGGCAAACTTTTATGCAGAAGGATTTAAGATCTTAGTTTTACGGCATGACAAGTGCCTAAATAAATAATAAACAAGGCAACTATGTAGAAAAATAGAGGAAGGTATGTAAAACCTAAAAATAAATGTGGTTTCAAGATAAAATGTTTGGTTAATTAAAAAAACGGCCCTTACTTAAAAACAGCCTTCGTATATAGGCATCTAGTTTAATTCAATTTATATGATAACTTAACAAGAAGTTCCGTGACGAACTAATGAGCCTACTTTTCATGCCAATGATTATTCTACAGTATATGAACCTATCTAGAATAATGCCGAAATTAAGTTGGTAATATCGAAATGTCCAATTAGTTCGAAATATTCCTGGTATAATGTAGCCTAATAGAGCACTACAGTTGGCAGACCTGGTGAATGAATATATTCTTAGTTCCATCTCCTAAGGTACAGAATACAAAATTTGGTTGAAGTCCAATGGACGTTACATGCCATTAGACATTGGATCTATAAGCACGCGTATATATATATCTATAAGCCTAGTTCGGAGGGTTATTCAATCGGCTAATCCGCAAGCTAATAAACAATCAAAAATAAAGAGCAGGTCCCTACCTGAGAAGTTACGGAAAACCCTCGCGAAAGATCTATCTCACAATAATAAAGCAACAACTGCAACACTAGGAAAATGGTACGACACAAATTCCTAGGTCAAGTTACAAGATCAAGCTAATATCTGAATTTACATTTAACAGGGTAGCAAAACAAATCTAAGTTAGGATGATACCATCTCCGCATTTACATTTAACGTTAATTCGTCTAGCTAAGTCCTATCAGTTAATAACAAAATTTACGGCGATGACGTCCGTAACAGAAAACAATTACATTCAAAGCTAAGTGAACAGCCATGTAAAAAAAACATTTAATTATTCTTAGAAACTACGTGCTAACAGCACACAAGAAGGTAACATGTAGGATTCATACACTTTTACATCATAAATAATTAATGAAAGAGACAATAGTTTTATTAAAATGCCTGCTTGCACCTTGGTTTACTCTTTGTAAGCCATAGTCATCTAATGTGTGTAGTTACGGTGACGACTGCGTAGTAAAGACTACGTCTAACATCGCATGGCCTGCGCTCCACAAGCTACGAACTCAAGGTTCGAACAAGCTTCAGGTCGCTACAAAGTGTCAGCTGTCCTAGTCATTTCCTCAAAAGGAAATACCTTCATTAGCACGGCCATGTCAGCAGGTTCCAAATGCAAAAGAACAAGGTTAGATAGAAAGAATTCGTTAGTTAGCTTTTGTTTTACCAAAATTATGCGTTTTATTATTAAGATGTCGGTTTAGGTTTATCGTTGGTTTATGGCGAATAATACTGACAATAGCCTGGGCACGGAGTGTCTCCACTGAGATCAATCTCCACCAAAAAGCCTCGACTCAAAAGTCGGAATACAATCAACGAGCAATAACAATTCGGACACACAATAACACAAGTTACCAGCGGCGCAAAGCTCGCGGTCAATAACTCTGGGATGGGCCTGCACACTCAGTCACCCTCCAATAACATCTGGTCAACGGGAACAATCCTGGACAAGGTACACACAAATACCTTCATACAATAAATATCTCCTTTAACAGGGTGGCCTACAACGTACTATAGAAAACCTGACATAACTGTACACGTCAAACGACGGTACACGCAAAAGTGCGTTTAACTAACAAAAAACAATCTATAAAAACATGTGATCAGATACAAGGTTGGACACTGGGTTCCATGAGCTAAGTAGCAATGAAAGGAAGAGCGAATACAACAAGCATTCTGTCTTCTGTCAATCTATGTCTGTCTCATAATACAAGCGTGCTCTCAAGGGCACTGGGTCACAAATCAGTTTGTGTCGCTGCAGGATACAACATTCCTGCGCGGTCTGACACAACACCCACTAACTATCAAGGCCGGCGATTTAAACAAAATAAAAAAGTACAACTGGCCTCTCATAAAACCTTTACCATAGGTTATAAACCTCGAAGAATACGTGTATAAAAACACGCTATAAATCTGAATACAATAACATAATTCCGTCTTTCAAACCAAAGACATCTAAATGGTAGCAATGTCACTATTGCTGAAGCTCTTTGCTCTCAAAGATATAATACTTCAGTAGTTTCTTGTATAAACATGAAATAAATACGGGTCTTCACATGTCACTAACAAAATAATAATTGTGGCGCAGATTCCACACACTGGATCTGCTTAATGATACGTTGGGAACTGGGTTCGATGCTAGACAACGAAACATCCCTTTTACTTATAAGGTCCACACTTGACCAGATGGCTTCTGAGCAACATCTCAAATGAAATATAATGCAGTTACAAAACTGGTAATTACAGTAGATTACCTAACTGATACGACTGTTCTAACGAAGTCAGGGGTGTAACAAAGACTGGCTGCAAAAAATGCAGTTAAAGAAATATAACCATGGCGTCTGATTGCCATAACTAAAGTCAGCAGAGACTTGAAAATCACCCCAGATAGGGTTAAACAAAGTAGCCTCAAATGACTACGGTCATGTTTAGCAAAAGATAGGCATTGACGTTCTACGACGTTCATCAAGCTGCACCAGGGTTGACCAAAATGTCTGACCCAAGGGTGTCTCACTCTAACTGAAATAAATGACATCTAATTAGACTAGTTACATTCCCTACATATAAAATGGCTGTCACTGAGTTCGGTTGGTTCACAAACTACATTAAACCTACTATACCACCAGAAACTAGAACGAGAAAGGGTGTACAAAAACTCACGACATGGAGGAGCTCTCACTCAGCCCTCTGTTCAACGACAAGGGTTGAACAAATTCATCCCTGGCTTTCCGGAACGGCATCGTCCTCATCAGGATTCCCATCTGGACTCTCCCAAAGACCAGGGTTCGATCTGTCCCTGTCGTCAACTTCGTGGATGTACTGGACTTGCCTGGGAATGGCATCCTGGGTTCCTTCCTCCTCGTTCGCTGTTCTGGAAGCTCCACCATCATGCTGGTTCCAATAGATACATCACCTTCATACCATGATGGTATTAGCCCATGATGTCGGTCTCAAACATGGTGTAGAATAGTCTGATCACGTGGGTGGTAAAATAAATCGTGTAGCAGTTCATTCTTTCACTTCAAAAATCACAATGTTCGTAGTAAATGTTACAGGCTTTAATTGCAATTGATAACACAGCCTTTACTTCACAGATATCGGATTAATACGTGACCAAGCACTGTTCTATGGTTCTTCACGTGTATTGACGCCACTTTTTACATCACGTAGCATCCGTGAAATGTGCGTCGTTTTGTAATTGAAAAATTCACTGTGGCAATTCAAATATACAGTACTTTCATAATCACACTTATATAAAGTAATTATAACACGTTTACCTCTATATTTTTCACCAGGCTCTCGGCCCTACACAAACACGTGGGTACAAAAATGTGGTGTTACGGTAATGTTATAAAATTCACTATACTTGCCAAATATTTCTCAAAATGCTTCTCGTTGTTCACTGTGCATCAATAAACAGTGATTTGCAGAATATTCGTGCTCGATGGCACCCGATGACAACTTCCACGCTAAACAGCGGATATTTTCTACGTCTTACAAGACGGATGCAATTTCACGCCTACACAGGGCGGATTCTCCAGACGTAGTGCAAGTAATTACTTATCACTCGTATTGTAGCGTAACTGTGCTCGATGGCAACAGATAACAATTTCCACGCTAAACAGCGGATATTTTCTACGTCTAACAAGACGGATGTAACTTCACGCCTACACGGGGCGGATTCTCCAGACGTAGTGCAAGGCACAAGGTTCCTCGAGGAAGTAGGTCGTCAAACCGAAGTCCTTGAGCGACTACTTACATTCCTGTTTGCGTATCTGCAAGGGTATTACCTTACCTTAAGCGAAAATAACATTCTCCAAAATGTTTTAATAATGCTGAATGACGAAATGGAATATTCTGAGTCTTGTGGAAAGATAAAATTAATTAATAAGACCTCAGATAAATAATTAGCAGACTTCACCAAAGTCAAAAGTGCGATTCTCCGCTACTTCAAAGAGTATAGCGTGAGCTCTCAGCTCCACGTGGCTTTCTGGGTGTGTTCAAAGGTACTACATCCCATCATAAATGTGCTGTTATAAAAAATATCACATGAACCTTAGCTCAGCGGGTTCAGTATAGAAGTTACATGTTTTTTAAAATTGGACCTATCAGCAAGCATAGAATCATGTTGGCATTACTGACTTATATTAATTACTCCAAATTAATCTAGAGAGTCAGGTGCTATACGTGCGCTAAGTATAGAGCTGTTGGCTTGCATACTTTCTGATATATTGATATTAGGGTAACACAATATAGACAGCATTTATTAACAGTTGGCAGCCCTGATTGCTCTTAAGAATACTTATAGTCATATCTGGTATGTTACACATAGCACATACGAAATTTGGTTGAAATCCAACTGATAATATAGGAGTTACCTGTATTTAAAAATTGGTCCTATCAGCAGGTTTTTTAGAATCATGTTGGTAGAACTGAAGTATATAAGTTACTCCAAATAATCTAAAATGCCAGGTACTGTACGTGTGCATATTTTAAAGCTGTCGGCTTGCATACTTTCAGATATATTGGTATTTGGATGAGGAAAAATAGAGAGAGCAATTATTAACAGTTGGCAGCCCTGGTGGCTCTTAAGAATACACTCCGTCATATCTGTCTATGTATACATATTACATACAAAATTTGGTTGAAATCCAATTAATAGTGTAGAAGTTATATGCATTAAAAATCGGACCTATCAGAAGGCCTAACATTATTTTGGCAACACTGTCATATATGGCCTCCTGGAAATTAAACTGAAATAGTATTATCTACATGTGTGCCAATTTTGGAATAGCTCCCATGCATACCTTCCATGATATCACCCGTGGCTCATGATCTCAAGATTAACGGTTACGTTAAATTCCAAGCTTCCTTCCTTCCTTCCTTCCATGTTATCCAACATGGAGCTCAAATTTCTATTGCGTTTTTTCAGCAGTTGGTAGCACTGACATCATTTTCAAATATGGGCTTGAGATATTCCGGCATACATCTTTACTCATACTATATTTGGTTTCTATTGCTGCAGCCGTTTAGGAGTTGATAGGGGGGTGGGGGGACACACACAGCCAGACAGACAGACAGACAGACAGAAGGACAGACAGACAGACAGACAGAAGGACAGGCAGACAGACAGACACACATTTTCCCGGATCAATCTCATAAGTCTACTTTTTCCTCATTTTTGCAAAATGTGAAAAGTAGGCCAAAAATGGTGACTATGCTAATTTTTTAGAATCACGTTTATATTTCTCGTGACCTAAACAAGTGATAGAGATATACTTTTTATAGAGATCCACGGTTAGGAAATTCATCTGCTGGCATAAAATTCTATAACATGGTGTTACGGCTGTGAGTTTGTGTCATCGCTCGCCGCATGAGTCACAACTGCCCCAGGGCTGGGCTGTGCCCTGCCTCATGTATTGCGTGCGCCTTATGCAACAGGGCTACTAGGACAAAGGGATGATCCAGAATATTCGTGACTGAACCAGTGAAGGAAATGTCGAGAAGCCGTGTGCCCTGGACGATTCTAGAATTTATTGAGTCACCAGTCTGCTATATAAGCGGCTTCAACTGTGAGGGGACCGAGTTTTCTGTGGGTGTGTGTTTGTGAGCGAGTGCGACAGAAGTGTGGTGACGAAGGGCCGTGCGCGTTACGAAATCCAGTGACATTGTTTCCCCAGCTTGTGGACAGCGAAACAGCGGGTAGCGGATTATCGTAAGTAACTGTGATTTGTTGTACATGAGGAAGAGGAGCAGGTAGTTTCTGTCAAGGCCGCCGTACTCATTAAGACGGTTTAACTTCTGTGGTTTGTTGACAAGTGAAAGGGCCAAGAGCGCTCAAGGAAGAGACTTGAGGAAACTGGAGTAAGGTTCTAATTGTTTGCATTTGCTGATGAGTGGCTGTATCTTTCTGGCCGCAATAAAGTTAATTATTTAAAGGAACAACCCGTGTTTGTGCTCTTCAACCCACCGTAATCCAGTTAACAAAAAGTGCCACTAGGGGGGGTGGCACGTAACAATATACACTGTTCAACAAAAGTTTGGACTACCGTCATCAATTGTATGCTGACGCTGCCATAGAGGTGTGGGGCCTCTTACCACAAGATAAACTTGATAGTCTCATTCAGAGCATGCCTATTCCGTGTGTGGGAAGGCTACTAAAGACTGATACTGATCATCATTAGATACAGATTTTCAATGTTTTTGTTTTCAAAAGGGACACTTAGAAGCGAGTTCGCTTTGTCTTTGTGCCGTTTCATTGTTATCTAACCACGATTGTTTTCAAAAGGACTGATGTTTAGTTTGTTAATAAGTTATTGAATAAACCTCAATGGGATTACTATAAGATATAGTTGTATTAGAAATTATGCTAGTCCAAACTTTTGTTGAGCAGTGTGTATAAAACAATCCAATATTGCGTCCTACGATACTTTCTACCAACAACCCAATCAACCCCTGGCACTATCCAGCCCATGACGGGCTAAGGCCGACCAAGCGACCGCTGCCCAGCCATTTGGCCTGCAGATATTGGGGTGACGCGTGATCAGCGCGTTGGGTCCTCTCGGCCGTTAATCTTGGTATTCGTGATCGGGGCGCAGTCTCACTGTCAGACAGCTACTCAATTGTCCTCACGAGGCTGAGTGCACCCCATTTCAACCCTCACGTCAGTTTTAAAATCCCTGACGGAGCGGGGGCCTCCGGGTGAGAGGCAGGCACGCTACCCCAACACCACGGGGCCGGCATACTTTCTACCGGGTCTCAATATTTCCGAAATTATTTAAGCCATATTTTTTATGTTGTATGGTGTTAGAGGACTGCTACGTAGGAACAACTTACCAAATCCTGGAAAACAAAAGACCATCATGGCGTCAAGTGACTTTCAAATATTTAAAATAACTTTACTGGCAATCAAATCACCTGAGTGCAAGAAAACTTGGCACAGCGAATCTTCATTCTCAGCTCAGTATTTGGACGTCTAATGATGTTCATTTGTTCTCAAAACTCAAGATGCATCACTTCGAAATTATAAAATCTCATATTTAGCCTATTTTTATCATATGAAAAAATAACCTTATAAGAACACCTTTTGTCCATGAGTGTGTGTATTTGTAAAAATCTAAACGGCTGGAACGATTTCAACGAAACTCAGTTGGAACATACTGTAGTACTACACTGTACGACTCCGACTATGCCTTTTAAATATTAATATATTTCACCAATCCAACATGGCAGCCGCGTTAAATATTTCACAAGCAATCTGTATCTTTTAATGTTTTAGTAACATCACCCTGGCATTTTGTATGGCTATAGAAAATATTAAGGGAAGTTCAAATATGTGACGCTAAAATACTTAAGTACCAAACCAACGTGGTGGCCAAGCGATGTTAAAATATTTAGATGGAATTTTCTCGCGATTTAAGCGTCTGAGCGCAGTAAAACATGGCACGTTAAATGTTTATATAAAATGTAATCTACTGGCTTCGAAATTAATTTTCTCGTTTACATAATCTCAAGAAGGTGGCTGTGCGAAATTTTAAAATCATTTTTTTTTCCTAATTACGCGTTCAAAGTGAACTCAAGTGCAATGAATCTATGCAATAATATTCATGTAATGGTACATAACACTATGGTGTACATATGAAATAATCCAACATGGCGACCATCCGAAATATATGTTACTTTCCAAATCCTGAGAAACATAAAAACAACTTTGAGGCCAAGTGATTTTCAAATATTTAAAATATATTATCTGTCGATCTAAACACCCGAGTGCAACGAAGCTTGTCAAAGTGAATCTTTATTCTGAACTTAGTACGGAGACATCTGATGTTGTTCAATTGTTTTCAATAATTCAAGGTGGAATCAGTTGGAAATGTTAATGTCTCATTTATTTCTATCATCTTATTCAGTCGATTGAAGTGAACATTCGTATGATGGACTACACCAGTTCACAATTCCTTAGCGTTAAACGCCTTCTCGTGTAAATTGGGACATATATTTTCCATTCCTGGAGGTGTGATGAAGTGAGTTATCTTGACAATCGGTGAAAGCTTTGATTTAAGACAGAACAGCCACTAATACCAAAGTGAGACGATTATCCTTTCTTTATGTTTCTTGCCTATAATGACTACAACTTATGGATATCGAATTTTGATTTTGATTCTCTTGCTGAATACTTAATCACAACGTAGTCCGTGTACTAAAAGCTATTTAGTACATCACAAGGAAAATCCTTTTAATAGGAGTGAGAGTATTTAATGGAAGATACCAGAAGAATACATGAAAATAGGCTATTTAGTTCTTCATCGAACTACTTTTTTATTTCTCGTATATTATTCAGGTGATTGAAAAGATGATTCGTATGACGGGCTATTATAACAATCATTATCTAATGGCACTAAATTATGTAGCTTAGTTTTCGTAAATCTTAGTAGCTGTGCATTTGACTTTTCTAAAAATTAATTCCCGTGGTCCGTAAGTCTACAGAAAGATGCATCTAACGGGAGGAGTCTTAAACACCGATATTGATAGCTATATATTCTAGCACATTTCTCATTGCAGAGGTGTCGGTGAAGATATAGGTCGTGAAGCAAATGCTATTAATATATCACACGAAATATCATTTTAAAAGGGAGGAGAGTATTCATGGAAAAGACCAGTGGGATATGAAAATGGATGTTTAGTTATTTACGGAACTAATTGTGTTTTTGGGTTTTGGCAGATAGTGTACAGTAATTTGTGATTTTTTTTAGCGTATGGCTTTTAGTGCCGGGAGTGTCCGAGGACATGTTCGGCTCGCCAGTTTTGTAGCTGCTTCGAGACGGACACCCAATGGGTGAGCTACAAGTACCGTTGGGGAGGGAAGGAGGGAAGTTGGAATGTAAGGACGAGGAGTTGGAAGGTAGCGGCTGTGACCTATAGTTAGGGACCAACCCCGGCATTTGCCTGGAAGGAAGATGGGAAACCACAGAAGACCATCTTCAAGGTTGCCGGCGAGGGGATTCGAACCTCCTCGCCTCCCGGATGTGAGCGACTGCTATTAGTCATGCCGTAACCACCACGGCTAACTCACCCGGTTAGTAATTTGTGATAAAGCAATTAAATGGAAAGCCTAATGCCAAAGAGAAATTGCAAAATGCTATTGAAGAAAGAAGGTTGTATCCCAGTATGGGAAAAATTCTCGATTGTTTGTAAAGATACATCTTACACATTTGCTCAGTGTAATGTACGTGGAAAGGTACTAAACATTAGCACAAGCACTAGAGACATGTTAAGACATGTAGCCTATATAGATAAAGAGAGCCATTTGTTTCTTATTAATGTAATTTTATATATTTCTTTAATGTATTTGTTCCCTTCTTGAGAAGTTACATGCTGTGAAAGGGTAATGAAATTGAAATGGTCGTTTGCAAGAGAACAGGATAGGCAATGTGCAATATGCACGACGTATCAGCTAGGCACAAACTGGTTCCTAGTTAACGAGCAGGTCTGCAGCATGTTGACTGCAGCCTGTATGGGTTGTGTTCGTCCTGCCCTTCCAGATTCTGAAAGTCTAATTGGATTTTCCTTGCATGCCACCAGCCAGTTTCCCTGCCGTCTCCCTGTTGAATGTTGAAGAATAGGTCAGGTCGAAACAAAGATTTGTGCACCTCTTAATGTATTACGGATTAGTGTTTTATTTTCTAATGCACATACAACACCATCAAAATAAAAATGAACAGCATTATGCCAAACTACTATATGTCCGTATTCGCAGAAAATGACAGCCATGTGTCCCTCCAGAGACAGCAATGTAGGTATTAAGGGATTAAAGTATTAGGGGATTAGGGGAAGGATATGTAATGTATACATTTTTGTTAAGGGCTGTGGGTTGCGACAATGGCTTATTTTATACCATTTAATATGCATATTTTAACATTATTTTTCTTGTGTTTCCATTTGGTAGATGGTTATGAATTTAATATTAGGCCTTCTTCAACCTGCTGCAAAGAATAATTATGAAGTACCATTGTCTGATTAAGTAGGATAAATAATTTTACTACGAAACTAAATTGGTAATACTGACATTTATAATTTGTTCGAAATATAATTGAAATATTGTAGCCCAATGGAGCACTACTGTTTGTTTGAAATAGGTTCTGTCCATGGATTCTGAAATACCGAGAGTCTGCGGTTTAAATGCCCAGAGAAAATTATTAAATAGTTGGTAGTTCAGCTACCTCTGAAAATGTGCTCAGTTACATTGCTTACGGCATGGTATAGCCTATAATAAAATGTCTTAGTTATTATTTAAATAATACGGAATGTCATGCAGTTAATCATTGCACCTATCAGCACGCGTTGAATTATGTTAGCAACTCTGTCACGTATAGGTTGGTCGAAAAGAGTCACCAAAATTATCGTCTATTCACATATGCCAACATTTGAACTGTTTGCCTGCATACATTGGATTAGGGTTAAAAATTATGGAGAGCATTTATCATCAGTTGGTAGAGCTGATGACGACAAAACTATGCCAAGTTATTTATCTTGTGACACACATTACACATACGAAATTAGGTTGAAATCCATTTTAGTGTGGAAATTACATCAAGTTAAAAAATTGATCTTATAAGCTATCATAGAATCATGTTGGTAGCGCTAACTTGGATGATTTACTCTAAATATATCAAAAACATCTTAAGTTTACAGCTTGCTAAATTTGATAAGTGTTCCGTACACAAAATCCGAGATATTGAATCTAGAGTTCAAGTGACTTGAGATTATGACACACAGTTGTTAGCCCTGAAAACTCTTATAATAAAGACAATTATATGTCCTAAAGCTTACATTGAATGTACAAAATAAGGATAAAATCTATTCGTTAATATGGAAGTTTCGTGCTGTTAAACATTGCACCTATAAATACGCGTAGAATCATGCTGGAAACACCGTTATATCTAGGTTACCTAAATTAAATCTGGATGGGTAGTATCAGGTGGTCTTGATAAGACCTAGATTACGATGTGGTGCATCACATTTGTTTTTATAATGGTATTTATGCTGTTTTTTTGGGATCATCAAGTGAATTCATTAATTATTAAGGATTTCCCAGTGCGAGTGCACATTGTCTTCTAGATGGGCACTTTCTTGTTGGAATGGTTTCATCAATTTTTGGACTGTGTTTCGATATCCTAGATGGCTGCCATGTTGTTTATATAGCCTTGATTGGATATTTTGTAGTTCCGTGCTTCAACGGTGGCACGTCTTTGAAATCCCAAAGCCGCCTAGTCTATATAGCGACTGTAATGAATAACGAAATATACCCGTACGCTTTTATATGGTGATAGATCATACCAGAATGAATATGTAAGGTTATGTACATCTAAACGCAGGAATCCTGCAGTTCTAGCTATAAGATATTACATTACCTCAAGATTTTTGTGTTTCTTTTCTAAAAGAGTCAACGCACGCACTCCTATAGCCTATAGTGTTTGTTGATCCATACCTTTTATATTTTGCCTATTGTTTTGTCTATATGATCCTTTTTGATAGTTCTTTTCAGCAGGTATATTTTAATGACTGGTGAGAAAATTCTCATCCAAATTTCATCCTTTTCTTACAGGTGGTGAACCCTGCTGTAAACTGACGACGCTCTAGCGTCCAAATAACTCCCGGGATAAGGAGTTCTTTACCTTGCCAATGACCTTCCTTAGGGCAGATGAGCAAGGTGAGGAAACGGGCACCCTATGTCCTTGGGATGAGAAATCTTCCCTAAAGGCGGATGATCCAGCAGATGGACAACGGCATCGGACTAGGACCAATAGGTATGGGTAAGGGTAGGTGAGACTCTATGTGCCGTGGTGAAGGCAACTCGCCTAGAAGAAGGTCACTTTGATAACAAACCGGGTGGCTCAGCACCTTAGATGGCAGCCCCATCACTGAGCTCGGGCTCGGAAGGCTGATAACCTACCAGTCTTAAATTACGAGATCAAAGAAAAAGGTAAAGGAAAATATCGGACTGATCAAATGGTTGACGACAATGGAATGATGTATATTTGCTGTGTGTATTATGTCTCTTTGCTTTCTGTCATGGGCCTAAATGGCCTGCTAGGTACAATAAATGATGATATTGATGATGGGTAGTAACTTCCATTTACATAAAATACATGCATTTTCATTTGAGACTGTTTTGCCTTTCAGCGTCCAGACTAGTCTGCAAGCTTTTGTTTGCGAACAAGTCACCTCAATGACCTCCTATTAGAAGTAAGTACTGCGGCCACCTCTGTTTCTACACATCTCACTTTAAAATTGTTCAACACTGAATCTAACCATCACCTCCTATGCTTCTCCCACCCTCAACAGCCGAACTCGATAACCTCTTAATAATCACTCCCCCCCCCCCCCCCATTCCTTTCGCATGACCCCATCATCTGTGTCAGATCATACTACTGAGAGATTCATCTATAGTGCTCATTTCTATCTAGGCCTTTATCTCTTAATTTTGAATACCTTCCAGTCATTTCTCCCATCTATTTGTCCCTGTAATCATTCGTGCAATCCTTATTACAGTTGATTGCCGTTGTTGCTGTTGATTCAATGCGGGCTTTGCACCATCAGTAGGGTTGCAGTGTTCCATCAATGTATGGAGCGATAGAACGACAAGTTGCAGAGTAGGCTTCTTCTCGCTTTCTAGTTTATCAGACTCTTCCTTAAACTTGGAAAGGAAATTGATGAGGTCGTCCACACATCTCTTGTCTAAAGTGCTCAAAATTGAATCTTTCCGACCGCTTTTCTATAAAATCTTGTTGACCTAAGACAAACAATAGAAGACATCAGCAATGAAACACCCTTCTTAATATTTAGACTTCACATGCCGTGTTGCCTTAAGAATACCAGAGAGCTCAAGAGCGTTCCTTGTAGCACTCGCGAAATTTACCAGGAACGCAATAGCGCACATTACGTGAGACGTTCGGTTTAAAGTTGTAGCTCTCAGTTTTATGACAAATGGCAGCACGTCACGGGCAGTAGAGAACAAACACATGATCTACCACTATTAATGTTCTAATCGCTTTGTAAGAGACGTTTTCCTTTTAAGTCGTGAACATTTTTTATCTCGTGCATGTAGCAATATGGCTTCAACCACGTGCGATGTATTCCAGAACGATCTTGACTTAGCCGAGTAGGCCTATATCAATAGTGTTTTTGCGCCGATGATGGCTATATTGAATCTGAAGAAAATTACACAATATCTAGGCTGACAAATAATGTTGATTTGGATGTAGGGTCTGAAACGGAAGGCGAATATGACGATGACATTCATTCATTCATTATTTATTTATTTACCATATACCTAAAACAAGAATTTATAGAAGGCCAAGGGAAATGGGACGACCAGCCTCATGGTGTTGTCAGCAGTCCGAGTGACAAATTTGCTGACTCAGACAGTACCAACATTGAATAGAAACGTGCAGGCAGTGTTCACTGAAGTACAATATTAGTAGGAAATGACACTAGGCTCGAGCTCTGCCCACTGTAATTTGAAAGTCCAAGTCTTTAGCTTGTCCCACCCTCTAAAGAACTACAACTTCATTTTAATCAAGAACTGGTGTGCATAGATAGTTGACATTTTATGAAGGGTGAGCCAACATGATATAGGTTAACAAATCAAAACTCGAGTGTAATTTCACATTTCATTAGTGTTTTCTTTCTGTCAATTTTTTGCTTACATTAGTCATTTCATTAATCTTGATTTTAAAAAACTCGTCTTGTAGTGCAAATGTAATGTACCTATAGAGCATCCAGCGTTTATAAAAGACTGTGGAGCCTTATGGAGACAGTGTTGCTAACTCTAGGCAGAGGTAGCGCTGACGTCATACGTTATGTTCACCCGCTTCGAGTGCCCTTTCATAAGTTAGCTAGACAACACAACCCCAGCAGCTACCTGAAATAGAACACGCCCAGGACGGATTGGACCAGTATTAAGGATACCGTTCGCGAAGAGAACCAATAACGACAATCATTTCGTTGTGATGTGACGCATTACTGATTGACAGATGTCGAAAGCACAACCCTTCCTTCCTTCTCGGATGTATGCTGTAGATGTTAACAATTTTTACATCAGCAATATTGTTAATCATCACCATTTTTGTTGTTAGTTAGGCTATAATTAAGTTCCTTTCAATTTTTTTCTTGTTGATTCGTTTAGATTAATATTTGTAATATTGTAGTGAGTTAGCCGTGCGGTTAGGGGCGCGCAGCTGTGAGCTTACATTCGGGAAATAGTGGGTTCGAACTCAACTGTCGGCAGCCCTGATTCGAACAGAAAATAAAACACACACAAGAGTAACACCAATGACGGATAGTGCTTCAGAACTTATGTTGCCGGCGGAACTGAGCACGTGCTCCACTCCGGGCGAGCATGCAGCTTCAGGACGAGTCTCTTCTTTGCTCGGAAATGTTTAAATTACTAAGACGTAATATAAACTATACTTGTATGCAATAACAAAGGTAATCAATTGTCAGATAATTGTAGGAAGCTATTATGACGAAAAATATATATATTCAGAGTTCCTTCATGATGAAAGGTGAGCTAACAAAACCAGTGTAGGCGTTTTTTAAAATTAAAGTAAAAGCCCGTAAGACCCACAGTCTTTTTTAAATGCTGGATGCTCTATAGGTAGTATGTGACCATGTTAGTGTCTTAAAGCGACTTGTGTTCTACTTGAAATAAAAAATGTCAACGTTATATCGTTAAAAATATAGAAGTTATTAGGATTCAATCCTGATTTTAATGTTTTTCGTTTGGTTTCCTTTTTTTTACGAGAATCTTCTGCTCTAGATGCTGCATTATTCGGTAATGAGGACGTTTTATCGTCTAAAGGCTATTTTGGGAACTTACTATATCAGTTTGTAATCAGCTGAAGCCTTGTTGAGCAGTGGCTAGCATCCTTGGCTTTCATCGCAGAGACCCAGGTTCAATTCTTGGCTCTGCCAAGATATGATATTCTGGTCTGTGAGCTGAAACGGAGTGCACTCAGCCTCGTGAGGCAAAATTGGGAATGTGTGGGTTCGATTCCCACCTCAGCCATCCTGGAAGTGGTTTTCCGTGGATTCCCACTTCTACACTAAGCAAAGTACAGGATGGTTCCTAACTTAAGTCCTCGGGCGCTTCCTGCCCAATCCTCATCCAAATTAAAAATGCACACACGTCTATAGACACCTCAATAAAAAATATTAGCCTATCAGACGAATTCTACACACACTCAAGTACACGGGGCTACATGACCACGATGTCGCAGAGTCCCTAAATAGAACAACAAGAACTTCTTGAGTTTTCTTACAATTGGCAATGACTTTTTGCGGAACGTTTAAAGATTATTTTGCTTTTCTATTTACGATTTGCACCAACAATGTAGACGTCTGCCTATCAACAGTATGGTCCGTATCATATACCATTAAGATGTCTACATTTTTTGTGGCCCGCAGAAATTGTCGCACGCTACGTGCGTGTGCCATCCCCTGGATCCCTCGATCCCTCACAATAGGAGGTCGTTGTCCTTTCTGGAGCCAGGTAGCTCGCATGTGGCTTAGGCTATATTGTTGACAAGCTATCGACCCTTTTAAGAGCAGCTCAAGTTTAAATAACCTCTCCGTGAACCCTTTTACGAGTAATTTGGATCCCTTCCTAAGAAAGGAGAATCGACCATAACTCCCTCTTCCTATGTCACTGAAAGCAATTTAGAAGTGCACCATCTAAATATTTGAAGTGTGAAGTGTATTTAACCGCACGGCACGGTGTAGCCAGGGCAGGTGGAAAGCCCACCGCCATGTTGACACCTTGTTAACAGCTGGTTGCTCTGACAGCGACAGGGGCGTTGCCTGAATTTAAGCACTACGGGTGCTGACAGGGTGCGTGAGTTGTTATACAGGACTAGCATTCATTAAACCCGAAGGTCCGGGTTCGAATTCCGGCTCTGCCAAGAAATTTAATTCTGGTCTGAGGCCTGGAACGGGGTTCGCTCAGCCCCGTGAGACAAAACTAGGAAGGGGTGGGTTCGATTCCCACTTCAGCCATTTTGGGAGTAGTCTTCCATGGTTTCCCACATCTACTCCCGGCAAATGCCGGGATGGTTCCTAACTTAAGGTCACGGCTGCCTCCTTCCCTATCCTTACCTGAATTACAAATGCACACACTATTACAGCCACAACAATGACACAAGTTATCGGACACATTCCACACACATTCACGTTTCCCTCACTTTCCTGGTTAACGTGCGGCGACTCAAACGTAAGGCAGTAGCACGTGCCGACAATAACCATTGTTCGCTACTGACCAACAGTGGACGGTCGTTGACCAATAGAATGCTTCCTCTATCACTCCACGTGGACTCCAAAGTCCCACCCTGGCAGCTAGCTCGCATGTCACGCAGGTGTCAGGTGTCCAGCGTTGCACATCTGCATATAGTTCTGTCCAGTCTCGCTGCTTGCTCTCAGTGGCTACGGTGGGAAGTTGACAACGCTGAGCCTCGCGCTGGTAAAGCCTTGGCTCCAGGCAGCCATGGAATTTTAACATATCCGCCCAGCTAGATTTCAAAGGCGAGCCGCTCGTTAACGAGGAAAGTGCAAGAACTATATGCGGGGCACATGACCACGATGTCGCAAAGCCTCTAAACAAAGCAACAACAACGTTGAATGAGCAATACGACATCAAAAATTAAAATAATTTACTCATCTGACCCCAACGCTATCAAGACTGTCATGAGGAGGATAGCCCGGGCTAGCTGTTGTTTTACCAGCGCCCGTGGTCCTTTAAAGTAAATAATTTCTTATGATGTCGATTGTGACTTGTCTACGTCAAGAAGATATCCATCACAGCTCAGCGGAAATAATGAGTCATGTCTGAGGAAGAGAGATGCATAATGGGTGCGTTCATGGTGCTACGTGTTGCAAAGGGAGTGAAGTGAGTTTTTCCTGTGATCATGAACGGACCCTCCAAATGGAGCGCAACATATAGCGGCGCGCGCTGTTCAAAGAGTGGTATGCTATCCTTCTGGAAGCTGCTAAATTATTACTCCTAGATTACCTTGCGTAGGTGAATTCTTATATTCACGATATTCTGTACCACTTTGTTACTCTGAACGAAATTGCTCTGACGTTAGGTACCGAAGAATGCGAATATGAACCAAATAGATAATAGCCTAATATCACACGTAGATTTGTTGTCTTACAAGTAAGGCATTACTTGCGTTAGATGGTGGACTACTTCGGCTACGATAAATAATACTCGTAATTTTTAGCTTGTTCATTTATGTTGTTGTTAGTTCATTTAGAGGCTTCCAACATTGAGGTATTTTAGCTCCGTCTAATTGGGTGAGTGTAGGATTTGTCTGATAACCTGTGTCATCGTGGTGTCTATATTAGCATGCATAATTGTAACTGAAACTAGAGGATTCAGAAGGAGTTGGCCTTGGCCTTTGGCTGGAGTGGAAGTTGGAAACGATAGAAAACCACTTTCAGAGGCTTGAAGTGGGAATCGAACCCGGACCTCACGTGTGATAGCCAAGAATGTTAGCTACTACACCACTAAGTGATCCTTGCTTATTTCATAATGTAAGATGTTATACACTAGAGATTTGGACAAATGGGTTCATATTAAGCTCTTCAAATTTATCATGCTAGGTGTTGGCCTAAGTCTGAATAGGCCTAATACTGAAGTAAAATATCATATGTTCATTTGTTTCATTTATATAAGAATAAATTACCCCCTCTCAATAGTCATTGCCAGGGAACGGATTTATATGTACTAATAATTCATGAAATATGTACATATAGGCTATATTTCGTTATTTTTATTGAAGTATGGAATTATACATGGACTTAAAATTACAAAAAAAAACTATAATTTCTATTTGATATCAAAGTTCAAAGAAGCTATAGAATGTAGTTATACATGAACCATAATGCTGTAATTCTTATTTTAATGTGATCTTTGAAGAACAAGCAATATTTTAATCTCTGTTACCAAAACAATGGATCACAAAATGTTCTCTTAAGTGCTGGGAAGTGAATCTTCTCCTATTGTACCGATTTATATTGACTGAAACTTCGTTCAACATCAGAAGAGGTAATGGGGGCATATTTAAACTTTACAACGTCTGCTGGGGTTAAATCCAACGTTAACTTGACACTTAAATCTCCACACATAATTGCAGCAACCTTTCCCATTCTTTCATATCCAGGGTTCATTGAAAGTACAGTGTCCATTTTCATTTTTTGCTACATCTGCAACTTTACCTGTACCCTGATTTAGCTGTTCCACAGTTCTATTCACAATTTTGAAACTTTCAGAAAATGAGAGATGCGAGTTTTGGAGACTTTTGAGTGTTTTTGTGATGCATGAAAAATTATGCTGAATGTAAATCAAGTCATTCCTCACACTTGTGTCGCAAACACCTGTTTGCGCAGCTTCAATTGAGGCTGCATCTTCAGAGTCCATAGCATGCAGAACGTTCTTAATGGAGTCTATATATTCAGCATAGTATTCAACCGCTTGAGCCACGTACCCCACCTAGTTAGAACTGGCTTAGGTGGCAATGGAATTTCTGGGTACATTTCCCTCAAAATTATGGTGTTTGAAGCCATATTTTCAGTGTTGCCTTAGTAAACAAGAGTTTAGTGCTTTTCAGTCGGTCAACACGAATGTACCCAAAAGAGATGGGTTATGCCCTAATCCTGAAATAAATTACATGAGATTAATAAAACACTAGGATGACCAGTTTCGATCGTCAAGCGATCATCATCAGATCCATTACACTTAGGCTACAAAATCTATGTTTGAAATACAGGTGATAATATTTACAATATGTACAATTATTTAGTTGCAGTATTGGTACTGCAACTGTCAGTGTATGCTAAATGCAGTATATATGTTAGGTGAAATGCTAAATGGTGATAGCTATCCGTAGATTGTACTTTAGAGAGATTATATGGTTGTAAACTATGGTTAAACTATAAAATTTTAGGCTAACTACTTATCTGATTGTCTTCCGTATAGCAGCTACTCGCAGTTTTCGTGCTCACTGGAACTCACTATGCGGTAGACTGCGGTGGTTATCTTAACGACTGGTTTTTCCCTGCTTTCTCCCCCCTGCTCCTACGTGCTGTGGGGAGTGATAGCGATGTGTTAGATTGATGGTTCTGTGTTTCTCCTAGTTTTCTTAATTTATTTTCTAGCGTTTCATGCTTCCTCGTTGCTCTGATTTAATCATCACAAAAGCAGATAAGGGAAACACTACAGTAATTTTGAACAAAACAGAATACATTGAAAAAACAGTCGAATTCCTAAACAACAACGAAATCAAGGAATTAACAAAAGACCCCACCAACAAATTCCAAAAACAAATAAAAAGTGCGCTAAAAGAAACAGAATACATACTGACCAAAGCCGAAAAATCAAAACTAATAAACATGAACCCGAAAATACCGTCATTGAGGGGACAACCAAAAATACACAAAAAGGAATGCCCAATGAGACCAATAGTCAATTGTAGGAATGCCCCTAATTACAAAATCAGCAAAGAGTTACTAAAAATCTTAAAATGCCGTCTTTCCAACGACAAAAACAACTCTGTAAAGAACACAACAGAACTAGTAACAGCATTGAACACCCTACAAATGAAACCTAGCTTCAGGCTAGTATCCTTCGACGTAACTAACATGTACACCAATATTCCGATTAATGAAGCAATCAACACTATCGAAAACAACTTAAAATCCAACAATTCGGTAAAAGAAATTGAAGATATTGTGAGATTACTGAGGGTCGTTCTCACCCAAAACGTGTTTCAATTCGACAATAAAATATACACACAGAGAGAAGGCCTAGCAATGGGATCGCCACTAAGTGGGTTAATCGCTCACATCTTCATCAATGCACTAGAAAATGCGTTCTTAGAAAATACTTCAACAAAGGGAATAGTAATATGGAAAAGATACGTAGATGATGTAATTTGCATCTACGATACTGAACTAACAAGCGAAGAAACAATTCTCCAATCCATTAATAGCCTTCACCACTCTATCAAATTCACTAAGGAATCCGAAATAGACCGGAAAATAAATTATCTCGATATAACTATTGAACGTAAAGACCTTTCATATTCCATATTCCGGAAAGCAACACAAACCTCGCATGCAATCGACAATCAGTCTAATCACCCCAGTACGCACAAACTAGCGGGTTTTAATTCAATGGTGCACAGAGCTTTAAACATACCTATGTCAAAAGACAACTATAATAAGGAAATAAGAACTATTATGCAAATAGCAAAGGAAAACAACTTCTCGCCAAGCAAAATAAATCAAATTATAGCCAAACATAAAAATAAAGATAAAACGATTCCCAAACCGGACAATAATGAGAAAAAATTTGCGCGTTTCAACTATGTGAATGCGAATACATATAAAATCACTAACCTATTCAAAAAGCAAGGCATAAAGATAGCTTTCACGACGAAAAACACAACCGCTAGGCACCTCCTAAATAGTAATCTAAATAAACGTGACCCATATTCAAGGTCAGGGGTATATTCTATAACGTGCCAAGACACCGATTGTCAAGCTAATTACATCGGGCAGAGTAGAAGGCGAGTAGACACACGTTATAATGAACATAGGAATGCGATAAGATACGGTACACATTCAGCCGTGTGCGAACATATGTGTGACGCAGGGCACAGCTTTACCAACATAGAGTCGGACCTTAAAATAATCCATCACGAATCGAAAGGCAGAGCTCTTGACATAAAGGAAGCAATCGAGATTCACCTAGCCAAACGAAACAATCCCAACAATCTAAATGAACACACGTTCATGGAGAGCTCACCCTTCTTCACGCTACTAAAAAACACACACTGTCGGAAACAAAACACAATTTAGCGACACAGCCAAGCTAGATAAAAAAAGGGGGGAAATTAGGGGGTTATTAATAGGTAAATGTTATCTGGATCAGGTGTACGATGTACTTTTCTTCTGCAATAAACCAAGGCCCATATTCGCGGCAGTATTAAAGGTGCCGGGACGTCCTCATAAGACCGTCAACGCTTAGTTCGAATGGGTTATGCTCCACGCGTGGCGAGGGCTAATCCACGGTCTTTAATAATTGTAGACCCACCTCATTCAATAACATACATCTTATCTAGGTTGGCAACACCTCACATAAACACATCGCTATCACTCCCCACAGCACGTAGGAGCAGGGGGGAGAAAGCAGGGAAAAACCAGTCGTTAAGGTAACCACCACAGTCTACCGCATAGTGAGTTCCAGTGAGCACGAAAACTGCGAGTAGCTGCTATACGGAAGACAATCAGATAAGTAGTTAGCCTAAAATTTTATAGTTTAACCATAGTTTACAACCATATAATCTCTCTAAAGTACAATCTACGGATAGCTATCACCATTTAGCATTTCACCTAACATATATACTGCATTTAGCATACACTGACAGTTGCAGTACCAATACTGCAACTAAATAATTGTACATATTGTAAATATTATCACCTGTATTTCAAACATAGATTTTGTAGCCTAAGTGTAATGGATCTGATGATGATCGCTTGACGATCGAAACTGGTCATCCTAGTGTTTTATTAATCTCGTGTAATTTATTTCAGGATTAGGGCATAACCCATCTCTTTTGGGTACATTCGTGTTGACCGACTGAAAAGCACTAAACTCTTGTTTCCCTCAAAAGTTGAACTCTATTGTGGGCTTTGAGAAAAACTTTCTTCACTGAGGAAATCAATAGATCTAATTTGGGGTAACTGCTTCTTACCACTTCTGGCACACGATTAAAGGCATGTGCTACACAAGTTAAATGAGTCATCTTAGGATATACAACACTCAATGCTTCTCCGGCTTTCATCATATAAGTTGCGGCGTCGCTAATAAAAAGTAACACCTTATCATACTGAACGCCCAGTGGCCAGAGGATACCCATAGCTTCATTGGACAGTTTGGCTATATTTTTGTTATTGCACTTTTCTAGAACATCACAGTGTAAAAGAATCCGTTTACAATAATCTTCACTTAATAAACGAATGATTACGTTGCCAATTAGCCTACCTTCTTTGTCTGTCATCTCGTCAACGGAAACCCAAATCGGACCGTCTTAAATTTCTTGTCATATCTTCTGAACAGTTTCATCGTATATGGGTGAAACATAGGTTTTTCTGAACGATGACTCATCCGGGATAGTTCGGTTAGTATATTTCTCGAGGAATTCCCTGATGTACTGATTATTCAGTTTGAAGAGATGGAAGTCAGCAGAGATGAGAGTGCGGCAGAGATCGGTGTTGAACTTGGACGTTACACTCGAAGTTGATGGTTGTGTCAGAAACAACAGTCTCAGCTTGGAATTTCGTAGTTTGTTAGTCTGATGTTTACTGGTTGAAATGTGTTGTTGCACCAGGAACCTTTGAGTAGATGCCACTGAACATTGACACAAATTACAAAATAATACCTTACTGTCAGTTGATAAACCATCTTCTATAAATTCTGTTACGTAACTTTTTAATTTTAAACTGATTGACTGTGCTGCTTTAGGCATCTTGTAACAATGTTAATGTCTTCAATGAATGTCAATAGGCAACTGAAAACACTGCACTTGTAGACATAGCGGTACGTACAAGAACACACGTCTCACTGCTAATTCGAACTGTGAATCACTGGTAGGAACTACAGTAGATGGACGTATTGCGCCATCAAGGGGAATGCCCAAATTACTAAATAATCCGGAAACTACTGGCATATCGTTGATGAATGGGATTTCCTGAGTAACGAAATTATGGGACAGACATAGTCGATGTTATGTGTGATTCTGATGCTCAGCTGATCTCACCTCTTCCGAGTTCACTCATCTCTCTTTCACCACGCCGTTTATCACCTTACCTTATCAACTCAGGCGTGGACAGACGTGATGATGAGTTGCACCCCAGTTAAAATATGAAATGTTTCTCCATTATTGACAGGACTGCTAATTTAATAGAATTTATCATTCATGTGTCTTCAAATAAGGCACCATACACGAAGTAGGTGACATAATATTGAGAGATAGATCACATCTATGTTTCACAGTAATCACCTTAATAAGTTGTCATGATAAATAAGAACTTCATTTGAGTATCAGGCTATTTTTAGCATTATGTTTGCAAGCCTTAGGAGTTCTACAAATAGGCTCCCGTTAAGAAATGTTCTGTTGAGCTACAGAAATTAGACCTTATCAGCTCTCAAGCACCAGATCATTAACATTATACCATCTATAAGTGTTTCTGAACCTCCACTACAGATTCTACAAGTCCTGGAATAAGCATCCACACGTGATGACCATTCATTTATTTATTCTTAATCACAATTATTGTTCCCAAGTCCCCTTCATGCTGATGCTGTCCTGCTATTTATCTCATTTATCTGTGTTGGATTTTTCCCCTTTAAGATTTAGAGCTTCTTTTAGATTTATTCATTAGTCTAGTTACCTTGTTAACATTCAAGTTAAAAACTGATACTATATTTTTTTTATCATTTTCGAGTACAGTACAAACCAATTGTGAAATACTACAAGAATATAAACCAGATTGTCCCTACCTGTCACCTTGAGGAATTCTTCCGCATCATTATTCCTCTCCTTATACTAGGGGTAGATGACCTCACGGTCCACCTCTAACTCACAGCAAAAAAAAAAGGCCTTCCTGAGTCCACATCTAAAGCAAAGGAAACATGATCTGGTCCCATATTAGCTTTGATGTACTGAACTTTATTTGTTTATCCCCCTCAGTTTTAGCACCTGGAGAGAACGCTGTGCATAAACTGTTTATAACTTAATTGTTGCTCTTACTTTGCAGCCCACTTTCTATGCCATAGCCCTCACACATATGACCAACCTCCAAAGTTTACCATTTTCGGCCAAGTTATGGCACTCTTCAGCGGTGTTGTTATAAAGAAACTAAAGTAATTGCGAGCAAAGCTTTGTTGTTAATAATTCTCTTGAGTTTTTAACCCTTCGTTAGGCGCACAGCATTTTATAACTTCATTAGTCGCGCTGGGTCTGATGGCGCCATACTAATGCCACATACGTTTATAGTGGACTGTTGTAGTTTTGATGCTAGATATTCAGCCATAAGTGACAAATGAGCAGAATAGTAATGGGGAATTTATTTTACAAACCAAATTAGACTTCTAATAAATGAATTGAACAATACGATATCTGCAACACCAAACAATGCATTATTAAACTTGAATTTAATATCCGGACAGTACTTCAATAAATTTGAATAGGCAGTAGCTTCTTCAATACTGTCCTGCGATAGACATACTATGCAACCTATTTTCGAATGTTTGCTCAACAATGGCACACCTAACGTAAGGGCTATCCAGAAACTTTCAACTGAGAAAAGGTGTTCCATGACGATCATTACAATTAACTGTGAAATTCAAGTAGCCTACTTGGATATACTTGCCATATTTTGTGGTTCGGAAGTGTTAATAGCAGAGCTTGTGAGTGACTGTAGGAAGAGATGGGATAAGAAATTCCCTCCAAAAAGACGTCCCCAAAATTAGATCCAAATACGCCACTGATAATGAAACATATCCATATTGTTGAATAAAATTGATAACTAATTGCAGTATATCCTCGGTGTCGTGCAGGAATAGAGATATTGTACGTTGTGACAGTGTGTGAAAGACTGGGTCCAACCAACACCTTCTAATACTCCAGGCCACACAATCAACTTCAGCTTGGGGATATGACGTCACACGACTAGGCGATCGGTTCTAAACACGAAATTCTACGGCACAAGCAGTTCATGTAGGTGGCAAAAGTTGGAACTATCGAAATATCACAAGTACAAACTTCTAAGATTCAACACCACATCCAGTGAATTGTCTCTATCTCTAACCTATACAAGACACTGATTTTTCAGGAGTAAATAATGCCCTTCTTCTTCTTCTTCCTTCGGCTTTTCCCAATTAATTGGGGTCGCCGGAGCCAACCAGGCCAATTTTGGTTTTGGCCGGGGATTTAAGGCCGGATGCCCTTCCTGACGCCACGTGATTTTTCAGGTGAAAATTCCACCCCGCTGTCACCGGGATTCGAACCCCGGCCGTCCGGGTGAAAGACGAGCAGCTAAGCCACTGCGCCATCACGCTCCCCAGTAAATAATGTCCAATATAGTAAAATATTCCATTAATAATCGGTATGTCACTAAGATGCAGTACTATTTATCGACGCAGGTAGTGCACAAACGAAGTTTTCTAGTTGGCACCACTGATTTATAGTAAACAATAATGGCTGTCTTGTTACATTGGTTGTGTATTGTGAGCCAGATTTATAATAGATTTTTGCCGTTTTTTCGTAACTTATTGGGTATATATTATATTCAAGATGGTGTTAAAGTGTTGTGTCCCGAGATGCAGAGGAAATTATGATAGATGGTCCAAAGTTTCAGTCTTTTCGTTTCCAAGAGACGAAATGGATCCAGCCGATACATCGGGAAAATTTTCAAGTAACAGAAAATTCAAAAATAAGATTATAATTTGGTTATAGCCTCCACTTAATCTAATGAAAGGTCATTACGCAATTAGAAGTCTTATTTAACCCTATTTTAAATGGCAACTGCTATAATGGAAGGATGGTTAAATGATGAGCAGAATATCAATGTTACGGTACATGTAAGCCAGGCCTATCATAGCCTATCACTTCCTTTTGGAGATACAGTATACTAGGCTGTATTTAAGGGCACTCCCTTTCATGAGAATTTCATTCTTGGGAATAGGAGCTGTCAGATTTACCGGTAACACTTTCCAGTTTTGTAAACAAGAATCAATGTGAGAGAATTATAAATAGCTATAGGCCTACACAAAATTAAAATGTATTTCAACCTTATGTGCAGTGGAGACCTGGGATTTGTTTGCCTTGGAAGGCAATAAAATAATAACAACCACAGAATTAAGTTAAAACTTAATATGTTATATACAAGCTGTTGAGATGGGCTATTTAAAGTATTATGCTGACTTGGTAATGTTTTCAGCTCTTAGACAGCTAACAGGTCGGGGTATTGTGGAAATGTAACTTTAACTTAACTCAACTCCTTGAATAGAGGTTTTTCAAATGCCATGAAAATGAGTCTTTCAGTCTGAGCTGGATATCACATAAGAGTGATTGCTGGGAGTAGAATAAGCTATCATTTAGATGTATTCTCATCACCCCTGGTGCTTTTCTGAGGTGGTATGGTATTAACTTTGTGGGGTAAATATATTATTGCTAACACACCCTAAACATCCTAACTGCATTCTGTAAATTGCCTAGTGGTAAATGAAGCCTAATTTCCTGATCTTGTGTTAAATTTGTTAACTTCCACCGTCAATTACTTCTCATTTGCAGCATTTTGCTTATAAGCTTTTAAGGCTACCAATTGCCCTCAAAAGAATACATTTTAAAATATTGTTCTAGGATAAAGAGGGATAAATTTAGAAGAATACTTTCAAAACATGATATGTTAGTTTGAAATGTAACTACAAACTTCTGACCACCTCATTGTGTAGTGGCAACCTTACTTTACCATCACCGTGTGGGGTCTGGCTTCAATTCCCAGCTCCACCAAGAAATTTAAGTGGGTTTAATTCGCAACTGAGCCATCCTAGAAGTGGTTTGGCCATTTAAACTCCAGGCAAATGCTGGGATGGTTCTTAACTTTAGGCATGGCTGCCTCTTTCCCGATCATAGCCTCTATTACAAATACACATACCAAAATATCACATGTCATAAGGCAAATTGCACATGCACCCATGATCGCAGGATTAATAACCATAATGTCCAAGTCGCTAAGTGAATTGCAATAAATACACTCCAGTCATGCTGTTTTATCTACGTTTTGTTCGAAATCTTAAATATTATTTATTTTAACAATCAGAAAGTCCTCGTTAGCAGACACTGTCATTATGTAATGTCTGAGCAATGTCAGGGACTGCATTCACATAGGCTTAAGGCTTGGTGAGGGCAAAATCCCTAATTGCACATCATATGGTAATAGGCTATTTGCTTCATTTTTTAGCCTACTTTCGATTGTTGCAAAAAATGAAAGTAAACTTATGAGATCAACACAGGGCCAAAAATTGTGTGTCTGTCTGTGTGTGTGTGTTTGTGTGTGTATTCTGCATGTATGTCCCCCCCCCCCCCCTATCAATTCAAACACGGTGAAACCGACTTGAACAAAACTTGGTACAGAGGTAGCTCTAGCAGTGGGCACCTCAGTGTCATGTTTCATATCGCCACCATCTTGACGGAAACGAAATGGCGGCCACCCAAATATCCAACCTAATCATATGATCCCTACCAAATTTTGCAACAATATACCTTAAAGTGGGAAGAGTCTTTTGCCCAAACTACAAGGTCATCCACCAAATAGTTTCAAGATGGCGGATGTATGAATCATGCAAGTATTATAGCCTAACCGTAACTTACGATTCAACAAGGCCTGGTCTCAACAATTCAGCTTATCGTACATAGGGTGGTTTAAACTGTCCTCAAGAAGGTGACCGGTAGAATATTAGCATATTATAGTAGAATATATAACCGTAGAAGTGAAGGAAAAGGAAGCTTGTAGTTTAACGTGACCGTTAATCTCGCGATCATAAGCCACGGGACCTCCTTTTTACGTGGAATCCGAACCACAGGACATGGCATTTCACTTCGAAAATCTCACATGCATTGATCGG
This sequence comes from Meconema thalassinum, assembly GCA_946902985.2. Classification (NCBI taxonomy): domain Eukaryota; kingdom Metazoa; phylum Arthropoda; class Insecta; order Orthoptera; family Tettigoniidae; genus Meconema; species Meconema thalassinum. The sequence continues at coordinate 994,362,883 of OX336389.2, read as the reverse complement.
GAATCGAACCCGGTCTGCCTTGGTGAGAGGCCCGTAGAAGTGACTAAGAGGTCAGGCCGACCATGCCATATCGTTCTGGGTCCGTGCCGTCCCGTTGTGAAAATGGCCGCTATTTTTAATCGTAAATCCATATATTTCTGCAACTGCGTAAGTTTACATCCTCTATGGAATGTACTGAACAAAATAATACATATTTAGTATTAAGGGGTTTATAGAAACGGCAGAAAGCGCCAATGAAATCGTTGATTTCAACACAAAATCTGATACAGTTATAATAAACCACTTGTTAACCAAGTTTTATCGTAGCACATCCGTGGCGTAATGGTAACGACCTGGCTCATAGTCTAAAGGGTCGTGGATCAGATCCCTGCAGGTTCAATTTTTTAACTTCGTTTTTATTGGTATTTATTGATTTATAACTACTCGTACGTTATAATGTTAAGCATATATGCTGTAGTGTGTATTTGCATTCGAAAATATTATATACTGTATATACTTATAACACCACATAATTCAACACTGGAATACAGCGATTAATATTCGTTGACCTTGATCCGCGGTAGAGTCTATTGTTGTTGTTGTTTTTGTTGTTGATTCTTCAGGTTTTTTTTGCGACATCATGGTCTTGTAGCCCCGTTTACTTGGGTGTATGTAGAATTTGTCTGATAACCTGTGTTACTGTGATGTCTGTTGGCTTACTAGTGTGTGTACTTTTATACGAGGAAGGATTTGGGTAGGAAGCTGTTGTTGTTTCATTTGAGATGCATGGACATGATGATCATTTAGCCCCGTATACTTGGGTGAGTGTTGAATTTTGTCTGATAACCTGTGTTATTTTGATGGCTGTAATAGTGTGTGTATATATAATGCAGGTGAGGATTCAATCAATCAACGTTTAATATCCGTATAGCACGTTGTATTTCAACAAGCTACTACAGCCAACATTCAATTATTATACTCCTTGAAGAGGACAAAGAGTTATAACTATACCCATGCATTTAGGAGAAAGTAGGCTATATGTTCTTTAGTTAACATCTTGTTTAAATCATATTTCAGTGTATGGGCAAACACCTTTACACTTAATTGGAAAGTTTTTTCATTCATTTCCTCTAAGTCTGGTAGTATTTTACCAGCACAACATTATTATTTTTTTACCGCTGATTCACCGGTGACCAACCTACTGCAATGTTATGAACTTTGTGCCCTCTATTATCCTTCTCTCACTCTGGTTACTTACAAGCTGAATAACTAAAGCTCTATATTTCTGTCCCCTTAATAGCTGCAAGATACACATTGAAACATTTCTCTAACCTATAAACATCTATTTTGTATTCGAATCTTGGATGGGAAATTTTTCTGCCAGGAAATGCTGAGTAAAACAGCTGTTATATTTAATTAATTTACATGTCTTTTTGCTACAGAGATCCCACATTTATTGAAAAGTGCACACTTAGATTAAGTCTTAAAATGTATAACCTGCTTATAAAGTTTATTTCTTAGGCCTGGGCCTTGTAAAGAGAGCCCACAGTGCTTCTGTTAAGAAATTTTAAAATTATAACTTTTTAAGAGTTTTTGTATTATGATAGCAATGGGTTGTAGAATTCAAGCTTTTCTATTGGGTCTTTGCTATATTAAAAATGTTCTATGGTTTTGCTTTTCAAGAAGCTTAGTAGGCCTATGGACCTCAAAAAGGTGGAAATAGTATGCGAATTTCATCTTCTCACCTGCATTCCAAAATTTTCCATATTGGTACCCCTACAATATAATTGAGGAACACAGGCTGTTGAAATTCCATGAACATCCTTTATTCTGTACTTCCATTCAGTTGAAAAAATCCCAAAACTGAATATGATAGGTTGTATAGCATTAGGATGAAGACTGTGTTTATTTGGCTTGGGATGACCGTAGTGCTTGGGCATGAGTATAACCACTAAGACAGTTTATTATTATGATTTAAAGGTATATGAACTCCACTTCAATAAAGAATATATTCTTCGACACAGTGAATGGTATGACAGCAAAACTGAGGAAAGGTATTCTATGTCTCTTGAGAAACCTCGTCTAAGGCAAGAGGCTCTACCATCAATTCTTCCTAACTGTCCTGCTTACCATTCTTCAGTTTCTACTTCAGGGAGAGTGGTGATGAAATACGAGAACGTCTTGAAGACAGAGATTTACAAGCTGCAATGGCTGAAAGTTTAGAAACACAGGCTCATTATGAACAGAAGCGAAGGTTTGTGAATTTTGGTGAATTCCTTCAGTGTTTGATGGAGTAGAGTTGGCAAGTGACTGGAATGTTATCAAGTCCGAGTCTGCAGCTACATTTCTTCCCATAGAAACTAAATATGTTCCAACTCATTTGTGCTCTGCAGTGGTTCATAGGGATCTCAGTATGTCTTTATATATATGGCTAAAAATCCAATCACAAACCTGGGGAACAAAATATTTCCCATTACAATTAATGATGTTAATAGTTTCACTGATACCATTGAGTGTTTGGAAAACGTCGGCAGAATGAAAATGGGGACACACTACAGGATCATTTGCTGTTTATTTCTGAATACTTATTAAATATGTCAAAAATTGTAGATGAAAGCAAAGTTCATAACATTAAGTTTTTGTGTCATCAGTTCAGATTACTAGGTGTTCACAAGAATCATAATACATATTCTACAGATTTCATTATTTTATGCAGTATTTTCTTTTCAATGACACCACATGCTGACAGATTTTTGAGATGCTCACACTATTTATTATTGTCTCTGCATAAATTTTGTTCAAACTACAAAACTAGTCCATCTGTAGAACAAATGGATGACAGCTTCGTGCTGTACATCAAACAGAAGTTTAAATTTCTTAGTGAATCGGATAAGGTTATTTCTCTGATAGTCGATGAAATTCACTTGAAGTCTTATTTGGATTACACAGGTGGCAACATTTTATGTGCTGCGTATAATTCTAACAAGATATTCAGTAAAGATCATATAGCCTACTTTCTCCTAAATGCATGGGTATAGTTATAAGTGTTTGTCCTTTTCAAGGAGTATAATTGAATGCTGGTTGTAGTAGCTTGTTGAAATACAACGTGCTATACGTATATTAAACGTTGATTGATTGAATTCTCACCTGAATTATATATACACTCACTAATACAGCCATCACAATAACACAGGTTAATAATAATTAAAATAATAACCCTGGCACTACAGCCCATGAAGGGCCTAGGCCTACCAAGCGACCACTGCACAACCATTCGGCCTGCAGATATTGGGGTGACTCATGGCCAGCGCATCGGCTCCCCTCAACCGTACATCATGGTTTTCGTGACCGGGGCGCTCCCTCACTGTCAGACAGCTACTCAATTGCCCTCACCAGACTGAGTGCACCCCGTTCCAGCCCTCACATCAGTTTCTAAAATCCCTGACGAAACCGGGAACCGAACCGGGGGCCTCCAGATGAGAAGCAGGCGCCCTACTCGAACAACACGGAGAATAACACAGGTTATCAGACAAAATTCAACACTCACCCAAGTACACGGGACTAAATGAGCATGATGTCCATGCATCTCAAATGAAGTAACAACAACAACAGCTTTCTACCCACATCCTTAAACGTATAAAAGTACACCCACTAGTAGGCCTACAGACACCACAGTGACACAGGTTATCAGCCAACTTCTACACACACACACCCAAGCAAACGGGACTTCAAGACCATGATGCCGCAAAACCCCTAAAGAATATACCTCTGTACCAATGTTGGTTCTATTTGGGTTTCGTTGTGTTTGAATTGATAGGGGGAATCGATTTGCGCACACACATGGCCGCCATCTCTAAACTGTTAGGCTGATAACCTTGTAGTTCGGTCAGAAAACGCTTCCCACAAAAAGGTATGTTGTTGCAAAATTTGGTAGAGATCAGATTATTAGGTTAGTCGTAATTTGATTTATGATTTGAACATTTGGGTGGATGCCATTACGTTCTCGTCAAGATGGCGACGATATTAAACATGACTCTGAGGTGCCCTTTGCTAATGCTACACCTGTACAAAATTTCGTTCATTTCGGTTTCACCGTGTTTGAATTGTTAAGGGGGACACACATGCGGAGTACACACATACTCACATACACACATACACACTCACAGACACACAATTGTTTGGCCATGTGTTCATCTCATAAGTCTACTTTCATTTCTTGCAAAAATAGAAAGTAGGCTAAAAATGCTCCAGCAAGTGCACAAGTATTTATGGTGCAAAGTTTACTGTCTTCGTACAAAGATATGGCCCATATTTTTCCTGTATGGAACATAAATGGTGAAGGACTCTTCACATTTATTAAGAAGATAGGTTTGCAATCTCTAGGTTTCCAAGTGATATGTGTTGTAACTGACAATAATGCACTCAACAGAAGAGCAATGACCTTCTTTGCTTCCCCACCTCGGCTATCTATTGTCTATTAACACCCTTGTGATGGCACACAACCTTTGTTTTATGTTTTACATTCTGTCCACATAGATAAATGCATTCGCAATAATTGGATAAACCAAAAAGATGTTGATCAGCCAGTCATGTATCCTCAATTTCATCATTTTCCCGAATACTCAGAATTGACTGTGGCCAACTTCTCATCTGTTAAAAAGCTGTATGATGTCGAGAATACTCAGATTGTGAAATATGCCAACAAATTAAATTTAAAGTCTTTATTCCCAATTAACCTAGAATGCCAAAATATGAAGCTTGTGCTTAGTGTATTCAATGTGATGACTGTGCAATGTTTACTTACCCTTCTATTGTGCAGTTTTGAAACTACTGCTGAATTCATCAGAATAATTTGTACATAGTGGAGCATTGTAAATGTAAGCTCACCAGGAAGGGATGTTCGCTTCAAGGATATCATGCAGAAACCACTGACATATCCAGATGATGAAAATTTCAAATTTTTAGAAAATTTCTTGGCTTGGCTAGAGTTTTGGAAACAGTTAGCAAAACATACAGGTGCATTTTCCAGTGAAACTAATTTGGCTATGTCTCATTATTAGAATTAACTAAGTATTGCACCCAAAAATTGAAGTCTAAATAAGTGTTGCCTGGAAAACTTCAGACAGATGCTCTGTAGGCACGATTTGGGAAATACAGAACAATGGCAGGATCCCAATATTTGATTTCATTGCGGCAGGTGTTTGAAGTTGAATCGAAGATAAGGGTTCAGACGTTGATGTCAATGAAAATTACATCTAGTGGCTTTGGTGAACTCATACATTTGGATATACTAAAATATGATTATGAAGTAGATACATTCATGCCAACAACACCAACCCTGAATATAGCATGTTTTTCAGTGAGGTCCAGATTTTTATCTGCTCAGAATTACTTGCCTGTTTTAACATATGTGGCAGGGTATTGTGCTAGAGCAGTTCCAAAGAAGTTAAAGTGTGAAATGTGTGTAGTTATAGATAAAACATTATCTGTAACCTAAGATGATTCCAATTATGAGCTTATAAGAAAAGTTGACAGAGCAGGATTGTACTGCCCTAGTCCTGACGTTATTAATGCTGCCATATTCACATATCTTGTTGTTAAAACATTGGTATCAGAAAGGTATGAGAATTCCTTCATGATAAGTCCATCCCAGAGGAATCTAGTAATTGAATCGTCGATTGATGCAGTTAAGAAGGAAGATATATTCCTATTGGAGATATTCTGTAAACAGGATGGACATACTAACGACAAATTTCTTTATTATATAGAAAAAGCTGCATGTAATGTATTTCTTAATAATTATGTGAGGAAGCAGAATGATGTTCATAACAGCATGAATGCTAAGAGAAGGAAATTACTGACTGTGCATGTAATGTATTTCTTAATAATTATGTGAGGAAGCAGAATGATGTTCATAACAGCATGAGTGCTAAGAGAAGGAAATTACTGACTGTGAAGTAGGCATTGTTTTATTATTTTAGAGTATTATTGTTAAGAGGTGTGGTTTTATGGTGATAGTTTTCCACTGAATTTGTTTTAAAAATATAAGTTAGCTAATACTTAGAATTTTTCTAGAAGTATATGAATTTCTCTAATTATGCACTTCGCATAAAATGTCCATATGCTAGGTTGCTATCTGTAAATTATTATATTTCTTTTCAAGAACTGGGGGAAAATGAGGGATATCGACGACACTCGATGATCCTTTGTTTTCCAGGGTCCTGTCTCAAGAGGTTGCGAACTATTCGTGCAATGTTTGGAGATAGCAGCAAATCTTTTTTATCTTCGTATATAACCGTTCCTAAAGTGACTGAATATGTGACACAGTTGTTGTAAGCACAATGCATATATCACTATGCAAAATATTATGCATAACATAGGCTAGTTTAATGTATTTAAGTTCATCATCCATCGAATTTTCTGAGTAAGTTAGTTATTGTTGTTTTAAGGGGCGGAGTAAGTTTTGATTACCATGGTGTATTTTTTTAACTTCTTTGCTTCATTGTTAGAATGAATATTAATATGAACCTCTAAGTGGTGCTATTATTTTTCTGATTTAGTATTTCTCTACAGTTCATTGTATTATACTCTGAATATGGTACCGGTACCATTTTAGTATAACTAAGAATATGGCCAATTAAATTGTAATCAATCATCATTTAGTGCAGCCTCCGTGGCTTAGGCGGCAGCACGCCAGCCTCTCACCGCTGGGTCCGTGGTTCAAATCCCGGTCACTCCATGTGAGATCTGTGCTGGACAAAACGGAGGCAGACAGGTTTTTCTCCGGGTACTCCGGTTTTCCCTGTCAAAATTTCATTCCAGCAACACTCTCCACTATCATTTCATTTCATCTGTCATTCATTTGATCATTGCCCCAGAGGAGTGCGTCAGGCCTCGGCAGCCGGCACAGTTCATATCCTCGCCGCTAGATGGGGGCTTCATTCATTCCATTCCTGACCCAGTCGGAGACTGGAAGCAGGCTGTGGATTTTCATTTTTCATTTAAAAAATAATAATACATGTAAGTTTTCCATACAAGGTAATCATAGATGGAGTGTAAATTATTTAGGCTTCATAGGAAAATGATTCCTGTACTAAACACTCCAGCAATGTTTCGTAGGCGATTCTCTAATACATGAGGACTCCACGGGAAAAACGGGGAAGTCACATTCTGTACATTTTTCAGGAGAGCGAATTTAAACTTTCAACACTAAAAAGAAATACTTAAAACACCCCAATTGAGGGTAAGCAATATAGTTTTTTGCCAAATTTATTTCTTATAAAGGAAGTTCATGTAAAACAAATATCAACTAAAGTTAAATTATGAAAAAGTGAGAGGATATGGGACGTTCTTTCTGGTTCCACTAAAAATAAAAACCTCTGTATCTCCGCATTATTTGAAATCAATTTCAACTGATCTGTAGTGACGATGGCTGGCCACCAGAATGCGCCATAAACTCATTTCCGAAAAAATGGACTTACCCAGTTCTTTCCGTGGGGTCTTCATATGGAAATATCAGAGAAAAGTCAGGAATGTAGTGGTAGACACACTGGTCATGTACCAACAATAATAAGGTAGTTTGGTGTATCTACTTGATTTTCTAGCCCACTGAGTTGCATGAGAATTACTGTTCATGAACATCAATATTGTCGACACACATACCGCTTGGAATAATATCCAGATTCTGTCATGATCCCTTATTGTTAATTTCGCCACATGTTGTAGGTAGTTCCATGACATTGTGATTAGGCTACGTAATACCCAATTATAAATGTTATGATCTTAAAATTGCTAACGTTTGGAAGAAAATATGTCGTTAATCTCAAGTAGACCTATTGGTACGTTTTTGGATGATGAATAGTTTTCATTTGAAGTAGAGACCAGAGATAATAGTTACCTTAGCTCGGAATAATTCTGTTGAAATGACTGGATATTGCGGAGAAATACCATGTACATTTGCAATCTTTTTAGCGAGACCAATATCCCGTCGCTCATAAAAGTACGTACATAAATATCCCATGTATGTCATAAAGAGTCTACCACATTACCACACACTTAATGATTGTACAGAAAGAATACTAATTCAGTACTGTAAATTATCATGTGTACTATTTTGGTAGTTGAATTACTGTAATTTTAAGTCTATACCTATGAATAGGTAAAATGAATGATCCACCTCATGGTCAATAATATATTTCAAACAGTTATATTATTATATTACAATATATTGAAGCTTAAAAAGTAAACTAACCTGTGATTTCATTATTTTCTTCTTGTATTATGGGTAATATTCATTTAAATGTTCATGGAAATTATACATAAATTTGTTTTAATTGTGTTGCTGTGATACCTGTAAGGAATTGGAAGAATGGATATTGAAAATGTTTAGGAAATGTTTCGTATGCGAGTTCATCAAATCAACGTTGTTGATAAAATGAAAGGTGAATAATAAATAAGTTAATGTAATTAAAAATGTTTATAATGTTTGTGTCTATTATATTAGCAAATAATCGTAGATATGTTTGAATTTCATGGGCATAGTAGAAATAAATAGATGCGTTATGCGTCATGTTATATTGCTAAGTTGAAATAAAAATTGAAATGAAATTATGCTATGAGGTAAATTATAATTGGAGCTAAGGAATGGTGTGTGGATTAGCCGTTATAAAAGCATGAGCTGTTAAAGAAGATGACATTTAAATGATATTAACGTTTGTATGTATTATTTTGGCATTGATCGAAGGAAATAATTTATATCACTATCGTCGATGTGTTTAAAATTGTTGATCATATTAGCTGTAATAGGTGTGTAATGTGTTATAATATGTTGCTTATTATGTAAGAAATATAACGTTGATGAAGCCATTTGGTGAATGAGAAAGGCAAAGAAATACATACTCCAATTTATTTGTATATTTTTTTTTGTAAATAGTTTCATGCAAAAAATACATTGTTCCTCTTATACATATCAATTCATTCCCCCTTAAAATAAGTTTAGTTGTCTTATGTACCACGCGGATAATTATAATGATTCAATAGTAATAATAATGTAATAATGCTATTTGTATTAATTCCCTTTTAACTACTGCGGCATTTAGGTACGCCGGAGTGCCGGAATTTTGCCCCAAAGGGGATCTTTAACGTGCCAGTAAATCTACTGACACGGCTCCCTCGCATTTTCACACCCTCAAATGCCAGCTAACTACGCCAGGATTCGATCCCGCAACCTTGGGCCTAGCAAGCGAGAACGTTACCGCTGAGCCACGCAGCCAGCTATATAGTAATTCAACTTCTCGCCATGTCTGGTAGGCTATTTATTACGCCAAGTTAAGGGATAATTTTCCCACCTGCAATAACATGGGGCTTCTGTGTGTATTTCCGCAACAAAGTCGAAGAATGCAAATGGCTTTCAGTGTAATAGATACGAAACCATCTCGTGAAAAACATGTTAGGTCATACATAGAGCCTTGTCAGACGTTAAAGTTTGTCGCTGCAAAGAGATGTTATCTGCACATTTTGTACAAAATCTCCCCGTAGTAATGTAGCCCTGTCTCAAGTCAGCTGCCACTTTCACCATCAGCCCAGTGTTGAGACGTCATAAGTCTTGTAGTGCAGCCTGGAGTATTAGAAGGTGTTGATCCCACACCCACAAATGAGATGTACGCTGACTTCTGCCATATTTGTGGGGTTATTACGAGACTGATCAGATTGTCAATTGATTAAAGTACCTTAAAAGGTATCCTTAGTAAGTAGGAATACAAGTTCATTTATTAACAAGATATTAAAACTGAACAATTCTATGGGGCTATTGAACCCACAGCGACTAACGGAGAGTTAAATCAAAACATGGAAGAAATTAGTTCTAATTATTATTACTAGCGGACCCATGCGAGAACACTCGCATAATGGGTTGTGTGCGCCCCATGTGTACAGACTACCCACCCGAGTTCTAGTGCTGTGCGGGCTTTACGCGACTCAGTTCTGCCAGGGGCTATCGTCTTTTGTATTTGTTTAAAAGCCCTTTATAAACAAATAAATATATTTCCGTTGACTTTTCAAGAAATGCAAGATTGCTCCTGTACTATTGAGACGATTTGGAAGATTTCGGTACAAACCACACCTTCCAACTCCCTCTGGTTTAGGAGCTTGAGTTTTGTGAAACATACACCTTAGCGTATTATATAATAAGATAATATAATAAAATAATGTTTATGAAAATACTATGCTATAAAATATAATTTCCAGTGAAAAGAGTTCAAACAAAAAAAAAAGCTTAAAATGTTTGACCTACATACCAAAAATATTTGAGGATCTGATATTAATCTATGTAATATCTTATAAAAGTAGCTATAAATGGATCTGTAGCAAATGTGGGCTTTGATTTTATGTTAATAAGAGTAATTTTGCAAAGCCGACATAAATATGTTGAAATAGTTGGTATTGTACTCATATATTCCTATAAATTAGTCTAAATATGTCATTAAATTTACTTTGGAATTCACTATGTCGAAAAAAACATAAGAATAAAATGTTCGACATGATGAATTCCAAAGTATTCTTAAGATATGTTTATACTAAATTATTGGAATATACAATACCAATTATTTATAAATAGCTTATGTCATACGAATATACTGAAAATTGTGCTCATGTGTGCACAATTACCTCATATTTAATAATTACTGCTTCTCACATCAAATTTTAGGTACAAATCATTGATGTGCATAAAAAGTGTTTTTGATAGTGTTTTCAATTCCATAACAATGATGTTACTGACATTCTTAAACTCGTTGTGCCTTAGAAGTTTGCTTTCACACACAGAGTTTCATTTGCATACCACCGTTCGATCTCTGACATTATTCATATCACGAACTTAATTGAATCCTAACACAGTAGCTACGTGATCAATGAGTAAGGCTGTCCATCTCTGGCAGAACCAGTTGGTACCAGCTGAGTATAGATGGCATTCGTAAATTACAGTTACGTGGTAAGATTTGGGAGTAAAGTTGCAACACATGTATAAATATTGTGTGCTAACATTAACAGCACACTATGGATGTGTACTGTAGATACTCTCTGGCACTCTACAGAATGTGTGTGGCTGACCTTTCTCAGTTAAGTAAGATATCCTATTTTCGAGCTCATATGTAACAGTGCAGCCATTATTTGCATACTGGTCCATTAAGTTGGCATACTGATGTATCTCTTGTAGCCCAGCGTCTCCAAAGTTCATAGCAGTTAAGAGGAACATTAAATCCACAACATTAACAATTTTAGACAATGTTGTGATGGGTCCTTACTCCACAGATCCCCTCAATTCAAGAATTGCTCACTTATTCTGCCTACTTATTCTCATGGTGTAAATATCGATTGGAAAGAAATAGAAAACTATTTCCAGTTTGCAATATTGTATTTTTCACGAGCAGTTAATGCCCAATGAGGATTGGCATGTGGTCATGTTGTGTAATAGATATACAGCTAGCTAGTTGTTGTTGTTTTTTAAGAGGCGGCGATTCAAGCCATAATGATGCATTTCTTGTACATTACACGATTTCATAGCTGAAAATCCTCAATTATTTTTAAAGTGGTCGTGAAAGAAAAAGTACTTTGACTACGCCCCACAGAGATCTTAACTAATACAGTCCTGTCGAGACGGCCATATTTGCCGTCTTAAAACACAGTATGTACCCTTGCCAAGCAGAGTGTGTCTGTACGTGGTAGCTTCTTTGGATGGAGCATCAGAAAACTGAAGGGTACAGGTGCGTGTCCTAGTAGCACCAAGACATTTTAACTCTCTGGTTGTCTTCTTTATGGGTTGTAAATTACTTCCTGAACACAATGCGACCTCATTTGCTGTCTGTCTTCTAATTTCCTTTCGGACTTTCTACAATTGGGTTGCGTTTTTCTTGAGAAATATTTAACCATTGCACATTTGGTGCAAGGATCGTGAACATTCTTGTCCACATCACATTCTCGAAAAGTGTTGCTACCATTTTGCGATCAATCCAAACACCAAGATTTGGGAAAACGAGCCAACATTTGCGAAAACTACAAAACCAAGAAGGATACACATGTGATTGAAATGACATGAAGTGCATTACAACTGACAATGGATTAGGATTAAAGAAATGTATATGATCCCTGAACTTCAGAATTCAGTATGGGGTGAAGCTCCCCACATGCTCGAATGAGAACTATTCAACGTCGTGGTATGGTATCACAGAGTGTCTGGATATGTTCTGGGGAATCTCCTCCACGCAGTTTGGTATTCGAGTCCACAAAGCATCAACAGTGGTCCTAGAGGCCGGAGACTAATAAGTTGCAGACCAACCATATCTCAGACATGTTCAATGAGTGACATTTCAGACGAATGTGCAGGTCAGACAAGCAGTGGTACTCGTCGTTCTTCGAAGAAGACTTACATATTCCTCGGCATACGTTATCGGGTATTGTCCTCCTGAAATATGGCATATAGAGTTGCTTGAAGGAGGGGCAACACCTAGGGCTCTTAACCCTCACTGATGAAACAGTTGCTGTTCAGATTGCTCTTGATACGTAGGAGTTGAGATCGTACGTTGTATCCAATGAGTAGTGGGCGCACAGCGTTTTAAATTCACCCGGTCAGCAGTTTTAAAATTTGCCGATTTTTTCCGCACTATTTATCGGAGATTGACATGTGAGGTGTCCTGTTAGAATAATCGTGTTAGAGATCGTGGGAACCTATCCCGAGCTTGTGAGATAGTAGGGGTGTTAGGTTTGAGACTTGCCAAGTTTTCTTTACTGTGAGTGAGTGAGAAAGAATTGTTACAATTATTCTCACTGGCAAGTTTTTGACCATTTTAACTCGATTTTGGACTTGAGAGCGATACAAGCCACGGCCGATTTCTTTCTAATGTTGAGATTATGGGTTGCTGGTTTTGAGTTTAGGGCCTAAGTGCAAAACCCAAATTTGAGTCTCCTATACCCCACCACCCCCCAACCACCCCCCTAAATACCCCTGAAATTCCCCAGATTTCCCTAACATTCCCAAATTTACCCAAGAAATCCCCAGATTTCCCCCAAAGTCCCCGAGTTTGACAACCAATTCCCCAGTTTTTTTCCAAGAACCCCGTAAAATCTCCAAATTCCCCAGGAGCTAGTGAGTAAGATGGCCGCAGCTCGCACATTACTAGTGGTGACCCCCTGGCGATAGGCAACCCGATATCTGTCAAACAAATGTTTGGAGATGGTTGTGTCAGATGTCGAATGACGCGAGATGAATTCCCCTTTTCCATGCCCTACTTATTTCCACCCCATAATACAAACTACCCTTACCTGGGAGGGGAATAGTGATTTCTTTGAATGCATGGGTACTCGTGGCTCTTGTAAGAATGTGGGTATTTTACTCCTGATTTCTGATTTTTCAAACGAATAATTCAAGAACGACGTATAAGGAATTGTTTTACTCTGGCTTTTGTTTCCTTTACCGTGAATTATTTTGTTTAGATTTAGCCAAAGAATGAAACGGCAAGATCACGAACCCGAGGTTTTACAAACTAATAAACACAGAAACCTGATTTAGGATTTACATTTTTACATGTAAGATTTTTTTATTTTTAAGATTTCTAATTTTTAGATTTTGCTGATGTGAGAATTTGCGAACAAATAATTGAATTGTATTCATTGCAAACATAGTACAAGCTGTTAGAGTACCCGAAGCTAGCCTATATCGTTTTTTGGTAAGCCATGCTGTAAGAATTTAAACAAGTACACTTTGTTTGAACATGACTATACCTTTGAATTAACTTTTAGGTTATTGACTTGAGACTTCCGAAACCGATAATTTGATAATGTTATACAACAGCTTAAATGAAAAAGCGCGAACTCTTTATTACTATGGCATGCTATTTCTTTAAAATTTTTGACACACTACCTAACTAGAATTTTAAAATTACATTTTTATAAATATTCATTTTAAATGGTAAACAATGCTTTACTGGCTGTACTACAACAGGATAGCACGAGCAAGCGATTTAAAATGGCTATTAATGGATTTTAAAATTATTTATATAATTAATTAGTTATTTAATATTTATTACGCACGGCAATGTAGGTAGAAAAATGATAAGACTATGCGTTAAAACTAATTTTTTATGCATTGAGCTGCCTTGGGATAAGAATTTGCTAACCAGACACGAGTTAACGGCCAGGGAACACTTTGGCAACTATGCTTGTTTTTGACCATTGGGTAGGGTTCTAAAGAGCGGCTTGCCATTTTGGTTCATGTACAACAGACGTTTATATAGAAACCGAGCGACCATGTTGGTTCTTTGCAAACATGGGACATTATACCAGAGACGGTTACGATAGCCAAGTATTATATGCAAGAGACCGTTATTTATTAATTAGTAATTATTTAACTATAGTAGTTATTTATTTCCCAAAATTTAAAAGTAGGCTAAAACTTTACATAGATTTTTAACAAAGTTGGGAATTGTTAACACTTACTCGTGCTACGATTTTCTTTTGTCAACCTCTCTTGGTCAACTCTTGTTTCTTGCGAAACAGACGGTATTAGAATACTAAGTGTCTGTGATATTATTACTATTACCCCATGTAGAGCTTACCAAAACGCTGTTGTGTAACGGTAGATGCTAGTCAACGGACGGTGACTCATTACTAAAACCTGTTACACGATGCCTGAGAAGTTTCCTAAAATTCCCTGAAACTCCTCTAAATGTCCATAAAATTTCCCTGATTTTCCCCATATTTCCTAAAATTCCTTAGATTTACCATAATTCCCGTAAATGCACCTAAAATTCAATTATATTTACTCAAATCCCTAAATTCCTTAAAATTTACTAGATGTACCCTAATTTCCCTAATATTCCTTTTACGTTTGCTATTTTACAAGTAGTTTTTTCCATAGTTTCCCACACTTTCACCAGACAAATACCGAGATGCAGACCTCTAACTTACACTCTCATGCACAGCTTAATTTAGCACTTTTTGTTTACAAGCTCAGCATTAGAAAGGGAATCCGACTATAAAAACAAACGGTTTATTTTGAAATTGTACACATATTTACCTAAAAATATTGAATTGTTAACCCTTACCTGTACCGGGATTCTTTCTCTCTTGTCGATATCCATGGAAGGCAACACTATCTCTCTGGCAAAACCGACGGAATTAGGCTATTTGAGACCTAGGATGTTAATTCCATAACCACACCAGGGGCTTTGTGACCTGCCATAGTAAATGCTAGTTAACTGGAGGTGACTGACAACTTACACATGAATACGGTCCCTGTAAATTAGCTAATATCTAATTAAATTTCCTAAAAATTATTTTAAGACGCCCCCAACCCTCAATAAAACACCAAGTTCACAGGACTGATGACCGCAATTTTACAAAGTTTTCTACACACACTTAAGTACACAGGGCTAATAGCCATTATATCTAAATACCCTAACTAGACGATCATAACGACGCTGAAATTGCAAACCCCATAATATGTTTTATATCCACCCAAGTACACCGAGTTGACGACCTATATATTTATATTTTTGGGAAGGGTTTCTGGGCGTAAAAGCCAGACAACACATCGACTTTTATCGCATATTAACCCCGACACGCATTATAGAGAACTGGAAACAAACTGGTCATGAATAGATTGGCAAGCAAGTTGAGCTAACAAACTGACCTGTCAGGAAGATATGTCTCTAGTTACCATCAGGCAAGAATATGTTTTAATGACGTAACAGTCACATTTCTCAATCTCTCGCTTTTAACTTAACGGGGTGCACAAAGCCTTGTACTCGTAACACAAAACAGAGGAGACCCAGCTTTGATTTCCATTATTAGCCATCCTGGAATGGTTTCCCACTTTTCTCCAGGTGAAATCAGGTTTGGCTCCTAACTTAATGCCACGGCCATCTCCTTCCCAATCCTATTTCCTCACATAGTGGCTAGCACTCTCGGCTCTCGGACTGGAGGCTCAGTTTAGATTCCCAGCTCTGCCAAGAAATTTATTTCAGGTCTTGGAACAGGAACGATGTATACTTAGTTTCGTGAGACAGTACCAAGAAGACATGGGTTCGATTTCCGCCTCAGCTGTCCTAGAAGTAGCTTTTAGTGGTTGCCATTATCCCTTGGGGCTTGCTAGGGCAGTGCTTAGGTTGCTTACCGTTTAACTAAGCAGAAAGGGATCGATCCCTTCTCTCAGTCAATGCACGGTAGATATTAGAATTAAGATTTTACATTCTATGATTTGGATTCCACGTACAACTGGAGGTCTCTCAATACCTCTAGGGGATTTACAACGAGACCTAGCTGAGTCTGACACTGCTTTCACTTACGGGTAACTGGACCTCCTTTTTTATATTTTTTAGCTTTCCTATTGACCTCTCTTGGTCAACTCTTTTTTTTTTTTTTCAAACCCGATGGTATTAGGATATTTGAGTCCAATGGAGTCTATAAATTTTTATAGCTACTTACTCAATTGCTAATTATCAAGCTAATTACCAAGCCTGTTACTACCATACAGCAAGGGAAGTCTAAACACTAAGTGATATAGATAGAGTTTTAAGGCAACAATAACTTTGTTTTCATAGAACACTGTAGTTTGCAACTGAAATCTCAAATTTCCTTTATTTTATACTACCATCCTGAGGGAATATTCCTGAGGGGATTTCATCCCGAGTCATTCGATATCTGACCCAACCATCTCCAATTAATGGTTTTTGAGATATCGGGTTGCCTATCGCCAGGGGGTCACCTTTAGTCACGTGCGCGCTACTGCCATCTTACTCACTAGCTCCTGGGGAATTTGGGGGATTTTATGGGGTTCTTGGGGAAATCTGGGGATTTGGATGTGAAAATCTGGGGACTTTGGGGGAAATCTGAGATTTTTAGGTTAAATTTGGGGAATTGTAGGGAACTTTGGGGAATTTTGGGAGATCTGGGCAATTTCAGGCATATTTAGGGGTGTGTTTGGGGGGTGGTGGGGTGTAGAAAACTCGAATTTGTGTTTTGCATTTATGCCCTGAACTCAAAACCAGCAATCCATAATCTCAATATTCGAAAGAAATCGGCCGTGGCTTGTACCACTCTCAAGCCCGAAAACGAGTTAAAATGGTCAAAAACTTGCCAGTGAGAATAATTGTAACTTGTAACAATTCATTCTCACTCACTCACTCACTCACAGTAAACAAAACTTGGCCAGTCTGTGATCAAACACCCCTACTATCTCACAATCTCGGGATAGGTTCCCTCGGTCTCTAACAGGATTATTCATGTTAACTGCGTCATAATCTTTTGCAATTCCCGCGTGCAACTACCTATATAGCCGTGCGTGTTAAGCATGCCTGTCATAAATATTATATAATTAGCGGTTGGTTATCCATCCATTACAAATATCCCCTCTCCTTCCCACCTAAAGAAACTATCTCTGCCTCGCAACCAATCTATCAACCAATAATTAACTAATAATTCACCAGAGCAAGATAAAGTCTCATACAAATAAAATGGCTCCCTACCATGTCGTTAAGCCCTTTGGGAAGAATTATAAAAAATGGCTAGTTCATATTAAAGAGGGGTTCATCGCGAGTAAAACGTGTCCTTAAACGCCTTTCTTAATTTACGTGTTCCAAAGATATTAAGGGGAATAATCAATAACCTTTTAGTTCTTGGTTATTTGGGTAAATTGATAGGCCATGAGAAAGGGGTGTCATCCTGAGCAATATGACACCTCATATGTCCACATATGTCCATCTCCGATAAAAGTTTAGGACATTTCGGCAAATTTATAAACTGCTGACGGGGTGAATTTGAACCGCTGTACGCCCACTACTACAATGGCACGCCAAACCACCCCACTTGGCGTTTGTCCGTTATGCCAGACTTCGGTTCCCAAAAAAGCGTCCAACACGTATGTGGCTATCACTGTAAGCATCGCTGAAGCGTAAGTCGTCCGAAAACAATACATTTTGCCACTCAGCACGCTAGCAACGGCGTTTATGTCCCCATTGCAGTCTGAAGCGTTTGTGGTTTCCAGACAATGAAAACTTGCGCAAGGGCATGCGTGCCACCAGTCCAGTCTGCATCAGACAGCGTCGAACCTTCGATTCAGACTGGTGCACACCAGTTGCAACACTCGAGTACCCAGCCAACACTGTGGACGAAGTAGTACGGTCCGTTGGGCTCATGTGGGCAAGACGGTGGTCATCCGATGCTTTGGTCACATTGGGTGCTCCAGTACTCGATCGTAGGACCCTCCTCTATCCACTGGTTCCACATACACATCTCTGTCGTAGCAACACATCCTACACGAAGCGAAGACAACCCCGTTTACAGGAGATTTCATGCTCACCCGTTCTACCTCACTCACATGCTGATATTGTGCGCTTTGACGTCAACGAGGCAAACAACAACGTTTCATTCCGAGACAACAAATCGTGGTATTAAATTTACTACTCTGTTTATTTACTTGCACCGGAAATAGACTTCCAACACCGAACAGCATGGTACAGTCTTGCTATTGTGACGGCTCTTCACTGACTGAGCTTGGCATAACACTGACTCTTCCCGTTCTTCCGTGTCTTTAAGGAGCCTGGAAATCATGGTTCGTTGCCCACTGCCCAGTATACCAGCATGTGAGTGCATAACAGAAACGTGTTGAGCCGCCACTCCCATTATAGATCCCGTGTTCGATGCAACTGCTGGGATGTTGTCTTCGTTAAGATGGCGGTGATATAAATGTTGTTATTTCAATTGAGAGGCTTGTGACATCTGCGTCATCAGCCCCGTGTATTAGGGTGTGTGTTGAACGTGTGTGATAACCTGTGATTCAGTGATCACTGTAGTAGTGTGTGTAACTGCATTAGGGATAAAGATGGGGTAGGTGCCCTGAAACAAGAAAAAAATGTACTATCTCAGCATTTTCCTACAGGAAGTGTGTAAAACCAGGGGAAAACCACACTCAGTTAGCCGCTGTCATCGCAGGGATTCGAATCTGAGATATCGGGAATTTCTGTAGATGTCCTCGTGGTAGTCGTGCATGATTTTAATGGGCACGGCTACGCCGCGGGTGGCGATATTTAGCATGGGATTGATGTGTCCATTTCTGGTGCTACCTCTGTACCAATTTTATTCAATTCGGCTTCGTCGTTTGGGAATTGATAGGACAGGACGGACATATACACACTCACACACTCAAAAACTGACGGATGGATATTTTCGCAAAGGTCTACTTTCATTTTTGGCAAATTTGGAAAGTAGATTAATATGTTACAGATTAATCATGGAGTCCAGTTTGTAGGTCTCTCCGTCCAAGTGGAGTAGTCTTACGAAGGGAAGCTGCAGCAATCAGGAGATCCGTCTTCCTATGCAGGATAAATCTAAACAAGACGTGCTTTGTTCACACTATGGGAAAAAAAAAACAGCGATCTGGTGGTTCCCAAAGAATTATTTGTTTATTTGGCCCTGAAAAGAGCCGTTTTGTTCGTCTTTTATTTATCTGGGTTGGACTATGATGTGATGGCCTGTGACCTCCTTAGATTATGCAGAGCTGATAACGACGCTGTAATGACAGTCGTGCACGTTGCAACCTCGGGGGTGAAATGAACCCCAGGTCTTGGTGTTGAGCTGCCAGCTGACCAGGTTTTGCGAGCTCCTGTGCATGCACTATTTTGTTTTCAATATCCCCATAGGAAATAGCTAGTTTTCAACTTTAATTATTAGGTCATTTATAAGGATACTCACTAGTGTAACAGGTCATCAAGTAGCATTATCATCTGAAAATAACACATTTTGGACTTATAAAGCTCTTTCCCCTCTGCCTGGCATATCCAATATTTGCAACCAAATCTTCCATTTTGGAGGAAAAGGACTCCAGAGAACTAAAACAATGAGCCGAAATGTTGTGAATGCAAACTGGGCAAATGGGGGAAGGGAAGGCGAAGAGCTAACCCTCCTACCCTTAACATACAGTACTATGGCTCAATACTAAACGTTGGCACTTTGAACAGCTTGTTCAGTCGCTTGACATAATATCATTGAATAATGCTTGACTTCTTAGGGGAAGAGGGTCGGCCCCACGATGTATGGGTAACACTTGTCTCTCGTCTAGCGGGCTCCTGGTTCGATTCCCGGCTACGTCAGGGATTTTAGGACTGTAGTGAGGGTCGAGACGTTGTTTATCCAGCCTCTTGAGTACAATTGAGTAGCTACATGATTTAAGAAGTGTGACCCTGACCAAGAAATCCAAGTCTAACGGCCAAGGGAACACGTCAACCACGCATCACACCGCAATCTCCAGCAGGCCATAAATGCCTGAGCAGTGGTCGCTTGGTAGATTAATGGGCTCTTGGGCGAAGAGGGTATATTTTGTGAGAACAAGGACCTATACAAAAGGCTTCAGAGAAAAGAGCCAAGAAGAAAGTTCATTTCGATTTTGCAAATTGGGTAATAACGACGAAAAACTGACGAACGTACACCCTTTCGTGTTGGAAGTCATTTTACAGTGTTGACTTAGTAATCGAAATTTAGTGTTTTTCAGTCGGTCAACACGAATTGTGCCCTATTGTGTTGGAAGTTTCCCTAATACTGAGAATAATTCACTTAAGATTAATAAATACACTTGGATGACCAGTGTCGATCGTCAAGTGATCACACTACAGTAAATAAGTGCATATCTTATAAATACCATCACCCATACTTGTAGACATAGATTTAATAGCCTAATTGTGAACGACCTGATGATCACTTGACGATCGAAACTGATCATTCAAGTGTATTTATTAATCTCCTGTAAATTGTTTTTCTGGATTAGAGAAACACCCCATACAAATGGGTGCAATTCGTGTTGACCAACTGAAATACGCTTACTTTCGATTTTCATGCACACTTTTGTAAAGACCTCGCATTTTTATCACATTTTTGTAGAGAGCCACCGTTCAAGCGAACGTATTGTAATGATGACCCCATAAGCATTAACAGGGAATCGAATTCAATCCACCATGGTGGGAGCGGAATCTGTAGCGTATATGGAGACAATGTTAGTACGTGTTCGCTACTATTCACAGATGATGATGATGATGATGATGATGATGATGATAATTGTTGTTCTAAGGGGCCTAACATCTAGGTTATTGGCCCCCTCTGCACAGATGAAGGCTACTGGTTTAGCCTAAGATGGTCTGAGTGAGCTGATAGAGCACTAAACCTCAGTTGCGCACAAAATGAGTGTTGTGTGAAGGAGAGCAATAAGTATAAGATTTTCAGTCGGTGAACAAGAGTGTGTCCAATTGGAATGGGCGGGAAGTTGCTACGGAAATGTTCATATAGACTCCTCGTAACAGTTATAGTGTTGCTCGTGCCTCCTAGCAGCTTAGCAGTAGTTACCCCTTCCATGACCTTCCTTCTCCTCCTTTCACCTCCAACCTCGTGACTCTGCGCAGGTTTGTGCCATCAGGTAGTAATCTAACTCTACCTGTATTGCACGTTAGTGTGCCTCCCAGCAGTAGATACAAACCTCCCCCCCCCCCTCCACGTCCTTCCATCTCCTGTCACCTCCAACCGCGTGACTCTGCGCAGGTTTGTGCCATCAGGTAGTAATCTAACTCTACCTGTATTGCACGTTAGTGTGCCTCCCAGCAGGCAGTATGTACCCCCTCCACGACCTTCCTTCTCCTCATTTCACCTCCAACCTCGTGACTCTGCGCAGGTTTGTGCCATCAGGTAGTAATCTAACTCTACCTGTATTGCACGTTAGTGTGCCTCCCAGCAGTAGATACACCCCCCCCCCCTCCACGTCCTTCCATCTCCTTTCACCTTCAACCTCGTGACTCTGCGCAGGTTTGTGCCATCAGGTATTAATCTAACTCTACCTGTATTGCACGTTAGTGTGCCTCCCAGCAGTAGATACACCCCCCCCCCCTCCACGTCCTTCCATCTCCTTTCACCTTCAACCTCGTGACTCTGCGCAGGTTTATGCCATCAGGTAGTAATCTAACTCTACCTGTATTGCACGTTAGTGTGCCTCCCAGCAGTAGATACACCCCCCCCCCCCCCTCCACGTCCTTCCATCTCCTTTCACCTTCAACCTCGTGACTCTGCGCAGGTTTATGCCATCAGGTAGTAATCTAACTCGACCTGTATTGCACGTTAGTGTGCCTCCCAGCAGTAGATACACCCCCCCCCCCTCCACGTCCTTCCATCTCCTTTCACCCCCAACCTCGTGACTCTGTGCAGGTTTATGCCATCAGGTAGTAATCTAACTCTACCTGTATTGCACGTTAGTGCGCCTCCCAGCAGTAGGTACCCCCTCCACGACCTTCCTTCTACTCCTTTCCCCTCCAACCACGTTCATCTGACACATTTAAATGCAACCACACACTCAAACCACGGTTACTGGTTTACCAGCAGTTTCATTCTCCAAGAGTCCGCCAGGTGCGTCGGAATTGTTGGTGGCATTAGCTAATCCAGGCAAGGACAATACTACGGAGTACTGAATCAGGAACGTGCAAGATACATGAACAATTTGTGAGGTTTGGATGGTGTATTCACAATTTTTATTTCCGACATTTTTTTCATTCTCCATCACTGTTGCACCACGTATGTTCCACACCGTATGAAGTAATACAAATCATCATTTCCTTCCTGTGCATTAATCCCTAGCTGAAGATACGTTCTCCTACAGCTTGAGTCCTCGTCGTGAAGTACTGACAAGCATTATTGTCTGTCATAGCAGAGATCCGGTTTCAGTGCATGGCTCCATTAAGATATTTAATTCTGGTCTGAAGGCTGAAACGGGGTTCACTGAAACTCATGAGACAGAACTGAGAAGAGGTGGATGCGATTCCTACCTCAGTGAACCTAGAAGTGAGTTTCTCTGGTTTACAACTTCTACTCCAGGCGAATGCCCGGATTTTACCCAAATTAAGGCCACTGCCGTGGTCGAGTTACGAAATTTGAAGATGATTCATATTTTATTATATTTATTATTCGTTTCAATTCTTTTCTTTAGCCTCAGGAGAAGGTTTACTTTTGAATGGCTATGCAGTGTGGTTATCTGTGTCACTTCTCTTCGTGCTCTACATCACTCAATAAAATTGCATTGGTCTCGCATGATCATGAGTAGCATACTTTTTTGAATGTCCCTCGTTCTTTGTACACTGGCAGTCAAGGTTTATTCAATTCAATACTCTTCTTCCATGGACAGACCCAGATTTTAATGAAAGGGAAACAGGAATTATACGAACCTCATCATGATTGTTGATTCTATGAATATTAACATTTTCATTCGAGTGTGATAAGCATTCATTTTACGTATTCCATATGAGTGGATTACACACGGTGTAACCGTGCGACAGAATGGCTTCAGAGGACACGATTTAGTCTTCTGAAAGTAGTAAAAACCAATGAGATATAAGAAAATGAGATGCGATTCCATGAATGCCTGGGCAATTGAATACATAGGAGAATTATGTCTGGCGTTCAAAACAAAACAAAACAAAACAAACGTTTGAGGATCATACGCTGAGTCAATGTTACTGGATATTTTAAAGCCAATAGTACTAAAGGTACTATCTATAGCCTTCTCGTTTAAATAAATAGTTATAATATTAATAATAATAATAATAATAATAATAATAATAATAATAATACAATTATAATAATAGTAATAATAATAATAAAGATGATAATAATGATTTCCTCTCTTTGAATTTTCCCTTTAGGGACACAGGGGGTGCCACGATTTAACCCCGAAGGGGGTACTTAACGTGCCACTAAGTGTATTTTGATTGAATCATTGAACACTGGTATCTGTTTTGAAAGAAATCATGTTCCGATTTCATTCACTAAACTGTTTAACCCTAAATAAATAATGAATTGGTAATTAACATAAATGATGCCTATTTATTACATTCTTTTTCTATATGTTATTTGACTTGATTTGACTTGATTTGATTTGATTTGATTTGATTTTATTTGATTAGACTTGATTTGATTTAGAACTTAATTATATATTTTTCACAAGGCAGTTTTTCCTGTGACAAAATATCAAAATCAAGACTCATTTATATGAGAAACACAGTATAATCCGATTAAACTGTTTAAATTTCAAAGAATTGAATGAAATCATAATTTTAAGATTTCTTTGCTTATTGTGGCAATTTCGCAACTTAGTTGGTACGGTGATGCCAATCGATCAGGGCAATCATGGCGTGTGAAGTACCTCTGCATAATGCAGACACAAGTGGAGACTCCATGTACTCTCTCTAAAATTAAAGTGTGAACATCTTGAATTTTCGCCTCTGTCGTTTCTTGTCTCAGAATGAGATTGTAATAGCAGGGAAATATTGTCCTAGATATGGTGTGGTTGTTTCATTAAGGGGCTTGTGATATCGTGGTCATTTAGCACCGTTCATTTAGGTCTGTGTAGGATTTGGTTGATAACCTGTGTTACTGTGGTGTATATAGTAGTGTGTGTAACCTACTTGTAATTGTCATTTGACTATCAGTTAGGAATCATCCCCGTACTTGCCTGGAATAGAAGTGGGAAACCACTGCTAGAAGGTGTGAGGTGGTAATCGAACCCTCCTCATGTTAATTCTGCCCCCCCCCCCCCCCCAAGACTGAGCACCCCATTTCAGCCATCTCACCAGAATTAAAAGTCTGGGCAGAGCCAGGAATAGAACCCAGACCTCAGGTGTGACAGCCAAGAATGCTAGTCATTACACCACGAGTGCTACTGACTACTCAGAGATTTGTTTCTCTCGTAGAACAGCTTAAAATCAACTTTCTTTGACTTTAGTATGAAAATAATACCGTTAATTGTGAGAGGAATTCCCCGATAGCCCTCCCCTTTAATGGGTACTACTTTGAAAAATTATAGAAATGATTGGAGCATCAAGCGGCTCTCGGGTTATAACAGTGTAAAAAGACAGACTGAAAAACATTTTATTTCTGTACACATTCGTCACGAAACAGTCTGAAGCGGGTATAAAACGGCAAAACTTTGGGGAAATAAAAAGAACATTTTTCATTCTTATCTACATAGATATACTTGTGCCTTCAGCAAAGTAAATAATGCATACAATACTATCGCTTTTTAAATTTCCAAAATTGTTAGTTTATTCGATGATGAGTGATGTATTCGTATATTGTATATAAATCAATATGGCGGATGAGCGTGATATTCAATATGATTACGTTGTAACTAAGCAAATTATGCCTATCATATCAAGCTTTCTGCGTTCCGTCATAAGTGAGCTTTCCTGTAGTAGAATATGAGTTATTGTTGAACATTACGCACAATCACCATATTTAAATTGATTTGCCGTGAAAGTTGTAACTTCGATGCTGATTTGTGTAAGGCTCCTGTGATAGGCTTAGCCAGTATCCTACTTAGACAATGAAAGTTCAAGTGTTCATCCTTTTGGTTTTGCTGAGTTGGATTGACATGAAAATTATGATTAAGGTGCTCGGAAGGAAGGATATCTTTGTAGAAAGTTGTATTTAATTCAGTTCAGGTGTTTAGGAATTGATACAGGAGGGGAGGAGGCACATGCATACACACATCGTATAGATGGACACATGGGTGCAATACACAGTGACCCCGTGTAATATCAAAAGCCTATTTCATTTTAATGAAAGTAGAATAAAACTTACCTGAATTGTAGGAAATAATAATGTCATGACTTAAAGGTACCAACCACATAAATAGTGTTTTAGCTCGGAAGACCATGGAGCCAGGTAGGTTTGACGAGTAGGTGGGCGATTAGGTTTGACCCCTACCACCAAACACCCTTGAAATTGTTTTCTGTGGTTTACCAATTTCAACTCTATAGGAACACCGGGAAGGTAACTCCTAGCCTAATAGGCTACAGCCGCTTCCTCCATACTCCTTCCACAATTCCTATCATCATCACTCATTTCATATCACATGATCTTCTGTGATGCGATTGGTCTCAAGAAAAGCATCCAATGATAAAAGCTATTTTCCATATAGAAATTCACCTCACTTATTCACAATCCCATGGAAATATGAATAGAAAAATATAGAAATACAATAAATTATTATTTGAGAGCGTAATTTTAGGAAATTTCATTTTTACATCAGTAAGTCTGAGAGTTACCAGGGCTGAAAATGTTTAAGTGTCATTACGGAAGGGTTAAAATGGCCGTTAGAGAAATTGTCACATTACACCAGCCTTAAAGAAAAGTTTCATATCTGCAGAAAATGTCCATTTTTATTCATATTTACGATTTTTCATATTTTCCCACGTTCAAAATAACAATTTAAATGAAAAACAGTTATTGAAATGAAAATCCACAGCCTGCATCCAGTCTCGACCGGGTCAGGAATGGAATGAATGAAGCCCCCATCTAGCGGCGAGGATATGGACTGTGCCGGCTGCCGAGGCCTGGCGCACTCCTCTGAGGCAATGATTAAATGAATGACAGATGAAATGAAATGATAGTGGAGAGTGTTGCTGGAATGAAATGTTGACAGGGAAAACCGGAGTACCCGGAGAAAAACTTGTCTGCCTCCGTTTTGTCCAGCACAGATCTCACATGGAGTGACCGAGATTTGAACCACGGACCCAGCGGTGAGAGGCCGGCGTGCTGCCGCCTAAGCCACGGAGGCTCTTTGAAAAACAGTTATTACTGAATAAAAATAAGGAAACGTATTCAAAAATCTTGCTGTGTGTATTTCTGTCTCCAATTATTCCTACGGGCTAAGGAAAGAGGTGAGGTAAATTTAAGGCAGGTATATGTATTTATTGAATACTGAACAATCAACATTTTCATGCACGTAATTGTGTTGATGGCCACAACTTTGTTAATAAAAGTGGTCACAATCTTCTTTCTTCCAGCTTCATCACAATCATATTCTTAGACGTCCTATGGTGACATAGTAGACATACATTTTGCTGACAACATATACCTATATTTCTCATGAGCATTTGTACTCAACACCGCATAATTAAGCAGGAAATAATTGTTTTTGTCAAATCTTCCAAACAATAAGGATGTGATAGTGATTCACAACTGAGGGTTATTGAAATTAAAACAATACATTAACTGATCTGTTCCATTATGTGTCCCTTTTTGGTAAATCAGTCATGTAGCCATCAGTGTATATTAAAATCTTGAGTAAAGTGCACTCTATTTATCTTCTGATAGTATCATATAAATCTAAGAAAAAATATATTTAACACCTGCGAAGGAATAATGACATTTTTCTTAATAAGCTACACAATTTTTAAAGGCTTTATTTCACATGGTTTAGGATATGTAACAAAATGCACTGTACGTATAAATTAATATTTATGAATAACTTGTGTCGTTTCATACGTCACTTTTATATCATTCTGGAAAATTGCATACATTGTGAATATTTTGAACTTTATTAATCATGTTGATGATTTATGCCGATACGCTGGTTTCATATTCCAAAATTTAATTCATATTAATCAATTTCTTGCTTATAGACCTTAATCAGTAACAAAACACGTACGGTAATAATTAAATCTTAAAATGTGTTATTCTTCTTTGTCATAACATAGAATGGAATTCCACACCACCAGGTATTGTTAAAATGTGAAGTGAAAACATCACAACCCACCCCATAAAAAGGCCAATCAAATGCACCAGAATTCGATCGCACAATCTTGGGTTCAATGGGCACTGCCGTCTCCATAGACGCGAAGTAACTTCCAGCACGTGTAATAGAGATAATCGTAGACGACCCATGGTTAAGCAGAAGCAGGTGTTGTGAGCCTCTTGCATAACTCACTCTCTAGTTGTTTGTCCAGGTAAGTGGCAATGTCCACTCCGTTGTGTACACAGCACACAATGGTACAACTCGGGCAGCATGGAAAATATTGCCCCGTACTTTCCCACAGGAATCTCCTCCAAATGGTCTTCAGACTTGAGCCGGTGGATTTCTAGGAAGTGCGCACTTCCAAGTGTGTTAACATTTAATCTCTTAAGTGCTTTCCTCTTCCACCTTCCACTTCCTGAAATGAGAATCACTTTTTAAGAATTCAGATGAACATGTTGTGTGGTATTTATTTTTCTTCTTAATGAATACATTGCGAAACCAGAGTCTGTCAAGAAATGAAATCATCCCCTCACCCATGCACATAATCTACAAGTCCTGTAACCAATAAAGCTAAAGTTAACATGCTCAAAAACACAAAACTGTACAGGAAATAAGTGTGTCTACACCCATCACCGAAGTATATTGTTAATAGGAATTCAGAGAGCTAAAAAAGGAATACTTGCCAATTTAAAATAAATTGAACAATTTCTTTTGACAGCTTCACGTGGTTTTAAGGTTAGCATTCTGCCATGAAATATGAAGCTCTTGCTCATTAATAACTTCCAGTCAGATTATTTGCTGGTGTACATCTGAAAATTTCAGTCAAGCACATCGAAGAAGGTTGAACACCTAATTTCTGAGAAATTTACCGAAGATGAGCCTTTATTTATAGATCGAGTGTGACTTAATCTGAACTTTTAGCTATGTTAAATGGAGAACGACAGCATAGTTCTTATATTATTATGCATTTTAACAAACCCTAAAATTAGAGTGTGTCTCATTTTCTCCATGTCCATCTTTACATTCGTTTTGTCAAAAATTCGCCTAATTCCAACCAGCTTTTTCTATTTCCAATCCTCTTCAAAATCTCCGATATGAATTTAACACGATAGCAGTGGGAATTGGTGGAATCCGAAGTCAGATTGCCTACTTTATAAACAACTAGCAACCCGACCCGGCTTCGCCCGGGAAGAGTTATGAATGCATTACGTGATAAGCGCTATATTTTTTCAATATCAATGAACGACGACCAGTATCCGTTTTACGTCTCGGCATGATGGGTTAAAATCACTGACTGGACTATTAATTATATTATCATGGAGATGCATATGCAACAAAATCTTGTCAGACGTAATTTAAGAATGGCGAGGTGCATGAAACACAATTCCCCCTTCCGTCCAATCTTAACTTGACTGTGAATTTTGTGGAACGAAAAGTTCACAGGCGAAATTAAGAAAATCCGAGTTGCACTTCCAGGGAAACTCCAAACACAACCACTCTTCTCTAAATTTTAACTCAACACGACTCGACAGTTTGTTGCTGGCTGTATCTGGGACAATAAGCTCGTCCGCTAGCTAAGCTGTAACTGGGGTGATAGACTCGCCCCTGGCTAGCTCGTAAACTGTTGCTTCAGTAACTGAATGGAGATTGTTGGAAGAAATGAAATCGTGAAAACACTTATAGTAGGCGATGTATTGAAGATAGAGATATGCTCTCCCGGTCTTTTTTGTAGACCTTTTCATGCTGAAAAATTCTTAAACTCATAATAGGCCTATATAGATATTTTAACGGTTTGCCCAGCGTTAGCTTAAAAAGCGCACGGACGCCAGTTTTTTTCGACCTTTTCCTTTACAGAATGGTGAAAATCGCATCAAAATCCATTCAGTGGCTCTCGCGATTACCCGTGACATCCAAGAATCGGGGACTTTGTTTTATACTAAGAAGAGATTATACGCCAATCAGTATAATTTAATATAATATAATCCCCCTTCCGTCCAATCTTAAATTGACTGTGAATTTTGCGGAACGTAAAGTTCAAATGCGAAATGAGAGTTGCACTTCCAGGGAATGGCGAGATGAATGAAACTCAAATCCCCCCTCCGTACAATCTTAACTTGACTGTGTTTCACAGGCGAAATGAAGAAAACCCGAGTTGCACTTCCAGGGAAACTCCAAACTCAACCACCCTTCTCAGAAGTCTTAACTCAACACGACTCAACGGTGTGCTGCTGGCTGTATCTGGGGCAATAGGTTTGCCCGCTAGCTAGGCTCTAACAGGGATGATAGACTCGCCCTTAGCTAGCTCGTAACTTGTCGCCTCAGTAGTTGAAAGGACATGGTTGGAAGAAATTAAAACGTAAAAACACTTATAGTGGGTGATGTATTAATGTTAGGCATATGCTCTCACGGACTTTTTTGTAGAACTTTTTATGCTGAACAATTCGTACACTCATAGTATTTAGATATTTTTAACGGGTTGCCCAGCGTAAGCTTACAAAGCACTCGGACGCCAGTTTTTTTTTCTTTTCTACTTCTCCACTGAAATAGTTCCTGATCGGCTTCCTTTGATCATAAACAAATTATTTTCTACAGAAATCATCCTCGAGATATCCTTTACAGAATGGTGAAAACCGCATCAAAATCCATCCAGTGTTTCTCGAGATTACCCGTAACATCCACGAATCGGGGACTTTGTTTTATACTATATAGAGGTGCGTACTCCATGTCACTTTAAAATGAATTCTTCTTTGTTTTTGTTCTCTATGAGTTAAGGGCTAAACGAGCCAAAACAATAATGGTTTTAATATTATAACTGTGCCTGTCATAAATCTTGTACAACAACTATGTACATCTCCATGGTAACACACACATCTTGCTATTAAAAGCAAAGTTTTAAATATTCAAAACTCAAATCACAACTATTTCTATTCATTTTTCAAAATTTGGTTCTTGCTTTGTGCTGACCTTCACCGTTTCCCGTATATCTCCCATGTTTATAGGAAATTTTGGACTTCTCGTTGCTTTAAAGCGGGTGTTAAATATTCTGCTACAAAATGAATCACACACATTTTCACATTATTAATGAATAAAACGTAATTATTTCATTTTTATTCTTAGCAAACTCGAAGAATATTTTATCGTTTCATAGAAAGACTAATTAATGCCACAAAGGTTTGCATAAGATTCATTTTGTAACTGAAGGTTTATCTCCTATTTTAAAAAGAGAAAAGTCTAAAAGTTTCCTATAAACATGGGAGATATCAGGGAAACGGTTAAGGCCTGCACAAAGCAAGAACCAAATTTTAAATAATGGATAAAAATTGTTACAATTTGATTTTGAAAATTTAAAGCTATGCTTCTAATAGCAGGATGTGTGTGTTTCCGTGGAAATGTGTATAATTGTTGCACAAGGCCTATAACAGGCACAGTTATAATATTAAAACCGTTATTGTTTTGGCTCCTTAAGCTGCATGTTAAGTAAGATATTCCTCATTCCTTTGTATCAAACACGAGAAGAATCTTTAGTCCTGTTCTTCACGCGCATTAATCTTAAGCCCCTTTAAACAACAATTTTCATCATCAATCCTGTAGATTGAAAACTCTTCTTTCGAGGATTACACAGGACATGAATTTCCATTTCGAAAGTCTTGCGAGGCAAAATTTGTCTTGAGATCCTTCCACGAATCATGTAGTTTCTTCAATTAAGAGTCTTGAGACATCTTTGGTCATCAGCCCCATGTAGTTGTGTGTATATGTTATTTGTCTTATAACCTGTGTTTTAAGACGATGATATAGTAAAGTGTGCAATTAATTTGGTTCACAGGGAATGTGATAGGTGCTCAGGAACAAAACAAATACGGCACCATACCAGCAATTGTTCGGAGGGAGCCACACTCTGGATGGCCACTGCCAGTGCCGGAATTTGAACCTCCAATCTCCAGGCTTGCTACAGCTCCCTATACCGGGTGAGTTAGCCGTGGTAGTTACGGCATGACTGATGGCAGTCGCTCACATCCGGGAGGCGAGGAGGTTCGAATCCCCCCGCCGGCAACCTTGAAGATGGTCTTCTGTGGTTTCCCATCTTCCTTCCAGGCAAATGCCGGGGTTGGTCCCTAACTATAGGCCAAAGCCGCTACCTTCCAACTCCTCGTCCTTACATTCCAACTTCCCTCCTTCCCTCCCCAACGGTACTTGTAGCTCACCCATTGGGTGTCCATCTCGAAGCAGCTACAAAACTGGCGAGGCGAACATGTCCTCGGACACTCCCGGCACTAAAAGCCATACGCTAAAAAAAAAAACAGCTCCCTATTGCACTCTTTGGGCGTAACCCAGTGAGCTGACAATGAGCCCTTGAATATTTTTCCTAGTTTCAAAAGAAGACGTCGATTGTTCGTTGTTGACGTTTTGTTAAGTTGGTTCGGGTAACGTGGTGAACAGCGTCATCAGCCGGAACTCATGAAAGGGTCTTGGAAGTGAAAATGAAGCTGGTGACACGAAGTTGTCAGATTAATATTTTAGACTTCGGACTAAGGTGCGATTGAAACCGCTAAGTTTGGTTTGTAAGGAGAGCACTTATCCTGTCACTGTACACTATGAAGGGGAGAAACTGACCATCCTACACCTTTTGTAGCTTGTCCTACTCTGATTTTTAAGCAATATCTTAGTAACCATATCACCCCCGTGTGTGTTTGAATGATCCAACCAACTTTCAGACTGAAAACTCAATGTTGTTGTTAATTGGAACATATTGGTCATCAGCCGCTATTGCTTGTGTATAGGCTATGTCGGGATTTTCAGATAACCTGTGTTTCTAACTGTAATTGTTAGAGCCGGTGATTGGGATAAGTGCCCTGTGACTTGAAATAAGATACCAAGCCGCCATTGCCTGGATGGAGTGTGAAGGAATCCGAGAAAATCCACAATCAGGATGACGGCTGTCAGCGCCGGAATTCGAACCACTGATCTCCAGATTTGTTGCATCTCCCCACCAAAATCGTGGTGACTTATTTATCCCGCACGGCTATGCCATGAAGTCTACCAATTTCAGTGTAAATTTCATATCCTGGTTGTGCCAAGTTTGGGATTGGCGATTTTTGTTAGGGCCCACCTTAACAATGAAGAAGGAAGTGTCCCATTGAGAACAAGTATATCCTCTTGGATGAATAAGGCCATGAACAATAGATTAGTACCATAAAACCAAGGAGCTTTAGCGCCGCAATGGAAGAAGGAGAATCTATGATTAGACATAAATTGAGCCTTCTGGTCCCCATGATCATCAACACTGAAACTTAGAAATTCACGCAGCCTTTCACCAAGGTGAACCGTGTTCGTTGCGTAGTTAAAGCATGAGTCCACGTGCACAGGGAATCCCGTGGGGATCACTAGATTAAGAGCAACGTAAAACTGCTAGTTTGGTTACTTGCTTGTTTGTGACTGGCTGCGTGGCGCAACGGTAACGTTCTCACACCTGCTGTTCCCAAGGTTGCTGGATCGAATACTGGCGTTGTCAGTTGGCATTTAAGGGTGCATATATGCGAGGAAGACATGTCAGTAGATTTACTGGCACGTTAAAGATCCCCTCCGGGACAAAATTCTGACACCCCGACGTTTCTAAAAGCCACAGTAGTAACAAGGAACGTAAAACTAAAACATTATTATTATTATTATTATTATTATTATTATTATTATTATTATTATTATTATTATTATTATATTTGCCAGATTATTTGCTTGCATGCTCTGTCACTCGCTTGATCATTTGCATGCTCGCTTGATTGCTTTCTAGATCGCTTGATCACTTGCTTGCTTGATCGCATTTTACTTTCTTACTGGTTCGCTTTATCACTTGCTTAATCGCTTGATCGCTTGGCCGCTTGATCGTTTGTTTGCTTTCTAGCTTCCTTGATTGCTTGCTTTACCGCTTTATAGCTTGCTTGATTGCTTGCATAATCCCTTGCTAGTTTGCTTGTTGGTTGCTTGCTCGCTTCCTTGCTTGCATGCAAGTTTGCTCGCTTGATCGCTTGCTAGCCTGATCGCTTGGCCGCTTAATAG
The DNA here is from genome assembly GCA_946902985.2 of Meconema thalassinum. Classification (NCBI taxonomy): domain Eukaryota; kingdom Metazoa; phylum Arthropoda; class Insecta; order Orthoptera; family Tettigoniidae; genus Meconema; species Meconema thalassinum. Next base: position 994,329,261 of record OX336389.2, on the reverse strand, counting down.
TATGTTTGCTTGCTCGCTTGCTTGATCGCTTGCTTAATCGCTTGCTAGGTTGCTTGTTGGTTGCTTGCTCGCTTGCTTACTTGATCGCTTGCTTGCTTTTTACTTCTGTTCTCTTTTTCACATTGTCAGAGAAGACTAACCAGTACGTCACATTTGTTAGCTACGCTAAAGTGTTATGTAACTGGCTTTTCCATATGGACACTTTTGCGTCCTAATAATAATATCGTATGGCCTCGGGTACCGGGTGCAAGCTTTGTTATTTGACACCCAGAGGGCAGCTTGCATGTCGAATTTTGTTGCTCCTTGGAGCACCATGAAAGTCAAGGAGGTTACATATCTAAGCTCCTTGACACTATAGCGCTTTCTAGTAGAGAGAGGAGGAACTTCTTTGTGTTGGCGGAAAATCCCGAGATTAATTTTGCCATTATGAACACGGCCTACTGAATTCAAATGGGTTCTTTTACATGTAAATAACGTATGACATGCGTGTCGTGATTTTTGTCGCCTTTCAGAAATCACTTACCATGGCCAGGAGCGAACCTGCAAGCTTGGGGTTGGCCTCTTCACCGACTATATCATTATGGTTTCCACCTATTTATTTTCAGAATTCCGGACATAACACAAATTTGGTCCACTGGACCCCCACCTTGCCAAGAAATACACTTCTGGTCTGAGGGCTGGGATGGGGAACACTCAACCTCGTGAGGTGGTTATTGTTCTCACCTCGCCCACTCTTGAAGTAGTTTCCCACTTCGTCTCCAGCCAAATGCCGAGATGGTTTCCAATTAAGGCCACAGTCGTCTTCCCAATCCTAGTCTCTTTACAAGTACGCACACTACTACAGATACCATAGTAGCACAAGTTACCGGACAAATCATACACTCAAGTCCAAGTACACGGAGCTAAAGGATCACGTTGTCGCAATCTCTTAAATGCATTTACATCAACTAAGTTCTTGCCTGTTTTACCAAAGATTTCGGGATCGAATCCTGGCGAGGATGGTTGCCGTTTGAATGTACTTTATGGTGAGAGGTCCTTGTAGGTAGATTTACCGACACGTTAAATATTTCATTTAGGACTAAATTACAGCATCCTTGTGTCTCTAAACTTGGGATTTCTTGTAGTGTTGCAGAGGTAACTTACAGCATAAATACTAACGAAAGTCGTTCTGTGAGTTAAAATAGCCTACCACGCTGAGATATCATTTCAAATTTCTAATAATACGTATTACATGTATATATTACTGTATTTATACAATCACAAGCTGTACCCGGCATGCGTTGCAATGCCGATTTAAAAAAAGTGTTGGCATTGTAATTGTGTTTCTTGAAGTGCTTTTGGATACACAATATTTCCTTCAATTTCCGTTAACTGCCTCTAAGCTATCGTAAAATGGATTTACTAATTTTGAAACATTTGTGGGAGAGTGCGCAACAACTCACCAAAGTTTAATCGCAATCGGATGAATGGTATATGAACGCAGATGGAACTTTGCTGAAACACTTCACGCATCGTCACTCATTTGTTGCATCAACTCGTGCGCTACCTATTGTAAAATGGATTTACTAAGTCGAAAACCTTCCCTGGCGCATACACAACAAATCATCAAAGATTCATCGCAATCGGATGAATGGCATATGAACGCTTACGGGATTTTGTTTAAACGATTCGCGCGCCGTCACTCATTTGTTGAATCAACTCGCGCGCTACCAACTGTACAATGGATTTACTAAGTCAGAAACCTTCCCTGCAGTGATCACAACAACTCACCCTAGTTTCATCACAATCGGATGAATGGTATATGAACGCAGATGGAACTTTCTTGAAACGGTTTGTGCGCCGTCACTCATTTGTTGAAACTACTCGTGCGCAACCCATTATACAATGGACTTACTAAATCAGAAACGTTCCCTGCAGTGTGCACAATAACTCACCCAAGTTTCATCGCAATTGGGTGAATAGTAGGCCTATATGAACGCATACGGGACTTTGTTGAAGCGATTCGCGTGCCTTCGCTCATTAGTTGAATCTACTCGTGCGCTACCTATTGTGCAAAGGCTTTTCTAAGTCAAAAACCTTCCCTGGACTGTGCACCACATCTCAGCCAAGTTTCATCGCTATCGGACGAATGGTAGGCCTATATGAACGCGTACGGTACTTTGTTGAAATGCTTCGCGCGTCGTCGCTCATTTGTTGAATCTACTCGTGCGCTACCTATTGTAAAGTATATTTGCTAAGCCAGAATCCTTCCTTAGAGTGTACTCAATATCTCACCCAAGCGTCATCGCTATCGGACGAATAGTATATGAACGCATACGTGACTTTGTTGAAACGCTTCGCGCGTCGTAGCTCATTTGTTGAATCTACACGTGCGCTGCCTATTGCAAAGTGGATTTACTCAGCCATAAACCTTCCCAAAAGTGTACACAACATCTAACCCAAGTTTCATAGCTGTCGGACGAATGGTATATGAATGTATACGGGACTTTCTTGAAACGTTTTGCGTGTCGTCACTCATTTGTTGAATCTACTCGTGTGCTATCTACTGTGAAATGTATTTACTCACCCAAGTTTCATTGCTATCGGACAAATGGTGTATGGACACACACGGGACTTTGTTGAAACGGAGTGCGCGTCGTCGCTCATTTGTTGAATCTACTCGTGCGCTACCTATTGTAAAGTGAATATACTAAGCCAGAATCCTTCCTTAGAGTGTACTCAATATCTCACCCAAGTTACATTGCTATCGTACGAATGGTATATGAACACATACGGGACCTTGTTGAAACGCTTCGCGCGTCGTCGCTCATTTGTTGCATCTACTCGTGCGCTACCAATTGTAAAGTGGATATACTCAGCCAGAATCCTTCCTTAGAATGTACTCAATATCTCACCCAAGTTTCATCGCTATCGGCCGAATGGTATATGAACGCATACGGGACTTTGTTGAAACTCTTCGCGCTTCGTCGCTCATTTGTTGAATCTACTCGTGCGCTATCAATTGTTAAATGGATTTACTAAGCCAGAAACCTTCCCTGGAGTGTACACAACATCACACCAAAGTTTCATCGCTATCGGACGAATGGTATATGAACGCATACGGGACTTTGTTGAAACGCTTCGTGGGTCGTAGCTCATTTGTTGAATCTAATTATTGTGCGCTGCCAATTGTAAAGTAGATTTACTAAGCCAGACACCTTCCCTCGAGTGTACACAACATCTCACCCAAGTTTATTCGCAATCGGACGAATGGTATACAAACGCATACGGGACTTTTTTGAAACGTTTCGCGCGTCGTAGCTCATTTGTTGAATCTAACCGTGCGCTGCCTATTGTAAAGTAGATTTACTAAGCCAGACACCTTTCCTGGAGTGTACACATCATCTCACCCAAGTTTCATCCCTATAGGACTAATGGTATATGAACGCATACATGACTTTGTTGAAAAGCTTCGTGCGTCGTAGCTCATTTGTTGAATCTACTCGCACCCCGCCTATTGTAAAGTGGATTTACTAAGCCAGAAACCTTTCCTGAAGTGTACACAACATCTAACCCAAGTTTCATAGCTACCGGACGAATGGTATATGAATGCAAACGTGACTTTGTTGAAACGCTTTGTTTGTCGTCACTCATTTGTTGAATCAACTCGTGCGCTATCTACTGTGAAATGTATTTACTAAGTTAGAAACCTTCCCTGGAGGGGAACCAACTTCTCACCCAAGTTTCATCGCAATCGGATGAAAGGTTTACGAACAAATACGGGACTGTGTCGAAATGCTTCGCGCTTCGTCGCTCATTTGCTGAATCTACTCGTGCGCTGCCTATTGTAAAATGGATTTACTAAGCCAGAAACCTTTCTTGGAGAGTAATCAACATCTCACCCAAGTTTCAGCGCAATCGGATGGGTGGTGTATGAACGCATAGGAGACATACACACCCACACACCCACAAACATACTATCTCGTACATTGATTTTTAGCCTACTTTTCACATTTTGCAAAAATGAGGAAAAAGCAGACTTATGAGATCGGGAAAATGTGTGTCTGTCTGTCTGTCCTTCTGTCGGTCTGGCTGTGTGTGTGTGTCCCTCCCCCCCCCCCCTATCAACTCCTAAACGGCTGCAGCAATCGAAACAAAATTAGGTAGGAGTAAATATCTCACGGCCATATTGGAAAATGATGTCAGTGCTACCAACTGCTGAAAAATCGCAATTGAAATTTGAGCTCCATGTTGGATATCTTAGAAGGTATGAATGAGAGCTATTTCAAAATTGGCACACGTATAGATAATAATATTTCAGTTTTATTTCCAGGAGGCCATACATCGCAGTGTTGCCAAAATGATTATAAGCCTGCTGATAGGTCCAAATTTTAAATGCATATAACTTCTACACTATAAATTGGATTTCAACCAAATTTCGTATGTGCTATGTGTACATAAACAGATATGACAACGTATTCTTAAGATCCACCAGGGCTGCCAACTGTTAATAAATGCTCTCAATTTATTTTATCCAAATACCAATATACGAGGCACGTCCAAAAAGTAAGTTCCGTTTGGTAATTAAATTAAATTGTGTACAGATACAGAAAAATTATTTATTGCACAACATGATTTTACGCGCGCTGTTATATCCAATGTTTAACTGCATGTAACGTCCATGCTATCCATTGGACTTCAACCAAATTGTGAATTCTGTACCTTAAGAGATGGAACTAAGAATATATTCAGTCACCAGGGCTGCCAACTGTAGTTCTCTATTAGGCTACTTTATGCCAGGTATACAGTATTTCGAACTAATTAGAATTTTCGATATTACCAACTTAATTTCGTCATTATTCTAGATACAGTAGATCCATATAGATTAATCATTGGCATGAATCTTAAATTTTAAGAAAAGTAGGCTCTTTAGTTCGTCACGGAACTTCTTGTTATATATATAGATTAATAATATTCGAAATGGTCATCCTTTACATGTATGAAAGCCACCAGTCGTGGTCTACCACGTCAACGAAGTGGAAGATCACGTAAGATAAAAGAATTACGTGTGTGATATTAAAACAGAAATCAAACCGGCTTCTCCTGTCGTGAATATAAACCAAAACGCCTTTTCCTCTGGGCTACCAAGGCCCATGAAACGCATGAAGAGTAGAAAAGTTAAAATATATACCCAACATAGTTAAGGATTAGTTAAGCGGACCCCTTAAAAGCTTATTCTCTATGTTCTTGATGTTGTTGCAAAGTAGCCTATTACCGGCGGCCACACTTTGCAAGCTATGACGCTATGTTACCTTTCCCAAAGGGTAGGAAAGCATAGTCCTAGGGCCACACGACCTCGATGTTCCACCACTTAAATAGCAATCATCCAGGTATAATCATAATTATGTAATGTATGCACTGTATTAGGGATTATCGTAGTTAAGACAATAATAATATTGGATGATTATCTATGTAAATAGTAATAATGTATACATCTACCTCTCATAAATAGGCTACTCGTAATTTCAAGGGACAGTATTGAAGCATTTTGTGGTTTGTTTTAGAATATCATTAAAGAGAAATTAAAGCGATAAAGCAAGATCTATTTCACAAAATAACGCAAGATTTAGTTTTCTTGTCGCAAAATCATCAGAAATTAACGCGAAAATATAATGCCTCTATACCACTCTAAGCGATGTCGCGCATTCGTTCTTGTGAACGGTGGCTTATGGGCAACAGCACGACCACTCTCATTGACCTTTATACCTAACCTACGATGGAAGTACTCTTTAATAGTAGGCCATAGTAGGACGCTTAACGATTTGTTCCTGCAGTGCGTTTAGAGTTTGGTGGGGCCTATCAGTAATTTTCTTAGGCCTACCAGAGCAATGATTGGGTTCAGTGCTTCCTTGACGTTTCTCCTTCACAACAACAACGTTCCTGTCCATTCTCTGCGATGGAATGTCCGAACCTGAGAGCGCGTTCAGTCCGGAGACTTTTGATGACATAGTGTATGTGTGGTCCCCGAATGTGACACATGCTCGACGCAGCCTTCTTTATCGTGAAGGTTTCTATTGTCGTATACCAAGAAACGAAGCTCTCACACTATGAGTGGGGATACCATATGTGACGGTTGGATTAAAATACACTATAACATGATGTACGTTCTACGATGCAGTGCTTAAATGTATGTACGGTACAAAGTATTAACTCAGTGTACTATCAGTTCTAAAGAGAATTAAGTATAACTAGTTTTATGATAAAAGTGAACTGCATACGATGAAGAAAGGGTAATACAGTATCACTATGGAGAGTAGAAGGAAAATTAGTAAGGGTGCCTAAGTACAGCAGTCAGCTTTCTGTAGTCCCGGGGTACGTATTGACATTCCAGTCCCAAACGTCCTGGGTTCGATTCCCTGCACTGCAAAGAAATGTTATTCAGGTCTGAGGATTGTAAAGAACTACACTCAGGCTCGTGAGGAAAAAATTAGGAGAGGTGGATTCGATTCTTACCTCAGCCATCGTAGAAATGGCTTTCGGTGATTTCCCACGTCGACTCGAGACAAATGTCGGGATGGTTGATAACTTAAAGTCATAGGCTAAGCTGCCAGATAGCACAACAACCTGCAACTCCTCCACCAACACCATAATCACAACACCACGAGCACAACCACTGCCACCATCAGCACCACCAACATCACCACAATCAGTGCTACCACAATCACCACACCACCACCATAATCACAACACCACCAGCACAACCTCCACCACCACATAATCACAACACCACCACCATCAGAACCACAATCAGTATTACCACAATCACCACACCACCACCATAATCACAACACCACCACCACCAGCATCACAATCAGTATTACCACATTCACCACAACCTCCACCACCACTACCAACGCCATCACTAGTGTTACAAGCAATTAAGACGAAGATGCGTTGGGGTTTGTATGAAGGGCAATCAAATAAAGACGGCTCATCACGCATTGAACCGAAATCACGTTGAATTTGGTAAAACTGTTGTTAACTCCCGATATGGAAATTGTGGGGAATGAGGAAGGCAAATTCACAACTCATCATGGATACTTCATTTATATTTGATGTCGTATTTTCGTCTCAACTTCTCTTTTAACCGTCATGCCTTTAGATATGCTATTTTCTTATTCAACAGGAACTCTCGTGTGTTGCTTTTATTTGTTTTTGGTTCATTTTAGTTGCTTGGGACAACTTGATCATCTGCCCCGTCTTGTTGGGTGCATATTGAATTTATCTGACAGCCGCTGTTTCTACGGTGACTGATAGGGTGTACAACTGTCATTATTAGTATCAGGGGCTGGGATTGGTGCTCCGGGATTTGAAATAAAGTACCATCCTGTTTTTTTTCTTGTAGATACTATGAGCCCCTGGGATAAACCACATTCAGAATGACCGCTGTCAGTGCCAGGATTCAAATCTTTGATCTCTAGACTTGCTGCAACTCCGTATCGCATTCATGGTGTATGAATTAACAACCACTGGGCAAGTAAAGAAGACCAGCGATTTGTGAACCTTCTTTAGACTGTTCATGATGTTTGAAGACGAGAAATCTATCATCACATTCCGGTTGTGTACAGCAGTCGAGCACCACTATCCTTCTCAAAGATAACGCTCAGCCACATACTGCCCATTGAGTAAGGGAAATGCCTTAAGGACTTGGATAAGCATTACTTTCAACAACCCCTTTTAAGGGACACTAGGGCTGAGTTTTTAGGCAAAAATGACAAAATAACTGTTCTTTGTTTTTCAGTAAAACAATTTTCATTCACCGCCATTTTTAAACGCTCGGCGACATTTTAAAATCTCATCTGCCTAAAAGGAAGATGGAAGGCAAACCATAGAAAGTAGGCTATACTTTTAAAACTAGAAATCCTAGAAAGTCATAGGTTAACTCAAACGAAAGGTCTCCATGCTCTTTATCTCTACAACAAAGCAATGTATTTTTCACATTTTTTCCACAAAAGTTTCATTGGGTGAGCCAAACTGGTTAATATAGTATGCAATTTTATAAAAATGCTTTTATCTCCAAACATCGTTTTTAGGTAATCAAAATGCTCCATGTGCATGAGGTATTCACCGTTTTACTAAAAAAAAACACTGGATATTCAGAAACACATGTGTTGCAAGATAACATTGCAATATCTCCAACCTTTTTGTAAATTACAGACCAAAAAATTAAAAAACTGTGAAAAATTATCAAAATCCATAAGACATGATGGCACATAAAGAAAAAATTAATCTGACAGCATACATGTGTCACTTTCCTGATATGTATCAATGTTATAATATTTAGAATAGTTTTATGTATATGTAATAAAAATATGAAGCGTTTTACACAATTGCTAATGCGCATGGAGCATTTTGATCACATGGTATATTTTAATAATATAATTAGTAAAAAATCAATTACATTTCATCCAATTGTTTTCAAATTTGGTATGTGACTTAGTGTTACTATTATAAGTATGCAGTTTAAATTTCAACTCATTCTGATAATAAATGTGGAAGTTGAAAAACTCAGCCCTAGTGTCCCTTAAGCTCAAAACGTGCCCTGTGCTTGCGGGAGAGGAAACCAACCTTACCAAATTATTGCACGATGGGTGGAAGCATTTCGTTAAGGAAGGGGGAAGAGTGGCATCGGAAGAGCTTTTGATCGATCAGTGAGAGAGGTCTGGAAATGATACTGCGGATGGAGTACGCCATCTTCCAAGAATCTCGAAGTATTTGTAAGATGTAAAGCCACAAGCTACCAAAACATCTAGTGTGAACTAATAAATGTGTTGCCATTACTTATAGAATGCCCTAGTGGTGGTCTGAAGAAGAACATTCGTAGGCATCGTTTGACAAAGGGTGAAGAAATGTGTGAAGTGGTACGGCTGTGGTCATACTTGGTTACATGGAAACACATTTATTGCTTCACACTGAATGTTTTTGGTTTCTTTCGGCTCTACATATTTCAAGTACAGTGCTTCCAGATTCTTGGAAGACGGTGCACTCCATCTGCAGCATCATTTCCAGATCTCCCTCACTGATCGATAGAAAGCTCATCCGATGCCACTCTTCTCCCTTCCTTAACGAAATGCTTCCACCAATCTTGCGATAGCTTGGTATGGTAGGATTTATCTCCCTCATGCTTCTTGTCACGCCCTCAAGCACTGGGTTGAATCTTTTCATCCTGCAACTTGTATTTTTAGAAAGAAGTAGCCTATCTATGTTCAAACCCACTGACCAAATTAAGGGCGGTGTTAATACCAATCAGGAACAGTTACTTTATTTTCAAAATATGGTTATTTAAGGAATTTCAATATTCCAGAGAATGCAACAATTCATTCTCTGTTACACACTACAAAATTCTGATTGTCATCGCAAGGGGTGCTGATATACAACATTCTTGCAATTAGCTTTGAATGCCCAAAAATTTTTACAGTTATGAAGAATACATCTTAGGTTATAAAAGTTGAATGACAATGTTTGGTCATCAATCCATTTGGTTTTGCCAGCCCTCCCTATCTACAGTTCTTGCATTTCCCCACCTGTTTTTTAATACTGTAGGTAATGGAATCTGAATCCTGTATAACATATTTATCATGTGGAACTCATTTCCAAATTTCCTTAGGAGTAACATGCAAAACCGATGCGTAACCGTATGCGTATAATGGCGCTTTGTCCACCTCGTTGTGTAGTGGATAGTAGTCTTGGCTGTCACCATGGAGGCCTGGCTTTGATTCCCGGTTCTGTCAAGAAATGTATTTCTGGTCTGAGGGCTGGAACGGGGTATACTCAGCCACGTGAGACAAAACTGAGAAGAAGCGGGTTCGATTCCCACCTCAGCCATCCTGGAAGAGGATTTCTGTGGTTTCCCCACTTCGACTCCAAGCGAATGCCGGGATGGTTCCTAAATTATGGTCACGGTTGCCTCCTTCCCCATCATCATCTGAATTTCAACTACACAACTAATACAGCCATCATAATAACACAGGTTATCAGACGAATTACACACATACACCCAAGTAAACGATGTCACAAAGCCTCTCAATGAATCAACAACAAATCGCACATTATGACTGCGATGAGGAGTCACACTACGTTTTGAAGTCAGCTGGCTTAAATCCCAGCCCTGACAGCGGCCGTCGGAGAGCATCTACCCCAATCCCACACACACGACTACAGCTACGTCAGAAAACTGCGTGAAAGACATACCCAACAAACACCTAAGTACACTGGGTTGGTGACCAAGGATGCCCCAAACTCATAAAAACAAATTATTAACAACAAGTAACATGCAAAACACGTGTGAAGGTTCGGACAGTCCGATACGCATACACTGAGATACCGTCATTACAGCTTTTAAGATCAAAGGAAATATAGTAACATCATTTGAAGCTACAAGGATACCAGTATTGTATTTTTCAAAAGAATTGGGAAAATGATAGACTAGGTAATGCTACTGATGACTACTGACAACCAAATATATTTTCCTCAAGGATATTACTTGTAACCTACTCTCAGTGAACATCGCAGTTGACATTGCATGTAACAGAACTAGTGTTTCTTTAGATGTTCCTACCTTAGAGGATGAGTGGCTTTATCCGAGATCCACCGACAGTGACATCTGAAACATAAGAAGATAACACTAGTCTTAAAACACAAAGTAAATCATATGGGTGTGCTTATTGTCTATGGGACGGAGAAGGAAACTAGGTAATGCAACTGCAACGTGGATCAAAACTACTGGGTATCGTATAAAGGGTGCAACTGAAATAATATTATCGAATGGCAGAACGAGTAGACGGACATTTATTGAACATCTGCGAGGACATATCTCGTTGCCGAGATAATAAGGTAACAAATCGTCAAATCCATTTCCTTAGAGCAGCCAAGGACAGGTCAATGAGGTGTGTGTGACGTGTATGAAGGAATACCTAGCCATGTATTGCGTGTGATGTCACGGTAAGACGGTGTTGAGTTAATTCTAGGCTATCTTTGCTACGAGTTGCTTGAGTGAAGTCATGTGTTCGCGACGACTACAAGAACATTACACAGTGTAGGTTGGTTAATTTATCTGAAATATCTCGAGAAACACGCATCGTACGGAAACCAACTTTATATGAAAGGTTAAGAGTTGTATTTTTTTCTTTTTTTTTTGGGGGGGGGGGGAGGGGCATTCACCTATGTTAATGTTAACCCAGGGTGAAGGGTGGGGAGCAACTGTGAAATGTTAAATGAAAACCTCTGTTTTAATGCTATTTCGGATTGTGCAGGAAACACTATGTAACTTTTAATTGAATATTTTTTTAAAATTTGCATAGATGGCGCCGTAATCGGAGTTCCTACCATGTGGTCCATTTATCTTGAGACATCCAAATGCCAATGTGGGTTAATTTTAGCGTAGGTGAATGTATCATGAATAGTTGTTCGTGAGACCCGAACGTCTCGAATTACTCGGATGCCTCAAGATATTTGAACCACACTTTATAACCTACATCAGACTGATAAATAAACATATCTCCCTCTTCCATTTCGCAGTACCAAACTTCGAGAAAAAAAAACGAGGTTTTCTTCGAGACTAAATGCATAGTGCTACGACGGTTCTTATCTAATGTCACTATCCATGTAAGTCTCGTTCGTCCTACAGACTTGTCATATCTGAGTAGGTTCCTGACCACTGGCCCATCCAATGCAAATTTGTATGAACCACAGCGTAGTTATCTTCATGCACCCCATCCTTGTTCGAAACACTGAAATGGACGACACTGTGGCATGTCGTTAGTCTGTATGTCTATTGTTGTTATTCTTTAGTGACTTTGGGACATTATGGTCATGTAGCCCCGTGTGCTTGGGTGTGTGTAGAATTTGTCTGATAACCTGTGTTACTGTGATATCTGTACTAGTGTGCGTATTTTTAATTGAGGTAGGATTTGCGTAGGTCGCGGCCATGGCCTTATTTAGGTACCATCCTGGTATTTGCTTGGAGTAGAAGTGGGAAACCACTTCGAGAATGACTGAGGTAGGAATCGAACCCGCCTATTCTCAGTTTTGAATCGCAAGGCTAAGTGTATCCCGTTCCAGCCACTAACACAAGAAATAAATGTATGTCGGTCTGCCTGCGTGCTTCATTAGAAATTCCCTGCTTAACAACACAGAAACAAACATACATAAATAAAGATCATCTAAGTGCATAGGACACATGACCATGATGCCGCATTGCCACAACATAAATCAACAACAAAAATAAAGATCTTCCCTAAAATACGTCTGTCACCTATTCTTCACCCCGAGCTCCTGTGTTCGAGATGCATAGCTGGCTGACAATGAAACTGATCCCGAGGTTGAAGGCAAATCGTTGGCGTGCTCAGGGATTGAATCATCTTTAAGCCCCACGCACGAATGGGAGAAAATAAAAGTATAAAGAATCTAATGGATGTTTATAATGAATTCATTCTGTGTAAGTGGACTTACCCGAGTGGCAGGTCAAAGCTGTTCATCGCACTTGAGGGACAAAAACATTGGAACCTCGCTTTATTCCCCTCCCTTCGTCTACAGAACTGGAATTCTTTCCAGAGGATGTTAGTGCAGACAGTGAGGCAGGTCTGTTCCTAAGAGACTGCATAATGCAAAGAGCAGGTGCCCAGACCTGGCCAGTCCAGCAACACTCACTTAGGCAGCGTCCTTTCTCATCAATGTATTATGATAATAATAATAATAATACTAATAATAATAATAATATGAGTTTCATGTCCCATTACCCCCTGTAGTTTTAGAGATGCCACGGTGCCAACATTTTGCCCATGAGAGGTTCTTTACCGTGCAGGTAGTTCTACTGACACGAGGTTGTCATCATTAAACACCCTTAAATGCCATCAGACTGAGCTGGGACCAAAGCTATTATGATGTGTTCTGAAGGCCAATGCTGAACCAACTGCGCTATTTCATGTATTGTCTCAGACTAAAAGACCTGGGTTGAACCCACAAATGCCAAATGCTCAACGATTCCTTCCTCTCTTTCTTTCTTTCTTTCTTTCTTTCTTTCTTTCTTTCAATTTGTGTGTATTTTATGAAAAAATAAAGAGTATTCAAACGTCACATTTCATATAAGGCACATTCGTGTTGACCGACTGAAAAGCACCAAACTTTTGTTTATTTAGGCAACACTGAAAAATGGCTTCAAACCCCATAATATAATGCAAAATAGTAATGTTTCTTCTAGTGCCATCTATTTATTTATTTATGTATTTATTTTACAGTACTAGTAACCCGCCGCGACTTCGCCCGGTACCTTCAACGGTTTACCCTGCTTATGCTTAAAAGGCGCACGGACGGCAGGTCCCAGACGCAATTCTGGAAAGCCAAGCTGAACAGCGAATCTCCAAATACATATACCTAGGTACTCTTCTCTGACGTCTTAACTCGACATGACTCGACAGATTGATGCTGGCCAAGGCTGGGGTGATAGGCTCAATCGCTAGCTCGTAAACTCGCTCCAAAGATAGTCTAATTTAAATTTCCAATGAATGGAAATTTTTGAAAGAAATGAAAACGTAAAAACATTTATAGCGAGCGATGTATGTATTTAAGATAGAGATTTGCTGTCCAGGACTTATTTCTGGAACATTTCATGCTGAACAATTCTTACACTTATAATATCTACAGTAGATACGTGAACGGTTTACCCGGCGTAAGCTTAAAAGGCGCACGGACGACAGGATTTCCTTCGAACTCGATTGGCTAAAATCGTTATTGCTCGGCTTCCTTTGGTCATGAATGAATGTTTTTCTTCAGAAACTTTCCTCAGGATAACCTTTACGGAATGGTGAAAACCTCATTAAAATCCATCCAGTGGTTCTCGAGATCACCTGCTACGTGCAAGAATTGGGGACTTTTTTATACTATGTAGAGATTTATTTATTTATTTATTTATTTATTTAGGCCTATTTATTTGTTTTTTAATTATTTATTCATTTATTTATTTATTTATTTATTTTGTACAGTACCGACAGTAGTGGCTACGCTGGCTAAAGCGCAACATTAGGTCATGGGGCCAAGCTCCCTGCTGACTCAGTAGGCGCGTGGGTTCGAGCCCCACCGTCGGCTGTCCTTGAAATGGTTTTCCGTGGTTTCCCATTTTCAACACCAGGCAAATGCTGGGACGGTACCTTCTGACAGGCCACGGCCACTTCCTTCCACATCCTTGACCAGTTTCATTCACCATCATTCATTTCATCTCTCATTAACTCCTCTCATGAGGTTGGCGTCAGGAAGGGCATCCGGCCGTAAAACCATCGCCACGAAGACTTCCATCGCATCTCATCCCCGACCCTGTTGGAAAACGGGAATAATAAGGGGTAGACATACATTTATTTTGTACAGTACTGTATGTATTTATTTATACTAGGATTGTTATACTAAGTTACAGTAAGTTTCCTTGAGCAAATCCCTTATAGACAGGAGCCTTCATTTTTTTATGAAAACGGTTTAAACAGTGGTTCTAGTAAAATGTCAAGATAATCTTGTTTATTATGACATACAGCCAATTGTACGTAAATTGTAGTCGCAACGTTCTGCAAATTTCGACAATATTCCCGATATTGGGTATTTTTTTGTGATTTTTCACGTAAAAAGAATCACGTAGGTATGTTGTTCTCGATAAATCATTCGTCGGAATACGTTTCACTCAAGATGTTTGTTTACATACCATTGTGATGACTGTACTAGTATGTGTATTTACATTTGGGGCTAGGATTAGGGTAGGAGGCAGTAGTGGCCGTAATTTATGCACTATCCCGACATTTCCCTGGATTATTGTAGATGTGGGAAACCATGGTTAAGTTAGGAATCGAACCCACCTTTCCTTCGATTGTCTCATGAGGCTGAGTGAATTCGGTTCCAACTCTAAAACCTGGAGTAATGTCTTGGCACAGCCGGGAATCGAATCCTAACCTCCGCGGTAACTACTCCGCGATGTGGTCATAGAGATATTCAGTATACGCCTCGCAGCGCTGACACAAATGTAATTTATAGCAATTTAAGTTTACGTACAGTATATCCTGAAAGAAGCATGTTCCAATTTTGAATTAATATTATCAAAGTAAATACATTAATGTATTAAGTCCATCTCTTATACTTGTGAGAAACTGAGAAGAGATGGGTTCGATTCCCACCTCACCTATCTTGGAAGTGGATTTCCGTGGTTTCCCATTTCTACTCCAGGAAAAGGCCGGGATGGCCCCTAACTTACATCCACGGCCGTCCCCTTCCCAATACTCACCTGAATTACAAATACACACACTAATGCAGCCATCACAATAAGACAGGTAATCAGACAAATCTTGCACACACCTAATTACACGGGGCTACATGACCACGATGTCGTAAAGCCCCTAAATAAATTAGCAACATTATACTTGTCAAATTGCTTATTTAGATTTAAAGAAAAGTGTTGTTGATTTTTTTAGGGGATTTGTGACATTGAGGTCATGTAGCCCCGTGTACTTGGGTGTGTGTAGAATGTGTCTGGTAACCTGTGTCCTGTAGTGTCTGTACTAGTTGGTGCAGTTGTAATCGATGTAGGATTTGGGTAGGAGGCTACCGTGGCCATACGTTAGGTACCATTCCGGCATTTGCCTGGAGAAGAAGTGGGGAAACCATGGAAAACCACTTCCAGAACCACTGCCAGGATGTCTGAGATGGGAATCGAACCCAGGCATCCACGGTGACTGCCACGAATGTTAGCTACTACGCAACAAGGCGGACTTTGACGTACTCATATTATATAGACCTACATATATAATTTCAAAGTCGATTTCTACTATAGTCGATAAGATATGCTGCACATTATAATGCATCCCTTGGAGTTAAATCGCTCACAATGAACGCAATGGGCAGCTGCAGCAAGTTCGGAGATCGGAGGCTCTAATCCCGGTGCTGGTATAGTGCCCTTTTTAAACCCCGGGGCACATACACCTTCACCGGCAATAACTACTGTTACACAGACTACTACAGTCATCACAGAAACACAGGTTATATGATACATGCCCAAGTACACGGGGCTGAAGATCAAGATGATGTGGTTGTTGTTAATTCGTATTAGGGTCTTGGGACAACTCTGGTCATCAGCCCTGTGTATTTGGGTGTACGTTGAATTTGTCTGTTGATCTGTGTTCCTGTGATCCCGTGTGTGGCTGCAATTATTAGGGTCGAGGATATGCTAGGTGCCCGACGACTTAATATAAACTAACATCCTGGCACATACCTGGAGAGAGTGGAAAACCCCTGGGGAAATCAATTTTCATGATAGCTGTTGTCGACGCCGAAATTCAAACCTCCGATCTCTGGATTTGTTGCACTTGCACCTCCCCATCGCATTCGTAGTGAGCTATTTAACGCACACAGCTACGCCAAGTAGTTTGACCAAGATCTCTCAGGCCCCCAAAACCAATTAACAACAACATCGTTAAATTGCCATTGCATCATGAGAAAAATTTATTTCAGTATGTAAAAATACTCCACAGAGTACTGTATAGTAGACTGTTCTCCCACTGCAGTCAATCCTACGAGCTCTCCCATTCAGTTAGTTTCCTGCGTCCATGCCCCGAGTGGGCTCCAGGGCAGCTCCCGTGATCACTACTGTTCTACAGTATTGCAACCATCCAGTCAAACAAAGAACATATTGAACTATCGTTGTTAGCTTCTCTAACATATTCTTCCAATGCGGAAAAGGAATAAGGATGCTCGGATACAGGGTGGTTGAGGAAAAGATTTTGTTTGTCCGCGTACGGGTCTACCTTTAGAAGCCTGGCACTTTATTTATCCAGGTTTCTGCTGCCAAGCATTCATCACTGTCATGTGCCCTGCAAGTCGGCTCACTCCAAGTAATTAATCGGCTTTAGCTAGTCTCTCAGTTTCTCAAATCGATACACCGGGCGAGTGAGCTTCTTCTGAGACTTGCGCCAGCCATTAGAGAGTGACAGTGAAGGATTACACGGGGACAGTCACTTAAAAATATTTGATTTCATAACTGGGCAAGGAAGGACGAAACAGTTTACTGCTGATGTGGAATGTATGATGCCTCCTGCATAGTCTGAGTTGTTGTTGTTGTTGTTGTTGTTGTTGTTGTTGTTGTTGTTTCATTTAGGGGCTTGGAAGGAAGGAAGATTGTAGTTTTACGTGACCGTTAATCTCGAGATCATGAGCCACGGGACCTCATTTTCCCGTGGAATTTGAACCACAGGACATGGAATTTCAATTTGAAAATCTCACATGTATTGACCGGGAATCGAACCTGGTACGCTGTGGTGAGAGGCTAACAGCTTGACCGCTGTTCCACCACGTAGGGGCTTGGACATCGTGATGATCAGCTTCATGTACTTGGGTGTAAATAGAATGTGTCGGATAACCAATATACAGTACTGTATATAAGAATGAAACGTTGTCCATTTTTTTTTTTCCAGTGAGTTTTGCGTTTCTTTACATATTTTAGACTGTTTCATGACGATGACTGCCTGCAATTTTTTGTTTGTCTGTTGTAGACTGCCTGTCTGTTTGTTTGTCTGTCTGTTTGCACGCTTATAGTTCGAGAATGGCTGGATGGATCAACGTAATATTTAGTATCGGCATTCAACACAGCCATGGCTCCAATTATTACTATACATTTTTACCGTACCTTTCAGTAAAATGGGGCTACATGAGAACCCCATCAGTATTAAAAATAATTTTTTGTACAAATACCAGAAGAAAAATAAATTTAAGTCATTTGAAGCCAGAAACAAAACTTAAAATCAAATAGATTCCGATAACCAGGTTTTATGTTTCGCGATTACCACACACGGGCGCAGGACACTAGCAAAATGTGTATTACAGCTTCTGTCGCTGGAGTTGGGAACCAGGAGCTGGACCATTGTATAATCCCACTGTTCAGTTGGAGGCAAGGTGACTTTGTGTTCTGTTCATTGTATTACCCGGTCTGCAATAAATATAGCCGCGATGGTAACGCATCCCTATACTCATGCCACTCAGTCCCGCCCAAGTCCATACGTGGGTTTCGTGTCTGCATTTATTCCCTGGACACCAGCTGTCCTTACCGTTCTTGACACTGTCAGCAGCATAGTTGTCACATTTGCATCGACAATTTAAAAACTTAAGCATTTCTTCCTAAGACAAAATATGCGAGTAAAAGAGTAATCTTGGACCACGACACAACTAATATTTTGCTCCGTGCATTACCGGAAAATTAATTCGACCTAGTCCTTTCAAATAGCCACTGAACGACTGACGTCTATTAGTAGTATAATTAGGCCGGAACTGGCACAGGGGCTTATAGGCAAGATGACTGACGTTAGTTCGTGTTGACCGAATTGTTCGTGTTAAGTGATTTTCATCACTACCCTAGCAGTGGTTTATGCATGGTGTCGATTAACACGAACTCGCTTTACACGATCTAACGATGGCCATCTCGCCCACTAGTTCCTTGTGCCAGCTCCGGCCTAATTATAGGCTACTATTTCTAATAATAATATGTTGTTGCTAATTCATTTATGGGCTTAGGCCACCTTGGTCATCAGCCCTGTGTAATTGAGTGTGTGTTGAACTTGTCTAATAACTTGTATGTAGCCTATGGGATGAAAGATGTGTATTTGCAACATAGCTGTAAGGATTTGGCTTGGAGTCTGTGAACTTCTGACACAACTCCCATTTTACAGTAAGTCCATTACCCTCATAAAATCGCCCCCTACCGAGCGAGAAACGCTTTTCAGGGGATGGAAGATCAATCGCATGCCACTAGTTTTAAATGCCGCTAGGACTCCATTGGCCTACGGAACTACTGTCGACCAAAATATTATGTGCACTCGAGTTTGAAGTTTGTTTGAAAAGTAACCAATAGACCTAAATAAAATCCAATAACATCGCCATCTTCGTCGTTCTATTTTACGTTAGTTCATGTATGTTTGGAATTTTTAATTTATATTTTAATATTTTTATCGCAGCCAAAAGGTGCCCGTTTTTAAGCGTGTTTCAACCATGCGTCACATTTAGGAAACATTATCTCAAAAACCTGTGATCACATCGAATCCAAATTTTAACATAATATACATTGGCATGTTGTATAACTGTTTTGTTAATTTTATCACTTTGTGTGTCCAAGAAACAAAGTTGTTAACATTTTTGTAAGGTAACTTTTTATCGGCTCGGGGAGGTTGGAAAATGTAGTTCTTGGTCGCGTTGTAATCCGTATACATCAAAACGTTATGCTGTATGACTGTGAAATACGTAAATGAATTCACCTATTTTATATCGTTTTGTATTTGCACGGGGGAATAAGACATGGTTCACCAGCTAGCCGCTCCGGGAAAAGCTGTACAGCGTTGCCGAGATGGAGCCCATCACACGTCATGGCACGCCTCGCTTGGAAGTGATGGGCTCCATCTCAGCAACGCTGTACAGCTTTCCGCGGAGCGGCTAGCTGGTGAACCATGTCTTATTTCCCCGTACAAATACAACCCGATATAAAATAATTGAATTAACTTACGTATTTCATAGTCATACAGCATAACTTTTGATGTATAAGGATTACAATGCGACCACGAACTACATCTTCCACACATCCCGGGCCGAGAAAGAGTTACCTAACAAATATGATAACAACTTTGTTTCTTGGACACACAAAATGTTGAAATTAATAAACCAGTAACACAACATTCCAATGTGTTAAAATTTGGACTCGATCTGATGACGGTTTTTTGAAATAATAATTCTTAAATATAACGCACGGTTGAAACACGCTTAAAAACGGGCACATTTTGTGTACCAACTGCGTTAAAAAAATTAAAATATAAATTAGAAATTCAAAACCTGCATGAATTAACGTAAAATCGAACGATGAAAATGATGATGTTATTCGATTTTATGTAGGTCTATTGGTTACTTCACAAACAACCTTCAAACTCAAGTGCACATAATATCTTGGTCGACAGTAGGCTAATATCTGCCGTGTGTCCTCTGCACCCATCTATGTAAGTATCTTTGTTAAAATAGGATCAGTTGGTTTTGTAAGCTATGGCGGACAATATTGATGTTGAGCAAATCCAACAACTGTAACAATACATTACAAAGAAGAATTCCATAAACAGGAAAGACCGTGGATAATATTAAATTAAAAGTTTTTATGCCATGTTGGACATAGCAGGTATGAACGCTTCTGTATTATATTCAGGTGATAAAGGAACTGATGATATTGACAGGAATCACTTTCTGACTAAGAAACTTGAGAAGACGGAGCTGATGATCACTCGGGCTAAGCCGGGTATGATTGCTGGTTATGATCGGCCTATATGTAGTAGCGTATGGATAAGAATTGAGGTTAGGAAGCGGTTGTGGTCTTAAGTTAGATACCATCCCAGCATTTGTCAGGAGTAGGGGTGGGAAACGACGGAAAAACATGTTTAGGATGGCTGAGGTGGGAATCAACCCCAGAACGTTTGGGCCCGGAGTTTCAGTACAAATCCCAAGACCGTAAAGAACGGCGGTCTGATTTGTATTTTGCTCTTACACAGCATCACGGACAGCTTTATCAGTGGTGAGGAATCTTTCTCGATGGACCAAACACATGATGGTTTACAAGGAGAGAGATTTGGACTGTAAAACTGGTTTCACCAACAACCAGCGTCCTTCTTCGTGGAGGTGATAGTGTTTTGTTGTTTTTGTTAATTACTTTTAGAGCTTGGGGCATATTGGTCATCATTGCCGTGTAGGTAAGTGTGTGTTGAATTTGTCTGGTAACCTGTATTTTTGTGATGACTGTGGTTGTGTGAGTTGCTGTATTAGTGGCAAGGATAGGGTAGGTGTCCCGAGACTTGAAATACGATACTATCCCTGCATTTGCCTGTACAGAGTGTGGATGGACCCGGGGAATAACACACTCAGTACAGCTACTGACAGTGCCGGGATTCGAACCTACGATCCCTTCGCGGTCGTGGTGCACATTTAACGGGCACGGCTACGCCACGAGACACGTAGGTTATAGGGAAAGTCAGTCAGCGTTGAGACAGGTGCCTGAGCATTGGATATGAATATATGTAGGCACTCTCGTACTGACATCTGTATGCTGCCAATGGTGTACAATGTCGAATACATAAGTGTTCGATTCAAGACATCAGTCTATGTTTCATTTGAGCACTCATTGTATCAGCCATATTTTCTGGATGTCTCTCTATTTTTCAAATGTAAGGAATATTGGCCTACTACGTTGGTTATATAAACCTACGACGAGCACTGTTGGGACTTGAGGGCATAACTCCAAAAAAGTCTTGTATCAATAGGAACGTGCAGTAATCGGTGTCCGGTTTGGGCAATTAGTACTTCACATTAAGGCATTTTAATAATAATTACAATGTTGATAATAATAATAATAATAATAATAATAATAATAATAATAATAATAATAATAATAATAATAATAATAATATGAACTTCAAGGCCTGATGCAAAACCAACAATTTAACATAGATCCGAATCACTTGTGAAATAAAGTTAGACAAAATGAGGGGTGGCACAGCTCAGAATAATTAGGAAGGGAGTAAGGCACGGATTATTCCTATCTAGTCTTTCCTTTCAGTGAGAAATGATGCACGTGCTAGTACAAACCCCAGTCATAAACTGGGCACAGTTCCAAAATCACCAATTTAAAAAAAGCTATCGTAAAAATATACCAGAATGTGATGACGTCTTTATTACAGCTACAGAAGCCAGGAGACAAACTCCATCTGGCAATGTTCAGCATTATTCAAAGTCTCTCTTTTCGCAATTCGTTTGGACATAAATTTAATATGGAAAAATTAGAAGGCAGCTATTCAGTGTAAGTGTTTTTTTCTTTTTTCAAGATTCCATGTTTCATTCAGTTGCTCAACCCTATACATTATAAGGGAGTCCTATTAGCGTGTGTAGTTAATGTTAATCAAGAACTTGATCAGACAACCTCGTTGCGCAGTAACTATCATTCTTGATTGTAACCCCTGGGATCCGCGTTCGATTCCCGGCTATGCCAAAATATGTAATTCCCGTCTGAGGGCTGGAGCGGGGTGTATTCAGCCTCGTGAGTCAGAACTGAGAAGAAGTGGGTTCGATTCCCACCTCAATTAACCTAGAAGTGGTTTTCCATGGTTTCCCTCTTCTACTCCATTCAAATGCCACAATGATTCGTAATATAAGACCACTGTCACCTCATTTCCAATCCTCACCTGAATCCTAGTCTCAATAACAAATACACACAAATACAGACATCACACTAACTCAGGTTATCCAACGCAAGTACATGGGGCTGAAATGACCACGAAGTCCAAGCCCATAAATCGAACAACAACAACAACAACAACAACAACAAACACTGATAAGACAATTGTTCCAAAACGAGATGCGTTTACACGGAACACATCTGAATAGGATAACTCCTAATCCGTCTCACATTCAACAATTTCCACAGTACGCCTAAACTATTACTCCATTGGTGTAATTCCAGATCTCTCAAGCTGATAACTGCAGCTGAAGAAGGCAAACATGATTGCAAATTGGATATCCCTGGCATACCACGGTATACCAGCCGCGGTGGCCTAGACCGCGAACGCGCTACCTTATGCCTCGCTGGCATCGGGAGAGCGTGGGTTCGAATCCCACCTCGGCTGTCCTGAAAATGGTTTTCATGGTTTCCCATTTTCACCAATGGCCAAGTACTTTTCTTTTCAGAACGGATCAGGGAAGGGATTTTGGAAGGAAATCGGCCGTGGACCTGTTGAATGGCACCGTTTATTTATAGCTAAAATATGCCTTCAGAATAGATCATTCAGAATAGTTCCGTGACGAACTAAAGAGCCTACTTTTCTTAAAATTTAAGATTCATTCACAATTCCTCCAATTAGACCTGTTTAGAATGCTAGTAGCACTGGCATTATAAGATTTGCCTATTAGAGCAGTACAGCATGTTCGAAATTGTTTCCATACATGGATTCTGAGATATTGAGAGACCACGATTCAAAATGCCCAACGAGAGTTTTCAGGTAGTTGGTAGGACTGAGAATGTACACAAATATCTCTTGAGGCATACACTGTATAGTATATTCCAAATGTGGAAGAAATCCGCTGAATATTATCGAAGTTATATGGGGTTCAACATGGAACACATAAACGTACGTGGAAATAGTTTCGTAACACTGCTATATATACTGTATATTCGTGTTGCTCAAAATTCATCCGCGATATTAAGATATCATTGTGTATAGAGTTTTAAACTGTTTATATGTACATATTCTATGAAATTGAGTCTAGGGGTCAAATGTTTTCAGAATGTTACTAAGCAGTCGGCAGTCTTGTGGACTCTTTTAGGCATACTTATGTCTGCTAAGAAACACTTTCAACGTGCAAAATTAAGTATAAATCCACAAATTAGCATAGCAGTTGCATGCAGTTGAACATTATGCACATGCATAGAATTATGTATCTTTGACAATTTCTCTAAATTTTTCTAAAACATACTCGTATTGAATCTAGGGCTCAAGAGACTTGACATCATTAGTACACAGTTAGTAGCACAGTTAGTAGCACTGGTGACTAATATAATAAGCACAGTTATAATTTCTAAAACACACATTGCACATAAAGAAACATGCACTTAATATTGAAAGTATCAATGCGCTTGTAGGCAATTTTAATTAATCTGCAATTTTATACTCTAAGAGTGCGCAATATTTAGAACTATTGGCATGTAAACTTCCTGATATATTGAGACTAGGGTTCAAGATCTATACAGAGCATTTATAAACAGTTGGAAGCCATGGAGACTCTGAATTTATGCCTAGTTTCATATACAAATTTTGGTCCAAGTTCAATGGATATTATGGACGTCACCAATCAGTAAGCGTATAATCTTGTTAGCAACACGAGTTGCACAAAATTAATTTTACATGTTTTCATCTACACTGTATACAGTATGTACCATTTTGGAAGAAATCCATTTGACTCAGTGGCAGTTACATGCTGTTAAACATTGAACCTATCAGGACACGTAGAATCAAGTTGGTAACACTGACGTGTATAGGCTCCTGGCAATTATTTTGAAACATTAATTCCTATATGTGTGCCAATTTTGGATTAGTTCCCATGCTTACCTTCTGAGACATCCAACCAAGAGTTCAAATTGCAATTATTATATTTCAGCAGTTGGTAGCACTGACGTCATTATCAAATCTAGTATTGAGATTACCCCGAAATGGACCCATACCAAGTTTGGTTTCGATAGCTGCAGCCGTCACACACACTGTACACACACATCTGCCCGGGCGATATCATGAGTCTATTTTTTCATCATTTTTGCAAAATGTGAAAAATAGGCTACAAACCTAGCAATATACGCTAAATTGTTAGGCACTATTGCATGTGACAGAAATATGAAATTATGTGCAGGCATGTGAAATAGGCGTAAGTTCAACTGACGCTTAAAATGAAAAGATAAACGTTTAGCTATTTCGTGCCAGTAGCGATGCGCGGGTATTACATTTGGCATTTTATACTATAAATGTGTTTATTGTGAAGTGATAAACCTTTAAAATTCAATAATTTAACTAACAAAGCAAAAGTTATACTCAAATAAATTATTCAGATAACAGCATTTAGGTTCTAACTTCATTATATTGTCGACATTATGATTAAAATTTGATTTTACTGATATTCAGACGGTTCTCAATATCTACGAATCTATTACAGCAATCAAACTGAAATTTTGTGTGTTGATAGAGACTATTAACATAAGTTCACGTATTGATCATTCAATAACCTGGTGAGCACAAACCCAACATGGCGGCGACGCGAAATTTAATATATAAGTGGATGTATCTCCCGAATTTTCATCTGAGCACTGTGAAACATAGGCAAGGTATATCTTCATACAAGCCTTAATATACTGACGTCTAGTTTAATGGAATGTTATGAGAACTTAAAAATGGCGGCTGTGTATTTTTATCTCGCTTTCATATCTTGAGTCCTAAGTAAGACCAGTAGGATATATGAAAATAGGCTATTTAGTTCTTCACGGAACTACTTGTTTTTCTTCTTGTATGATAGTTTGAAGTAAGTACTTAAAGGCAGATGACCTAGATTATGCGCGCCTTAAAATAACAAGCACTACCACCGCCACTACTTTTCCACTGTTTCACACGATTTCTTAAAATTAAATTTGAAATGCCACAAACTAACCAAAATCAAGCTATCCTATCAATTATGTGTACATGCAGAAAC
The DNA here is from genome assembly GCA_946902985.2 of Meconema thalassinum. Lineage (NCBI taxonomy): Eukaryota > Metazoa > Arthropoda > Insecta > Orthoptera > Tettigoniidae > Meconema > Meconema thalassinum. The sequence goes on along the minus strand of OX336389.2, from coordinate 994,303,956 downwards.
CACATCAATCCACCAATTAGACAGTCTAATGACGCCAGAGCTACCGGCTAAGAAAACCACAGCAAACAAACGGGAACTGGAGAAGGCTGGTTGCCTCATTACTTGGCGCGTCACCAGCTGTCAGTCACTGTACCCATTAACTTTGCTGTTGGCTGGCTTGCTTGGCTTTGATGCAATAGCCCCACCTTGGAATGCATAATATAAACCCTGTTGCCCACTTTAGCGACCAGATTCTATATCAGGGTCGTAGTCAGTAGTAGTAGTACTCTAGTTTGTAGATTTACGCGACCGTTAATCTTGCGATCATGAGCCTCGGGACCTCCTTTCTACGTGGAATCCGAACCACAGAATATGGCATTTTACATCGAAAATCTCACATGCATTGATCGGGAATCGAACCCGGTACACCTAGGTGAGAAGAGGCTAGCTGCTTGACCGCTGCGCCATCATGCCCCTCGGTACGTAGTCAGGAGGGTTTACCCTTCATTAGTTATTGTTGTTGCTTCATTCGAGGGGCTTGGACATCGTAGTCATTTAGCCCTACAGTATGTACTTGGGTGAGTGTGGAATTTTGTCTGATCATCATCATCATCTTGCACAGTTTCCAGCCACTGGCCGTCTCTGTTTGGAACACAAGCCTCTCCGACGTCTTCTGTCTTCCCACCATCTCTCAGCCTCCATCCTTGTCCAGTCTTCTCCTCTCTTCTTCACACATTCTTCCACCCCCTTCAGCCACCTGTCTCTCGGTCTTCCTCTCGGTCTCTTTCCTTCCCAGTTCGTCTCGTGTACCCTCCTGGGTATCATCTTCTCCTCCATTCGTTTTACATGTCCATACCATCTAAGTCTAGATTTCTCTATGTCATCCTGTAATGGTTCCTCCTTCATTAATTCTCTGGTCCTCTCATTTCTTATTCTGTCCATCTTTGTAGCTCCAATACTGCTTCTCAAGAACCTCATCTCACTGGCCTGTATTTTGCTCTTCTCCCTTCCTTTCATAACCCAGTTCTCCGAGGCATACGTCAGGATAGGGACATAGTACGTCCGATATATGATCTTTTTGCTGTTCTGAGGGACATCCTTGCTCATTAACATGCTTCTCACACTCCTCCGGAATGCTTCTGCCTGTCTCCCCCGCTCATTTATTTCTCTATCGTTTCTTCCATTATCTTGTATCAGGCTTCCCAGATACTTGAAACTCTCCACTTTCTTCAGCTGTTCCCCACCAATTGTTATTCCCGTTGTGGTTCTTTCCTTCTTCCTTGTTGTGATCACTATCTCACTCTTATTTATGCTAAATTTCATCCCATATCCTTGTATTATTCCTTCCCACACGTCCAACTGTTCCTGAACCTCCTCTTCCTTGTTTCCCCAAATCTTTCACACAGCTCACACTTCCCTTGTACATCTCCTTTATCCTCTTTATAGTCCATTTCTCTACTCCTCTATCCTCCAGGGACTTCCATACTTTGTTTCTGCATACACTGTCATATGCTTTCTCAATGTCCAGGAAGGCCATCAGTAGATCTGTTCCATACTCATCTTGTAACTGCCTTACAGCAAAAATCAAATCCACTGTGGACCTTCCTGCTCTGAAGCCATGTTGCTCTGATAACCTGTGTTAATGGGATGACTGTATTAGTGTTTGTATTTTTAGTTTAGATGAGGATTAAGAAGGAAGCGGCCGTGGACTTAAGTTAGAAACCATCCCGGCATTCGCCTGGAGTAGAAGTGAGAAACCACGAAAAACCACTACCAGGCCGGCTGAGGTGGGAATTGAAACCACATTTTCTCAGTTATGCCTCACAAGGCCGGGTGGATCCGTCCCAGCCCTCAGATCAGAATTAAATTTCTTGGCAGAGCCGGGATTCGAACCCGGGCCTCCGTGGTGACAGCCAAGAATGCTAGCCACTACGCAACGAGGCGGACAAAAAATTATAATTCTGATTTAAAGTACTGTAATAGTACGGTATCTTTGACATGCATGTCAGCCAAGTGGTGTTAATTTGAAATACACACCAGGCCAGAGGACTGCACGAGTTTACTTTCTTAAATCAAGCATTCTCACTACGACTTCAAGTTCGCATACCAGATATCTGCTTCAAAGGCCTGCACCAGACTTCTCCAGAGGCCACATGTATTTATTATTACCCACCATAATGGGGTTTTGAGTTTATTCACCTTTCCGAGGTTCTGAAATATGAACTCTTGTGACGTTTTTCATGCAGAATTTCAAGCTCCGATGTTTTTCTCAAGCATGCTTCGGTACTCGCCATAACTGGTTTACAGACTAAAGACAATCATAATCTCTCAAAGGAAGGGTCTTTTTCATTCAATTCTGCAAGGGATGCCATCCTCCAATTGCGCGAGTCATAGACTAGTCCAGAGTTGACCAAGTTTCTCTTCCTGCGTTTACCCCGTTGCATAGCCGTGTGCGTTAAATCGCGCACAACGACTACGATGGGGGGCTCGGGCAAATTCGGAGGACGGTGATTCAAATCCCGGCGCTAATAGTTAGTATTTCCCCGTGTTTTTCCACACTCTTTCTAGGCAAATGTCGAGTTAATTCCGAATGTGAAGTTTTGGGACATCAACCCTAATCTCACACCTTAATTATCACAGCTACGCAGTAGTAGTACTCGTAGTCAATACGGAAACACAATTCACACAAAAGTCAGTCTCGTGAAGACAATTCAGTAGCTGCTTGATGTGAGGAGTAGAGCCCCATCCGGTTCCACTCCTCTTCCTGCCATAGCATCAACAGGTCCCTAGTTGGCCTCGCGAGGCTGAGGGGCCCTGTACCAAAACATACCAAGACTTTTAAAATTCTTGGTAAAGCCGGGAATCAAACTCAGGACCTCTATGATGAGAGCCAATAACGTTATCCACTATGCCACGAGGGATTCGGAATGACAAATTAACGATGAAAATTGAGACAAATCAAGTAATACAAATATAAACTGAAGTACTAGGGCTATGCAGGATTATAGAAGACCAATAATTAATTATATGTTGTATTAGCTGTTGATGTTAATTCATTTTAGGGGCTTACAACAAACATCATTGGTCATCAGCCCCGTGTACTTGGGTGTATGTTGAATTTGTCTGATATCCTGTGTTTCTGTGGTGACTCTGTTGTACAGTATTGTCAGGCATGGGGTAGACTATGGAACTATTCTGGTATTTGCCTGAAGGGAGTGTGGAGAAACACGGAGAAAACTTACACTCAATATAGCCGCTGTCAGCGCCTGGATTCGAATTTCAGAACTCCTGACTTACTGCAGCTCCCTGTCATGGTCGTGGTGAGCTATTTAACGTGAATGGCTACACCGCGAGGTGTCAATAATTCCTATATAATGTTAATGGTCTTACGTCCCTTTTAACTACTGTGGCGTTTAGAGTCAAAGGGGGACGGAATTATACCCCAAAGGGGATCTTTAACGTGCCAGAAAATCTACCGAGACGGCTCCGTCGCATTTGTGCACAAATGCCAACTGACTGCGCCAGGATTCGATGCTGCAACCTTGGGTACAGCAGGCGAGAACGTTACTGCTGAGTCACGCAGCCAGTCATCAATCATTCCAATACGCAGACTGTACTATGTACATAATTCACCAAAGAGACTTCCTGCTGTATTTTCTCGGTTTTGAGTTAAGGATATTGTGTATAGGCCTACGAGTGAGAATGCCTTGGAAGGGTCGCTCGTCCAGACCTCGCATTTGCCCTTCGCTGAAGTTTCAGTGAGATGGAGAAGTTTACGTTCCCTGGTTCCCTTTGTGTGGGTAAACAAGCCAGAGGAAGTAAGAGGTTCGACCTTCTGCCACAGAATGTTACCAAGCTAAACGTGGTTCGTGATTGTTCATACCTGGTGCTGATGAAGATGGTGATTTTTGAGGCCACTAGCAGATGAAGGACAAGAAGTGGACCTATAAAAAGGAATAAAGGAATTAACAAGTAGTTCCGTGAAAAATAAGTAGCCTATCTTCATATATTCAGCCGGTCTTATCCTTTTAAAATCCCTCCAATAAAATATTTTCCATGCATGAACTAAATACCTTTTAGTACATGACCTACGTTGTAATAGACCACCTTTTGGTGTAGCGGCTAGAGGTTCGGGTTCGATTCCCGGCTTTGCCAAGAAATGTATTTCTGGTCAGAGGGCTGGAACGGGCTACACTCAGCCTCGTGAGGCAAAACTGTGAAGAGGTGGGTATGATTCCTATCTCAGCCATCTTGGAAGTGGTTTTCCGCGGTTTCACAATTCTACGCCAGGAAAATGCCGGAATGGTTCCTAACTTAATGCCACAGCCACCTCCTTCAAAATCCTCATCTCAATTACAAATACACATACTAATACGGCCATCACAATTGCACAGGTTATCAGATGAATTCCACGCACACACACACACCCAAACACACGGGGATGTATCACCACTATGTCGCAATGCCCCTAAAGCAATCAACAACAACATATTGAACCCTTATTAATCTGCGATGAATAAGAATTCATGATTTATTATTATTATTATTACTGATGCCCAGGCAGTACATGTGGAAATTGACAAAGGGGAAGGCAAGTTGGTGTGTTGCAATGATTACCACAGAGGCAGGCTTGGTAGTTATTCTTGAAGACGACCGGGTAAGCCGAGTTCAAGGACAAATTGTGTAACAACGCGCACCAAAATTGGAGTCATTAGGGGATGGTCACGAGTGAGTTTCAACCGACCTAGGATTGAATCACCCAATCAGATGAGACCACGCCAAAACCACGCGATGTGTGGCGTACCCTGTAAAAAAGGCGCGGAAACGCATATCTAAAGAACCGCCGATCCGAAATAATTCCGCATAAGTGCGCTGAGACGTTTGAATAAAGTGATGAAGATTGATACTAGTCCCATGTGTGTGTGATAAAAACTCTAGACTATTTTTCTTAATTCTCCCCACTCCACCTCATTCTGTCAGTTTCCAATAAATTGATCGAGGAGAAGCTGTTTCGAAGACAACTGTTTTGAGCTCTGGTGAGCAAGGGTCACGCCAGTCTGCGTCGCGATTTACCGCTCTTAATAATCATACTAGTGACAACTTTATTGAGCTCTGGTGAACAAGGTTCACGCCAGTGTGCGTCACGATTTTCAGCTCTTAATGGGCAAGACTTTACTAACATTCCAAGTAGTGCTCAAAGCGAGCAAGGTTCACGAAGAGCAGTGGAGATATCTAGCGAGATAAGGAGTGCGAGACAGTCATGTTTAAAACTTGTTTTTCAAGCCAGTGACGATGTGTTTAAAGTGTATAATTTATGTAAATTTTGTATTGTATTTTTCAAGTGATAACTGTGCGTGTGTAAGCGAATGCTAAGATAGGGAAAGTCTTCGATCATTAATCGCATAGGACATATCGTGAGTGAAAGTAGTAACTCGCAGCGATTATAGCCAGGCAATGTTTATTAACATTGAACATTTCTGTCCAAGAGACTACGCCAAGATGTCCGACGTTTGGTCAGGAGACGGAATGATGTGCATCGCTTCTTCGACGACGTCGACGATGGAGGGCTAATTTCCCGTAGGAAAATAAGCCGGGACGGAGGTTATATGTTCTGCAAGCTGATACGGTGATGTACAAAAATTGATTTACTCAATATGTAGTTAGATAAGGCGGGGGAACGTTGTAAATAGTTCATTTATTCTTTTTCTTGTTTAGATTTTTTTTGTGCACCGACACTAGTGTTTTAAATGTACGTTGGCGCGTGGCCAAAGTTGTTTGTTGTATATTTTTTCTTTGGAGTCATATTTAATGTACACGGCGCGTGTACTTGATTTTATCCATGCGGATGCGAAACTCGTTACATTCGATAAGTGGTGCTTTATTAAAGTTCATATTTTTGATAGGAAAGGGAGGTAATTATGTAAGATGTTTGCTGAACAGGTTATTACTCATATTAGGGTTGCCGAGCGCAACAAATTAAGATGTAATTGTAGAACACCTTAGTTCTAAATTTTTTTTAGATTTTTTTTGAGTCCTTTTCAGGTTCGTTAGTCACAGCCTAGAACGGAAGCGCAAGCTGGTGGAAAAATAGTTATGTCATTTATTCCAGGTTTCTGTCAAACCCATACGTGTGATTCTGTGTATGTTCTTGTGTCAGGTGTGTGTTTTGATTCTACGTGATGAGGGGTAGATGGTGCTACTGCCCTCATATTGTTGTTGTTGTTTTTTTGATGGAAAGGCAGTGCGCTCCGAGGAGGCTACTGTACCTTGTCCAATGCTGATTCTTGGATTTCCTAGGGGAAATGCTGAGATATATTTTGTTCTGACACACACACGTATATATTGTGCTTTGGGGCACGCTTTTTCGAGACTCGATCCCGTGCCTTGGGAGGTCGAGGTTATTGACACGTGGGTTGACAGATGTGCAGATTTCCACTTAGCGCCCGTCTAGCCTTGGTGACTTATTTTGTTAGGCAGTCCTGTTGTCCGACTGACCCCTATTAAGCTATCATTAGCAAACCTGTTCTTTTGTGATGGTTATTTGGACCATAATTAATTGGGGAGTTCGCCACGTTTGTTACGAATTATTGCATGTCGTATGGATGGAATATTGTGTTAATGATGTAAATGTTGGCTTTGAGCCTAGTGATTTGTCTATGACTCAGTTCAAGTTTGTTAGTCTGTGTGACGCCCGTGTGGTGTAGTTGTATTTACTTGTAAAAATGACGGCGGTCATATGTGTTTCTTTTCTTGGTCACGTGTTAACTTACTTGTGTTGATTTTTGAGAAGTCCTAATTTTAGGCAGTAATGTTTTGCTACGGCAGTTCTTGATTCCAATTTCAAGCGGAAATTATGTGTTGTTTATTTAGTATAGGAAGTGTCGGTTTAGTTTTAAGTTTTGTATAGTTGTTCCCCGCGTCTGTCTAGCTCTAAGCAATGCGGATTCGTCTTCTGAAAGTTTATCCGGATGATGACGAATCATGCATTCATTTGTACTCATCGTTAAGCATGTAGAACAGCGCACACGTATACAATGTCATTGCAGATTGTGGGACATTTGGTCCGATTAATAATCTCTCCTGAGATTAGGCCTAGTTTGTGGCAAATTAATTTTATTCAGTGGGAGTCATTTTTTAGGAGTTTTGTTTGTTTATTTCATTTTGTAAATAGCTGATCTGTCATTAAATTCATTTGTTTTAACCCCGGCTTCACTTTTTCCTGCATGTTATTTTGTTATATGTTACCCTGCATGTTAATGAAGCGCTTTTACAACAACTTACGAAATGGACTGTTACACCCCCCGAAACTGAGTCTCATAAGCTTCTTTGCAAGGGTTCAATATACATTGTAATGAAGTATAGGGCAGCAATTTCAAACTCGAAACTCAATTTCCAAACATTGTAGTCGTTGTTTTGTTTATGGGCTTGGACTTCATGGTCGGTTAGCCCCGTGTGTTTGGGTGTGTTTATAATTAGTCTGATAACTTCTGTTATTGCGGTGTATGTAGTAGTGTGTAATTGCAAAGTAAGGTAAGGGTTGAGTAAGAGGCGGCCGTAGCCTTAAGTTAGGTACCATCCTAGAATTTGACTCGGGTTCAAGTGGGAAACCACGGAAAACCACTTGCAGAATGACTGGTATGGGAGTCAAACCTACCCTTCTCAGTTTCGCCTCAGGAGGTTGAGACGCTATCTACATTACAACACTAAGGAATTGTGTACCAGAAAATTTAGTTCTTGGTAATGGTGTATCAAATTTCCGAAAAACCGGTTCAACAGGACATCAGTTAGAGAGTCCTCTTTCAGAAATTAACATTCGTATAACCAATAATGAACGAATGATTGTGGCAAATGACCTCGATGTGCTACCCCTTAAGACAATTTTTGACGTCAAACATAAAATAATATTATCGTAAGATATCAAAAATTGTCTTAATGTGGCACTAGTGCCTGCTCTCACTTAAACTAAAGCTTTCATCGTTACTCAAGACAACTCAAATCAATACACCTCCAACTCTGGAAAATGTGTCCAAAATCACACTATGAGTTGCTGTCTACAATACATGAATACAACACTAAGGAATTGTGTTCATGGTATACCGGTAATGGTTTACTAACTTTACGAAAAAAACAGTTCAATAAAACATCAGTAAGATATTCTCCTTTTCGCATTGTGATACCAGTATTGATATAGATCCCAAAAGCTGTTCATCATACGCGAATCAATACATATAAATACGTATATATTCATTACACTATGTAACACACCGAGAGTGGTGGCTTAGCTCGCTAAAGCGCAGCGTTAGGCCATGTGGCCAAGCTCTCTGCTGACTCGGTAGACGCGTGGGTTCGAGCTCCACCGTCGGCCGTCCTTGAAATGGTTTTCCGGTGTTTCCCGTTTTCAACACCAGACAAATGCTGGGACGGTACCTTCTGATAGGCCACGACCGCTTCCTTCCACATCCTTGCCCAGTTTCATTCATCTTCATCCATTCCATCTCTCATCCCGACGCGCAGGTCGCCCACGGGCGTCGACTAGAAAGACCTGCACTCGGTCTCTCAGGAGGTCACACGAAAAAGAAAAATATGTAACACAATGTTTGTCCTTGGAAAGTAAATGCTATTTTCTAATTTATTATGTCTGAAAAGGTAGGCAAAGCATAATTATTCATGTCAAACTTTCCTTTTGTGAGCAGGACGTTGATATGTGTGACACAAAGAAAGAGAAAGATTATGTTGAATGCAATTAAAATGCATGGATCGTAGTAAAATAATTACCAGCATATATTTAGAAGTGTGTTGCCTCTCCACATGAGCAAAGCAAAGTTTATGGAACATAATGGCCGTTTTCCATACTTTTGGGGCATAAACAATCGGGAAATAACACTCTCAACACAAGGACAAACAAAAAGTTAAAATTTGTGACATAGTGTTATCAAGGGTACATGTTTCAAACTAGCTATGAGGTCTTCTACAGCCAACATCCAGAATATATAATTAAAATATTATAATTGTATGTAAGGCTACTAACTAATGTTGGATAACTGAGAAAATCTACATTAAATATTATAATTAAACATAAAACAAAGCATTGAAATGGATATCCCTACAAAAAGAGTTGGAGTGATAGAATCCATTCTTCAGTGTTGCCTAATTTTATTAAAGAAAGCTTTCCAGTCGGTCAACACCGACACAAACACAAATTTGTGTTGACCGATTGGAAAGCTTTATTTAATATAATTACAAATAGAGTGACATTATTTATATATAATATAGGGTTTCTCAGGAGCATTCCAAAATCAAAATCAGGTGATGTAGATTATCAAATATAGTTTAGCATTCAAATACTTTGCTCAAGCTGCAAGAGGAAAACAGGATAACTTAGAATCTTAATGTGACTGTTTGAGGCTGTTGCACACTTCGCAAAATAGTGGCGTCAAGAATTAAATGGCAAAGGAAAATTAAGGTACGAAAATAAACACATGCTAAGCCTTCTAATACCGTCGGACTTGGAAGAGAACAAGATTTGACCAAGTTAGCTCGAAGATAAAGATGAAATACAGTAGCCCAAAAAAATAACAGGAAGAAAACGCCATGCTCAGCAGTGGTCCCATGGTCACAAACCCAGGTACCACTAGTTGTGAGCCCATGGGGGATTTGTTCACACTTAATAAAGAGTGTAGCTTGAGTAATATTAAACATTACTAAATAATAGACATGCAATAATTAGCTGCAAAGAAAGGAAGGAAGGTAACAGTATTAAGTGACCGTTATTTCGCAATCATAAGCCATTCGGCCTAGTTTTTAATGAACCACTGCAAGTGACATTCCACCTCAAAATCCTACATCTATTTACCGGGAATCCAACCTAGGACCTTCAGAACCGGAGTGTCAGTACGTATCTTGAGACCACAGACAAGGAAGCGCAGAATAATGATGCCTCAAATGAATTCCCTACCTGCCTGTGTGTCTGATTAAATTCATTTTTAGGGCTTAGTACAACTTGCCAATCAGTCCCATGTAGTTGGGTGTATATTGAACTTGTCTTATAGCCTGTATTCTTGTGATGACTGTAACAGTGTGTGGGGGCGTGAATGGAATAAAAATTAATTGATCTACAGATCAAAATTAAGCAACAAATTGTTAATATAAACCCAAGGTATTGGAGGATTAAACTGAAGCCTATAATTTTTTTTCACACTTTTCGTCAAAATGGTGGTTTAATTTTGTGAATGTGCAAAGCAAAAATCCAGCGTAGTGTCAGCCCCTCGTCGGGAGATTTCTCAGGCCACTCTTGTCCAGAGCTCAGTCTCCTTGCTTTCTTTCTCGTCCTTCTGCGAGCATCTCTCTCTCTCTCCTCTCTCCCCCTCCAACCTAGGCCGTGGCATAGGTAGTAGGTCTACGTGACGATGAATATAAAATTCACTTTTAAGTTGCGTACCACAATTTCGTGAAAATGATGAAATTAGAGAATGTAAAAATATTAAACAATACGGCATGGTAACTAAGTTTATTCTCTCTCACCGTCCTCTAGGCAAGGGCTTCGGAGTGTTTGTTAAACTTCGCTTCACATGAACGTTCATTACTAAATTAATATTGCACTACCATGGAACAGCAGTGATGTGCTTACAGTTACTGTGGGTATCAACTGCCGAAGTCAAACTACAGTTGGCATATGTTGAACTAAACCGCTCTTAGATACAACTTCAAGCCTACCCTAAAGTTAATTCGCGTATGCACAGTTGTAATAATAACAACTAGAGGACTTGTGTGAGATATATCGCATGTGTTAAACCACCCGTTTGGCATTGCTGTTATGCGGGCTGGACGCTACACAGTTCTGCCAGAGGCTATCATCTTGTTTATTTGTTTGAATGCACTTTATAAACAAATAAATACATTTCCGTTGACTTTCCAAGAAATGCAAAATTTTTCCAGTACTATTGAGGCAATGTGGAAAACATTGGTACAAACCACACTTTCTAACTCCCTCTGGTTTAAGATCTTGGGTTTTGTGAAACATACACCTTAGCGTTTTATATACCAGGTAAATCAGCTGCCCCTAGTAATATTGTTTTATGCAGCCCAACTAACGTGTGTTGTCAGGAAGGTTGATATTTCTCTGATTGCATCCCGTATGGCAGGCTGTTCCAGCCGAGCTGCTCGCCCGTGAGCAGCGAAGTACTCGCCGTCTTGCGTGAGTAACCCTGCAACATGCAATATAGCTCTGCTGTGGGAGGCTGCCGTCACTTCGCGGTGGATACATCAAGACTGGCAGGAAGCGCATGGACTTGTGTTATGACCTTCGCCCAGTGACGTATTGGCTCTCACCCCCAGTCTCTCTCCAACCGTGCTCCGAGCATTACTGCTGAGTACTCGCGTGTACGCATACTCAAACTCATGGATTTGGAACAGCCTGCCGTATGGTACTAATGCACTGCAAGCATATCACGCTGACACTACTATTTTCCCCTCACATTAGCCTGCAGTCACATCAAGGGAAGAATAATAGGGTTCAGCCGGGGACGTATATATAGTTTTATTTCGGGGGGTGCCCAACCGGGGGTTAGGGGGAATGGTATAGGCCCAAAGAATAGGGGGTCCGGGGTTCCCCCGGAAAACTTTTGTATAACTTGATGCAAAATGATGAATTTTAAGGGTAAGTGGCATCACTATTTCAACCAATTTGTTGTGGTGTTTTATATTTAGTTAATGTCAAGCGCAACTAAGACCATTTTAAGATACTTTTTATTAATACAACCATCTTGCTCACTTGATATTATTTACTGTCATTGGAAAGAATTAATGTTACTGTTTTGATTTACAACTCACACTATAATATAAAGTCAAGGTTTCTTGAACCATTGCCAAATCGATTCATAACTTCATCGTCAGTGAGATGTATGTCTCTGTGAATAGATTTTTTTTTTCTTTTCGTGTGGCCTCCTAGGAGGCCGAGTGCAGGTCTTTCTAGTCGACGCCCGTGGGCGACCTGCGTGCCGGGATGAGAGATGGAATGGATGAAGATGAATGAAACTGGGCTAGGATGTGGAAGGAAGCGGCCGTGGCCTGTCAGAAGGTACCGTCCCAGCATTTGCCTGGTGTTGAAAATGGGAAACCACGGAAAACCATTTCAAGGACGGCCGACGGTGGGGCTCGAACCCACGCGTCTACCGAGTCAGCAGTGAGCTTGGCCCCATGACCTAACGCTGCGCTTTAGCGCGCATAGCCACTGCTATCGGTTGTGAATAGATGACAATACTAGACCGTTGAGTCTGTTTTCAGAAGTAGAATTTCTTAAGTATGATTTCAACCAACTCAAACTCTGTTCGTCAGTACCAGTTGCTACAGAGAGAGGCAAATTTGTCAAAAGTTTGATAAGGGTATAAAAGGTTGGGGAAAAACTTTTGTCACACGCTTCAAGGGCACTTGTTGCTGTTCATGGTTCGTTCATAAGAGCGAAGGCACTGGAGAGTAATTAGAGATTATGGTGTTACACATAAGATCAGAACAAACTGATTGTCACACTGTTTACATCGCTCTACCTTCGCCTTGCTTTGCAACGTTGCCATACGTCACTTAGTAACAATAGTAAAGGATTATATTGGTTTTTAATGTTTTAATTCATAAACAAATAATATACTATATGTGACAAAAAATTCAGGGGGGGGCGGGCCCCCTGCCCCCCCCCCCCCCTCTCCCATATATACGCCCTTGGGTTCAGCATCGTTTGTTGGATATGCTTGCAGAGCATTACTACCATACAGGATGCAAGCAGAGAAATATCGACCTTCCAGATCTCAACGCTAGTTGGGCTGCATAAAACAATATTATTAGGGGCAGCTGACTCACCTGAAAAAAAAATATTAGTTTTACGTCCCTGTTATCTACTGCGGCTTTTAGAGACGCCAAGATGCTGAAATTTTGCCCCGATGGGGGTCTTTAACGTGCAAGTAAATCTAATGGCACGGCTCCGTCGCATTTGCACACCCTCAAATGTCAGCTGTCTGCGCCAGGATACGATCCTGCAACCTTGAGCACAGCAGGCGAGAATGTCGCCGCTGAGTCACGCAGCCAGTAGGATATATATGATGATAATAATAATGATAGTAATATCTACCCTTAAGATTCCCTTTTTTACGTTAAAGCCTTCAGAAAAAAACGAAATTCCATGTCAGACCCGGTAATGGTTTCCAGGACCTTAGAGGATTGGGTTTCAATACGTACCCCATCACCACAAAAAGACATAGTAGCTGTCGTTCGGAAATCTACACAAACCATAGATTGTAATAATTACAATTACACCCATAGCTTGTTGCCACAGTCATCACAATAACACAGGTTATCAGACACTATCTCGTGGTGTAGTGCCTAGTATTCTTAGATGTTAACCACCAGGGGCTCACAGCTAGTGGAACATGGGTTGGCAACCACGTGACCCCAGCTGAGCCCGGCATTGCTTCCTCTTACTTGTGTCGGGCTCCTCTCTATCAACTTTTCTGTTGACCTCCCTTGATCAACTCTTGTTCACTTCCGCCCCTGATGGTATTAGGGTATCCGAGGCCTACAATGTCTTCCACTTTCCCCTCCATAAATGTCCCTAGCCTTATCCTTCCTGACACCCTCATTTTTCGAGGAGTCAGACCTCTTCTTCTTATTCTCATGGTATCTCCTGCCTTCTGCACAAGGCCCTAAAGGGGGCAGGGTGTGCTTAGCACCACCAATTATGATGCAGCCTGCATAGTGCTACACCCACAAGGGCTCATCTGGTGAGGTCAGGATTTGGTGACCTGAAGAATTCCTGACCTGGGTCTGGATTTCTCCCTTTTTCCACTGTCTCTGGGGCGCACCCTCTCTTCTTATCCTTTCCCATTATTTTGTCTTTCATGGTTCTACTTCCTAAGTCTCTTATTTCACATTATTCGAGGATTGAGGACATTTCTTTCCCTGTCGTTTATTTCCCTTAAGTTTCCATCTTTTCTTCTAGTGCCTCGTGAGGCAAAACTGCGAAGAGGCTGGTTTGACTCCTATCTCAGCCATCCTGGAAGTGGATTCATGTGGTTTCCCACTTCCACTACAGGCAAATGCCGGGATGGTCCCAAACTTAAAGCCACGGCCGACTTTTTCCCATCCTTGTCTGAACTACAGGGTCATTATCTTTGTGTGCCCCGATAAACACGGCAAGCTAATAAACCGGCTTTGACTGGCGCAAACCGCGGCCGCGCGTACACGGTTCATTCGGTAGAGGCACGCACTTTTACCAAACATGTTCAATAATGTGTATTTACAGTGCTCATAGCCGATGCTGAAAATATCCTCCCTCTCTTGTAACACACACCTGACATCTTCTGATGAAAGAATGGACAACATTCTGAAGTTTCACAGCAGTGATGGCTTCGATTCCATCTCTTATGTACTGTTTAAGTTCAGTTCACAGTAATTACAATACTCACTAAAAGTGCATCAGTAACGTCTAAGCTTTGCAGATAGACGACAAAACACGTGTGAACTAACGATATGAGTAAGTGGAGCGGAATATTGCGAGGTCCACTCGCTGCGCACCTGGCCAGCCAAATGAGTGGACTGCGGCAAACTATTGCATCATTTGGCTGGCCAGGTGTGGACCTCGCAATACCCCACTCCACTGACTCATATCGTTTAGTGAGTTAACTGGAACAAGACGAAAATTTCGATTCAAGTTTCCAGGAAGACATATACAATTAGGAGGCTCACTAAACGATTCAAGAAAACTGGCTCTGTAAATAATAATAAACAAGTTAACACACAACAAAAATTAGATGAGATCGTTGTCCATTCTTTCATCAGAAGATGTCAGGTGTGTGTTACAAGAGAGGGAGGACATTTTCAGCATCGACTATGAGCACTGGATGTATGCATTATTGACTATGTTTGGTATTACGTAAATGTGCGCGCCGCCACCGGCTGAACCGTGTACGTGCGTCCACGATCTGAGCCAGTAAAAGCCGGCTTAGCTTGCCGTGTTTATCTAGGTGCATATAAATAATGACCCTGTACAAATACACACTACTACGGACACCACAATAACACAGGTCATCAAAAAAATCTATATATTTAGGCTACACACACACACACACAAGTGCACGGGGATAAATGACCACGATGTCCAAGCCCCTCAAGAAAAATGGCAACAACTCGGTATAAGTTTTACTTATAGGCAGTATCATTATTTCCATTTCCATTTCTCCCTATCACCCATAAAATTAGGGGCCGATAACCTAGATATTAGGCCCCTTACAGCAACAAACACCATAGTCATGCTACGCCTGAGATCCATGTTCCATTCCTGTCTTTGCCAAAAAAGAAATAATTCTGGGCTTAGGAATGGAACAGGGTACACTCGGCCTCGTGAGGCAAAAAGAACACGGAGAAGGTATGGGTTCGATTCCGACATCAGCCATCCTTGTAGTGGTTTTACGTTGTATTGCATGTCTACTGTAGGCAATGCCGGGTTGGTTACTAACGTAAGACTGGCTGCGTGGTGCAGCGGCAACATTCTCGCCTGCTGTTCCCCAGGTTGTAGGATTGAATACTGGTGCAGTCAGTTGACATTTGAGGGTGCGCAAATCTGAGAGAGACGTGTCAGTTTAAGATCCCCTTCGGGGCAAATTTCCAAATCCACGGCGCGGCGTCTCTAAAAGCCGCAGTACTGTAGTTAAAAGGGACGTAAAACCAATAACATTATTACTAACGTAAGGCCACGGATGACTCCTTCCGAATCACAGCCTCAATTATAAATACAGAAACTTCCACAGAGATCATAATGACTAGATATACGTGAAAGTCGTGATTTCATTTTGACCCAAGCTACATTTTAAACCTCTTTATGATTAAAGGGTGCTTGTAGTTTTACGTGACCGTTAATCTTCCGATGAAGAGCCACGGGACCTCCTTTTTACGTGGAATCCGTACCCCAGGACATGGCATTTCACTCCAAAAATCTCACATGCGTTGACCGGGAATCGAACCTTGGTGAGAGGTCAACAGCTTGACCACTGCGTCAACACGCCCCATTCCATGCTTAGGTCACTGTTTGCTTGTCATGCCCTGTAGGTCCCCAAACTCGTTATAAACATAATAATGTTATTTGGTTTACGTCCCGTTTAACAGCTGCGGCGGGAATCTTTAACGTGCCAGAAAAACTACTGACACGGCTTCCTCGCATTTGCGCACTCTTAAATGCCAGCTGACTTCGCCAGGATTCGATCCTGCAACCTTGGGCACAGCAAGCTAGAACGTTACCACTGAGCCACGCAGCCAGCCTCGTTATAAACACTAACAGTTAATAGCCAATGTACGAGGATGACTGTAGAGTCAATCCTACAAGACAAACCGCGATTTTCACGAAGGCGCGGTTGAGTGTTGTATTAAGATGCGAAACATCTTGGTCATCTTCCCCTTATAATTTAGCGATAATGATAAATGAGAATGGAATAATGACTACTAACTACTGTCTTATAATAATTGACTTGCATACCATAAGAAGATTGACTGATTAAGTTGTTGTTGATTCCTTTTTGGGGCTTTGCGACTTCGTGGTCATGTAACCCCGTATACATGGTTGCGTATAGAATTTGGTTGGTAAACTGTGTTACTGCAATTTCTATCAATTGTGTGTATTTTTTATTGAGGTACTGAACTCGAATTCAGCCCAGCTTAGGACCTTTGACCGAGCCGAGTTTCGAACGACTTGTGCACCATTGGAAGGAAAAATTGGAAATTTGAAACTAAAATAATTTAATAAATATATATTTATTATGGGATGCAAATGATGCATAATGAAAGTATTTTGGAGAATTTTGAAGCATTTTGAGGAATTTATTATTTGGAAATATTCTGGTGAATGAGATTTTAACTAAGGAAGAGTTCGATCATTCGAAGCTGGAAATTGTACAAAGCTTCATGTTTGGCCCTAGAAAACCAGTTTTGGTTAGCAAGGCGATCATAACAAAGCGATGCACATGACCCGTGGATAAGAGGCTAGATCCAGGAGCCTTTTTCAGAATATTTCAACAGCCAATCAAATAAAAGCACATAATTTTTTAGGGAATCGCTTTTATATAAATTTGGCAGATATAAAGAGAAATAAACACATCTACAGGTGTAGAATGCAATATGAAATTTATTTGGTTGAAAAGAAATATAAATTATTGAATAATAGAGCGAATATGAGTATATTTCTATTAAAATACATGTGTGTGAGGATAGCTGAGCTAGGCTAGCAGTGACACGCGCCGCGGAGAGAAGAAGCGTGGCATGACTCTCTCACAGCGACTGGACACGAGCGGACGCGTTGACGCACGCGCACAGAAGAAAAGCAGTTTTGCACGCAACATAAGCCCGGTCGACAAGCACCGTTGTACTATCAAACGACCTAGGGATCGCCGAGGAAGCTTAGAACAGGAGCCGGGGAAATGAAATTACATTAATATAGGAGAGACCAGCGTTTATAAAAGTATAACAGCATTAGAACGAGACTTCGCTTATAAACAGCACTCTACAGAGAAGCAATAACGAACAGTAATGTTTATTGCAAGCTACAATATTGCTACAACGATTTCAACTATATAATTCAACAGTATTTCATCACAATCTACATTACAGTCTACATGATGACTGCGATTGTAAGTCGGGGAGGAAAAGCTTATTCTACGTCTACTGAAGAGAATATTATGGAGAACTAAATAAAATGAAAGGAGGTTAATCTATACCATGGATTGGGAAGTCAGAGTGACTTGGAAATTCAAGCATCGACACAGCTACAACTGCGTAACAACTTGCAGTATTCCAATATGAATTTCTACACTACAAGCAAGATGTCCAACAACACCAGGACGAGATGTCAACTCAGGACTTGCGGATCTACGATGGCGAGACCACTCTGCAGAACAGAGATAAGAAGCAGAAGATCGTTTGCAGCCAATCGAACCAAGAAACGTAGTTTCCAGGCCGCTGGCCGTGAAGATGGCAGATCTACCGTTAGCAGTTCAAGCCGAGACCAGACCAGGTAATTGCAGCCCGAGTGAGATGGGGTCGCCCGCAGCTGATTTGCACGTGCTTGGCTGTAACTGGTTTCACATGGAGGCGAGCGATGGCAGCTTCGACGGAATATCAAGAACAGCTGATAGAGGTATTCCTTGACTGTAGAAGTCGTCTCAAGGTAGAACAACCGTTTGATCTAATATCTGTAGTTTTGTTGTAATAGTAGAAATCCATTTTTGGAGTGACCAACTTCATTTGTAGAAATTCTTATCTTTATTCTTTGTTTTTGATAGCTAAAATATTAGAGTTTTATTGTAATTTTTGATACGTCTTCGTGTGTCGTTTAAGACGTTATTTCATGCATATTTAACTTAGATTTTCGTTTCTCGTATTTTTTATTCTGAAGGAAACGTTGTAAGATTCTCACTTTCGAACGATACTCGTTTTATAAAAGGAATGCTTCGATGATTCGAATATTCGAATATTCGATAATATTGTATCACGGAGAGAAGGCTTCGATTACATTGTATTTTGGAGAGGAAAGCGTAAATAATGACATGAGTGTAAGAACATTTAAACATTATAATTGTTATTAACAATTTCTATGCGTAACAGCGAAAGTATACATTTATATGTCTATAATGCATAGTTATCAAGTAAAGCATTATTGTGAGATGCTATAATTCTATGTAACAAACATTTTGATGTTAATACACATCTGAAATATTTATTTATAACAATTTGAATGTTATAAAATTCCAATAGCGGAATACAACTAATTTCACAACTAAATAGTCTTGGACTATTGATACTACGAATATACACTATAAAATAGGATCATGGTAGTGACAATTGAGGTCAAATGATGCCTATATTTATCAATAATTAAAATGGAAACATTGTTTAACTGAGATGAATAGACCAGGAGATACGTTAGTCTACCTGCGGTCTAGTATGTTAAAAACAACTTAAATATGAATTGTTCATATATTTAAATGTACACCAGAAGCGTGAGGAAATGTATTTATTTTTATTAACAACTAAAAGACGAGCGAACTACAAATTTACATTGTTAACGTTTGGTAACGTGGAAGAGCAAGTTTGTTATGGATCAGAGAGAACGAATAGCGCTAATGAAAGGAATAAGGAGTACTTTGTGAATTGTATTATTGTGAACGAACATGTAATTGTTGTAATTTGATGCACGAGGTTTAATAATTTAGACAGGAGTTGAGAGTTAGGAGTGCATTCTGAACGGTAATATACTCTAGCGTAGTTACCTAGTAAAATCACTAATTCTTCTACAAGTGTGTAGCAAGATGGTCTTTTTATGGAAGTAATGCCGTGCGGAGTTGTGAAGATTGTTTATAGAGAGGAAAGGAAGGAAGTATGACATGTTTGGAGCGTAGTAAGACGCCATTGATAAGTATTGTTCACTGTATTGCGGAAGGAAGGAATATATTGCTATGTGGAGCAACGAATTGTCACAGGACGAGTAAAAAGCGCTAACACAAAGATTAATGTTTGAATTGTTTACGTCTGAGAGTATTTGTATATGATCCACGTAATGTATAGAGTTATTAGGTAGTTCGCATCGCTCTTTATCCTATCGTTTTATTTATTGATACGACATTTTAAGCTGTATTTAACTTAAGTGTTTGATACTCAGGCTTATTTATTATGACATACCACTAGAAGTACCTGAGAATTTGATCGTTGGTAGAAACATTGTTCAAAGAACTGTTTATGTAACAGAGACACTATGAAGCTGTCAGAGTGCGACTGACAGTGTTAATGGTAATTTTTAAACCGTGTAAAGCACGAGAACTGTAAATAATGTAAATATTTAAAACAAATATAATTTATAACAGTATTATTAGAGTAGATAGTTACATTTTATGTACACCCGTGTATAATGTAGGGTTTTGTAATGTTAACTTCATCTTTATGAGTGAACAGCTGATTTTGATCAGACTATTTCAATGACATAGCCACAGGGTGACTGTCAATTACGTAAACATTTTGTGAAACTTAATATAACTACATTGTTGTAACGAGAATGTTCAGAAACATTTATTCTACAGATAGTAGAACTATCTGACGTGTGTAACAGTTAATATTAACTTGTTTATTTAATTTAATGGTTATAGGGATTATTTTTTTCGTATTTGTATTTGTTTGGAAATAAATCCCAGGCACTAGTTTTGTTTGCCTGTTCATTTTTTATAAATCTGATCATCATTTCATTCTTGCAATCGTCAAGCGATAAGACTGCGAATTAGTTACTAGAGTTCATGTTAGTCTCAACTTTCACCGTTCACACCCGAGATCCGAGATTCTCGTCCTACCATTTTGTGTTTAGGATAGTTTATTTTTCTTTGTAAATGTGTAACTAATCGGTAGTGTTGTTGCATGGCCGGTATGCATCGAGGGTTCCCTAGTCAGTATCCTAGTAGGGTAGTGTTGGTTAACCTGGCCGGGTATCGACCTCCCTACAATCCTTTTCTATATTTGCGGATATAGGCTATGGCTATGCGGGATTCGGGTGCAGTACGATTTGGGCAGGAAGCGGCCGTGGCTTTAAGTGAGGTACCATCCCGGCATTTGCTTAGAGTAGAAGTGGGGAAACTACGCAAATCCACTTCTGGGATGACTGAGGTAGAAATCAGACTCGCCTCGTCTCAGCTTTGTCTGACGAGGCTGAGCGTACCCCGTTCCAGCCCTCAACCAGAATTAAATGTCTTGGCAGAGCCGGGAATCGAACCTGGGCCTCCACGGTGACAGACAAGAATGCTAGCCGCTACGCAATGAGGCGTAAAATGAAGTAAGTGAAACAAAAGACATGGGAAAAGTAATGCTCGTAACCCTTGAAGAATGAGAACTGAGGTGCTTTTACAGAATTAGAGCCAATGTTTTTTTTTTTTTTTTGTGGCCTCCTGAGTGGCCAAGTGCAGGTGTTCCGAGTAGACGTCCGTTGGCGACCTGCGTGCCGGGATGAGAGGTGGAATGGATGAAGATGAATGAAACTGGGCAAGGAGGTGGAAGGAGGCGGCCGTGGCCTGTCAGAAGGTATCGTCCCAGCATTTGCCTGGTGTTGAAAATGGGAAACCACGGAAAATCATTTCAAGGATGGCCGATGGTGGGGCTAGAACCCACGCGTCTACCGAGTCAGTAGAGAGCTTGGCCCCATGTCTTAACGCTGTACTTTAGCAAGCATTGCCACCGCTGTCGGTATAGTAGAGCCATGAAAGGCAGGGAAAGAGGACAGAATCCACACTAAAGTAAATTGAAAAAGAAAAAAAAGAAAAACCCGTTCAGAAATCTCTCAAGGTTGCTAACTCCTGAGCTTACCAGACGTGAGCTTTTGAGGGTGTACAATACATGATGGGCGCGGAGCGTGATGGCGCAGTGGCTTAGCTGCTCGTCTTACGGCTGGAGCTCGAATCCCGGTGACAGCGGGGTGGAATTTTTACCTGAAACATCACGTGGCGTCAGGAAGGGCATCCGGCCTTAAATCCCTGGCCAAAACCAAAATGAGCCTGGTTGGCTCCAGTGACTCCAATTAATTTGGAAAAGCCTAGGAGAGAGAGAGACAATACATGATGGGGCTACTTCCTTTAGAGCCTTTTGTAGAAGATACAGTGAAAAAAGGAAGAGATCTGACTCCTTGAAAATTAGGGTATCACGAAATAAAGGACACGGTTTCTTCCATTAAATAACGATGGTTTCAGGAATGAAATGGCAAGGCCCAATTAAGTCGGAAAGATGAAGTACACCTTAGACCTCAGATATTCTAACACCGTCAGGGTCGAATGAGATCAAGAGTTGACCAAGGGAGGTTGACAGGAAAGTTGAAAGTAAGGAGCCCGGCCCAAGTAAGTGGATGAAATGTCGACTTAGCTGGGGTCTCCTGGTCGCCAACCAACGTCCCACTAGTAGTGAGCCCCTGGGGAAAATTTTCCACGTGTATCTGCCAATAACACAGATCGTCAGACATAGTTATTTTACACCTGAGTACATGGGTGGCTAATGCCTACCAAGTTCCAAGAGCAACAACAAACCCCCATTCTAATTTACCCCACACTGAAGCTACCTGAAAGCTGATTGGGTAAGCGTGTGAGTATGCCGGTTCTTCCGGAGTGAGTGTAGGAGGCCACCTCAAGTCGATAAAGGCATTTATTACTTGATAGACCGCAGCGCTACGTGAGCGATACAGTAATTAAACAAGCAGAGTGACACGAAGTCTCAGGAGCTTCCAGCCTCACATCTATCCATCTGAATCTCTGGAGTATCAATTAAGGCACAGTATGCAGATGGCGAGAATTAAAGGGTGATACAGGACTCATTGTTGATTCTCTGTTTATTATATAGGCCTACATGTAGTTGCCAAGTCGACTTATGTCTTGTTGTTATTGTTGCTTCATTTAAAGAAGAAGGAAGATTATAGTTTTACGTGACCGTTAATCGCGAGATCATAAGCCACGGGACCTCCTATTTACGTGGAATCCGAACCACAGGACATTGCATTTCAATTTGAAAATCTCACATGCATAGACCGGGAATCGAACCCAGTCTGCCGTGGTGAGAGGCCAAGAGCTTGACCGCTGCGCCACCACGCCCCCTGTTGCTTTATTTAGGGAGATGGATGTCGTGGTAAACCATCCCGTATACTGCGGTGTGTGTAGAATTTACCTGATAACCTATGTTACTGTGGTATCTTTAGTATAGTGTGTATTTGAAATTGAGGCTAGAATTAAAAAAAGAAGGCGCCTGCGGCCTTAAGTTAGGAACAAACTGGACACTTCCCTGGTGCAGAAGTGTAGGACTAGAGATAATCACTTTCAGGATACCTGACTAGGATAACTGGGGTGGGAATCGAACCCACCTCTTTTCAGTATTGCCTCATGAGGCCTAGTGTACCCAGTGTCAAAACACGGACGAGAATTACATTACTTAGGAGAGATGGAGATGTACATAACATACATTTTCTTTGAGACTGTTTTACCTTTCAACGTCCAGGCTAGTCTGCAAGTCATCTCCATGATCCCCTATTCACAGTTAGAAATGGGGCTTCCTCAGCCGCTTACACCTCTCACTTTCAAGTCATTTAGCACTGAATCTCAACATCTACCTCTGCTTCACTTGCCCTCTACAGTCGAGCTCATTAACCTCTGAGGTAACCTGTCCTCCCCCATTCTCTTCACATGACCTCACCATCTGACTCGACTCATATGAACAGCTTCACCTGGCGTGTTTATTTCAAATTTAGGTTTTATCTCTTCATTACGAGTACCTTCCTGCCACTTCTCCCATTTATTTTTCCAGCAATCATCCGTGCTACCCTCGTATCAGTTACCTCTGGCTTATGTATCAGATATTCTGAATCTACCCAACGTTTACTTCCATACATCAAGGTTGGTCTAAATACTGAGCAATGTAGGCAGAGTTTCGTCGCTACACTAACTTCTTTCTTGCAGTAAACTGTAGATCGCAACTGAGAACTCACTGCAATGGCTTTTCTGCACCTCGTATCTATGCCTTTCCCCATTCTACCATCCTGAGAGAATGCAAAGCTCAAGTACTTAAAATGATCCACCTGCATCAATTTACTTCCTCCTAACTGGCATTACATTTTCTTGCAATACTTCCCTACCGATATAACCATCGATTTTGAAATGCTGATTGTCATTCCATACTCCCTACATTTCTGTTCAAGTTCACACATATTCGCTTGCAAACTTACGACGGAGTCCGTCATTACAAGCAGGCCATCAGCATAAACCTGACCGCTTACCTGGGTTCCACCTAATTGAATCCCACCCAGCCAGTTTATGTCCCTCAGAAAATGGTCCATATATAAATTAAACAGAAGTGGTGAAAAGTTACACCCTTGTGTCACTCTTGTAGCAACTAATAACCAAGAACATTGGGTCAATTCTGCCATCAACTCTCATTGCAGTCTGATTATCAACATAAATACCATTGACTGCCTGTGGCAGCCTTCCTTCGATACCATATTCCCTCAGAAAGCTCAGCATCTTCCCCTTTGTTGCTCTATCGTACGCATTGTCTAAATCTACAAAATACAAATGTCTATTCCTCTCGTAGCATTTCTCAATAACTTGGTGCATACTAAAATTTGATCCTGACATCCTCGTTGTGGTCTAAAAGCCACACTGATTTTCATCCATCTTGCTCTCAGCCAATGATTGATCTTTTCTTTCTATAATGCCTGAGTAAACTTTGCCCGGGACACTTATCAAAGAAATGACTCTGTAAGTGCTGCAATCTTTCCTGTTACCTTGCTTATAAATTGGGGCAATTACTGCTTTCACCCAGTCATAGTGTACTTCCCTAGATCCCATGTCAGTTCGATTATCCTATGAATCCATTTTATCCCTGCTTTCCCACTATACTTAACCATTTCGAGCTAAATTGCATCTACGCCTGTCACTTAGTAACATACATAGTCATTTATTTACCGCCCTCTACCTCCTCAACTCGTGATGCTATAAGCGTCCTGATTCCTCCTGCATGATCTCAAAACATGCCACATTGCCAAATAGGTCTCCATTTACATTTAGCAAGTTTTCGAAGTATTCTTGCCATCGTTCCAGTGCTTCCTTAGTATCTACAATGAGTTTACCTGAATTATCCAAAACACTACTAATTTCTCTTTTTCTTCCATTCCTAAGATTCTTTACAACAGTTTTCGAAGTATTCTTGTCATCCTTCCAGTGCTTCCTTGGTATCTACAATGAGTTTACCTGAATTATCCAAAACACTACTAATTTCTCTTTTTCTTCCATTCCTAAGATTCTTTACAACAGTTCATAGGACTTTCCTACCGCTTGACCTAATGTTTCTAATTTGTCACCAAATTCCTCCCATGTTTTCGTTTTCGATTATTTGTTTGGTTTTGTTCCTTTCCACTACATACTGTATAGCTCTCTGTCTGCCGGATTCATTGTTTGGGACCATTTTTGTAAGCCTTCTTTTTACTTTTGCAAGTCCATTTCACTACGTCATTTCACCCGGATGTATGCCTTTTCCTGTCTTTGCACACTGCTGTCCCAAGACATGACTTTGTTACTTTTAGTACTGCATGCCTGTATCCTGACCACTCCGTTTCAATGTCCTGAAAATTATTTACCATCTACACTTTGGAATTTCTCATCAATCATGTCCATGTATTTCTGCCTAAGTTCCCTATCCTGAAGATTTTCAACCCTAAGCCGTTTGTAAACAGCCCACACTTTCTGCACCTTAGCTCTAATTACTCTTAGTACACAAAAATCAATTTGTGGGCTATTTCATCAATATAGCCCCTGCATACCCTGCAATTCTTTATCAATTTCCTAATTTGAAAGTCAGTAACGATGAAGTCAATTAATTATTGACTTGGTTCCTCTTCCATCCCATGTGTATCAGTGAATTTACGTATGTTTTGAGAATGAGTTCGCAATAGATAACCCCACGTTAGCACAGAAGTCAAAAGAACGTTTACCATTGGTATTTGCTTCCCTAACCTCACCCCACTAACCCATTACGTTTTCATACCCCTCAGTTCTAATTCCCATCCTAGGATTGAAATCGCCCAACAGTACTACACTATCCTTGTTGTTAACTCTCACTACCACACCACTCAGTGCCTCGTAAAATCTGTCTACTTGGACATGATCCGCCCCTTCACATGGAGCGCACACTGGAACAACACTGACCCGTTTTCCTGACATTCCCATATCTATTCACATGAATCGTTCATTTACATACATACAGAAACTATGCTACGCTGTAAGTTTCTCTTGACATACAACCCCTACTCCCTTCTTTGCCATGCCTCATTTTACACTTGACAGGTATTGTGCCCGTTTAGACCTAAGTCTGGACTACCAAATATGAATTTTCACCAAAAACCAGTCAGCACGAGAATCTAGACATCCCAGGGCGCCATAAGGGTTAAAGTGAGTACAATAACACAAAAAAATTGCTTTACTGATTTTCGGCTCGATGCAACAATAAGGATAGAAGGAGATTTTCTGAAAATAACACAAGCCGTAAAATTATCTCATTTTATTTAAAATGTTATAAAGTTAACGAAGAAATGCTAAAAATAGCATAATGGATGCATGAAGAATCATACATTATATACACAAATTTACAGATTTACCAACACATGAACACTAGGCATTAGAAACGAAAGTCAAATTAATAGTCCTGTTGACTTCACTCAAAAGAATTATTTACAATCGTAAGGTTTGTCAGTACAAATTTAATTGTCTATCCTGATTCCTAACTTTAAGTATTCACACGTTGAAATGAAATATTATCATTCGATGAAAAAAAATCACTGTTTTTGTTTGTCTTTCAAATAGTAGCAGAAAATTAACTAACACTTTTTCCAGGAATCAGTATCTCAAAATTGGTTCAGATATAAAGTTACAACAATGAAAATAACACAATATTAATTACATGGACATTCGAGCATGGATTCGAAGAACTTCGATAAACAGAAAAAATATTTATTGAATCCTCCGTTCTCGATCTGTAACGTGTTTTTCGAGGGGATTTTACGCCACTGGCATAAGTCAGTAGGAAGTCATTCTATATTTATTTACGCGGCAAATTGTTCAGCCAAGAGAAGTTTTCATGTAACTTATTATTATTATTAACTTATTATTATTATTGTTAAGGTATTTCTTTGGAGCATTTTTTATAAAATTATAAGTAATCAGATAGGTTTTCTATGTTATAGAAAACACTATCAAGCAAATTATTACGAACAACATTATCGTAAGAAAATTATATGATTACGGAATTTTACGGAGTTTTGTCAGTTAGGGTATTTTGAGAGAGATGAGTCACGGGGAATTCGGCTACAGGCTTAATCTTGTCGAGAAGCATGACGCAAGCCTGGGTTGCTGCTTCATGAAAAGGCGAAATGGCCTGGACCGGTAATCGACATCATCGCCGCGCCGAGTGTAATGACCCGGAGGTGGGGAAGTAGCGCGTGGTGGCTCAGCCAATCAGTGAAGTGCGGGCGAGGAGAAGACGGCTCCAGAGAGGGGATGCGATAAGTGCATATATGGTTTGCGCACCGTGGAGGCAAGAGGACTATCTTTGTAAAACGTAACCAGTGTGGTTGTACATGTGGTTGGTTCCGATATTCGGACCATGAGTTATCATATCTACAAGTATCTCATCAACTAACGAAGAAGATGACGACGACCAGGAGGCTGTGGGAAGCTCTCTACAACATCCAGTACGAGGGAAATGCTACGGCAATTTCCAGTGGTAAGCGCGAATGACTCAGAACTACGCAATCTCTCGTCTCTTTGTTTAATATTCAGTATTTCAGTAACTTCATAGCTTGGGAATAAGAATAAAATCAGTAATTTATCCGAATCCATTTTCAGGTAATTTTCTAGCGGTAATATTCAAATCGCAACGCTCCAATTTAAATTCAAAACTTCTTATTATTATTATTAATTTTGCAATACTTGTTTTATATAATAAATTCATTTCTTTTAACCATGCAATCTTTGCTTTCAGTAGGTAGCATTAGATATAGACCAATTCCTTCTCCTGATACAATTGTTTGTTGGGTTAATGATCAAATCATACCACGATCTGAGTGAAAAGATTCTTGAAGGTGTTCTACCCGAGCTAGGTGTTGATAAATATAAATTTAGATTTCAACATAGCGTTGAGGTCTTGGCGCCCATCAAAACAACATGTCTTAGTCAGAGTAAATATTTCAAAGTGCAAGACAGAGCTAGTAAGAAACCATTACATGTGTCACGCAACAGTGAGGGCAATAGAAGCCATTTCAGATCCAACAGTAATATTCTGAGTTCTTGACTTAATTAGCAATATTATGGTCAAAAATGTATAATTAACAAAATATCAACTCCTTTAAATCTGGATTTAAACGTTCAAATATTTAAATATCAATTGGAAATATTATTTAGAAAAATTATCATAAAAATAATATTAGTTGTTGCTATTATCAAAATTACATTTCTTTTGACAGAATGTCAAAAATGTTAATCATCAAATTAATTTGCAGAGTGTTTATATTCTTAAAAGGATCACAAATATCCTCTACATTGTAGTGATTGTTTAGAAAATAACAGTTTAAATTTATTTACAGCATCGGCCCATTCGATTTAGATGTGTCAAAAATCACATTATCATAATTAGCATATAGACAACGGTAAAGTCTTCTCATAATGAAATAACAAAATTCCGGGCTAACAATTACTAGGAAATATTTATAGAACACGTGGGCAAACTGTGGATTGACATGATGGTTCCATAATATAATCCTCGGTTATGAATTCGACGAAAGGGTGGCATTCAAAAATGTTTCAACTCCCAACATTATTTTAAAGTCATCCAACCTACAATATGGTTTATGCTCCATTATAACAACCTCATTCCTGCGACTTAAAATGCACAATCAGATTGGCATATTCAACTATTTCCACACTCACAAAATTTCTTCCCAAATTATACATAATAATCAAGCCTTTGCTTGTTACTCAAACTGGAAGATTCGTAAGCTAGTAAGCTCCTAAATGAGTTTACAGTAATTTTACCATCAGTTTAAACATTAACTCTTCCACAGCGTGTCTATTTCTAAACAAACGTTCTATCACAAGACATTGCTCAAAATGATATTATATTTATACAAACTCTAGTAAAATCCTAATTTATACATGCTATATGCTTCCGGTATCATTACTTTCCGTGTCTTTCAAAAGCTTTAACTGCATAATGCAAGTGTAAAATGTTCCCATAGGATTATTCTGTTAGATGAATGTGGGCATGCGTTAACCACTAGCCTTCGGAAAAACAAGTCTCCGATCTAGCAAACTGTTTTAAATATCAACTTTATAATTCACACTACATGAAATGATTATTAGAAATATAAATCATAATTATTATTATTATCTCTTGAAAAATATTGAAAATGATTATTATTATTAAATCAACATTACTATTATTACTATTATTCCACAAATGGAATTCACGTTGCTAAACTGTTCGGGAAAAATCATCCTCGACTCCTTAAATATGGATAAAAATCCATTCCTCAACTTAAATTTATTATTAAATTTACAGTTACGACGGCTGATGACCGCGATTAGAAAAATAATTTCAAAATCAAATAAATGCTCGTTTATCTCGTCCATTAATTCAAATCATTGACTTCTCATGTCTGAGTGTAAAAACCACTCAGATCAAGGCTTCCACATGCCTTGCAAAAATATTTGCAACAGCAAAATATCGAAGGAAAAAAATGTGTTGGCAAGACTGTAGAAAAATGAGAAATTCCAGCTAACTACGCATAAGAATAATGCAAAATGTAGCTTACATTCTTGTATATATTGATGTGGATAATCTGGTCTGATCCAGATTATTTCAGTCTTCTGTCCCCATTTGGACACGTACGTATAATCTCGTATCGGCCTCCATTATATACCCGCAAAATGTCTTAACCAGACATAGCGGTATTCATACTCGTTGCCTGAATATCTTGATGAAAACTGTCTATAATATTAGCTGCTTCAATGGCTGAAGTAATCATCTTGATAGGGGTAAGATCGAAATGATCCATCATGCAAAATTTACCAGTAATAACTTGACCCAACTGTGATGCATTCAGTACTATCAATACTCTGACAATCTTACTCAGCACCGGTCCAAGTTCTGATGTTCAATTCCCTGGGCAGAGTTTCTCACTCTCCAGACAATGCTAAGCATGCTGGCTTCCCTATGTCGGCTAAATGAACTGGACGTGCAAGACTGGTATGTGAACAGTACTGACTTACCTTGGTTGGTCAAAGTGTTATCAAGACAAAAGCTTGTTCTGGTCATAGGATGAAAATAATCCAAATTTAAATCTTAGTGGACAGTGGAAAGAAAAATATAGACTAAGTCTATCATATGTCCGAGAAGCAGTAATAGTTACCAATGTTCTGCCACAAAGTCTATCACCTCAGTGATAACTTACGATGAATTTCACTAAATCTTCCAACACTTTTCGAAGTACAGTAACCATGTACTGTCGTAGAATTTCACTAAGTCCCAGCAACTACGTGCTAGTAAAAACGTAGAGTATTGCAACCATGTGCACGAAGATAATTTTGAAGTATAACGATGTTCGGAGCGACGTGATATGTCTAGCGACAGGGCGCTTACGAAGAAGTGACATCCATAGCGACGGAGCGCCTATGGAGAAGTGACTATATTTGAGTGGTGGCTGCCAGCTCTTATATACCCAGCGGACGGACTTCTCTACGCCACAGTGTGACCTCGGCTAAAACTAAAACATCTCATATCTCAGCTTCCGCTTGATAAATTTTCTTGAAATATAGCACGTTCTTCTTCCCTTGTCCGTGCCAGTAATTTGGTGTTAGTCTCATGTTTCTACTCCACAGGAAAATATTTTATACAAATATAGCCTCGACTCTGATAACCTTGCTACGTCACTTAGCGATCTCTTGGCTGCATAAAGCTTCTAATTGCTTCTTAGAAGGATTGGCGCGCGCTATTCAAAACCTCAGCTCTGGACTTAGCCTCTGGGCCTGTGCTCTCAAATCTGGGCAACTGGATTTGGGCACAGTATATCTTGTAATCTCCTACTTCCTCCTCTCTATCTCCCTTTATCTGAACTTCACTAATCGCTATAATATCCCATGCTACTTGCTGACTCACCTAGTTCTACTTTTTCCGTCCATAACACCCCCCTCCCTCAACATTAATAGCACGCAATCTTATACCATTTCGAATGCTTGTTCGTTTCCAAGGAGTCCCTGATCTGTCAGATGGACGTGGGACTCCTTCACTCCTACAAGTCCGAGACATCGTTTGCAGGTCTTAGAAAACAATTGTCGTTAACTAATTTTAAATCTAATTTATTTATATGTTAATGAAATTACAATATTCGTCACTTAAGGAATGCTAGTTTTGCAAAAGTGACTGAAAATCACATTAAGAAAGGTCTTGATCCACGCGATATGGACTGAAATGTATATAACGTGTTGTAGTCAACAGACCTCCGGGGCGACAGCTAAGACTGCTAGCCACTACAGCACGAGGTGGTCTAGTAGAAACATTGGCTATGAATGAAGTGCTAGAATACTCATACTTAGTGTGTCATTAGGTAGTGTCCAACGAGCCCTGCAATGATTCTCGTGAACGTCAGCTCTATTGCAGAAGACAGATTCAGGTCATCGTATAGCAACAACGGTGACCAAGGAGAGGGTTGTTAGGGTACTTTAACTGCAAAAATGATACATGACAGCATTTAAATGGATAAATAGCCGCCAAGGAATGTGAAATATCAACCTAAATCAGGAAACAGTATGACGATGGCTATACGAATCAAGACCTACCACACGTTTACAATTGGCCAGACAACATCAAGTCGAAGACTTGCATTTCTGCGCCAAAAAGCTGTATGGACAATGGCGCTGCAGCAAGATGTGTTGCTCACAGATGAATAAAAATACAGCTTAAAATAGTCATATGCAATGGAGGGAGTTTGAGGAAGGATATAAGAACTTTTTTCACTGGGCACAACTTTAGCCTTCGGTAGAGATTCAGTAATGGAGAGATGGGTTTAACTCCGCAACAAAGATGGAGATTATTCTCCGATCCCTCGGTGCACGCTAATACGTACTGGGTATCATGTTATAGCTCAGCATTCTCGTCTACGCACCGCAGACTGTTGGATGAGATTGGAATTTGTCGCGTTTAGTGTCCATGTGTAGGCCCACCCTCAGCGTCGTTCAGAAAGGCATCTCGGGCTTATTGTACAAATGGAGTCAATATGTCGCTGTAGCATAAAAATGGTAAGATACCTCACAGGAGGCAATTGAAGTGCCATCCAGTGTAGACCTAACGCAATGGAGGCACTAATTAATATAAAAATGGAAAAATCTGATTATGCTCCGAGGTGTTGAGAGTTGTACATCATATAGCCTAAGTATCAAAGGACTCAAATAAACTCGATTTTTGGTTCATTCACCGTACGTAACAAAACTTAGAGACGTGTCCAGAAAGTAACAATAGACTGGCGGCGTGGCTCAGCAGTAACGATCACGCTTGCTGGGCCCAAAGTTGTAGGTTCGTATCCCGGCGCAGTCAGCTGGCATTTGAGGGTGAGCAAATGCGAGGGAGCCGTGTCAGTAGATTTACTGGCACGTTAAAGATCCCCTTCGAGACAAAATTCCGGCACCCCGGCGTCTCTAAAGGCCACAGTAGTTAAAAGGAACGTATAACCAATAACATTATTATATTAAAGCAACAATAATGTTATAGGTTTTTACGCCCCATTTAACTACTGCAGCTTCTAGAGACGTCGGGCTGTGGGAATTTCAACCTGAAGGAAATTATTTACGTGTCAGTAAATCTACTGAGAAACACCCTCAAATGCCAATTGACTGCGCCATGATTCGATCTCGCAACCTTGGGCATAGCAGTAAAGAATGTTACTCCACCAGAAAATTAATACACACTTATAGAAGAGTGTAAATTAGTACGATTTAGTTTATGCTGCAGGCGTAGTAAACGCAACACTATCAGGAAAACGTTAAGCGTTCCTTTTTTTTTTTCGATGGAGATTTGCATAGGCCTAAACAATTTATTTTCAGTTATTACAAATTACATTGTAAATGTGTTTATATACATGTTTCTGATACGAGATTTAACAAATTACATTCAACATCTTAAAACATGTATCTCCTATCAGCTATAAGTCTGTATAGCCTTCGAATCACAAATGCTATAATCAGCTCAAAATAAATATATTGAATCACTGGTTAACTGATTCTAAGATGATTACTTCACTCTCGGGTCTTGGTAGTAAAGTGGATTTTTTTAAGAATACTGTACATTCGTAATACTGTAACCTATATTTTATGAGTTCCCCATGACAGTTTTAATGTAGGCTAGTGGGTTTATTATTTCTTTATATCATGTTATCGTGTTGGCAACGTGTTCAATTGCATTGGACACGTCTGCAGTAGACACAGTGTCATTATTATTATTATTACTATTATCAAATACGTATGCTTTTTATTATTAATTATTCAATGTATTTTAGGTCACTTTTGACGAGATTCTGAAGCTAGCTCTAATCGTATGTTGTCTAAGAAAGTTTATTAATATTGTTCAGACCACCGAACCAGGAGTCAGGTTAATGTTCTGGTCACACGTGCAGGAGGCAACACCTAATGGACACTATTGTCTCGAGCAGGTATGCTCGCTCACCCCGAGGGGGTGATGAGGAAGCGGCCGAGCAAATGCAATGAGTGGTCTGGACAAACAGGCGTATGACAATAGCAATTCTGTGAAGACTTCCTGGAAGGAGCTGTGGCTGGGAGACGTGTTGTAGCAAGCGACCTAGTGCACGGCGGAAGGGATTGTCTCGCTGGACTTTGAGATGTCAGGTTGTGTAGGGTGTCTCTCTTGAGCTGAGCGCTTGGTGTTTCTACGGAAAGCTTGAAGACCGTACGGTACCTCCGAATTGTTTTAGTATGGAGGGTACCACGTGATTGGGTTCTGGCTGTAATGCCACAATCATAGTAGGGCTAATACCCATCAAGATAACTGTGCTAAGTTGAAGAAGACCTTCATGGCGGTAAACCATAATGGCATGGCTGACCAGCTTCAAAGTGGTGATGAAATGGACATATTGGGCAGACGACGGCATTACCGGTAATGTGAAAACAAACTAAGAAATCTTTAAAGGCCTAAATATTATTATTATTATTATATTATTATATATATATTTAATTGCATTTCTTGTGTGTCACTCTTTTTTTATTATATTCATCAATCTCTTGCATGCAGCTTCAGAATATAAAGTACATTTAAATTGGATAGTTTCTTTTTAGTTAGATGCATGTAAACCTTCCTTCGCCTTTATTAATTTATAGGAGGTTTTGGTAAGGCCTATGTACGAGCCAGTCCTTTCAGAATATCTGCACACGCCCGGAGATAAGAAGAGTTTCAAAAAGGTGGATTTGTTCAATTACAGTACTAATTATGTCAGTTGCTTATATTTTAAAGAAAGGCCATTTATGAGGCAGAATATTCATTTTTATTTAATTTTTTGTATCTTCAAAGTTACAAATGGCTTCTCTGGGTGAAGCCATCTTGTGGCTAGAATTGAAAGATTACAAATGGCGCCCAACGTGGGGCGTGAATAAGGCTGGCTGGTGCATAGTATGGCAGTACGCACAGGTAATTTGTGAAATCTGATCTGGTATTTTAGGAAGGGTATATATGTTCAGTGATTTTGGAGGGTATGCTAAGTAATAAGAGTGAGCCTGATTTATTAAAGTTGAGATCTAGAAGTGTTGACCGAAGCACTCTTGGTCATTCTAGAAGAGGCAGGAGTCAGTCAAACAGGCAGACCAATAAGCGGTCAGATTCCACAAATTCGAGAGTAGTTCTTAGTAAAATGGCAGATAAAGATGTGATTTCTGGTACGTTGGAGGGACGTGAGGGGGCGGAGAAAGACGATGTTGCAACTAGCAAGGAGTTAGTAATGGGAGTGAATAGTGACGAGGAAAATGTAGGGCTGGGGGAAAACTCACAGATGATCAAGTTAATGGAGCAGATGATGTCTAAATTCAGTAGTAAGCTAAGTGATTTAAGTACTAAAATGGATACTCAGAGTAGTGATTTAAGTACTCAAATTAATAATCAGAGCAGTGAATTTAGTACTAAGATAGACATTCAAAGTACGGATTTAGAGAGCAAAATTAATAAGATTGTAGAAAGTATGAGTAAAGGCTATAAGGAAATTCGTCAGGAAATTGCTGGTAGAATTGAGATGGTAGATAAAAGATTCGAGCAAGTTGAGGAGAAGATGAGCTTACAGAGGCAGGGCATTATGGATACTGTTGATAAGCAGATAGGCGAGGTGAGTAATGAGGTAGTCATTGTCAAGAAAGAAGTTAGTGAGAGGTTGATAGTTGTAGAGGAAGAGATGAAGGATATAACTGAGGTTAGAAATAAGCAGGTGTTTTTGGAACAGGAGTTAGCGGTGTCTTCAGCCAGAGTAACGATGGTAGATAAGAGTTTAAAAAAGGAGATTAGTGAACTGAAATCCTTTAATGAGAGCGAAAATTTGAAATTGAGAAGAGAGCTGAATCAGGCCAAGTCAAATAAGGAAAATTGTAATCACTCTGTAGGACATAGTAACTTCTATAGGGAATCTGACTTACCTAAATTTAGTGGAAGGCAGTTTAACCCTATGGAGTTTGTTAAAGTTGTTCAGAAGAGGTTTTCGAAAGGGTTAGAAGATGGGACTTTAGACTGGGATATTGTTGAGGAAGTCATATCATTAGCTTTTGTGGGGGAGGCTAAATCTTGGTATCAAGTTTTTAGGGGAGGTTTTCAGGGGTTAGAAGATTTTAGGCAGAAGTTTGAGGGAAAGTTCTGGAACGAACAGACTATAGGAAGAGAAAGAGACAAGATTTCTTTTGGGAGGTATCAGTCGAATCACGGGGTGAGCATGACTGAGTATTTCCTCACACATGTCCTTATCAGTCAGAATTTAGACACTAGTTCTTCTGAAGGTGATATTGTTAGGCGTATGGCCCGTCATTTTTCTGATGAGGTGAAGATGGCCGTAGTCATGCAGGATGTAAATACGATTAAGGACATGGAACGTGTGTTAGAAAGGTTTGATACTTTGGGTTTGAGGACAGGGGAGGCCGTACCCAGAGATTTAAGTATCAGGTTAGCTGGGGAACATTTATGTAAGGCCAGTAAGAAACGGCAGAAGCAGCAAGGGAAGCGGGCAGGAGATAAGTTAGATGTAGGTGACCTTGTGCTTTTAAGGGTGCCTCATGTCTCGTCCGCAGACCAGAAATTGGTGAGTAAATTTTTTCATTTGTATGAAGGACCGTATGTAATTGCACGGAAATTAGGGGCCTGTGCGTACGAGCTCCTTACAAAGGACGGAAGGGTGCTAGGGATTTACAATATTTCCAATCTGAGGATGTACATATCCTAGTAGCCCTGTTGGTTGTGTATATATTTGTGGAAGGAAGGAGTTAGGATTTTGGAAGGGAAGTCATGCCTAAAAGGATTGCTTTTTATTCTATGGTATAGGACCAAATGAATGAAAAGCAAGGGGGCGTTCTGTAACCTATATTTTATGAGTTCCCCATGACAGTTTTAATGTAGGCTAGTGGGTTTATTATTTCTTTATATCATGTTATCGTGTTGGCAACGTGTTCAATTGCATTGGACACGTCTGCAGTAGACGCAGTGTCATTATTATTATTATTACTATTATCATATACGTATGCTTTTTATTATTAATTATTCAATGTATTTTAGGTCACTTTTGACGAGATTCTGAAGCTAGCTCTAATCGTATGTTGTCTAAGAAAGTTTATTAATATTGTTCAGACCACCGAACCAGGAGTCAGGTTAATGTTCTGGTCACACGTGCAGGAGGCAACACCTAATGGACACTATTGTCTCGAGCAGGTATGCTCGCTCACCCCGAGGGGGTGATGAGGAAGCGGCCGAGCAAATGCAATGAGTGGTCTGGACAAACAGGCGTATGACAATAGCAATTCTGTGAAGACTTCCTGGAAGGAGCTGTGGCTGGGAGACGTGTTGTAGCAAGCGACCTAGTGCACGGCGGAAGGGATTGTCTCGCTGGACTTTGAGATGTCAGGTTGTGTAGGGTGTCTCTCTTGAGCTGAGCGCTTGGTGTTTCTACGGAAAGCTTGAAGACCGTACGGTACCTCCGAATTGTTTTAGTATGGAGGGTACCACGTGATTGGGTTCTGGCTGTAATGCCACAATCATAGTAGGGCTAATACCCATCAAGATAACTGTGCTAAGTTGAAGAAGACCTTCATGGCGGTAAACCATAATGGCATGGCTGACCAGCTTCAAAGTGGTGATGAAATGGACATATTGGGCAGACGACGGCATTACCGGTAATGTGAAAACAAACTAAGAAATCTTTAAAGGCCTAAATATTATTATTATTATTATATTATTATATATATATTTTTAATTGCATTTCTTGTGTGTCACTCTTTTTTTTTATTATATTCATCAATCTCTTGCATGCAGCTTCAGAATATAAAGTACATTTAAATTGGATAGTTTCTTTTTAGTTAGATGCATGTAAACCTTCCTTCGCCTTTATTAATTTATAGGAGGTTTTGGTAAGGCCTATGTACGAGCCAGTCCTTTCAGAATATCTGCACACGCCCGGAGATAAGAAGAGTTTCAAAAAGGTGGATTTGTTCAATTACAGTACTAATTATGTCAGTTGCTTATATTTTAAAGAAAGGCCATTTATGAGGCAGAATATTCATTTTTATTTAATTTTTTGTATCTTCAAAGTTACAAATGGCTTCTCTGGGTGAAGCCATCTTGTGGCTAGAATTGAAAGATTACAATACCAGCCAAAAAAGGACACCTATTTAGCGTTTGAATACGTTCCTAATGTGGTACTTTCAGTTTACCTATTGGTGCTAATACTAATTTTAGACTATTGTTAAACACGAATCTACCATATACAGTGGCATTTCTCCAGGACTATAGTGGTTTGGAACTTTACTGAGGAGCCACAGGAAACAGCTTGGAGGGACACATGTTGAAGACCCTTGATTTAATGCAAGCAAGGCAAGCAAGCTGGGAAATGTAAATGTAAGTTACGAATGATTATGGCAAGCCAATTACATTATATTGAGTGTCGCTGTAAAATTCAATAATACTAATAATAATAATAATAATAATAATAATAATAATAATAATAATAATAATAATAGTAACTCCGCCACTGCCGGTCCAAAGCCCGGGGCCTCATCTCGTAAGTGATGAGGAAGGAGGAGGGGGAGGAGTAACACCTCGTTAAAAAATCTGGGTCCATCTGGCTCCAGATGGTAGCACCCTGTAAGGGCCCCTGCCTAGGGTTACTAGGTGAAAATTGGTCAACGGTCCTGATGGCGGAAGAGGAATCTAAGATTCCCAACGATGGATGAAGCGGAAGAGCCAGGTGGTTTCCCCACCAATAAAGAACTCTAAATCCAAAAGCGTTTGTTCCCAGATTGGGCGGCTTATGGTCAGCGTCTGTTCACCAAGTGGTGCGGCTGTAAACATGCTCCAGGAACTAACAATACCTG
Organism: Meconema thalassinum; assembly: GCA_946902985.2. Lineage (NCBI taxonomy): Eukaryota > Metazoa > Arthropoda > Insecta > Orthoptera > Tettigoniidae > Meconema > Meconema thalassinum. Next base: position 994,265,779 of record OX336389.2, on the reverse strand, counting down.
GTTCTAAGAAACCTAGTGGATAACCACTAGACCCCATTTCTTACAAGAAACCATGGCGCGTGGACATAATAACAGTATTACCCCAGGTGGTAACCAATCCACCCATCAACTGACGGCACCCGGGCGTTCGGACTCTGGGGGACCCGGGCAACCACGGCCACAGAGAAAATCGGAGTTATCTGGCAAACTTCCACATAAGACACCAACATACGTAGGCACTCTAAACATCAACACTCTGATACAGCCTGGAAAGTTGCACAATCTAGTTACAGAACTCGATAGACAGAAGCTTCTAATCCTCGCGCTGCAGGAGACACGTATCACAGATGAAGACACCATGGACTACGGCAATTACCGCTTGTTCAAGAGCAAGACTGACAGGCGCGTTGCCAAAGGCGCTCCACTTCTGGGGATGGCCTTCATGGTCCACAAGACCATAGTAGAATCCTTAGAAGAAGTTACTCCAGTAAACAACAGATTGATGAGCATGCGCTTCCGGTGCGCCAACAAAAAATACACACTGATCAACGCACACGCCCCCACTAACCTAAGTAACAAGAGCGATCCACAGTCCGCAGAAAAATTCTGGTCGACCCTTGACAGAGTGATGTCCAAAGTCCCCAGGGATGACGTCAAACTCCTCATGGGCGACTTCAATGCACAGATCGGTAGAGAAAAGATGTACAGGAAAACAGTCGGAAACTATCCTGCACATAAATTCACAAATAAAAATGGCACACGACTCATAGAACTCTTCCAGCAGAATAACCTCAAGCTCATGTCAACATCTCTTAGAAAACACCCTAGAAAACAGAAAACCTGGCGTTCTCCAGTCCAGCAGTTAGGTGAGTTCCAAATCGACCATGTGGCAATCTCATATCCAGTACAGAAGGAGATTCATGATGTGCAGGTACGTAGAGGAGCCAACATAAACTCTGACCATTACCTAACCCACGTCAAGGTCAAGTTCATCCCAAAGAGAACTTTCTGTAAGAAAAACCCCCTACCAAAATTTGACACAAAAAAGATCGCAGACTCTGGAGTGAAGGAAGCCTGGGAAAAAGAACATGCCAATGACTGGCAAAATTTCCACCGAAAAATCATAGAAACAGCACATGCTCTCATTCCTTTGAAGAAGAATTCCAAACATCCTTGGTGGGATGTTGATTGTGAGAATGCACTCATTACCAGGAAATTGGCACATCAGAAATACAACAGTAAAAAATCCCCAGAAAATGTACAGACATTCCATGAAACACGAAAAACAACCGCAAAAATTATCAGACAATCCAAGAGGAGATACCTGAAGGAACAGTTGGACTCCATTGAGGACAACTTCCGTAACTACAACGTAAGGGACTTCTACAGAACGTTTGCAGGACACATCAGAGGGTACACAACACCAAACCTTTGCTTCAGAAAATGTGATGGAAAATTAGCACTAACGAATGAGGAGAATTGCAAGGTGATGGCACAATACTTCTCTGAACTTCTCAACTGTCCAGAACCAATAGAGAGATTCTCAGAGGAAGAACCTACAGTCAAGAACGCAGATCCATTACCTCCGACACAAGAGGAAGTTCACAGGCACATCCTCAAACTCAAGAACAACAGGACATCTGGTGAAGACGGCATAGTGGCCGAACTACTAAAAAACCTAGGGCCACACTCACTTAGGGAACTCACACAGATTATCACTGACATCTGGACATCAGAAAAGCTACCAGATGAGTGGAAATGTGCATTGATCCACCCATTACACAAAAAAGGCGACCGCTCTGACGTAAACAATTACAGGGGCATTTCACTATTATAAGTTACGTACAAGATCCTCTCAGCGTGCCTACTCCAAAGGACTCAGGACCAGCTGGAACACAAGATTGGCGAGTACCAGGCGGGATTTCGTCCTGGTCGCTCCTGCGCGGAACAAATCTTCAACCTAAAAAGTATGCTGAAAATCAAAGCCCTCAGGACTACTCCAGTTATAGTTACCTTCGTTGACTTCAAGAAGGCATATGACTCCATTGACCGTCAGTCATTGTTCAACATCTTACACGAGCAAGGTTTGGATAGCAAGACCTTGCGATTGATCAAACAGACACTGACAGACACGACATCAAAAGTGAAATTCATGGGGGAAATCTCAGAACCATTTCAGGTGTTCGCCAAAGTGACGGGCTCTCTCCGCTCCTCTTCAACCTAGTGCTGAACAAAGTTATCAAGGAATGGGAGAAAGAGCTGAGACTTCAAGGTTCCTGGAGGCCAGTGCGACTAGGACGACCAAAGGATGAACTGGAGGTTGGACGTCTAGCCTTCGCGGATGAACTGGCACTACTCTCAGATAACGAAACCACACCAATCAGACAGATAGAAGTACTCCAAGAGTGCGCCGAAAAAATAGGACTACAGATTTCGTTCCAAAAGACAGAGTTTTTTTCTGTACGAAATTAGACATACAGAATTTAAACACGAAATATGGCAAGATCAATAGAGTCGCCCACTTTAAATACCTAGGTGAAGTGCTTGAACCGACGGGAAAAGAGAAAATCGCGCAGAACACTAGGTTAATGAAAATGAAGGGAGCCTTATACAAGACACAGGGTGTCTACAACAAAAAATGTCTGTCCACATTCACTAAACTTCGTCATTACAACATGGTTATTAAACCTGAGATGCTTTATGCTAGTGAGACGTTGACGTTACACACTAAGGGCGACTTGGAAATAATCCTCACAGAGGAAAGAAAAATAATAAGGAAAGTAATTGGACCAAAGCACACAGATGAAGGATACAGGCTTCACCCCAGAGACACCACATAGAAATTGTCCAACCTCGCAGCAGACATCAGAAAGAGGCGACTAACATTTTACGGCCACATCAGCAGACTCCCACAAACCAGACTTACCAACAAAATTCTTAGATACATACAGCGGCTCAAGATTACTACACCCTGGATGATGCAAGTCAAAATTGATCTAGTAAAAGCACAGGTCGACCCAGAAGACGTCATAGACAAAAGCGTATTTAGACACAAAGTATACAAGTGGGAAGTGTTGTCAGAGAGTTCTGCACCTACAGCCCAAAGACCAAAGTGGACCGAAGAAAGGAAGAGGGCCTTTAGTGCACGAATGAAAGAGTACTGGAAAGAAAGAACAAAAAGTCATGATTGCTTCGCGTGGTCTAATAGGCCTGTAACGTGTAAAATAAAATAAATAAATAAATAAATAAATAAATAAATAATAATAGTAATAACAATATGGGTTTTACGTCCATTTAAGCTACTGAAGTTTTAAGGATGGCAAGATGCCATAACTTTGTCCTGAAGGAGATCTTCAACATGCCAGTAATCTTCTAACACGTGTCTCTGGCATTTGAGCTATTTCAAATGCCAACAGACTGCACCGCGATTCGAACTCACAACCTTGGGCACTGAAGACGGGAGCCACACAACTGTGCTACGTAACCAGTCTTTAAAATGCTAAATGACACAGATATTACCCGTTTCAGATACGAATGCTGACAATCAAGTTAGGGACTAAATCATATTGTCTGCCGGGGCTGAGTTTAGGGTACATTGGTGCAGCGTTCTTCCATACCAATTTACCATAACAATATATCTTAAGCACATGTAATTTGTTTTAGTTTTTTTCCGTATATTTCAGTAAAACTTAATTGGAATTATTTTGTGTTGGCCGACTGAAAGTTACAATATCAATTGTCAATAAGGCAACACTGAAAAATGGCTTCAAAGCTATCTTTAAACAAAAGTAAACCCCGCAGCGTAGCCGTAAGCGTTAAGTCACACACCAGGACTCCAATGGGGAACTGCAGCAAGTCCAGGGATCGGGGGCTCGAATCTTGAGTGGGTTTTTCCCCAGGTTCTTCCACATTCTCTCCAGACAATTGTCGGGGTGGTGCCTTATAGCCCATTTTAAGTCCTAGGGCACCCACCCTAATCCCTTACATTAAAAACTACAGCTATACACTATACTACACTCATCACAAAAACACAGATTATCCGAACACATCCAATACGCACCCACGTAGTATAAGAACGAGGGGATGATTACCAAGAACTCCCTTTCCCCTAAAAGTAGCAACAAAACAACAAAACAGAGACTAAATGAACTACATAAATAAATCAAGTGAATAACCACTGCTCGGAAAATCCCTTATCTAAACTTTTATAACCAAGTTGCAGGAGAATACAGTCAGAGAATTACATGTAAAGTAATGTAGACTACCGTCTATAATAAACAACCTCGAAATCAATTTATTTGTATATGCAACTACAAAAAATGCTCATAGCAAACTCCTGTAATTAACATGTGTATCCGAAATATCACCCAGTATTTGATATATCCCATAAATTATGTTAATTATTCGAAATAACGCCATACATTTCTTACTTCAGGGCTGAGCTCAACATTCTTCATTATGAACAAACAAATTAGTTGTACTTTATCATAAAGCTTTCAATTATATAGGCCTATCCAAGATTCAATACTGTAGGGGATTTTTACAGGATACCCTTACCATTCTTTACCCCATTGTGCACAAAATGTAAGACACCACGCTGCGTTAATGTTGTTGCATATGTATACAAAATGTGTACAATAAAAATCATATTCCGTACTTTCTCTTAAATTTACGGTAATAATAATTTATTTTCCATATTATGCAGTAGCGTATACTGTAATTTCGTAGAATTAGGGTGGCGAACTATAAACGTCACGTAAAGACATTACACTGGATAAAGTAATGCGCAAAAGTATGGTCCATTTTAGAAAAAGAGCAATAATTTTATGTCTGCCGCGCTGCTTAACACACACTTGCATAGTGATTATAGCCTACAGTAGCCTATCTTGAATATGTGGATTTACTGATTGTGTGCCCTATGCACTAAAAGTGCCTCATAAGGGCCTATCTCCGTGGAAAGTGTCGTCACTTTAACTCCTTTATAGCGTACGTTAGCAATTTAAAACATTTTTAATTTTCAAGATGGCGGTTGCACAAAATAACTGTTAGATGCTCTTGTGAACAATTTTAAATATGCATCTCATATTAGATTCCTCGTTTACTAAGTTCCGTTGTAATCCCGCTATTGCATCCCGAGTAATAAATGTTAACGTTTGAAATTAAACAGGACGCCCACTCACCATCTCGAATTTATGGAGTCGCTAATTTTTTCCTTGTGCGCCTATAAGGGTCTAGCTAATTGTCGAGTTTGTCATTGTACTTCTAAAGTAACTAAATAGTGAGGACGCTGATTTTTGCGTTTCACTCGCTGTTCCAAAGAGTCCCACACATTTGCTATGGGATTCAGATTACGTGATTTAGCGGGCCAATCAAGGTGTGACAGGATGCTTGTGATACTTCTCAGTTGAGAAGGGAATCAGGGTTCGCTGTACTAAATCATAACACAACTGGCTGCGTACTATGCCAAACATTAAATGTATTACGGCTAATATACACAATTACCTACACACACTGTATAATTCTGACGCACCAGGCTGCCAAGTCCATTGTCCTCAGTTCACTGTTCTCCTGTGCTCGGTGGTACTCCGCCGTGAAGTTTCCGCCAGAGTACCGCTTCGTAGTGCCTGTGTCTGTCCACGCACCGCATCGAACCCAGGCCGTTCAGCGCTGTCCTGCTCCTATCCTCAAACAATGCTCCGTAGCACAACTCTCAACTCACTGAAGCATACTGGCCCAACTCTTCCTCCACTACACACACTGTTCAGATCCGTACCGTAATGGAATTGTTATCGAACTCTGCTGGAACTCGACTCGACTCCCGCTCGCCAGTCTTAAAATACCAGTTAACGGGACCTCTCCTATTTTCTCGGCTACCCCAAATCTATTGGATGATGTCACTGGCTCGATTACGTCCAGCTCTTTCCAGAAACAGAACAATACAGCACTACTCAGCTCTTCATTGGCCTTGCGTGGCTCACAGGGGCCTTTGTTGGCGAGGATAGCTTCATGGCCAACAATAGCGGTACCGCCCGGGAAACTCCATCCACTGTTTCTCCAGCTGGGTGCATCTGTCACAATACTGCTAGATTACCAAGTTTCGTACTAATTGCACAACCGCATACAGAAAAATTGATTTCAACGTTTTATTTCCACTCGCACCCACCAACTTGAATTCATTAAGTCTTCATTTTATATGACCGTTTGATTATTAACCCCCCTATTTCCTATCTCTTGATGAATGCAGTAATTTTAATTTGTCTGTTAGCACAGGCTAGAGTATAATGTGGCTTTTCTCCGACGTCTCAGTTCTACTCATGGCTGTGATTGTATGGAAGCTACTGAGGTATGAGTAGTGTTGAATAATGGCCATCAGGGCGCAGCCAATGCCTGTGGATTTTGTGAAAGGTTCTACTAGCAGGGTTAGTATTGCTGTGCTGGCTCAGTGAGGAAAGCAATTGGCAAACTACCTCACTCCTCACCTTGCCTAGTACGCCTCATTATAGGGTTCCCTTGGGTTATTGTGGATTTCTACCCATATAACCAACTGTGGTACGTTTTGAGGATCCAACCAGCCTTTGGGCTGTCTGTCCAACATACAGACAGAGTATTAACCTACTTTTTAAGAATGATTGTAAGCCCACCTAGGTTCATGTGTCAAATATTTCTTTGAGAGCATACTCACTCCACATGCTCAGTTCGACAGAACGCACCTTGAAGCTTCCTCGTGAACAATCCGCTATTTTGACTTCGGAGAGGACAGCTTATCTTCTTCCTAGAGATATATTATTCACTATTTTAATGCCACATATCTCAGGATCACATACTAATTAATTCTGTATAATTTACCATCTTCTATGCCTTTTGGAAATGGTAAATCACTTTTATAGTAAAGGTATTTTCACCGCAGACACGCGGAGGACAATGTAAATAATCGCTAAACGACTCAACCACTTCCTTCAAACCAGGAAGCCGTGCTAGGCACAACCACACCGTTTTGAAAGTCCGCTTAGGCAGGACGTGTTGTAACATCAGTCCGTCAATTTAGACGAAGGCGTCATTAGGCAAGTGAAACCCTACAATTTGGGAGGACTACGAATCGACAGCCATCGTGCTGATCATAGTGAATATAGTCTGCAAAAGGAATTATTTAGGCCATACAAGGCCAGTGCTACGATATCGTGAAAAGTAATTTGTGATTTTAGTGAAATCGACATTTTTTCACTGACCACGAGTCACGTCTGAAGACAGGCGTCATATCAAATCTACAACTACAATTAATTGCCCAGCGTGTGCCACAATAAAATCTAATCATGGCCAAGCTACACAACACTCGTGTGCCATTGTGATTAATAAGATTTTTTTTAGTGATTCGAAGACATATAAAATCTGTGAGCGATACCACGTGTACGGTATTATTAGAGCCAGTGGCAGGAAAAATCAGAGCATTTGATCACCTGCAATTATTAGAGCCAGTGAGCCCTTGTATAAGATATTTCCACATAGAATCTGTGAATTTAATTACCACGATGCCTACGCTAATGCACCACGTGATGGTGATTTTTCGACATCATCTTGAGAGCGTCGTGATGGAGTAATTCTTGATGTGAGGGAAACACCGATGAAATAAACCGCCACCATGGAATTGTCCAACCAGCACCACGAGGTACAATCCATGTACGAGATGAGGACCAAGGACCGAGAGGAAATGCCGAAGCCCATAGCCTTAACCAGGAATATGCTAGGAATCCTGAAAGCATATTACCCCTACAATGGGAATTATGGTAGGTGAACTACCCTTTGTAGTAATCGTGAGTCCGGTATTGTCTCTGTACAAGGTTTGTCCAGGTGGACAGCTTGAAAGTATTTTTTTGCCGAAACGACCCGATTATTTGACCACTTTGGTAGGAATGTATATATTTTTCTTCTTGGCACTGGGACAATCTTTCAGTTAGTCACCACAGTCCGTGTTCAATACGGCAGGTGCGCATTTCCATGTATTTTTCAGTGTATTTATAAGCCAGCAAGGAAGCTGTGATTTTTATGTCATGTAAAAGGCATCCTAAGAACAGAAGGTGTAGACTTCTGGTAGTATAGGGAACACCCTATAGTTAGGCCCCTCATTTCGAGTTGAAAGAACATTATTACCGTATCATTTATCGGCCGAAAGTAGCTGAAACATTTTTGTACTCTTTATTTGATATTTTTTGTGAGTACTATTTACTACGTGAAGTTCCAGAGGAACGAACCCATACACAGTAAGATTGGTGGGTAAATCTACATCGTATCATTTCAAACATCGCAGCAGTAGTTAGATGTTGTTATTTTGTTGAAGAATGTGCTAAGCCACGCACATAAAACCCATGTGTACAAAGAATAGGATGAGTGACATATCTTTGGAATGTCAGTGCAATTAGTTGCACAAGTGTGCAGTCTTTACTTTAGTATTCCTTGAGAATATTACTACGTTACATATTATTGAAGGGTAAAATATCCTAAGAAACACTATTAGGGAAGTGATTATACATTTTAATACAATCTGCAGAGCACCTGAGGACTTTATTTCATCCTACTGTAAGATTAAAATGATCTGTTTTGAAACACAATATGCCAAAGCCGTGCGCAATGCAGTGTGAAAATTGTTTGAGCGCGCCAGCTGATAACCAGTTGCTACTCGAGATGCAACGCGAGACGACATATTGACTTTTTACGAGTGCTAATTTACGTCACAAGTCCTAGGAATTTTGAAGGTCACTGTTATTAATATAACCTTGCTTTGGGGAACAGCTATGTAAGCTGCTAACACCTGTTATTTCTTTTTCCACTTTAAAGAGTGAGGGGTGCTCGCTAACGCGAATTCCTTTAATGTTTTGAGCTGATGACATTGATTCATCTTGCGTGTTATAGAATGGTTACAATAATGTTAATTGACCCAGTTTCTTTATAAAGTAAGGCTAGCAAGTGTAATTGTTCTGTCCGTGAACACATTATTGGTAATTAGGCAGGAGGGATGAATGTTCGCTTATTGTTGGTTTATTTCGGCGTTCATTGAGCTACGGCCAAGACGACCGATGCTACTTGCGTGCAATCGGGATAAGACGCGCTAAACTGTGTTATTGTTGACTTGTAGAAGTCATATTCTTCGAGTGAATCTCAAGTGAGATCACATACTGCTGCCTACGAATGGTGTCATAAACTGAACTAATTAATCAGTATTTAAACCTTCTGATAAATCAAAAGCATAATTAACCTAAACCAACGGATTAATTAATTGTTTATAAATAACTACAGCCATAACTTTGCAACCATTTGCTTGTTGATTGATTGACACCGTGACTTCAATTCATTTCCATGTGGGAGACGACCTTTAAATGAGCTGACACTTTTTATTCGACGACATGAATCTTCGGGACCAGTAGTCAGTAACTTATGGCCCGCGCGATTCAAAGCTTGTAAGTCGCAGTGAAGATTGCACATTGCCAACCTAATTCACGTGCATGAGATGACGACTGGGTACAAACAGTATCTCAGTTCGCGAAGGCAGGCTAGTATTAGAGTATTCAAATATTAATTCCCGAGTGTATTTACCCTATTCTTCCTGTTAGACAAAACAGTGTTATTTAATTGTTTTTTTTTATAGTCAGTGGTCAAACTATCATTAGAATTGGTAATAAGCATTTGTTTACGACGCGTCTCGTCGTAATACTTTCGTTCACATAGGCATTAGACAGAATTTAAATGTAATATTAAATGTGGACGTGGTACCATCCTAACCTAGGGATTGGTTTGCTAGCTGTTAAATGTAAATTACACCGAGTCATTTGTTTGTAAATTTGCTACACGTTAATTCTTCTTGTACCACGCGCCTAGTTAGTGTTGCTCTTGTTTCATGTAACTAGGACTTCGCGAGGGTACTTAACGTCAAACTAGGGAACGACTCACTATTGTAATTAGAGTAGCTGATTAGCCGATTTCGACCCTCGGAAGTAGTTTAGGGGTCTTACTTGAATAAATCATGCACGAAATCTTACTTAAGACTGGATCTCTTTATTGCTAGCTTTGCATTTTTCGGATGTATTTCTTTGGGCGTCTATGACCTGTTTCCGTGCTAAATGGCCCAGATCCCATGGATCAAGCCCTCGTGCTGAGCAAGCCAACAAAGAAATGCACCCGATCCTCTCAGGTGTTGGGTTCGAAGGACGGGGTCTTTCGAAGTACCATTTCTTTCGGCGGATGGTACCCGCATAACCTCCTCCAACGGGCTCAATAGCAAGAGTAATAGGGTCAAAGGACAAATAATTAGTCACTCACTGGGGACAAGGTTCAAGTGCACTAACACCGCATCTAGCTTTGATAACCTCCCTTGATTGGGTGAGGAAGGGAGTCCACTACATTCAGCAGACATGAAGCAACTCACTGATGAAGCAACCAAATAGTGGGACCGCTGATATTTGTGTTTCATCCACTGTTCCAAAGAGCACCACACATTTTCTATGTGATTGAGATCGGGTGATTTAGTAAGCCAGTCGAGTTGTGACAGGGTGTCTGTGTATTCTTCATACCAGTCATGCACGTCTGCATCCCTGTGAACACAGCTGTTGTCATCTTCGAAAATGGCAGCATCCACAGTATACTTATCATGAAGATGTTGAATAAATGCAATTACTTAATCACCGAGTGTGTCAAAATAAGTTTAATGGTTCATGCACATGGGAATCTGAATGTGTTGGGTTAGTCATTGATCGAAACCCCCTCCCCCCAAACATCACAGAACCACCTCCGGCCTCCACAATCTGCGGATTAAGCGCCTCCTTGGGTTGCCAGTGCATTCGATTCGATACTTGCAACATTAGAAAACAGACAAAATTGTGACCTGTCGGAGCACACTAGTCGCCTCGTTATCAACAGCGCACATTCTGTGTTGTATGGTCCATTGAAGGAAGACGTGCAGCTTGAAGATTGACAAACACACATTTCATCTCTGCCTCGGTCATAAGTCAGCAGTCAGGCTTCATGTGACGGCCTGGATCCATTGCAACACCATCTACAGCGCTCCGAAATGACTAGTGTGAAGGGGGGTCTCCTACTACTGTATTTGGCGGCTGACTGCGTGGCTCAGCGGTGACGTCCTCGCTAGCTGTGTTCAATGTTGCAAGATCGAATCTTGGCGCAGTCAGCTGCCATTTGAGCGTGCGCAATAGATTTATTGGCTCGTTAAACATCTCCATCGGGGCAAAATTACGGCACCTCGGCGTCTCTAAAAAGCCGCAGTAGTTAAAAGGGACCCAGGGAGCTTGTTTCTATTGAAGCGCCCTTCAGGGGCTCACTACAAGTGGGACTTGGGTTAGCGACCAAGAGACCCTAGCTGAATCGGGACAGTTACTTGTGCCGGGTTCCTCTAGGGAACCCCTAGGGATTCCTAAGCTGAGTCCACTTCCCATTGATTTGGGGCGAACCCTCTCCTCTCTCCGTTTCTTACCTGACTTTCATGGCTCTACTCCTTTTCAAATCCTTCAGCCTTCGTCAATCGCAGATTGAGGTTTTTATTCCTGTCATTTATTTCCCTTGATCCTTCTTCTAGTACGTAGGCTACTCAGTTATAAGCTAGCTTCAGTTGAAGTTATTCATTTCATCATTTCCACAACCACCCAAACCAGTAGGGGCTGATATCTTAGATGTTGTTGTTGTTGTTGTTGTTGTTGTTGTTGTTTTAGTTAAGGGGCTTGTACATAGTGGTCTTTCAGCCCCGTGTGTGCGGAATTTTGTCTGATAACCTGTTTTATTGTAATGGCTGTATTCATGTTTGTTTTTGTAAATCAGGTAAGGATTGGGAAGGAGGTGACAGTGGCCTTAAGTCAGGAACCATCCCGGTATTTGCCTGGAGTACAGTAGAAGTGGGGAAACCACGGAAAACCACTTCCAGGACGACTGATGTGGGAATCAAACCCACCTCTTCTCAGTTTTGCCTCACGAGGCTTAATGGACCCCGTTCCACAGCCCTCACACCAGAATTAATTTTCTTGGCAGAGCTGGAAATCGAACCCGGACCATCTGGACGACAGTCTAGAGTGCTGGCCACTACACCACGAGGTGGTCGATAACTTAGATAATAGACCCATTAATACAACAAGTATCATAATCATCATCTATTTCATCGCTGGCATTTTTCTTCGTTTAAGAAATATGAGCGTCCAAATGTTGTTGTTGTCGTCATCATTGTCGTTGTTGTTGTTGTTGTTGTTTTTGTTTCTGTGGTTGTAGTTGTTGTTGTTGTTGTTGTTGTTGTTGTTGTTGTTGTTGTTGTTGTTAGAGTACTTACGCCGTTTTCTACTCCCTTGATGAATGACAGGCTAGAACAAAATGTGGCTCTTCATCGACGTCTCAGTCTGATTTCTGGCTGTGATTATATAAAAGTTACTGAGGTAAGGGTGGTGCTGAATAATGACATTCGAGGCACTGCTAGTGTGTAAGGATGCTGTAAAAGGTTCACCGCTTCTGCAGAAATTCAGTGAGGAAAGCACGGTCAAACTACCTCACTCCTTACCTTGACTACTGTAGTAACTTATGTCTCATTATAGCGGTGCCTACGCAGGTATCCTTGCGGCGGTGCTCCTTAAAGATCCAACCAACCTACGGGTTGCCTAGCGTATACACAAAGTTACGTGTTTATCTTGTCAGCTGAAAGTGTTACCGTGCAAAGCTATCTCCACATTCGGATGACGAGTATGTTCAAACCCCTCCATCAGCCGTCCTGGAGATGACTTTCCGCAGTTTCCTATTTTCAACTCCAGAACGGCCTTTTCGGACCAATTCTTGACCAATTTCATGAATTCATATTTACTAGGGACAGATGATCTAGATGTTTTCCCCTACAGCAACAAGCAGTACCACCTATCTAGTTAGGTGGGGTAGAATACCCACACGCAATCTAACAGTGAACTCCATGCAGCTTCTCAAGCCGCAAACCGGCTGAATGACATATCACCCTTCCCCACATGCAGCGCCGACCGTGGTATGTATTGTCACGCCAAAGGACTCAGAATTTAGTTCCTTTGTGAAATGGTATTTGAAGATTTGTGTCCGCCTCGTTGCGTAGTGGCTAGCATTCTTGGCTGTCACCGCGGAGGCCCAGGTTCAATTCCCGGCTCTGGCAAGAAATGTAATTCTGGTCTGTTGGCTGGAACGGGGTACACTCAGCCTCGTGAGGCAAAACTGAGAAGAGACGAGTTCGATTCCTACCTTAGTCATCCTGGAAGTGGTTTTCTGTGGTTTCCCCACTTCTACTCCAGGCAAATGCAGCGATGGTACATAACTCATGGCCAAGGCCGCTTCCTACCCAAATCCTACCTTAGCCTAATTACCAGCACACACTGTAGTTAAAATATCTCAGGTTATCAGACAAATTCTACACACACCCAAGTGCATGGGTCCACGTGGACATGATGTCGCAAAGCCCCTAAATAATCAACAATATAAACGAAGTTTTGTAATTCCACAACAAAGAGGTCTATGTGGAGGTTGTCATTTTTTATTTAGAAGGATGTTTGGAAAGGAGCTAGCACAAAACTCTGAATTGTAAGGAGGCCACATGACAGCACAGCCTCAACTGAGAATGTCTTCTGCGTATGAAACAACTCTTTTTGAAGGCAGTTTATTGTTGTTGGTCAGAGCGAGATGAATTGTCAGAAACCATTCATTTCAGAGTTCTGCCAGGGAATCGACCTCACCACAAATCGAATTATAAATAAGGGATTTACCAACTTAGCATAAGACGAAATGATACAGTACTTCGTTTCTATGTTTCCATACGAATGAGGCTACCAAATTGTTATCGTATGGTCTGTAAGTCTTTTATTTTCCTGAGAAAAGTGTTCTTTCTTAGGTGCGGCTTGATGCGGCAAGCAAGCAAGCAAGGAAGGAAGCAGGCTAGCAAGCGAGCGAGACCAGGGCTAGGGTTGATGGTGTGGGGGTGGGGAGGGGGAGGGGGTGCGGTCCGCATGGACGACAGAGGAGGCTACACGCAGCGCTGCAGGCTCGAGCAAGGCGGGTCTCAGCTCAGCTCCTTGGGGTCCACACGAGAAACACAATCTCTTCACTTCTCCCAGCTTCCTCGGGAACAGTATTGATCGTGAGAACTTGCAGTTCCTTCCCTCCCCCCTCCCCCCGCCACCCCATTCCTTCCTTCTTGTTGCTCGTGATCCTACCCAGCTAGCACCAGCTAATCCATAACTTAAGAACGGTCACTCCCAGACATTCTTGTTGAACGCCGCATATTTTCGCTTTTGGAATTGCCTAAATCCGTTTTCTAAAACAACGATGTTTCTCCGACTATCAAAGTCCGCAATGTTCAACTCCTAAAAGAAACCAAGTCATTTCAAAGACCCATGCTGACTTTTCTTTCTAAGTATACATGGCATTTCCTGGGCATAGAAAATTGAAAACGGTGGTCTTTTATGTTTTTCAACGGGCTTCCAACGAGTCTTGAAAAGAAAGGACTTTCTTTTTTCACTAACTGGTAGCTGCAGGAAACAGTCGGCTAATTAATGCTTCCGTTTCAGAATTACGTCAAAGTTTAAAGACTTAGACAACAAAGGAATTAAGAGTGAAATCAAATAACTGCCAAGAATGTTAGCGAGAGAGTGACCTCTTTAACACGTTTCATATATTCATAAAAGATAGGACGCCCATGTCAGTAGTGCTAGACCACACCGCACCTCACCGCAGCGCAGGCCACGGCGCCCTTCCCCTCCCGCCCCCACCCACACCCCCACCCACACTCTCACTCACGGAAAGGAACTTAATTAACTCCCTGACTTTTTAACGCTCTTTCATGAATCTTCGCAAAAGTGATCAATAGATGAGTGGATATCTTCACGTTTACAACAGAGATTATGTAACGGACCGTGTTTAGACTGGTGCCTTCTCTGCTGCAAATACTGTTGTTGCTGTTGTTGTTATTATTGTTACGGTAATGGACTTGGGCATCGTGGTCATCAACCACGTCTACTTGTGTGTTTGGAACTTGTCTTATAACCTTGGTGATGTGGTGTCTGCATTATTGTGCGCAGTAAGTTACTTGTAATTGAAGTTAGGATTGACAAAGAGGCTAGCGTGCCACTAAGTTAGGAACCATGCAAGCATTTGCGTGGGGTAGATGCAGGGGGAAACAGCGTAAAACCACTTCAAGGGTGACTGAAAAGAAAAGAACAAGACTTGACCAGCCGGTACGCATAGCTCAGGGACAGCGTGTGGGGTTCTGCAACTGAGCGATGCGCTTCTGCAGGTTCGAGGCCACCCTAAGACATTGGTGACTGTAGTGCCCTTATATGTAAGATTAATCCTGTATGACCTGTATCAAAATATCATTTAAACAAGATGTTCAGTAAAGCTTGTAGTTGACTTTCACCTAAATATTTAGGTATAGTTATAACGCTTTGTGTATTATTGAATGTTCTTGAGACGAATGTCAAGAGATGTACAGTTTATAAGACTTCCCGTTTACTAAGTTTCATTGTAATTCCGCTTTTACATCCAGAGGAATTAATTGGAACATTAGAAAAGTACGAACACCCACCATCTTGAATGTATAGAATCTTTCATCCTGAGCCTTCTGTAGAGAAAGCTTTTACACACATCAAAAAAAGTTTTGCATCACCTCGGTTCCAAGAGTTCCGGAACCGTTAAATACAAAGGGAATAGAGATCAACACAAACAACATTTCAGCTCGTTTTATTGCTCATGAGACCCACACATTGCATGTTGTACCATCATACAGCTAGACTTTCAGCATTTGTGGTCCAGATTGCAGTACACACCACTACCTCTAATACCCAGTAGCACGTCCTCTTGCATTGATGCATGCCTGTATTCGCCGTGGCATACTATCCACAAGTTCATCAAGACACTGTTGGTCCAAATTGTCCCACTCCTCAACGACAATTCGGCGTAAATCTCTCAGAGTGGTTGGTGGGTCAAGACGTCCATAAACAGCCCTTTTCAACATATCCCAGGCATGTTCGATAGGGTTCATGTCTGGCGAACATGCTGGCCACTGTAGTCGAGCGATGTCGTTATCTTGAAGGAACGCATTCACAAGATGTGCACGATGAGGTCGAGAATTGTCGTCCATGAAGACAAATGCCTCTCCAATATTCTGCCGATATGGTTGCACTATGGGTCGGAGGATGTCATTCAGGTATCGTAAAGCCGTTTCGGAGCCTTCCATGACCACCAGTGGCGTACGTCGGCCCCACATAATGCCACCCCAAAACATCAGGGAACCACCACCTTGCTGCACTCGCTGGACAGTGTGTCTAAGACGTTCAGCCTGACCAGGGTGCCTCCAAACACGTCTCCGACGATTGTCTGGTTGAAGGCATATGCGACACTCATCGGTGAAGAGAACGTGATGCCAATTCCGTGGGGTCCATTCAGCATGTTGTTGGGCCCATCTGTACCGCGCTGCATGGTGTCGGGGTTGCAAAGCTGGACCTCGCCATGGACGTCGGGAGTGAAGTTGCGCATCATGCAGCCTATTGCGCACAGTTTGAGTTGAAACACGACGTCCTGTGGCTGAACGAAACGCATTATTCAACATGGTGGCATTGCTGTCAGGGTTCCTCCGAGCGGCAATCCGTAAGTAGCGGTCATCCACTACAGTAGTAGCCCTTGGGCGGCCTGAGCGAGGCCTGTCATCGACAGTTCCTGTATCTCTGTACCTCCTCCATGTCCGAACAACATCGCTTTGGTTCACTCTGAGACGCCTGGAAACTTCCCTTGTTGAGAGCCCTTCTTGACACAAAGTAACAATGCGGACGCGATCGAACTGCGGTATTGACCTTCTAGGCATGCTAGAACTACAGACAACATGAGCAGCGTACCTTCGTCCTGGTGGAATGACTGGAACTGATCGGCTGTCGTACCCCCTCCGTCTAATAGGCCCTGCTCATGCATGGTTGTTTACATCTTTGAGCAGTTTTAGTGACATCTATGAACAGTCAACGGGACTGTATCTTGGATACAATATACACAGTCAACGTCTATATGCCGGAGATCTGGGAACCGAGGTGATGCAAAACTTTTTTTGATGTGTGTATGTAAGACTACATATTTGCTGAATTTCATAATTATAACTGTAATAAATAGTGGGTTGTCGATATAAATGTCTTATAAATTCAAGATGGCGGCTGCGTGCTATATCCAGTGTGATGGTCTTAGTCAGCAGGAATATAAAACAAGATGTTCAGTAAAGAACATAGCCTACTTTCTCCTAAATGTATGAGTATAGTTATAACTCTTTGTCTTTATCAAGGAGTATAATAGAGTCATTCCTTGGTTGAAGACCTTGGAAACTATTTACCTCTACAAAACACCAGAACCTCAGAAAAACTACTACCATCATTGAAGAAGGAAGGAAATAAAGAAAGAAAGAAAGAAAGAAAGAAAGAGAAGACATATCTCAAGAATTTTATGGAACTGGAGACATGATCGACCGGACGTGGGCAACATCCAACTTTGAGTTGAGGCATGTGTTTACACGTCTGGCTGTCCATGGTTTTCACCACCTTGATTGCATTAACAAATCTTTCCATGGCCATACAGTGACGTGTATATGCCAACTATGTGGACAAGTATGCGAACGCTACCACTTCGAGCCCTGTAATAAAAGAAAACGGTCAATCAAAGACTATGCAATTCAAATCCCCAGAGCGCAATTTTAGTGTACATGTTCATTCTTTATTTTCGATTGCTATTTAGCTGCAATAAAATTATTAATTAATATCCTGAACTAGCACCAACAGATAGAGTACAGGTACTATGTGGCATTGTTTTGTTCTTTAGTTCAAATATATTTTCAAATAACACACAATAGGCTGTTACAAACGCTTTAAAAATTATCGTATTATCAACTTGTCATTCTTCAAATTCGATGCGTATAAAATGCCAACAGTAGGCTAACCAATGGAGTCCCACGTAGACCAGTCATGACACCTGGCGGAAAAGTTTCGCATAAGATAATCCTAATAGAGCGAGTGCATTCTAGCGGCCATAAAAGGAAACTTTTCTATTAAAGCTGTTCCAACGTGCAGGCCAGTGCGCAGCTCGCAACCAGTTGGCCATGATAGTTCATCAGGTTGCTGTTAGATGTCTCGTGCAGAACCGGTGGCGAATATTGGTTTAATTAAATATAATTAAATATAATTGTAATATGCACAATATAACGCTTAACCGTATAACGTCGGAGTAATTACAAAACAATACATATAAAAAAATTACGAGCCTTAAAGTAATCGCATATGATGTGTAACATTTGACATAGAAGAAACCTCACGTGAAATTGTTGATACACCGGTATTTTATAGTATTATTGGCACAAATATTAATCTATTGTAAAAGGGAGTGTTTTACAGATATTGTAGTTTATAATACGGAACTCATTTTATTAGATGATTTGTAGCTTCCACCAACACTAGCCTAAATAAAGAATACGATATGGATCATCTAGATTAATAGATGCGACACCGCTCATAACCTTAAATTCCTTATAAACAGGTCCTCTTGATTCACAGACCAACACGTAATTTCATATGGATTCTGTTATGATAAATATCGTTTCAAATGATAATCTGGTAGCAAAAATATCTTCCCCGCCCAGGATTCGAACCTAAGATCTCTAGATTCACAGTCATACGCAATAACCCCACGGCTATTTCGACTACGCAAATATTGTGCACAAGATGGTGACTTATTTCCACGTTGAATAATACTGCATTACGGAATTAAGTTTCATTTATATTTTGCTTGTTTCGATAATGTTCCTGAGTGACATTGAGTTTAAATTGCCTTATGCCAATGCAATGCCGACTACTTACAATGTTTGATATTAAGGAATTTTTACCATTTAAATACTGATACGAAGACTTCTAACCTGTACCATGTAATTTGTTTAAATCACTTGACACAAGAGTTCGCATGAGCGTTTTCCGTTCAGTATGTCATATACATTCCACATGGCCGAGAGTGCGTCATGGTATCAATTTCCGACCCCGCGCGCTGATTGTTTCTCTTACCAGTGCCAGCTGGATCGATCGATCGAGTTGGCAGTGCGTCTTATACTTCCGTACGATCCACCACTGCCAGCTAGGGCACACTTCCATTCGATCGATCGAGCAGGCAGTGCATAATTCCGTTGTCCACCACTGCCAGCTAGCACACTTCCGTTTGATCGATCGAGCGGGCAGTGCATACTTCCGTTTGATCCACCACTGCCAGCTCGATCGTTCCGATCCACTTCCGTCCCCAATTTTCAAAATCACTCCCACAAAACTATCCAGCAACCGAGCGGAAAGCTGTTACACATCAAAAAAATCAAGAGCTGGTAAACAAGCAGAATCAACTGTTCTACAAAGAGATATCATTGCGAGGCAGGTGTCAGTCGTGTGTTGTGGATTGGTGCTCATCTTATAAAGTTGGAGAAAATATTAGCAGAATTGCAAACACTATAAATAAAGTATCATACAAATTGTGGAGAAGGGATTAAATATAAGTACTAGTAACGTATTCCTTCATAAAATGTCCAGATAGGATTAACCTACCATGCCTACTCACCAGTGAACTAAGTTTCATTCACCTCAGGGACTTTACTTTCGCGAAGTTTGCTTGTGAGGATTTTGTAGAGCACCTCACAGTCGTTTCTAGACACCGTATTTTATTTTCCTTTCCCGTTACAGTACATTAAGGAGATTTATGTAGCTGCAGGATTTTTTTTTTTTAGAAACCTGCAAGAATGGAAATATAATCCCAGAGTCTTGACGTATATTTCTTCAGTTACTGAAGACAAGTCATTTAGTGAAAGAACAATATTTCTAAGAATACATGAGTATTTGAATGTATAAGCGTGGAATTAGTTTGACCTTAGGGAATGCTCCAACCACGAATGAAACCAACCAAGCGGTGAAGAATGTACTCAGCTTAATTCCGGCTTACCTTTGTTACCTAACCGGACAATCCAATTGCTAGCAGAATGGTCGTGAAATAAAGCACTCAAAGTGCATCTTAAAACTTCAATTAGCGCAGAGAATGCGAAGCCAAGAATGAAAGAGAACACCATATATGAGAGGGAAATAAATACCACATTGCAAAATAACATTCCTTCGCCGCTACTCTTAGAAACACGAAAACAAAATATTTCCCCGAATTTAAATAAGGAAGATTGAGTTTGCTTCGTTTTTACGTGGTGGAGGAACTTTCTGAAAGGATCGGGAATATCCAAGATAATGCACAGTGCAATAACGAGAACATAATTGAATATACCGAATGCAGTTATATCATAAAAATAAAAACAAGATACGAGCCTTACAGTAGTCGCATATGATGTGTAACATCTGACATGTTATCCTACTCGTATACTACACAGCTTGGATATTCTTAAAATGTTAATTTACACTCCATTTTCATATTGGTACTATGATGAATGTATAGATTGAATTGGAGATATGCTACTGTCACATTTGTGGCGCAGGTAGACCGGGTTTGATTCCCGGTCAATACATGTGAGATTTTCGAATTGAAATGCCATGTCCTTTGGTTCGCATTCCACGTAAAAGGGAGGTACCGTAGATCATGATCGTGAGATTAACGGACACGCAAAACTACAAGCTTCCTTCCTTCCTTTTACATTAATAATTCATAATAATAAAGTGACACAAAACGTCGACCGTACTCTCAAATATTGTGAGCTCATTCCTCAGTAACTATAACATTCATTATTCTCAAGGCTCTCATACAGTTCGTCGTAAACAATCAAAACATGGCTTCCTACAATCATGAAATGACCTAGTCTCACATATGATGAAAATACAGCTTTTATTCCACTCATATAACAACATTCTGTTATGCATTTAATATTTGACTACTCACCCACAGCTTGACAATAATGCCGCTTACTTAAATGTCATTT
This sequence comes from Meconema thalassinum, assembly GCA_946902985.2. Taxonomy (NCBI): domain Eukaryota; kingdom Metazoa; phylum Arthropoda; class Insecta; order Orthoptera; family Tettigoniidae; genus Meconema; species Meconema thalassinum. The sequence goes on along the minus strand of OX336389.2, from coordinate 994,244,844 downwards.
GTCGTCTTTGTCCTACCCCATGTGATATTCAACCTTGAACGTGAAGCTTCATAAACTGCTCAATGACAAATGAAAGTCGGTGAAACATTTGCCACTGTGCTCGTCAAACCAGTGCCTGCTAAATGCACTGCCTACTGTATTGCCATAACATTCTCGCGCTACAGAGCACACACTGCCTTGTTTCCAATATACACATTTTCAATTGTACATCCAGCTGGCAGTGCGTCTTCACTTCCGTTAGATCCACTTCCGCCCGATTCACTTCCGTCCCATTTTTCTGGCAGTGCGTCTTCACTTCCGTCCGATCCACTTCCGTTCGATCCACTTCCACCCGATTCACTTCCGTCCCCAATTTTCAAAATCACTCCCACAAATCTATCCAGCAACCGAGCGGAAAGATGTTACACATCAAAAATAAATTTCAAAAATAATGGATTTATATTTCTATACCTGGCTGGCTGCGTGGCTCAGCGGTAACGTTCTCGCCTGCTGGTCCCAAGGTCGCAGGATTGAATCCCGGCGCAGCCAATAAGTTGGCATTTGAGGGTGCGTAAATGCGAGGGAGCCGTGTCAGTATATTTACTGGCACGTTAACGATCCCCTTTGGGAAAAAATTACGGCATCCCGGCGTCTCTAAAAGTTGTTAAAAGGAACGTAAAACCAATATTATTATTATTATCCCTCCCTATATTATTCTGCTAAGGTCCCATTCCAGTTTTGTACCGAAAAGAAGGTCCTATTAACACCAACCTACACATATGGGGTACCTACAGGTTCCGCATAACACAATGTGTGCGAGAAACACACTCACTTCCTCTTTAAATGCCTCACAATTAAATAAATACCTTAAAAAATGTACATTTACAATGAAAACATCGTAACCAGCCATCTAGCGGGAGCGCGGTGCACTGCTAGCTGAGGAGTGTCTCAACAAATGGCTCAACCTACATTCACGTTGCGACAGCTCGCATAGGCCCACTGAAATGAAAATCCACAGCCTGCTTCCAGTCTCCGACCGGGTCAGGAATGGAATGAATGAAGCCCCCATCTAGCGGCGAGGATATGAACTGTGCCGGCTGCCGAGGCCTGACGCACTCCTCTGGGGCAATGATTAAATGAATGACAGATGAAATGAAATGATAGTGGAGAGTGTTGCTGGAATGAAATTTTGACAGGAAAAACCGGAGTACCCGGAGAAAAACCTGTCTGCCTCCGTTCTGTCCAGCACAGATCTTACATGGAGTGACCGGGATTTGAACCACGGACCCAGCGGTGAGAGGTCGGCGTGCTGCCGCCTAAGCCACGGAGGCTCTCAGGCCCACTAGTTATTATTATTATTATTATTATTATTACTATTATTATTATTATTATTATTATTATTATTATTATTATTATACCTTTTATGCCCGTTTCTATGGGGTCGGGGATAAGGTTATATGAATTGCCATGGGGTGAATAGCTTTTAAGTCTTGATGCCTTCCGGACACCTACCTCTTCAGAGGTGCTAATGAGGTAGTTTTTGTTGTTTCATTCAGGGGATTGGACATCATTATCATCAGCCTCGTGTACATGTCTGTGCGTGTAGAATTTGTCTGACAGCTTATGGTATTGTGGTGTATGTAGTAGTAGTGGTGTCTGAATCCAGAATTGGGGAGGACGCGGATGTAATCTACGCGTCTCCCGAGTCCAGAGATAAATTGTCATCATGGCCTTGAAGGTTAATAGTAAAACAATAATAATCGTCAAATAATAATAATGATAGCATAGTTATGTTACTATGTTCACCGACCAGGGTAGCAGAGCGAAATGTGTTACAAGGTCATGGGGCCAGGCTATCTCCAGATTAGGTTGACGAGTGGATTTGGAAATCACCGTTGGCTGTCCTTGTATTGTAATGGTGTTCCATCGTTTACATTTTTTTTTTACTCCAGGCTAATACCGGGATGGTATTTTCCAATAGGTTGGGGTCAGAATGTACATCACATCCTGACGTAAAGCCATCCGTCACATAGGAAAATACCTCACCTCTACGGCAGGCTGGGTGGAGGAGCAGTGGTATCATTCCCACCTGCCTACGTCACAAAGAGTGGTCCAATAATAGCACCTCATAAGTTACGGCTTCAGCACACTTAAATGGCATCGGTTTGAGATATGATTGTCAACGCTACACCAAAGTGGTCACACTGACCGGCAACAACAACAACTCGAACATCAACTACCACTTAAATAATAGTAATAATAATAACAATAATAATTGTTGACAAAAATTGAAAATGCTATCAGAATGCTATCCAGATCTGTTTCATTCCAAGCAGGTGAATTGATCGCATACCCTACCACGGCCTTCTTCGGGCTAAGTACTCATTTCCTAGAGGGTACAGTACAATGTGCACAATGGACTCCCTAGCTCCGACTGACCGCACTTGGCTATCCTCATAGCTAATTCGCAATGTTATCAATACAAAGTATTACATGCAAGGTGAAGCTCAAGTAGCCTTCATGCATCAAATCAAGTTCTGCATCACTTAAGAAATGTACAGTAGCCTATATGATTCGGAATACTGCATCACAAATGGGTCTGTGTCATGGAGGTAAAATACCGTAGCACACATTCCTGCTTAGCGAAACGAAAGGAGCAACATCTCCATAACAAGTCACAGTCTTGATTTCTTGATGGGAATGGTGGCATATCAAAGTTGATGGCGTTAATATGGACTACTTGCTCGGAGTCAAGCTTGAATCCGTCTAGGATTACATCAACAAGGTCATCCTAAATATTTTGTCCATTTCATCCCATTCCGCAATGGCGATTAGGTGTAGGTCCTGCAGATTACAGTTTGGTCTGGATACCTATGAAGAACTTGTTTTTATTGAACCCCGATATGTTCAATGTGGTTCATGTCAGGGGAACCTGCAGGCCACTCCAGTCGGGTGATATGAAGACACTGCGAGTATATGTTCACGAGAATTGCACGATGGACATGAGAATTCTCATCCTTACCAATCTGCTGCCGATAGAGATCCACTGTTAGGTGAAGAATGTTAACCCTGTATTATTTAATATTTAGAGATCCTTCAACAACCACGATTACAGTATGGTGAATCTTTGTTTTGTTACCCACAGAACATCAATGCACAACCTAGTGTGTCGGAAACGTGCAGTATCATCAGGTTTCCTCCAAAACACGTCGTCTGCAATCGTCAGGTGTGAGACATACGTGGCATTAGTTGGTTAGGCTAGTTCTGCAGAGTCCATGCAGCATGATTTCTTGTTCACCTTTAGCGGGCTGCTTGGTGTTGAGGTGTTAGAAAAATACTTCACCATGGCCGTCGGGAATGAATGTGGAAACCGTGTATCCTATACAGTCGCGACGGCCAACTCATCCTCAGTGGTCACCAATGCAAGTGGCATGTGATTGATCCTAAACTTTATACAAGTGCTTCTCGCCCAGTAGGGGAACCGTTTTATGAGGGTTTGGGAATTTTTCGGAAGTAGGTTGTTTAGTTTCTCTCTCCAAGACAATAGTTAGCCTATACAGCCACAGCACCTTTAAATACATTTAATGGGCATCTGTTTTCGAGAGAATGGAAGCCGATACCGAACCATCATACCTAGTTAACCCTTTTTAGGTTAGTGGTCTGTATATCAACCACCCATTAAAAAGACGATTTTTATTTCCAAAGATAAAGGTGGTTGAATCTTTCAGTCTTACCTTAAGGATATTTCTTGTGAAAATATAAACACTGTATTTCTGTGAAACCAATATTATTCCTGTACCCCAATCTACGGTACTGGATGAAATGTAAAGAATTTAAAAATTAAAACTAAACGTGAAAAATATAATAAATTAAATGAAAATAATATATATATATTACTATTTTAAATAAATATAAACAATGAACTTATAAAAATTGTAAAATATAAAATTACATAATTAGCTTTATGTTCGACCCTAACTATTATGTGTCAGAAAACTGTATCATAATGAGGCTCATTATAACACTATTATTCATTACAAAACAGTTTCTCCCACCAATCAGAGCTCAAGAAACAGTTGTGTGACCAATTAGATAAGGATACCTTCGCGCAAGCGCTCAAAATCCAATATGTCTAAATAAATTACCGAAAGTGCACCGTCCATATGTTCGCGTAAATAAACTGGTGAATATGAGACAAGAAATAGCACTGTACCTTAATATCCACAAAACCAATTTCTATACAGCGCGTGGTTTGAAACGACTTCGGTGACAGTTTTACTGAATACTGGTGCACAATCTGAACATATGGTATTGAAGCACACAGAGCGCATGCGTCGGTTGTCCAGAGAGCTTGGAAAACAGAGATATACTACCCACCGCAGCACCCGATCACAACATTCTAGTGACTGAACAGATATTTATGAATATTTATGTTAAAACATATAATAAAGTTATAATTATCGTCGAACATAAACAGTCGTATGCAACTCGCCTATAATGGTAATTAAGACACTCTTGTGGAAATTATAAAACTCGCATACGCTCGTTTTATAAAAAATACTCGTGTCTTAATTATAGCCATTATAGGCTCGTTGCATAATGTACTATTAAATTACATATTAAAATAACAAAAATAAATTTATAAAGTAAAAATTGTAAAAAGTATAGTTATGAAATTAAAATTGTAAATATAAAAATATAAAATTAAAGTTAAAAATCAATTTCATTAAGAGCCGGCCGGAGTTGGGACGGCCGGCCGCCAGCCCAGCTCTTGTTGTAACATGGGTCAAAAGTTTGTGAAACGCTTTATAAAGAAACGGGGCAAGGTAAAATTATTTTCTATCTATAGCGTACTGTAGTATTTTATACACTTTTCATCAGTGAAAAAGCATATCGAACAGGAATACAAAGATAGTTATAAAAAGTGTAGTTAAAATCACAATTCTCCATATAAAATAGAGTTCTGAACTGCGTTTTTCCAAACACTTATGTCTTCAGATGATGTTGAAAACAGAAACAAACTCCACTGCAAGACAGCTTATAGTTTTCTCTAGAACGCTACTGAAACATATTTTAAAATTAAGAACTCTCTATATGTTTAATCGTGATTTAAAAAAGATAAGCCTATAGACTCGTTAATGCTAGCCAATGTTGAGTGCTGGTAGTTCATCCGGATTCCGTCAGTTGTCGCGTCGCCAAGTCCTGTCCTTGAAACAGGGCGTAGACAGGGACAGAGACAGTTTGTAACGTGTTTTCGAGGGGTTTTCATGCCACTGGCATAAGTCAGTAGGAAGCCATTCTATATTTATTTACGCGGCAAATTGTTCAGCCAAGAGAATTTTTCATGTTAATTTATTATTATTATTAACTTATTATTATTATTAATTGATTTTTTGGAGCATTATCTTATAAAATTATAAGCATACAGATAGGTTTTCTATGTTATAGAAAACGCTATCAAGCAAATTATTACGATCAACATTAGCGTAGAAAATTATATGATTACGGAATTTTGCGGAGTTTCGTCAGTTAGGGTATATTGAGAGACATGAGTCACTGGAAATTCTGATACAGGCTTATGCTTGTCAGGAATTATGACGCAAGGCTGGGTCGCATCGTCAAGAAAAGGCGGATGTATGGAACGGCAAACGACTTCACCCTCCCGCCGAGTGTAATGAGCCAGAGGAGGGGAGTATAGCGGGGTGCTCAGCCAATCAGTGGAGACCACGTAAGCTGGAAGTCGGGACTGGAGTGGGAGACCGACGAGTGCATATATGGTTGGCACGCCGTGGAAACGGGGACTATCCTTATAAAATTTAACCAGTATGGTTGCACGAGTGAGTGGCTCCGATGTTCAGTGGAGTTAGCGACTATCGTTATAAAATTTAACCAGTATGGTTGCACGAGTTAGTGACTCCGATGTTCAGTGGAGTTAGCGACTATCTTTGTGAAACTTAACCGTGGTGGTTGTACGTGTTGGTTCCGATGTACGGACCATAAATCTTCATATCTACAAATATATCATCAACAACGAAGAAGATGACGACGTCCAGGAGGCTATGGGAAGCTCACTTCAACATCCAGTACGAGGGAAATGCTACGGCAATTTCCAGTGGTAAGCGCGAATGATACATAGCTACGCAATCTCTCGTCTTTCTTTGTTTCATATTCAGTAATTCAGTAAATTCATAGCTTGGGAATAAGAGTAAAATCAGTAATTTATCCGACTCCGTTTTCACGTAATTTTCTAGCGGTAATATTTAAATCGCAACGCTCCAATTTAAATTCAAACTTATTATTATTATTATTAATTTTGCTATACTTGTTTTTTATACAATAAATTCATTTCTTTTAACCATGCAATCTTTGTTTTCAGTAGGTAGCATTAGATATAGACCAATTCCTTCTCCTGATACAATTGTTTGTTGGGTTAATGATCAAATCATACCACGATCTGAGTATATAGATTCTTGTAGGTGTTCTACCAGAGCTAGGTGTTGTTAAATATAAATTTAGATTTCAACATTGTGTTGAGGTCTTGGCGCCCATTAAAACAACAAATCTTAGTAGAAAACGGTATATTTGTCACGCAACAGTGGAGGGCAAGAGAAACCATTCCAAGTTGGTCTCAGGCCAGCTCAGGCTTTCCCTCGTGCAGGGGAGTGGGTACATCACCACACGCCTCTCTTTTACAACGAGCAGCGGACAAGCTCATTCCACGACGGTATTGCAATTGTCTTAGAAGGTGCAATCAGGACAGCTGCACAGATAAAAATATTTTGTTCCAAAAACTGTGCTATGGTTGGCTTTTTGTAAATCGTTAGAAAAGCTCAAAAAAAGCTTAACTCTGAATTGTAGAATAATTTGCACGATCATTTTGTCGGTAAACTCAAAAACACATTGAAAAGCGTTTTTCTCTGAATCGACGTATTTTAAAGAAAAGTTTTTAATACAAAAAATGTAGAGGACATTGTCGCCTACAATTCGTCTCATTAAGGTCATGTCATACGTTTTGAACTGCAGAAGCTAGATGGCGCCAAAGTTTCCAAAAAAGTGTTTTTTCACTTTTTGTCCTAGAAAATATGTTTTGTTCACTAAAGAGCGAATCAGAAATTTGTTCCTCTCAAAATTGTCTACAACATTGATTGAAACATTTTTTTTCCTCCGCCTAACCGTTCCAAAGTTATAGTCTGCTGAAATGTGAAAATTGTACTATTCAGATGGCACAAAGGTTAATATGTGTACAGTTATGATTGATACGTTGCGATTGAAATAGATATGATTGTTTGAGCTAATTAACAAACACAGCCCGCGTCCTGTTTGACCGAGCCTTAGGCAGCTGTCCGACACCGGTCCCTGTCTAAATTAAGCCCACCGCTCTCTCCACAGTAACAATAGTAGCCTTGACTACGCAGCGTTGCATTTGCTGCGCTATAACTTTGGAACGGTAAGTCGGAGGAAACAAACGTTTAAATAAATGTTGCAGACAATTTTGAGAGGAACAAATTTCTGATTCACTCTTTTGTGAAAAAAAAAAAAAAACTATTTTTTCTAGGACAAAAAGTGAAAAAAAAACACTTTTTTGGAAATTTTGGCGCCACCTAGCTTATGCATTTCAAAACGTATGACATGACCTCAATGAGACGAATTGTAGGTGACAATGTCCTCTACATTTTTTGTTAAAAAATCTTTTCTTTAAAATACGTCGATGCAGAGAAAAACGCTTTTCAATGTTTTTTTTTTTTAGTTTTCCGACAACATGATCGTGCAAATTATTCTAAAATTTAGATTTAAGCTATTTTTGTGCTTTTCTAACGATTTACAAAAAGCCAACCATAGCACAGTTTTTGGAACAAAACCATTCCAGCTGTAAGTTACTGTACTAATAGAATTTTAATGTACACGTTATACCTTTTACCGTTCAACATGTTTTAATAGTACAGTGACTTAAAAAAATAGAAACACTGTGTAATGTGCCTGGTTGGACTTATTGGTGAATACGGTGTTAGGTAGATTTCATTAGAAAGCTAACTATTGCAATGGATGTTTCGACTTCCGGAAAATTTCGACATATCTTCGCGTTTCACATCCCCCAGACCCCAAAACCACCGTCAGTTCAAAAGTTTATATATAATTTATGTATGTATATATATATCAGCTTTTTGTGGACACGATAACTGCCGTAATTTTGCACCAATCACTTTGAATATTTTACGTAATATGTACCCCTTTAGAATCTCGGACGAGTGCGTTAACGGGCAAAATCGGTCGAAGGGAGTGAAAATGGGGGGCTGTTTTTCGAAAAAGTGAAATATCGCCATAACTCACTTAATACCTGAAATATCGAATCCATTAAAAGTTCATACTATGTGTCGGATGAGGGCCAAAATTTTATGTTTAAAAAGTTTCTTGATAGCACCAACCATTTACCAAACGGGTGGGAAAAAGTGGGGGTTTCGGGAAACATTAATCATATCTCTCTTAATAGGCACACTATCAAAACCGTACAAAATGGACAATATTCCCCTAATAATTACCTAAAACTTTTGTTTGAAAGAATTTTTGATATGACCCACCATTACGCCAAGGGATGAGAAAAATCATTTCGGAATTATAAGAAAATGCCAAGAGCCATCAGAGGTTACCATGACAACGCTTCTAGATTGATAAGGGATGAGCTATCAGAGGTTGCCATGACAAGGCCATTGCACGAGATCACATTCAGTTTTCCATCTGACTCTGTGGAAGCGGCTTAGGTGACGTAACTGGTAGCACGCTGAACTTCTATGCCCAAGGTCGCGGGTTCAAAGCCGGCCGAAATCATCAGATTTTCTAAAAGTGCTAAAAATCCCTCAGTATGCTTTCCTTCGGAGGGTAAGTTCCAACGTTGCTGGTTACGGTGGCATCTAGTAGCCAAGATCACAGCTAGGTGTCGTTGACGGCAGTGGTAGCAAAATTGCGAACTACTACTTGAAATTGACTGTCTGCAGTCCTTACCTGAATTACAGACTAATACAGCCATCACAATTAACACCGTTTATCAGACAGATTCTACACACACCTAAAGTACACAGAGTTACATGACCGCGTTGTCGCAGCCCCTAAACTGAGGAACTAACCAACATCTCTGTGGGAGATAAAATTTTGCGTGATGAAGTAACAGACTGTTAGATAGTTACACATCAGTGTCGAAACCTTGCATAAGGACAGTGTGACCACAAGTATAAAAATGAACCCCAAATGACAAGAAGGTTACCGTGCCCATAAGACAATAAAATGTTAAAAATATGCATGGAAAGACGAAAAAAAAGTTAATTAAGCTCCAATTGTAAAATACTTTCTCGCAATAAATGAGGTCTGGTTGGTTGGTTCCTCAGTTTAGGGGCTGCGACAAAGTGGCCATGTAGCCCCGTGTACTTTGGGTGTGTGTAGAATATGTCTGATAACCGGTGTTAATTGTGATGACTGTATTAGTGTGTGTTTCTGTTTCATGATTCAAGTAAGGACTGCAGACTTTGAATTTTCAAGTAGTTCCTACTTTTTCCGCCACCGTCAACAACTACTAGTTCAGAACTTGGCTACTAGACGCCACCGCAGTCGGCTCCTGGCGACGAGCGTAGGAACCTGAGCGTTGTTTACATTTTTAACCTAATTTAGCCTCACACAGGTGTAATTAGTGGAAGGTTTTTTAACATGCCATAAATCTATGACATGGGACCGCCGGCTTTACTTCCCCTCCGAAGGAAGGCTAAATGAAGTCTGATAGTCTACGAAAACCTGCACATTTTGCCTATTATAGCCTACCCCTAGTTTGCCCGGTGAAATCTACCTCCGCCTTCCGGCGTGCCGAGAGGACTTTCTTTTTAAATCAAATGCCCATCATACACGAACAATTTTATCCCGGAAGAGGCTACACAATTAAAGTGGGGGAAAAGGAGAAATAGGAAACTTCGACATCAAACACAATTTTTACTACCAGACTCAAGGGCAGCTTCATACTACAAGAAGACAATGTTGTCTGTTTGCAGTATGGAACCCAAAAAGAATAACAACGGAACCCATACAGAGAGATGATGAATTTTGGGAGAGTATTCTTCCCCGTTACTTGACCGGTCTTACAAACATGTCATCCTTTCCGAGATTATGGACTCAAGACAGAGTAGATGTATGCCAATATGAAACTCGGTTTACATTATTAAACACCCTCTATTTTACTGAGTACTTGTAATGTTCCAGGCGCTGCCGGAGTGGTGTGTTTATATGCTATAGAAAGATGCACGACAATTGTTACGCAGTGTGTATTCACTCCCGAAATCAATTCCTCACTTCTGTGTGGTATAGCTTTCTGAAGATTGTTAGTATTTGAGTTCAGATTTTTATATATTTCAAAATATATTATGGCCCAAATACAGTACGTATATTAAGAAACCAAAGATCTATCCCAGCATTATTTTTAAACATAAATGGTTTATTCTAATTCATTATCTGTTCATAAAGTCTACGTATCTAGTCGGGGACTATACGATTCCGACGTTACTTCATTTCTTTGGGGAACGTAATGGTGCAGTGGTCAAGCTGCTTGGCTTTCACCATTCCCGGCGAATGAGATTTTCGAAGTGGAATGTCACGTCCTGTGGTTCAGATTCCACGTAAAAATGAAGGTTCCGTTGCTCCGATCGCAAGATTAACGGTCACGTAAAACTACAAGCTTCATTCATTCTCCATGTCTATGAAATTGGTGGGGCGGGGGTGGAGTCTAGACGCGTATAGCATAATTTATACAGCTATACTGTTTCTTGATATCCCCTTTTATTACATACTGTGCTATGGATAAACCAGCTCGTGGCGCAGTGGCCAGCAATGTTGACTGCTACCTCAGAGGTCCCGAGTTTGATTCCCGGCTTTGCCAAGAATTTAAAAGTATTGGTATGGTCTGGTGCGGGGTCTCCCAGTCACGTGATGCTAAGTGGGAGCCTGCCGGAGGCTGTGGCTCATATTTATAATATTGGTTTTACGTCCCTTTTAACAACTGTGGCTTTTAGAGACGCCGGGGTGCCGGAATTTTGCTCCGAAGAGGATCTTTAACGTGCCAGTAAATCTACTGACACGTCTCCTTCGCATTTGCGCACCCTCAAATGCCAACTGACTGAGCCGGGGTTCGATCCCACTACCTTGCACACAGCAGGCGAGAACGTTACCGCTGAGCCACGCAGCCAGTCGCTGTGGCTCAGGACGCCTGTTAGTTGTCCCTTGATACAGCCAGGAACACTAATTTGGTATCTACTGTATATCCCTTGTGGATATGTCACTCATTGATCTTGAGGTATATAAATAATTCTTCATTACTCAGACCATTTATTGGGGGATAAAATGTGTATGACCCAAATGCCCACTTCATCTCACAATGTTATGGTCTTGAGGTTCTTTACTTTAGGAGGCAACGCGGTCAGGTTGAAGTATACTCGGGCCGAGAGTAAGATGGATGAAAACCAGTGTGGCTTTAGACTACAACGAGGATGTCAGGATCATTTTTTTTAGTATTCACCAAGTGATTGAGGAATACTACGAGAGGAATAGACTTTTGTGTTTTGTAGATCTAGAGAAGGCGTAAGAAAGAGTACCTAGGGAAAAGAAACTGAAGATTCTGAGGGATTATGGTATCCAGGGAAGGCTGCTACAGGCAATCGAAAGTACCGTATTTGTGTTTATAATGAAACTGCGGTGAGAGTTGATGGTATGATGAGTAGGATTCCTTACGTATCTCTTCGATGTTATCGTAAACACGATGAGTTATATTTTGAAATATTTTAAAAAAAGTTGTTGAAAATTTATTTTTCAACTTTTTTCAGGAATTAGTTTAGTCTGGACGATTCTTAATCACAATTAAGGTTAGTAAGAAGATGTTTATGAAAGTAAATGATTGAATATACACAATCTAATGGAGCATAAGGAACAACTACGACGGCGTGAAACCTTATTGTGTTACCGTTTCGAACTTCACAAGATAGGCAGTTTTATGTAAGGGAGGTCTGTAGGGAAATGGTAGAGCTTAGAGAATATCATTTTAATTTCTTTCTGCGTTATCACATTAAGCATAACATACTGTTTTAAAGACTATATCGTGGTGTAGCGTTCTTGTGTGTCACCCCGGAGGCAAGGCCTTGAAGAGCGGTGATGGACCCTGGGGCAGGAGTTTCCACCCCCCCCCCCCCCACCCCCCACCCCCCACCTCTATTGCCGAATTATGTAATATTCATTTATAATCCTCCTAAATTTGCCGAAACTGATAGTAATTTTAGAAATATTATTAATAATAATAATATAGGGCTGAACAGACGGGTCCACACCGGGCAAGATCCCGATGATAATAATAATTATAATAATAATAATAATTATTATTATTTTAATAATAAAGACTTACCAAGATAATATAAAATATAGACTACATAATAGGAATGGAGTTCAACATTGAAACAAAAGCCCACGGGTTCGAACCCACTTGTTTACCGAGTTCGGAGATAGCTTGGGACCCATGACCTTAGCAAGTGTAGCTACTGCGGTCGGTAACTGCGCATCCTTATAACCACCTGTAAAACACGCTTCTCCGTGCGAGGACTAGTTCCCATATTTTTTGAAACTCATTAGCGCATTTCAAAGTAGTTGTTGCGGCATCGTGGTCATCTAGCCCCGTGTACTTGGCGTGTGTTTGGAATTTGTCTAATTACCCGTCTTATTGTGATGGCTGTATTAGTGTGTGTATTTGTGACTCAGATGAGGATTGTGAAGGAGTCATCTGAATTTGCCTGGAGTAGAAGGGATAATAATAATAATAATAATAATAATAATAATTTTATTGTTTTACGTCCCTTTTACCATCTGCAGTTTTAGGAGACACTGGGGTGCCGGAAGTTAGCCACAAAGGGGATCTTTAACCTGCCAGTAAATTCACTGACACGGCTCCCTCGCATTTGCGCACCCTCAAATGCCAGCTGGCTGTGTCAGGAATAGATCCTGTAACCTTGGGCACAGCAAGCGAGAACGTTACCCCTGATCCACGCAGTCATCCGAGTAGAATAGAGAAACCATGGAAAACCACTTCCAAAATGACTGAGATGGGAATCGAAACCACATCTTTTCAGTTTTGCCTCACGGGGCATTCCAGCCCTCAGACAAGAATGAATCGAATTTTTGTCAGCGCCGGGAATCGAACCCGAACCTCCGGGACGACAGCCAAGAATACTAGCCGGTACATCACGAGGAAGACTAAGCATATTTCAGTCACTTGTGAATTCCGTAGTTTAAGTACAGTATTAGCTTATCTATAGCAAAATATTTCGGTCATTCAATTGAAAGTATACAATTACTTCGAACTTTCTAGTCACGATATTCCTGAGGCACAATGCCACGAGACTGTAATAATTCTCCAGTGTTCGGACTCAAGCAGTTTGGACTTTCTTGAACGCGCGACCTTGAAACACCCTCACTGTTAGGGGGTGGTGGTAGTCCGTGCTGACACCTATGTACAGGCCATGTAACTACTAGGCGAGAGCGACTACAACGAAACTAGTGGCAGTGTTTTGAAATGAAATGTGAAATAGGGTCTGAATACGACCGCCTCTTAAGTCAAAATTATAGAAATAGAATTAAAATTGAATAAATGCACCAAGAATTGTTAGTTATAGTCTATGCTTTTTGTTAAGATATTGTTAGTAGTTATTGACTTTCAAGTTTGCATGCTTAGCGTGTTATCTGTGATTGTTATTAAATGGTCAGGTTGGAATGGATTATGAACATAGCTGGTTGTTTGAGTGATGTGGGATCTGTTCCCGTGCATCTGCTACCACAGCCATTACCTACACTGGACTGGAAGGAATTTCCTTGTGCAGGCTGCTCCCTAGTTATCTTTTTCCTCTCCTTGGACTTTCGCCTAGCTGTCAATGTTCGTCTCGCAATGTAATAGTGTAGGCTCTACATTGTAACTGGTCATTCAAATGAATTTATTAATCTCATGCAATTTTTTTCAGGTTTTGGGAAACACCCATTACAATTGGGAACAATCGTGTTGACGAACTTAAAAGCAATACATTTCCACTATGCACAGTACATGAAAGCCGAATCAACTATCCTTGCCATAGATACTGATAGAAATCTGTAGGCTCAGATATGATTTCGTGGAACACGTGCAATTGAATAGACCGTTGAGCGATTATCGATTCTCTTCAGAGCTATTTTATGTTTATTGCAGTTTCACACCAACACCTGTGATTGTTTCTCGACAAAGGACGTATTAACACTATTTATTGCTGTAGATCAAATATTTGTTCGAACTTAATTCTTCACGGAACATAGAGTTCATGTAATTTGATCCAGAATTTGAGGGCAAGGCTGTCTTCCATATTTTTTGTTCTAGCGCTTTTATTTCTTTTCTTCGGTGACGGGGCTATGACCTAGGAGTTGTCGTCACTCCATTTACTCTATGAACCCGTGAACGACGAGTAATGAAAGCTAACGCACTATGAAGCCTCATTACATTTCTTAGCATGATATTCGCACATGACGCATTAATTTGAACACCCTACTGTATTTATTGAAGCTTACTGCACAATAAGAACACAAAGGGATGAAATCATGAATTTTAAGAAAGATAGCTATGTTTTAATTCGCTCTTCGAGCATATCGTTGTAAAGTTGGTATTATTTGATGATGCTATGTGATTTGTTTGGTGATGTACAGTATACGTGAACAGACTTGATGATGCTCGCCTGACGAGCAAAACGTACGATTCGTTTAAAACTCATTATTTACTCCCAGTACACTATAATTGGTTGTTGTTGTGGCTTATTTCAGGGGCTGAGACATCGTGGTCATATAGCCCCGTGTATTGGATGTGAGGGGAGGGGGGGGGAGGAGATATGTGTGATAACCTGTGTTATTGTGATGGCAGTACTAGTGTGTGTATTTATAAATTGGGGATATGATTGGGAAGGAGGCGGCCGTGGTCTTAAGTTAGGAACCATCCCAGCATTGCCTGGAGTAAAAGTACGGAAACCACGGAAAACCAGTTCCTCTTCCTCTCAGCTTTGCCTTGCAAGGTTAAGTGTACCCCAATCCAGCTCTCACACCATAATTAAATTTCTTGACAGAGCCGGGGATCGATCCTGGACCTCCGGGGCGATAGCCAAGAACGGTAGCCTTTACACAACAAGATGGTCCAATTTAATTGGACACAATAATGTGTTGACTGACGTAAAAGCAATTCTTTCATCAGACTGCCAAGGCAACACTCAAGAAATGGCTTCTAAAATGTGTACAGACTACTCACAACCAGTCAGGCATAGGCATATAGGCCTAGTGCAGCCAAAACATTCAAATAATTGAGGCCAAAACTTATTTTTGGATCTAATCTGAAGATGTTCGTCTGTCGAACGAAACATATGATGCAATTTAAACTTCTTATTTACTCATCGTCCAATTTAATTGGTTGCAAAAATGTGTTGACCGATTGAAAAGCAATTATTTCATTAGATTACCAAGGCAAAACTGAAGAAATGGCTTGTTAAACTTATGTACTCACGACCAATCAGGCAGGCTACCTCCTGAAGTCAAACGATTCGAATCATTGAGGCTAAAACTCATGAATTTATACATGATTAAAAGCTTTAATTGTACAGGATCTGATTTTGTTCGCCAAATGAACGAAATCTGTGATCCAACTAAAATACCTTATATATTCCCCATCACATTAATGTGTTGACCGACTGAAAAGCGATAGTAGTCCCCTAACATGAAGGGTCTCTCAGGTTTAAGTTTAAGTAGACCATACTACTCAACCAACAGCATGCAACATGGAAATTTTTAGTGTCTCATTCCAAACCATCCAATATACGGTATATATACATTATACTTGTGACATTGCCAGAAATTAAGACTTTTTATAACTCGTTTGGGTAGGAGAAGCCAACACCCATGACTAATCCCATTAATTTTGACCTGAATCCGAATGTAAATGTGTTTTTTTAATAAGAACAACTCGCATATAGTTAAATGCTTGTGAATTATATTTTCATATACGAGCCCTGAATGTACAGTGGCTGGCGTTACAAGGCTAAGCAAGACGTCACATGCCGTGTTTCCTAAAAGAACGTCTCACTTGCGCCGCGCTCATCTGTACACTCGCGTTTTTTGCTGCTTTTCATCACATCGTTTGCATACTTTGCCAGAAGCGCCTACCACGATTACAGTGTGGCAAGAAGAATGCGAGGCTGGCTGCTTTCCTGCTGCCTGCCCTATCATAGATTTAAATAATAAAGCAACACTTAGGCCACTTGATGCCCCATGATTTGTAATGCATGAACTTTTGCTGAACGCTGCTTTTGTATCTAACTTAGACTATATGAGGAATCGTAGCTCGCTACATAAATTAAAGAGACTTGCGCTAAAGTTCTTAAATACTGTACATTGAAATGATTGCATGGTAATATTTCCATTGCTCGAGAAATTTATTTAAATTCATCTCATTTTATTGTATCTTTCTTATTTTATTGTATTCTGTCTTATTTTTTATTATTCTATCTTATATAATTTGATTATATCATATGTTATTTTATTGTATTCCATCTTACTTAATTTTATTATATCGTATCTTATTTTATTTATTCTATTTTTTTTATTTTTTATTGTATCATATTTTGTATTCTATCATATTTTATTTTGTAATATTTTATTTAATTCTATCTTATTTTATTATATTATATTTTATTTCCTTTTATTGTAATTTATTTTTATTATATTTTATTTTGTCTATCTTATTTTATTATATTTTATCCTATCATATTTATTTTATTTTATTCTATCTTATATTATTTTAATCTAATTTTATTTTATTTTATTTTATTTTATTTCACGTTATTTGATTTGATTTTATTCTATTAGCCTACTTTCGATTTTTGCAAAAAATGAAAGTAGACTTATGAGATCTACACAGGGCCAAATATTGTGTCTGTGAGTGTGTGGGATTTGGTATGTCTGTCCCCCCACCCCCACATCAATTCAAACACAGTGAAACCGAATTGAACGAAATTTGGTACAGAGGTAGCACTAACAAAGGGCACCTCAGTGTCATGCTTTATATCGCCGCCATCTTGACGGAAACGTAATGGCGGCCACACAAATGTTCAAAGATTAAATCAAATTACGACTAGCCTGATCATCTGGTCTCTACCAAATTTTGCAACAACATACCTTCATGTGGGAAGCGTCTTTTGATCAAACTACAAGGTTATCAACTCAATAGATTGAAGATGGCGGCCGTGTATGTGTGCAAATCGATTCCCCCTATCAATTCAAACACAACGAAACCAAATCGAAGCACCTTTGGTACAGAGGTAGTACAAGCAAGGGACAACTCAGTGTCATGTTGTATATCGGCGCCATCATAACAAAAAAGAAATGGCGCCCACCCAAATGTTCTGAGCTTAAGTCAAATTACGGGTAACCTAATCATCCGATCGTACCGCATCCGTGGCGCAGTGGTAGTGACCCAGGCTCATAGTTTGAGATTCAAATCCCTGTGGATTCAATTTTTTTACTCCGTTTTTTTTTGTACATATTGGTTTATAATACTCACACGTTATAATGTTAAACATATATAGTGTGTATTTGCAATCAAAATATTATATAGGCTTATAGCCTACACAAATATATATTTCAACACTCGACTACAGCGATTAAAATTCCTGGTCTTTGATCCGCAGTAGAGTCTATTGTTGTTG
Source organism: Meconema thalassinum (assembly GCA_946902985.2). Classification (NCBI taxonomy): domain Eukaryota; kingdom Metazoa; phylum Arthropoda; class Insecta; order Orthoptera; family Tettigoniidae; genus Meconema; species Meconema thalassinum. Next base: position 994,227,094 of record OX336389.2, on the reverse strand, counting down.
TTGATTCTTTAGGGGGTTTGGGGCATCATGGTCTTGAGTCCCGTGTACTTGGGTGTATGTAGAAGTTGTCTGATAACCTGTCTCACTGTGATTTCTGTAGGCTTAGGCTACTAGTGTGTTTACTTTTATACGAGAAAGATATGGGTATGAAGCTGTTGTTGTTGTTTTTGTTTCATTTAAGATGCATGGACATCATGGTCATTTCGCTCCGTGTACTTGGGTGTGTGTTGAATTATGTCTCATAACCCATGTTATTGCGATGGCTGTATTAGTGTGTATATAATTAGATAATTCAGCTGATGATTCAATCAATCACCGTATAATATACGTATAGCACGTTGTATTTCAACAAGCTACTACAACCAACATTCAATTATACTCCTTGAAAAGGGCAAGAGTTATAACTAAACCCATGCATTTAGGAGAAAGTAGGCGATATGTTCTTCACTGAACATCTTGTTTATCTTCATTTTATTTTATTCTATGTTATTTTCTTATATTTTATTTTATTTTATTTTATTCTATCATATTAGCCTACTTTCGATTTTTGCAAAAAATGAAAGTAGACTTACGAGATCAACACAGAGCCAAAATTTGTGCTTCTGTCTGTGAGTGTGTATGTCTGTGTATGTGGGTGTGTATGTGTGTGTGTGTGTGTTTTAGTTTTATTTAGCGTATGGCTTTGAGTGCCGGGAGTGTCCGAGGACATGTTCGGCTCGCCAGTTTGTAGCTGCTTCTATGCGGACACCCAGGGGGTGAGCTACAAGTACCGTCGCGTGTGGCGTGTTGTCTGGGGAGGAAAGTTTGAGTGTAAGGACGAGGAGTTGGAAGGTAGCGGCTGTGGCCTACAGTTAGGGACCAACCCCGGCATCTGCTTGGAAGGAGGATGGGAAACCACAGGATTCGAACCTTCTCGCCTCCCGGATGTGAGCGACTGCCTGCAGCCACGCCGTAACGACCACGGGTAACTCACCCGATCATGTGTGTATGTGTGTATGTGTGTGTACTCTGCATGTCTGCTCCCGCCCCGCCCCCCTATCAATTCAAACACGGTGAAACCGAATTGAATTAAATTTGGTACAGACATAGCACTTGCAAAGGGCACCTCAGTGTCATGTTTAATATCACCGCCATCTTGACGAAAACGTAATGGCGGCAGACCAAATGTTCAAAGCTTATATCAAATTACGACTAACCTAATCATCTAATCTCTACCAAATTTTACAACATCATACCCTCATGTGGGAAGCGTCCTTTGGCCGAATGTCAAGGTCATCTCCCCAATAGTTGGAGATGGCGGCCATGTATGTGTGCAAATCAATTCCTCCTATCAATTCAAACACAATGAAACCAAATCGAACCACCTTTGGTACAGAGGTAGTACTAGCAAGGGACAACTCAGTGTCATGTTGTATATTGTCGCCATCATAACAGAAAAGAAATAGCACCCATCCAAATGTCCTGAGCTTAAATCAAACTACGACTAACCTAAACATCCGATCTTTACCAAATTTTGCAACAATATACTATGATGACTACAAGGTCATCAGCCAAATAGTTTCAAGATGGCAGATGTATGAATCATGCAAGTATTATAGCCTAACCGTAACTTACGATTCAACAAGGCCTGGGCTCAAAAATTCAGCTTATTGTACATAGGGAGGTTTAAACTCTCCTCAAGGAGCCGACTGGTAGGATATAAGCATATTATAATACAATATATAGGCCTAACCGTAGAGGTGACTAACAGGTCAGGCTTACAGTACCATATCGTTGTGGAGCCGTGCCGTCCCGTTGTCAAAATGGCCGCTATATTTGCTAGTAAATCTATATATTTCCGTAACTTCGTAACCTTATATCCTTTTAGGAATGTACTGTACAAAATAATACATAGGCTATTTAGTATCAAATGGTTTGTAGAAGAGGCAGAAAACTCTATCGAAATAGTTGTTTTTAACACAAATAATGTTTCAGATAAACTAAATCAGTTGTTTAGCAAGTATTACCGTAGCGCATCAGTAGCGTAATGGTACTGACCTGGGCTCATATTATCGGGGTTCATGGGTCAAATCCCTGCAGATTCAATTTTTACTTCGTTGTTTTTTTTTTTTTTTTGTTTTTTTTGGTATTAGCCTACTTTCGATTTTTGCAAAAAATGCAAGTAGACTTATGAGATAAACACAAGGCCAAAAAATTGTGTGTCTGTCTCTGTGTGTGTGTGTGTGTGTGAGAGTGTGTGTACTCTGAATGTCTGTCCTCCTCCCTCCCCCCTATCAATTCGAACACGGTGAAACCGAATTGCACGAAATTTGGTACAGAGGTAGCACTAGCAAAGGGCTCCTCAGTGTCATGTTTTATATAGCAGCCATCTTGACGGAAACGTAATGGCGGCCACCCAAATGTTAAAAGCTTAAATCAACTTACGACTAACCTTATCATCCGATCTCTACCAAATTTTTCAACAACATATATTTATATAGCGAGCGTCTTTTGACTGAACTACAAGGTCATCAACCCAACAGTTTGCAGATGGCGGTAAAAGCTTAACTCAAATTACGACCAACCTAATAATTTGATGTCTACCAAATTTTGCAACAACATACCTTTTTGTGGGAAGCATCTTTTCACTGAACTACAAGGTCAGCAGCCCAATAGTTTGCTGATAGCGGCCATGTATGTGTGCAAATCGATTCACCATATCAATTCAAACACGATGAAACCGAATCGAATGAAATTTTTTCCAGAGGTAGCATTAGCAAAGGGCACCTCATATTCATGTTTAATATCCGTATAACACGTTGTATTTCAACAAGCTACTCCAAACAACATTCATTATACTCCTTGAAAAGGACAAAGCGTTATGACAATACCCATGCATTTAGGAGAAAGCAGGCTATATGGTCTTTACTGAACATCGTGTTAATTGAATTATAACTACTCACACGTTATAATGGTAAGCATATATACTGTGTATTTGCAATCGAAAATATTATATATATATATATATTTATAACACCACATATTTCAACAGTCCAATACAGCGGTTAGTATTCGTTGACCTTGATCCGCGGTAGAGACTATTGTTGTTGTTGTTTTTGTTGTTGATTCTTTACGGGTTTTGTGGCATCATGGTCTTGTAGACCCGTTTACTTGAGTGTGTGTAGAAGTTGTCTGATAACCTGAGTCACTGTGATGTCTGTAGGATTACTTTTGTGTGTCCTTTTATACGAGGAAGGATTTGGGCAGGAAGCTGTTGTTGTTGTTGTTTTGTTTGAGATGCATGGACATCATGGTCATTTAGCCCCGTATACTTGGGTGAGTGTTGAATTTTGTCTGATAACTTGTGTTATTGTGACGGCTGTATGTGTGTGTATATATAATTCAGGTAAGGATTCAATCAATCAACGTCTAATATAAGTATAGCACGTTGTATTTCAACAAGCTACTACAACCAGCATTCAATTATACTCCTTGAAAAGGACAAAGAGTTATACCTATATCCATGCATTTAGGAAAAAGTAGGCGATATGTTCTTTACTGAACACCTTGTTTTATTTTATTCAATCTGTATTTTTTTAATTCTATCTCATTTTATTATATTGTATTTTATTTTATCTTATTTTATTTTATTTTATTCCATTTTATTTTATTTTATTTTAATCTAACTATTTTTTTATTGTACTTTATTTCATATATTTCATTTCATTTTATTTTATTTTATTTTGTATTATTTTTATTATTTTAGTTTATTTTATTAAATTTTATTTTATTTGGTTATAATCAATAACTAAAGATACTGTCACGGTATCAGTATGACCAAACACAACCAAATGCGGCGATTGAGTGGCTCTCCACCAGAACGTTGCAAGCACCAAACTTATTTAAAGTGGTTGATTAGTCTTAGAACGATTCTTATCCTCTTCTGTGGTATTCTTGGCTGTCACTCCGGAGGTTCGGGTTCGATTTCCGGCTCTGCCAAGAAGATTTAGCTCTGGTGTGATTGTTGGAACGGAGTACACTCAACCTCAGTGTTCAATTCCCACCTCAACCATCCTGGAAGTAGTTTCTGTGGTTTCCCACTTCTATTCCAAGCAAATGCCACAATTGTTCCTAACTTCAGGTCACAGCCGCCTCCTTCACAATCCCATTCCCAATTTAAAAACTTCATACACACCCAAGTGCTCGGGACTACAATACCACGATGTTGCAAAGCCCTTAAAGTGTCACGTAGTTGACTCGGTCGGAAAAAAAATAAATATTCTAGGGAGTATTTGAGACGCTTGCCTGGTGGTGTTGGGATAGCGCCCCTGCCTCGCAGCCGAAGGCCCCGGATTCGATTCCTCGCTCCATCAGGGATTATCGAAACTGGCATGAGGGCTGAAACGGGGTGCACTCAGCCTCGTGAGGTCAATTGATTAGCTGTCTGCATGCCAAATGGTTGGGCAGCGGTCGCTTGGTAGGCCTAGACCCTTCATGGGCTGTAGTGCCATGGGGTTGGGGGAGTGAGTGATTGAGTGCCGTATTGTCAACGGGCGGGTTCGATTTCCGACCGGACCATGGGGGCTTTAATCTCGTAGTGTTAATTCCCTTTGGGGACTGTGTGTTTGTGATGTCTTTCGTCCTCATTACGACGTGCAGGTCATCCACAGATGTCAACTAGAAAAGGCTGCACCAGGCCTCCCAGTAGCCTTACATCATTAAATTAATTTAATCGAATTGAGTTATTGACTTGCTTGTCTATTACCGATAGGGGAATGGTCATCAGTAGACATGATAAACGGAAGCTCTTGGCTCGTGGAATGAGTCTGGTACTGTGACGTCACTTGTTCGTCTCTAGTCGAACCCATGCACGAGCTTTCAATATTGACTGAAGAAAGAGAACGTTACAATGCAGGAGTTAGGCGGGTAATTTATATTATGAAAACCCAGAACGGTGTTAATCGTAATTATTAATACTAATTAGTTATAGCAACAAGCAAAATTGAGGACAATGTGAAGTTTTTAACACACGTTACTCATAAGAATGACAAATGCAACTGTAACTTTTACTTGTGGCATTGTTATTAATAATACGTCGCAATGAGTAAAATAAACAAATAAATTGTTTAAAAAAATAGTGCTGTATATTTTGAAACTAGTAAACAATGGTATATTATAAGGTGCGTTCAAAAAGTAACGAGCCGGAGGCTGGAATGCACAAACCGGTGACGACATCGGCTAATCGTGGCGTGTGTAACGAGGTGTGGTTCCGACCAGAGCGTGAAGGTCACAGCCCGTCGCTAGAGGGCACGCGTGCACGTCACGTGATGATACAAAGCGAGCAGCTGTATGCATCAACCGTCCAACGCTGCCAGTCGCATTGAAAACAGTGACATGGAGGCATCAAACGAAGAGCAAAGAGGTGTTGTTCGGTTTCTGACAGCGGAAGGGAGTAGGGGGAACGGACATTCATCGCCAAATGCCACAATTGTACGGCGAACACTGTATGTCCCTTACAAGGGTCAAGACGTGGCACAAGCGCTTCAGGGAAGGACGGGTGTCGTTAGCCGATGATGCCCGGTCTGGGGCACCCCCCTGCATTACCGATGACAACGTCCAGCTGGTTGATGCACTCATTACCCAGGACCACCGAGTGACAGTGAATGCCATAGCCGCCGTGGTCGGATTATGCGTCGGAAGTGTGCACACCATCATGATGGAACGACTGCACTTGCGCAAAGTGTGTGCCCAATGGGTGCCCACAGTCTTCAACCACACCAGGAAGCATGTCGAATGGCCCACTGTCTTGGTCATCTGCAGCGCTATGCGAGGGAAGGGAATGGGTTCCTGGCACGAGTGGTGGCTGGAGATGAGTCATGGTGTCATCATTTCGAACCAGAATCCAAACGACAAAGCCTCCAGTGGAAGCATCCAGGTTCTCCACCACCCAAAAAAGGCAAGGCCATCCACACGAGTGCAGGAAAGGTATCCTCCGGCTCGTTACTTTTTGAACGCACCTTATATATCTCATTAAGTATTGTCCAGTGAAAAAGCAAACAATTGCAGTAATGTAAGCTCCTGACTGAGAGCCCGTGAAGCTCGCAAACCTTGCGCCTTATTGGGGCCATCCACAGAACTGATGAGACAGTATACGTTGCCTAATTGAGCAGGGAAAGGAGAGGAGCACGCGAGCCTTCTTCCTCTTGTCGAGTGATGGTTAACGAATTTCGCCCACTATAAGGGATTGTCTTTAGGTGAGCGAAGTTTATGTGCCATGATTTGTTATTATGCTGACAAAGACAGAGTAGAACGTAGTTTCCCATATGCTACCATGAGAGCTATACAGTTCAATTTCTCTCATCTTCAGGCAAATGCTAGAATGGGACCTTCTAATAGACCACGGTTGCTTCCAAATCCTTGCACAATTTAATTCATCTTCATTCGCTTCATCTCTCAATAACTCTTCTGATTATTAAGTGTCAGGAAGGGCATCTAACCTTAAAAGCTACCCGCCACATAAAATTTCCTCTTTGGCCTATCTGTTCCCCTACACTGTGCGAGCAAGATTAATAACGTGTAGATATGCTCCTGTTAAACTCGAAGTGATACTTTATTTGTCTTCTTGTTGGTGTTGTTGTTGTTGTTATTTTATTCGTTTCAGGGATTTGGGATATATTGGTCATCATCCTAGTGTTCTTGGGTGTGTGTTCAATTTGTTTCATAACATGTGTTTCTGTGGTGACTGCAGTAATGTGTTTACCTGAAATTATTTGGGTCAGAAATGAGGAAGGTGCCCCGGGACTTGAAATAAGGTACTACCCTGGCAATTACCGAGAGAGAGAGAGTGGAAAATTCAGGGGAAAATCACACTCTGGATAGCCACTGTCAGCGCAAAGATTCGAACCTCTGTTCTCCGGATATGCTGCAGCTCCCCGTCACGGTCGTTGTGAGCGATTTAAGGCGCAGTGCTACGCCGCACAGTGTGTCGAATCCCATGTCTAGGTGAAAAAAATTCACTGCCGCAAATGAAAGCGAAAACTGGCCCATTCGATAGTGAACAAACCAGGGTGACCTTCGGTCTTCCTTTTCGCTGTCTGGTGCGTAGGATGGAGGGTGTAGGTGCTGAAACGTCTTCCTGGCAGTTATCAGGCATTTGATAGGAGGTGTCGGAGTGAACCGAACGTTGTGATTCTAGTGAGTTCAACGAGGTGTTGTCTTCTACGACACATGGAATAGTGAAAAGAGGTATGTGTTCTCACTTTTATGCGTAATACAAGCTTTTGCACAAAATAAATTATTTACCTCATGAGTGCCTCATAGTGCCACTTTACTTTAAACGTCATTCGATAGGAAATTTAATTTAGATTCAGGATCTGTAGTGGTTTGGTTGCGCACGAATGTGCATAATGGATTATTTTCTTATTTTCAGTGACTATGCGGGCATTACCGCGAGAAGAAGTTTTCAACGTGTGGCGGTCGTGTCGTACAGACGTCATATTTTAATATGTTATGAATAATGTGTTCCTACAACTCTTAATGACACTCAGGTTCAGGAGCTAAGAAACAACATTAAGTTCATATCCCATAATATAAACGAAAATGGGAGAGTGCAGGAAGAACAATGCCAAGTAAAACTCTTGGCAATCCACCTATGGAAGCTATTGAGTTACTTAATTACTCCCAAGGAACATTGACATCAAATTATGAAGACCAGTATAGCAATGACTACGATACTCTGGACTCTACAGAAGAATCAGGTGACGAATGAACATTAGACATTTTGTTATTAATAACGGGAATGAGATTAATGAGAACATTACTTGACGAAAGGACGTTTTATTTTTATTTGCAATGGGAGAAATAGGCCTAATATTCAATATATATTGTATTTACTTCCATGCTTTCCTAGAGAAATAATATTGTTTTCGTGTGTGAAGTATGTTTACTAAAACTAGGTCATTAACAGGACCGTAAAATGACATTTTGTTATAAAGGAATTGTTTGTGTGATTTTGACGAATATTTTTTTATTTTTAGAAAATAAATGTTTTTTTGGTGCTATTTCGTTGTTCTATGTTTAATAACAATTTAATATACGTTTTTAATCTGGATGATTTTACATACAGTGACTTTGTCTATTCCCTCACATAAGGTGTAACAAGAATACTTGACTGAAAGTCTCATTGATATTCATATTTTATCCAGTTTTAAATAGTATGTTTACCACTGTCATAAACTATAATATACACATCCAAATCGTGATTTTTACTACCGAAAATGGATGATTCTTTTGTTGCTTTCGGTAATTTTTTACACCTCCCCTTACCCCTCACCCCTATATATTTACCCCCCCCCCCCCCCCGAAGATCGTACACTTAAGACGATGCCAGAAATGAATTCAGCGACCTCGAAAACGGTATATTGCCAACTTTAATAGAATCCCAGCACTATTAACGAAGTTATTAATTTTTTCCACCTAGAATTGGGATTCGACACACTGTGCGCCGTGGGGAACTTTATTTCCCCTACACCTTAATAATTACTAATACTAGTTATCTGATTAATTCTCTTAATGAAGTACACGAGGTTGATGTCTCAAGACCGTAAATGAAGCATAAACAACAAACCTTTCTATTGCATAAAGTGTGAGTTTTTCTTGCATAAAAATGCTGACTCTAGTAATGAACGCTTGGAGAGGTGAGAATGATAACTTTAATAAGGAGCCCGGCTGAGCTGACACTCGCCAGCACGCCGAGAATTAAAAAGACATCTCGAGTGCTATAAATTGTGCTGATGTGGACAGCCATTAGTTGTAGAGAGGGAGGAAGCGAGCTTTACATCATCTTGCTGCGCGCGATGAATAAGAGAGACGAAGCATTTCTGTAAGAACATTCTTACATTCAGTAAGGACATTTGTGAACATTTCAATAACCTAAAAGTTAATGAAATAGATTTTTCGTTCTCTTTGAAAAAGTGCTTGTCTGTTATATGTCTGTTAATTAAATATTTAACAAAATAGAGGTAGTTTAAATCATTTTGCACATGCATATTTATAATATGTTTGTATAGGATTTAGTGAGCAATGCTATTAAGTATTAGGTTAGGGTCAACAGGCTAATTATTATTTATCATGTTTTACTATTTCTCATTACTGTAATACTCCGCTGTCTTTAGTCCACTAAGAAACTGCAAAAATAATCACACGTGTTCCATTATTAAAATTAATTGATTTGTAGTTGTTGATTAATTGAAGGGCTTTGTGACATCGCAGTCATTTAGCCCCGTGTACTTGAGTGAGTGTGGACTTTATCTGATAACCTGTGTTATTGTGATGGCTGAGTAAATGTATGTATTTGTAATTCAGATGAGGATTGGGAAGGAGGCAGCCGTGGCCTTCAGAAAGGAACCATCCCGGAATTTGCCTGGAGTAGAAGTGGGAAACTACGGGAAACCACTTCGAGGACGGCGGAGGTGGGAATCGTACCCACCTCTTCTCAGTTTTGAATCACGAGGCTGTGCGCACCGCGTTCCAGCCCTCAGACCAGAATTTAATTTCTTGGCAGAGCCGCGAAACGAACCTTGGCCTCCGCGGTGACAGCCAAGAGACAGACGCATTATGCACTAGTTACCTGCATTCATTGACGAAAGTTGTTATTGTCAGTAATTCATTTTAGTGGCTTGCAACATCTTGGTCATCAGACCCGTGTGATTGTGCGTGTGTTGAATTTGTCTGATAACCTGTTTTTTGTGATGACTGTAAAGTGTGTGTAGCTGTATGATCGGGGATGGGGTAGATGTCCCGGGACTTATATTAAGGTACTATTCATTAGGGAGGGTGGAGGAAAGGGGGAAAAGCTTCACTCAGGAAACCCACTGTCAGCGCCGAGATACGATCCTCTGGTCTCCGGACTAATGCAGCTCCCCTTTAATATGGTCAAGATATTGCAGAAAATATTTAGTTTCATTTTCATATATTTTCATTGTGAGTATAATGCTGTAAGAGTCTTTTGTAATGAGCTCTGCAATAGGCAAGAATAAATAAATAAATGCATTAATAAATAAATAAATACATCTAAATATGGAATTTTCTTAATGTGTGCGAGTCCTGTCCACACTTGCTCCGAGCGAAGGAAGCCTTTACAAAACCGATGACACAAGTTTTCAGTGGCATCAAACCCCCCAGCGTGAGTTAGATAATATAACCCCCATCCCCGTGGGCTTACATTTAATCTGACATGGGTTGGCGACCATGGGGACCCAGCTGTGCCTGCAGTAGTATTGCTTCCGCTTACTTATACTGGGCTCTTCACTGGCATCTTTCCTGTCAACCTGACTTAATCAACTATTTTGCTCTTCCAACTCCGAGGATGTTACGGTATCCGATGCCTACAGTGTCCTTCATTTTCCATCCTTTATTGGCCCTTGTCCTATCTTTCTCTGTAACTATATTTCTTTAAGGTGTCAGTCCTATTCATTTTCTTCCCATGGTATTCACTGTCTATTATATGAGGTAGGCAAACGGGCAGCGTGCCTGTGGCCCACAATGCATGGTTCAACATGGGTAAAACTAAGAGCGCCACACCGACTCAAGTGCTCGGGATAAGCGAGCATGGGGATTGGCGACACCAAGGGATTCCTGAATTGGGTCCATTCCATCTCGTTTCATTTTTTTTTTCGGTGACATACATGTGGACCTCTTTTCTTTCCCTTTCGTTTATGCCCTTCATAGCTCTACTTCCAAGTTCTTCAGTCGTCATTCTTAGAGGAATGGGGGAATTGTTCTTTCCCTTCTACTGTATTTCTCTTAATAATTATTAGTATTTTTCTTTTCCTTTCATTTCTTCCCATCACTGGGGCTGAGGATTAAATGTATGTACAAAAATATTACCTCAACTCCAGTGATCAGGATCTGATGATTGCCGTCTGACTGTTGAAACGCGTAATCCTAAAATGCCCCATTATAATAATGAGCATAACTAATACAGTTTTTTCAGGTGTGTTTATTTGTTCACTTATCTATTATTTAAATTATGTACATTGTACCACGCCAAGTCATTGAGCAAATACGTGTTCAACGACTAACAGTTTGTACAGGCAACACTAGAAAAATGACCTCAAAATTTTATATTATTGTACTATTCAGCAACTGTTGAAAATGACCGAAAATGCCGCATTGTAAGAAAGAGTGCTATTTGTACTCTTTTCAACGGGGTTGGGGATGAGGAGAGATGTCTCTTTATGTAGCAATGGTTTCACGGCTGGATGCTGTCCCTGGCGTCAACCACATGAGAGGTACTAATGATGTTCATTCTTAAATGGCCTTGAGACATCGTGGTCATGTAGCCCCGTGTACTTGGGTGTGTAGAATATATCTGATAACCTGTGTCACTGTTATGCCTGTACTAGTGTGTGTATTTGTAATTGAGGTATGATTAGGGTAGCAAGCAGCCGTGGCCTCAAGTTAGGTACCATTCCGGCATTTGCCTGGAGTAGAAGTTGGAAACCACGATAAGCGACTTCCAGGAGGGCTGAGGTAGGAATCAAACCCGCCACTCCTCAGTTTTGCCTCACGAGACTGAGTGTACCCCGTTCCAACAGTCAGACCAGAAATAACTTTCTTGGCAGAGCCCGGAATCGATCCCGGGCCTCCACGGTGTAAGCCAAGAATGCTATCCACTACGGTATTTATGAAATGAAAGAAGGTTTTAAAGATTGACAAGGAGTTGGAAGGAAGCCATCGTGGTCTTTTGGGGGGAGGAGGAGTCCCAGTCTTTGCTGGAGTTGAAAATGGGAAAGCACGAAACACTATTTCAAGGGTGGCAGACTGTGGGATTCAAACCCACTCGTCTATCGAGTCTGGATATAGCCTGTCCCCATGGGCTTGCACCTTAACACTCGTAGGTACCCCGGTCAGTTTATCACAAGAAATAGTAATTATTAATCTCTACTTAGTAAAAAACAAAGTCCCCGATTCTTGGATGTTACGGGTAAACTCGAGAACCACTGAATGGATTTTGATGCGGTTTCCACCATTCTGTAAAGTATATCTCAAGGAAGGTTTCTGTAGAAAACAATTTATTTATGACCAAAGGAAGTCAAGCACGACGATTTCAGTGAACAGGTCGGAAAAAAACTGGCGTCCGTGCGCTTTGAACGCTTACGCTGAGCAGACCGTTAAAAATATCTAAATACTATGAGTGTAAGAATTGTTCAGCATGAAAAGTTCTACAAAAACGTCCGCGAGATCACATGTCTATATTCAATACATCGCCCACTATAAGTGTTTTTACGTTTTAATTTCTTCCAACCATGTCCTTTCAACTACTGAGGCGACAGTTTACGATCTAGCTAAGGGCGAGTCTATCATCCCTGTTACAGCCTAGCTAGCGGGCGAACCTATTACCCCAGATACAGCCAGCAGCAAACCGTTGTGTCGTGTTGAGTTAAGACTTCTGAAAAGGGTGGTTGTATTTGGAGTTTCCCTGGAAGTGCAACTTGGGTTTTCTTCATTTCGCCTGTGAAACACAGTCAAGTTAAGATTGGACGGAAAGGGGATTTGAGTATCATTCACCTCACCATTCCCTGGAAGTGCAACTCTCATTTCGCCTGTGAACTTTCCGTTCAGCAAAATACACAGTCAATTTAAGATTGGACGGAAGGGGGATTATATTATATTAAATTATACTGATTGGAGTATAATCTGTACTTAGTAGCCCATAAACAAAGTCCCCGATTCTTGGATGTCACGGATAATCTCAAGAACCACTGAATGGATTTTGATGCGGTTTTCACCATTCTCTAAAGGATATCTCGAGGAAGGTTTCTGTAGAAAATAATTCATTTACGACCAAAGGAAGTCAAGCACTAACAATTTCAGTGAAAAGGTCGAAAAAAACCGGCAACCGTGTGCTTTTTAAGCTTACGCTGGGCAAACCGTTAAATATATATGTATACTATGAGTGTAAGAATTGTTCAGCATGAAAAGTTCTACAAAAAAGCCCGGGAGAGCATATCTCTATCTTCAATACATCGCTTACTATAAGTGTTTTTACGTTTTCATTTCTTCCAACAATCTCCATTCAGTTACTGAGGCGACAGTTTACGAGCTAGCTAGGGGCGAGTCAATCACCCCAGTTACAGCTTAGCTAGCGGACGAGCTTATTGCCCCAGATACAGCCAGCAGGAAACTGTCGAGTCGTGTTTAGTTAAAAGCTTTAGAGAAGAGTGGTTGTGTTTGGAGTTTCCCTGGAAGTGCAACTCGGCTTTTCTTCATTTCGCCTGTGAACTTTTCATTCCGCAAAATTCCCAGTCAAGTTAAGATTTGACGGAAGGGGTATTTCTGTTTCATGCACCTCGCCATTCTTATATTAGGATGATAATATAATTAATAATCCAGTCAGTGATTTTAACCCATCATGCCGAGACGTAAAACGGATATTGGTCGTTGTTCATTGACATTGGAAAAAAAAGCGCTTATCACGTAATGCATTCATAACTGTTCCCGGGGGAAGCCGGGTCGGGTTGCTAGTATTTTATAAATGTGATAAGTTGGATACCTTACCATTTGTTACAGGTGATGTTGAAAGACCTTACTTTCAGATTACTGACTCAAAATGTTAGGAGTGAAATTCCTGATTCCTCGGGCTCATTTTGTGTTTTTACGAGGGTGTCCACTCCATTGTAGACAGAGAGTGCCACGGCACTTAAAATAAATTATTGAATAAGCCATCAGAAATGATCTCTCCAGACCTCGAAAGCCCTCAATCAACAACTAGGAAACGTAACTATTAATCGATGGCTCTGATGATAATGGAAGTTAATCCAGTATTCTGCTCTAGTCCCCTGATTTCTGTAATAGACGTTTCTGTGTTCAGCTTCTATAATGTTAAATAACCATGTTTAGCAAGATTTAAGCTCCAGACCTGAGTAGGCTAAATATCTGATTATTATTATTGCTTTCTTCTTCTTCTTCTTCTTCTTAATAATAATATTTTTATTATTATTATTATTATTATTATTATTATTATTATTATTATTATTATTATTATTATTATCAGATATTTCCAATACTCATGACTCTATGGTAATAGAAATATTCCACATGAACAAAAATATCGGATTAGCATGCATTTAAAGACCCTAACATAAGTAACTTTCTTAAAGAACTGGAAACATATAACACAACACACCAATAAGTACTGTAGGCCTACACTGAATACGCAATATTAGGAGATATCAACATTGATACTTTAATTAATGGCATCAGTTTAACACCGATCAAATATACAAATAGCATGACAACTTATGGTTTCCTACCACTTATCAGTAAATGCACTCGTTTTGATTCAAATTTAGACTCGAGAACATGCATTGACCATAAATAGCCCTCTATCGTAGCAGACTAGATGAATTGTACTTCTGCCGTCATACAATCAGAGATCTTAGACCACTACATAACATATGCAGGTATTTGGTCAAAAATTATAAAACACATTCACATGATTATGAATTATGCATTTCGCTAATTAACGATACTATAATACACTCAAGCCTTAACAACACAGACTGGACAGATTACTTTGAAAAAAAATCTATTGGCATATACCGTATAACAACTAGCTGAAGTAGACCCTACCCGTTCTTCGAACGGTCTTCGGTATTAATAACCAGACGTTATCATTTGAGCTACTGTTGCAATGGTTAGGGGCTTGTCATTCCTTTATCAGTTTATCAAAGCGAAGTTAGTTAATTTAAGGGCCTTCAAATGTGGTTTTCGCAGACCCTTTATAGACTCCTGAATTTTGTGTCTCACATTGAGAAGTGCAACATAGCCTATGCGTTGGTCGTCCTTCTAGGATAATTTTTATATTTGCCTATTTTAGCAAGTATTTTGAAAAGTTTTTCCCTATACCAACCCTTCTATGAGAAGTACGGTGAAGAGTTTTATAAATGGTTGGTGTATTGACTCTCATGGATACCATACCTAATTTTACGATGCTCCAAGCATCCGAACACGAGTTATTGGCGTACATAAAGATACACAGAAAGACAGACAGACATATCCACTTTTTGCTTTTGACTGGTTGCGTGGCTCAGCGGTAAAGTTCTCGCTTACTGGGCCCAAGGTTGCAGGTTCGTATCCTGGCGCAGTCAGCTGGCATTTGAGGGTGCGCAAATGCGAGGGAGCCGTGTCAGTAGATTTACTGGCACGTCAAAGATCCCCTTTGGGGCGAAATTTCGGCATCCCGGCGTCTCTAAAAGCCAGAGTATTTAAAAGGGACGTAAAACCAATAACATTATTATTATTATTATTATTACTTTTTGCTTGCATCCGTCAAAAATATACCGAAACGCGTAAAAGAAACAAAATTGAAAATTGATTAAACAAACAAACATATATTTATAGATAGGTGTATTTATTAGCCAATGTATATATAAAGGTAGGTCACCTAAAATTTGCACCGCAAATATTTCGGAAATGGGAAGTGCTATTGACATGTGGTTTACACAGACTAGCTTGGTAGTCTGGGGCTCGTATTTTTGGCCTATATGCATATTTGAATAATACTTCTAACGTGTATTGTTTGAGCAAACATACACTTTTTAAAATGGAACAATGCCTATTGACATTAACAAAATATAAGTAGGGTAAATTAGAATGTCAATGGCGTTTGTTGCAGGATTCTAAAGCAAGTGGTTTGCGAGAGGTCATATGTTGAAAAGTTTCCGCACCGACACTTGTACATACCTGTGGTAGCACAAACTAAAGAAAAAGAAACATGAATACTCTCCTTACGTGTGTTCTGACAAGTAAAGAGCACACTGACCTTCAAATGTTGTGTTCAAAATGAACGAAATATTTGCAGTGCAAGTTTTAGGTGACTCACCCTGTATTGTGCGAGTGCAAAGGCACCTAGTGGCCACGAGACAAACTAACACTATTGACTACAACATATCACTCAGATGTCCAAATATGGATCTATCAACCACAGAATCAAACAAAATCATTCTTACGATGAACCCATTTGTCGACAACAACAAAAAAGTTAAAATGTGCTCTCAAAGTAAATTCACCTAACGTGTACTTCCTGACGTGAAAATAAAATTGATAATCCTCGTAGATGAAACGCAATACACGTCACATCAAAACTGACCCGTCCACGGGAAGACCCTTTTAATACATTAGCCTATATAAAGGCATGAAAATTCAAGTTTTTAGCCTCCAGTGGCCCAAATTCCTAAAAGCCGCAAAAAATACTATTTCAATTCATGAAATTTTGAAAATATTGTTGCTTTTTGGAGATATAATAGCCGTTCTGCACGACATTTCGCGCGTGTAAGTTGTGTGAAAAAATTCTAGGGTACCCCTTGACCCCCTTAAGCACATTAATGAATTTTATAGTCTTGGTTGGCGCCGTGATAACCTTATAGCTATTTGCAAACTTTCACAGAAATGTAATAAATGGAGTGGCATTGCTTCTTATAGATTGAAAGTTGGATGTCACCTCTTGAGATACTGTTGTCATAGTTACCGGCTTGCAATTCTTCATTAGTTTATTAAATGAAATTAGTTTTCTGGGAATATCTCAGAAACTGTTGGATTTAGAGCCTCAAAATGTAGTATTCCTTTAGGGCCCCGAGTTTTGTTTCTGACACCAAGGGGCTAAAAATGATATATGTCTCGTCGCTGTACGCCATAATATAATAAAAATAATAATATAATATAACAATACATAATAATACAGCACGTGTAAATCGCGTGAAAAATTCTAGAGTACCCCTTGACCCCCTTTGTCGTTGTTGTTGTTTGATCCTTCAGTCTTTCGACTGGTTTGATGCAGGTCTCCATGTTCCCTTGTCCTGAGCTAAT
The DNA here is from genome assembly GCA_946902985.2 of Meconema thalassinum. NCBI lineage: Eukaryota > Metazoa > Arthropoda > Insecta > Orthoptera > Tettigoniidae > Meconema > Meconema thalassinum. Next base: position 994,210,246 of record OX336389.2, on the reverse strand, counting down.
CGTTTCATCTCTACATAGCTACCACACCCTACATCCAAGGCAATCTGTTTAACATATTCCAATATTGGTCTATCCCTATAGTTCTTATCCTTGACTCTTCCTTCTATAACTAAGTTTGCTATTCCTGGGTGTGTTAGTAACTTATGTGACCTACCAACCTATCTCTTCTCTTCATTAGCAGTCGCCAGAAACATCTCTCCTCTCCCATTCGTCTTAATACCTCTTCATTTGTAACCCTATCTACCCATCTGATCTTCACCATTCTCCTGTAACACCATAATTCAAACGCTTCTATTCTCTTCTATTCTCCGCTGCTCCAACAGTACAAGTTTCACATCCATATAGTGTCACGCTCCAGACAAAGGCCTTCAAAAATGACTTCCTAATACCTAAATCTATATTCTATGTCAACAGATTCCTTTTCTGTAGAAAGGCTTTCCTTGCTTGTGCTAACCTACTTTTTATATCCTCTTTGCTTCGTCCATCATTGACCCCCCTTAAGCGCATTATATGTGTTGATGGATTTTACAGCTTAATTTGGTTCCGTGTTAACCTTATAGCCATTTGCAAACTTTCTCAGTAATGTAATAAATGGAATTGCATTGCGCCTTACAGAAATAGATGGACCTCTGAGATTCTGTTGCCATGGTTACCGGCTTGCAATCTTTCATACGTTTATTAAATGAAATTAGTTTTCTGGGAATATCTCAAAAACTGTTAGTTTTAGGGCCTTAAAATGTGGTTTTCGGGGGCCTTAGTGGGGTTGAGGGGTTGAAAATGAGCTTTGACTCGCCCTTCTAGGTTTCGTGCCTCTGATAGATATTTTTACCAAATTTTATGTTGATCCACCCAGCCGTTCTCAAGTTATAAGGGAACAGACTAAAAAAATATTTTCGCGCGCATCCCTCATAAAACAGTCTGTAACGCGTAATAACGCAAATTTCGGTGGAAATTCAGAAAAAACAGACAAACTTTCATTTTTGTATACTGTATATAGGGATATAACAACCAAATTTAATGAAACCTACCAGAAAGCACCTTACAAAACAACACGTAAACACAGAAGAAGCAAACAATTGTTTACTGATGTCCTTAAAATACAATATACGGAAAGAGACAGACTCTACAAAACAATGCTGAGAAGCAAAGATAATATTGCTATAAAGGTGAATACAAAGTACTGTATTCAGAACCAAATTAAATAAGCTAATAATGGTGCTGGGGTTGCGTGCCTCCCTCTCACCAGGAGGCCCCGTGTTCGATTCCCGGCACCGTCAGGGATTTTAGAAACTGACGTGAGGGTTGGAACGGGGTGCACTCAGCGTAGTGATGACAATGAGGAGCTGTCTGTCAGTGAGGCAGCACCTCAGCCACGGACACCAAGGTTAATGGCTGATGGGATCCGACGCGCTGACCATGCGTCACCCCATAATCTGCAGGCCAAACGGCTGGTCAGTGGTCGCTTGGTAGGCCTAGGCCCTTAATGGGCTGTAGCGCCACGGGGTTTGGATTTTTGCTTTGGTATAAACAAAAATCAATATTATAAAAATAAGATAAGTAACTGCAAAAATGACAATAAAGGAATGTGGATTGCTATTAAAGATATAACAGGTTGGAAAACCCAAACTGTCGATGAAGTAATAAGCAAACATTTAGGAATATGTTATACTAATGAAGTGATAGTAAATAAATTCAACAGTAGTTTCAGTGGATAAATAACCAGCCTAGTTAATAACTGTAATATCAACTCATGGCACACAACTGAAAAATCATTAATGAATTATTTTACGTTACTTGAAATGGTTGAATATGAAGTAGAGAACATAAGGTATTACAAACAGATATCGCTTGGTGCGGACGATATACGCTTGGAAGATATTAAGGCAACATCATAAAAAACGACACCTATAATAACGTATCATATAAACAATAAATTAGAATCGGGCATATTGCCAAAATATCTTAAATACACAATCATTAAACCAATATATAAGCACGGTATTCACTTAGACGTTGGCAACTTTAGACCTATATGCATTTTATCAATCTTACACAAAATAGTGGAAGAAACGCTTAGATAACAGACTGAGGAATTTACTAAATAAATTTGATACTTTAAGAGAACATCTGTATGGTTTTAGGAAGGGAAAATGTTCTCAACTACTACTGACTGAATTTTTCAATATAATAAATAATGTGTTAAATAAGAACAATCATATTATGGTGCTCTTTCTTGACTTCTCTAAAGCATTTGATACTATAGGCTACATCACAATAAGCCACTTCCTAAATTACACGATATTGGTATAAGAGGTACAACTTACAAACTACAGTGCTTGAAAGCTATCTCAAAAGCAGGGAAATGGCAGTTAAGATCAATTATACTGCCAGTGACACATCAGAAGGAACTCGGGGTATTCCTCAAGGCAGTATTATCTCACCTACACTATATAACCTGTTCGTAAATGACATGGATGAAACCATTAAGCATAGTAAAATATGTATTCATGCTGATGACACCGCTACATTTACCATACATAAAGACCCTAAACAGCTTCAAGAAGACTTCAATAACATCACGCAATGGTGTCATGACAATAATTTGTATATAAATACAATCAAATCTAAAATAATACACATCCGAGTTGATCACTTTATACAAGAAAACTACAAAGTGAAACACCACAGCATATCAAGCATACACCGAAATATCCTTGCTGGTTGCAAATGTAACACCATTATAAATAAAACTTCGACACAAAAATACCTAGGAATTACCCTTGATGAGCACTTTCAACTGAACTCACACACAGTAAACATGATAAAAGAAACTAAGAGTAAACCTTTACACCTTCTATAATCTTCGATTCTATGTACACACATCAAAAAAAGTTTTGCATCACCTCGGTTCCAAGAGTTCCGGAACCTTTAAATACAAAGGGAATAGAGATCAACACAAACAACATTTCAGCTCGTTTTATTGCTCATGAGACCCACACATTGCATGTTGTACCATCATACAGCTAGACTTTCAGCATTTGTGGTCCAGATTGCAGTACACACCACTACCTCTAATACCCAGTAGCACGTCCTCTTGCATTGATGCATGCCTGTATTCGTCGTGGCATACTATCCACAAGTTCATCAAGACACTGTTGGTCCAAATTGTCTCACTCCTCAACGACAATTCGGCGTAAATCTCTCAGAGTGGTTGGTGGGTCAAGACGTCCATAAACAGCCCTTTTCAACATATCCCAGGCATGTTCGATAGGGTTCATGTCTGGCGAACATGCTGGCCACTGTAGTCGAGCGATGTCGTTATCTTGAAGGAACGCATTCACAAGATGTGCACGATGAGGTCGAGAATTGTCGTCCATGAAGACAAATGCCTCTCCAATATTCTGCCGATATGGGTGCACTATGGGTCGGAGGATGTCATTCAGGTATCGTAAAGCCGTTTCGGAGCCTTCCATGACCACCAGTGGCGTACGTCGGCCCCACATAATGCCACCCCAAAACATCAGGGAACCACCACCTTGCTGCACTCGCTGGACAGTGTGTCTAAGACGTTCAGCCTGACCAGGGTGCCTCCAAACACGTCTCCGACGATTGTCTGGTTGAAGGCATATGCGACACTCATCGGTGAAGAGAACGTGATGCCAATTCTGTGGGGTCCATTCAGCATGTTGTTGGGCCCATCTGTACCGCGCTGCATGGTGTCGGGGTTGCAAAGCTGGACCTCGCCATGGACGTCGGGAGTGAAGTTGCGCATCATGCAGCCTATTGCGCACAGTTTGAGTTGAAACACGACGTCCTGTGGCTGAACGAAACGCATTATTCAACATGGTGGCATTGCTGTCAGGGTTCCTCCGAGCGGCAATCCGTAAGTGGCGGTCATCCACTACAGTAGTAGCCCTTGGGCGGCCTGAGCGAGGCCTGTCATCGACAGTTCCTGTATCTCTGTACCTCCTCCATGTCCGAACAACATCGCTTTGGTTCACTCTGAGACGCCTGGAAACTTCCCTTGTTGAGAGCCCTTCTTGACACAAAGTAACAATGCGGACGCGATCGAACTGCGGTATTGACCTTCTAGGCATGGTAGAACTACAGACAACATGAGCAGCGTACCTTCGTCCTGGTGGAATGACTGGAACTGATCGGCTGTCGTACCCCCTCCGTCTAATAGGCCCTGCTCATGCATGGTTGTTTACATCTTTGAGCAGTTTTAGTGACATCTATGAACAGTCAAAGGTACTGTATCTTTGATACAATATACACAGTCAACGTCTATATGCCGGAGATCTGGGAACCGAGGTGATGCAAAACTGTTTTTGATGTGTGTAGATAAAATACCTACAAAAACATTTATAGTGATCTAATTGAAAGCAAATTAAGATATGCCATATCAACTTGGGGCAATCAAAACACAACTTTAATTAATAATCTGCAAGATATTCGAAACATGTTCTTTAAATGCAATATTTCACTGGTATCCCGTATTTTAATTGTAAAGAGTTGTTTCAAATTAATGTACTGAATCTCTACTACCATGATGCATGATTCAGGCATAACGTAAAATAATGAAAAATCTTTTTGTGTCAATAGCTGAGGTTTCAAGGGACTAAATTATATTGTACCATCACTGCTTAGTGAACTACCACCTGGATTGTCTAACATGAATAGCAACCAACTAGCTATACGTTGCATTGAAAATCTTACCATAATAAACATTCATTTATAATATACACTTATTGTCATAATTACTATAGCCTAGCGATATAACAGCTTATATCACTAACACTTAGGTAATACTTTCACGATATTTTCTTGTTCTTTGTTGACATACAGTAGATCACTTATTGACATAGTGTAACTCTTTGTGTTTTTAATTCTTTACATTAATAATCTTCTCGTTATCACCTCTAATATGTTCAATAATATGCATATAAAAGTAGCAACAAATAATATTCCTAACGTATCGTTTGCATGCACTCTTGTAGTGAAATACAATCTGTATGTATATATATGTTGTGAATAATAATTAATACAGTATGTCTCACAGATAATCTGGACTGGATTTTCCGTCAGATTCGTGAGACATATCAATAATTTAATACGAGTATTAATAGTATTTAATAAATAAATTGAAAATGAAATTATTATTATGATTATTATTATAAATTACAATGTTAAGCAAGATTGAAGCTCTAGTTCTGAGTAGGCTAAATAGGCTATATGCTCATAATAATAATAATAATAATAATAATAATAATAATAATAATAATAATTATTATTATTATTATTATTATTATTATTATATCTGAAGGTCTAAAGGTACAGCGGTCAAACTGCTAGCCTTCCACCCAGGTGGACCGAGTCAGAATCCTCATAAAAAGGGAAAACGTTCATTGCAAGATTAACGGTCACGTAAAATCAAAGCTCACTTCCTAATTAATATTATATATCATTATCATTATTAATAATAATAATATTATCTACTTTCATATTGGTGCTGTGAATAAACCAACAAGGAGTTATGCTATTATTGTTGTTGTTGTTGTTGTTAATTTAGGGATTTGATGCATCGTGGTCCAGACCAGCCTCGTGTACTTGGTTGTGGGTGGAAACTGTATGGTAACCTGCCTTATTGCTGTGTATCTACTAATATGTGTATTTGCAATATCGGGCAAGGATTGAGAAGAAGGCAGCTGTGCCCTCATGTTTGTGACCTTCGCACTATTTGCTTGAAATAATATAATTGGAAAGGACGGAAAACCAATTCTAGGTGGGTATCTGTTTCTATCGAGAATAAGTGGAGCCCTCAGTTTAGAAATCAATCATTTCAGAGAGCAATTAATCGAACTCGGGGCCAATAGTACAAGAATCTCAAGACCCTAGAAGATGGCCTACAGCAAGAAGTGAATCTCAAGTTAGGTATTCAACTCAGAAGAGGGTTCCGTGATATCAGAAGCACACATTTGATTTTCCGAATACTGTGTTGAACGATAATGTGACGGAGAGGAATTAAGCAGTTCTCCGTAATGACAATATTTTGGCGGTTTATCGAGCCACAGAAGGGAAGCTTTGATTAAAGCTATTCATTAAATCAGCCACCGATGGTTCTGACATCAACAGGTAGGAAGGTGGACGCTTGATGGAATCCTATTAGGCACGGATCCAGAATCATCTGCCAACTCCCTGCATCAAAACACTCCCAAAGAATGAATCTCACTTCTGAAATATTTTACCACGACGGCTGCGATAAATTTTATGATTATCTCCTTTGACTGTTTCCCTAATACACTTAATTTCTACCGTGTTTTATTAAAAGTGACGAGACACAGACTTATTTATAATTTGCTTCCTTTTCAATATTGTAGTTAAACAATCAGTTTCTGTTCTTTCATGTGTATTTGTGTTTGGTGTAGTTGATAGCATTCTTGGATGTCACTCCTGAGGTGCGGGTTCGATTCCTGTCTATGACCAAAAAAATCTGGTCTGAGGACTCGTGCAAAAAAACATAGAAGTGGGTTCGATTCTACCTCACCCATCTTGAAAGAGGTTTTCCGTGGTTTCCCAAAACTACACGACTAGTACAGACACCACAATAACACAGGTTATCAGCAGAATTCTTTCTTTCTTTCTTTCTTTCTTTCTTTCTTTCTATATATACACATCCAAGTACACGGGGCTGAAACGACCATGATGTACAAACCACTAAAATTAAACAACATATCTATTTGAATTAAGCCTCCGTGGCTTAGGCTGCAGCACGCGGGCCTCTCACCGCTGGGTCCGTGGTTCAAATCCCGGTCACTCCATGTGAGATCTGTGCTGGACAAAACGGAGGCAGACAGGTTTCTCTCCGGGTACTCCGGTTTTCCCTGTCAACATTTCATTCCAGCAACACTCTCCACTATCATTTCATTTCATCTGTCATTCATTTAATCATTGACCCAGAGGAGTGCGTCAGGCCTCGGCAGCCGACACAGTTCATATCCTCGCCGCTAGATGGGGGCTCCATTCATTCCATTCCTGACCCAGTCGGAGACCGGAAGCAGGCTGTGGATTTTCATTTTTTCATCTATTTGAATTCTCTCCAGGCGAAACCATGGCGAAGGTTACCTATGATATCTATAGGTAAGATCTTTGTGCGTTACTTGCAGAAGTGCAATTTTTAGTTTAAGTACAACGTATGTTTGCTGTCAGTTCTGGCCGGTAACTTCAAATGTAAGGGGTTGCAATCTTCAGTGCTGTAATTTATACTATGAACTTTTCTGTTTCACGAAAGTGCCCAAAAAATAAAACTATGCTAGAGTATATGGCTGTAGATGTACCTGGTATTTTGAGCTGAGGATGTGGTGGGAATCGTTAATTTAAAGTGTTATTTGCCTATGTTTTTCAGTAGGAGAACCCCGTATCTTAAATATTTTACTTGAACAAACGATCTCGTTTTATGAGGTGACTGTAGCAGTAAGAGGATGTATTTTTCCACAAAATGCAGCGGTACAAGGCAGGTGTCAGAATATAGTGACTGAAGGACGTTGAAGAAAGCCCTCTCAGCAAAATGTTTATGGATATCTAACCGAAGTTACTGTTTTAGATATTGTATAAGCCTAGTGTCTTTACTGTGCTGTGAGAAGGGCATAAATTCATGGAGGATCGATTCTCGTTGTCGATAGTGCTTTTTGTGGAGTTTCTCCATACAAGCTTCAAGCAAATCCTAGAATAGTACCTTGTTACTAACCTCGGACACTAAATCAATCCTAAACCATAAAAATTACCCCATTACAGGCTCCACAAAAATACTGGTTGTCATAAGTACACTGGGATGGCGACCAATGTTTCCGTAACCCTATGCCAGCCAACAACGACAAGATTCCATGTATAATTAAGTAAGCCATGGTCACCCTGTTTCTTGAATGTTTGAATTCTGTCCAATATCATTAGCAGTTGCATTCCTCATGTAACAAACATTTTTCACGATTTGCTTGTGAATATTAGTAAACTATACTGTAGGCCTAAGCATGGAAACATATTTCAGACAGCTATACAGCAGTATTTTTTAATTTTCATCTCGTTCTCGCTTGCTGGGCCCAAGGTTGCAGGTTCGTATCCTGGTGCCGTCAGCTGGCATATGAAGGTGCGGAAATGCGAGGGAGCAACGTCAGTAGATTTACTGGCACGTTAAAGATCCCCTTCGGAGCAAAATTCCGGCACCCTGGCGTCTCTAAAGGCCAGAGTAGTTAAAAAGGACGTAAAACCAATAACATTAGGCTATTATAATTTTCATCTGTGCTCTAGACTGGCAGTTGCAGGTTCTGGATGGCTAAATAAACATTGATAAAGAATTGGATACCCCCTTCAGCTGGATCAAAGAAGGAGGTATTTAAATTTCGATCAGTTAATGTAAAGAATCGGCCGAGAGCGTCAGTCTCCCTGCAGAAGCAACGGTAAGGAGCCGAGCCGTTAGGTCAATGATGGCCACCCCTTGGGAAATAGCACTACTTTGCTTATGAAGAGGTTTCTACATTATTTTGTATCCCCTGCATGCTGCCGGTACCACTTCGCCAGAATTCTTACTCCCACCATAGTTTTATTGTTGTTGATTCATTTGAAAATTGGCGATATAGTGGTCAGGTGGAATCTGTCTGATGTAATAGCTGTAGTCGTGTGTATATTTATAACGTAGGTTAGGATTAGGAAGAAGGCGTCCGTGACCTCAATCCCAACATTTGCCTGGAATTGAAGTCGGAAACCCACCTCTTCTCAGTTTTGCCTCACGTGGCTGAGTGTACCCCTTTCCAACCCTCAGACCAGAATTAAATTTCTTGGCAGAGCCATGAATCGAAGCCAGAACCTCTAGGACCAGAGTTTCAATATGTAGCCCGAACCACGAAGGGACCAGCAAGGAAGTTCAAGTCTGAGTTGCTCAGTGGCTGAAGGGTCAGAGAGAATTATATGAATCATGGAACATAAATGGCATGGCTCATACCCACATACCGGCCGTGGTGGCCGAGTGCGCCAACGCGCTACCTCGTGCCACGCTGGCATCGGGAGGGCGTGGGTTCGAATCCCACCTCGGCCGTCCTGAAAAAGGTTTCCGTGGTTTCCCATTTTCACCACCAGGCACATGCCGGGACGGTTCCTTTCAATACATCCACAGCAGATTTCCTTCCAATATCCCTTCCCTGACCCGTCCTGAAAAAAAAAGTACTCTGCCATTGGCTGCATTAATAAAATTATACATAGGCTACTAGTTCCCAACAGATAATAGGAAAATTATTAATACGTTTGCAGGGTTTATCGAGCTATAGATTGGTCACACATACTCGTTATTGGTTATAGAATTCTTGGGGCAAGCACTAACTTACTGCTCCCTTCTAGAACCAGTGCTTGTTTCTTTTCCATGTGATTATCTCGTAGTGTAGTGGCTAGCAAGCTTGGCTGTCGCCCTGGAGGTCCAGGTTTGATTTCCGGCTCTGCCAAGAAATGTAATTCTGGTCTAAGGGCTGGAACGGGGTCTACACACTGTCTCGTGAGGCTAAAGCTGAGAAGAGATGAGTTTGGTTCTCACCTCAGACATCTTGGAGGTGGTTTTCCCCATGTCTACAGTACTCCAGGAAAATGCCGGGATGGTTCTTAACTCAAGGCCACGGCCGTTTGCTTCCCAATCCTCACCTGAGTTACAAATACACACACTAATACAGCAATCACAATAAGACAGGTTATCAGACAAATCTTACTCACACGGGGACAAATGACCACGATGTCGCAATGCCCCTAAATAAATCAACAACAACAACATTCCCTTTCCCACGACGTAGCCGTGTGTGCTAAAAACACGACAGCAGCAACTCGGGAGTTCGGTGACTCAAAGCCCGACACTAACAGCGACCATTCTGAGTGTGATTTTTCCCGTGATTTATCCACATTCGTTCCAGGAGAATGGCAGGATGTTACCTTATTTCAAGTCCCGGAGCACCTACCCGAATACATTACCCTAATGACAGCAGCTATAATGACCACTGTAGTCACCACATACACGAGATATAACACAATCAAGTACACAGGGCTAATGACCAAGTTATCCTAGGCCCCGGAAATGAATAAAAACAATTTATTGTAAAGCATAAACTGATAGGGGGAAGCAAATGCAGTTCGCCATACAATGACAATGATACAATCTCTAAGCTTTCTGTCTGAACATTTCGAATTATCAGCTTAAACTTTGTGTTTATCCCGAATGATGTGAATAGTGACCAAATGTACACTGAGTTAATTTTGACTCTTTACCTGTATTTCTGTTTAATTGTCTGCCTGTTTATCTGTTTATTTATTTGCCTGTTTATTTGTTTGCCCATTTGCCTGTTTATTTGTTTTCCTGTTCAACTGTTTGCCTGTTTATTTGTCTGCTTATCTGTTTATTAGTTTGTCTGTTTAACTATTTATTTGTTTGCCTGTTTATTTGCTAGTTGATTTGTTTGCCTGTTTATTTGCCTCCTTGTCTGTTTGCCTGTTTATCTGTTTGCCTGTTTAACTGTTTATTTGTTTGCCTGTTTATCTGATTGCCTATTTATTTGCCTGTTTATCTGTTTGCCTGTTTATCTGTTCATTTGTTGGCCTGTTTATCTGTTTATTTGTTTGCCTGTTTATCTGTTTGCCTGTTCATTTTTTATATCTTAGGCTGTTTATTTGTTTGCCTGTTTATCTGCATTTCTGTTTGCCTGTATATTTGTTTGCCTGTTTATCTGTATGCCTCTTCATCTGTTTATCTGCTTATCTGTTTGATTATTTAACTGTGTATCTGCTTATCTGTGTGTCTGTTCATCTGCGTATCTGCTTATCTGTGTGCCTGTTCATCTGTTCGTCTTTTGGTCTGTTGGTTATGGGGTTGGCGTCGAAACTACTGGAATAAATGGCATGAAATTTTGTATGTAAGTAGAAGGGACTCCTGAAGTAAAACTAGTCTACAAATTATTTATGTAAATCAAATGGGTGAGGTGGTTAACAGGAAGCCTCCAATCACGAGAGTCACATCCGTCTCTTGACATGAAGCTATAGTCTCAAAAATGATTCCATGGAGCGCGCTCGAGACAGCGGCACTCCAGCAATAGTGCGAGATGCACATCCTTCCGACATGCAGTATGTGTGTCTGGATCATGTATTTAAGAAGTGGCAAGATATCATCTATCATTTACTTCTCATGTTGTATGCAGATGATGCTGCGGCACCAACTCTCACACCAGAAGAGCTGCAAGAGTCAGTTAATTGTTACAAAAGTGCATGTGATCGCTTTGGTCTTACCATAAATGTCAATAAGACTTAAGTCTTAGCACAACCTTCACCAGGCACACCTCTTCCTCAGTTCAATATCTCCATCTCAAATTTGCCATTAGAGCAGGTAGACCACTTCTCGTACCTGGGCAGTACCATTTCTGTGAGCTGTACCTGTGAGCAGGATGTGGATAAGAGAATTGGCGCAGCCCATGCAGCATATGGACGATTAGCGCACCGGGTCTTCATGAATAAAGATCTGTCCATGAGTACAAAGCTTATGGTGTACCAAGCAGTAGTCATTTCTACATTGTTGTATGGCTGTGAAACGTGGACCCATTACCGGCGTGATCTTAGGAAGCTTGAGCGCTTCCACCTACAAAAACTTCGATCAATCCTGAGGATTAAATGGGAAGACCGCATTACCAACATTGCAGTTCTTGAAAAGGCTCAAATCAACAGCATAGAATCATCCATGATAGGTCACCAATTTAGATGGATTGGTCATGTCCATCGGATGTATGATGTGAGATTACCTCGTCAAATGCTATATGGTGAGCTATGCTATGGCACCAGACCTCATGGTGGTCCTAAGAGGTGCTACAAGGACCAATTTAAGCAGACTCTGAAATTGACAGGTCTTGATTCACAAACCTGGGACATGCTAGCTGAAGACTGCTCAACTTGGCGCCGTACCATCTCAGATACTGTAAAAACGTTTGAAAGGGATCAACGCACACATGAAGAGGCCAAGCGTCAAGCTAGGAAACTTCGAGCAGCCCAACCACGTCCTCCTCCAGCAATACTATGTGACTTGTGTGTGCACTTGTTCTATGCCAGGATTGGACTCTTTAGTCACCGTAAGCACATCCACAAACTGGACTGAAGGAAGAAGATTTATACTCGAATTCGAGTTAAAGCCGATGATGACTTCTCATGAATCGCACACACGCTACTTAAACTGTCTCTGGTCAGGCGTGAGCAGAAATCTGTAAATTCTCTTCACAGCTACTGTATTTTATGTTTATTGCTGTCATCCTAACTCCTCATGGAACATCGAGTTAATGTAATTTACTCCACCATTACTGGGTGAGTTAGCCGAGGTCGTTACGGCGTGGCTGCTGGCAGTCGCTCACAACCGGGAGGCGAGGTGGTTCGAATCCTCCCGCCGGCAACCTTGAAGATGGTTTTCTGTTGTTTCCCATCTCCCTTCCAGGCAAATGCCGTGGTTGGTCCCTAACTATAGGCCACAGCCGCTATCTTCCAATTCCTTGTCCTTACATTAACACTTTCCTCCCCAGACAACACTCCACACGCGACGGCACTTGTAGCTCACCCAATAGGTTTCCGTATAGAAGAAGCTACAAAACTCTGGCGAGCCGAACATGTCCTCGGATACTCCCGGCACTAAAAGCCATACGCTAAAAAAAATCTACCAATACGGATTTAGAGGACAGGGCTGTCCTCCATTTCTCTGCCATAAAACTCTAGGGTTCCTTTACTTCGGTGTCGGAGGTATGACCCAAACGTTGTCGTCAAAATCTTCCTGTGCTGGATGAATGGGTAATGAAAACTAGTCGATAGTGGTAGTGGTCAGTGTTGCTTCAAGGGACGGAGCGTCAAGGATATACTGTATATCCTTGATGATAAGGACGTTAATGAAAATGATCACTACTATCAATAATTCTATTACCACTACTAAACCGGCCACGGTGACCGCGAGCACCACTGCGCTAGCTCGTGCCTCGCTGGCATCGGGAGAGCGTGGGTTCGAATCCCACCTCGGCCGTCCTGAAAATCGTTTTCGTGGTTTCCCATTTACTCAGCCAGGCAAATGCCTGAGCGGTTCCTTTCTAGTGGTCAAGCTGTTGGCCTCTCACCAAGGTGAACTGGGTTCGATTCCCGGTCAATACATGTGAGGTTTGCGAAGTGAATTGCCATGTGCTGTGGTTCGGTTTCCACGTAAAAAGGAGGTCCCGTGTCTCATAATCACAAGCTTAACGGTCACGTAAAACTATAAGCTTCCTTTGGTTCCTCTCTGCAGGCCCAAAACCGATGTTCTTCCAAAATCCCGTCCCTGACCTGTTCCTAAAAAAAAAAGGTCATTGGCTGCATTAATTAAACTATTATAACTACTACTAAAGGCACACAGGCCAACTTGGATATACAGTCCAACACAAGGAGGTTATTTTCCTCCATGTCCGACCACGGTGGACCGGGTTCGATCCCGTTCAATGCATGTGAAATTATCAGAGTGAAATGCCGTGTCCTGTGGTTTGGATTCCACGTAAAAAGGATGTCCCGTGGCTCATGATCGCGACATTAGTGGTCACGTAAAACTAGAAACTTCCTTCTATGTCCGAACACGGGAAAATGAACCTCATGAAAATGTTTCGCGGGCTATATAAAGAGGAACCTTGGATTGCGATCATAATTCGTTCCGGCAACATGTTTGTAGTCCAAAGCGCTCGTATATCAAAGCAAATTTTCCCATAAGAAAAAATTGAAACGCGGATGATTCGTCCACAACCAAAAATACTTATTTGCATAATATTCCAAATACATACAGTACTGTATAACGTAAAACAAATTAAACTGCACTTTACCTTAGAATAGAATCATTGTTGGTGGGTGGGAGAACAGAGATGACATGAGAAGAGTTACTGTGTAGCACGAATTTCACGAACGGAATCACTGCTGTCTCTTGGCTCACTAGAATTATTTTCTTGTTAAGCAACTTTAACGATGATTCTGTCCAATGTCACGAAAATGTGGCATTGCATTGTCATTGAACAGATTCATCGCTCGCACTGCAACAGCCTTATTCGGGTGGTCTTTTTCTACAAAATCTTGCACCATTTCCCACATTTTGCACTTCTCCCGAATCTCAGTTGAAGTGAGCGAGTAGGTAATATAAGCCGATCCTGGCGCAGGGGCTAATGGGCAAGATGGCCGCCGCGCGCAACCAGCCCTATGCTATTATTATGGAGGGGTCAGTCAGAGCTGGCGCAGTGGCTAATGGGTAAGATGGCCGACATGCCTGAGACCGTGCATAACGTCACAGAGAGAGGTCGGCCGTGAAGTTGCTAAATGGAATATTTATTATTATTATTATTATTAGGTAATTATTGATTGATGTGTACAATCAAGACCAGCCTTATATTGTCCACCTCTTGGTGTAGTGGCAAGCATTCTTGGCGGTCATTCCTGAGGTTCGAATCCCGGCTCTGCCAAGAAATTTAATTTCTGGTCTCAGGAGTGGAACGGGGTACACTCAGCCTTGTGAGGCAAAACTGACAGGAGCTGGCTTTTGATTCATACCTCAACGATTCTGCCTAACCCAACTTCACCTAACCTAACCTAACCTAACTTCAAAGTCAGAGCAAATATGAGAGCAAATGTGAGAGCACACATAAAAAACTAAGTTATAACCTAGCCTAACTTAACCTAACCTAACTTAACCTGACCAAACCTAACCTAACTTCAAAGTCAGAGCAAATATGAGAGCAAATTTGAGAGCAGACATAATAAACTAAGTTATAACCTAATCTAACCTGACCTAACTTAACCTAACCTAACCTAACTTAAAAGTGCGAGCAAAAAAAAGTGAGACAAAAATGTGTGAGCAAAAAAGTGACAGCAAATGTGAGAGCACAAATAATAAAGTTAGTTATAACCTAACCACACCTAACCTAACCTAACTTCACCTAACCTAACCTAACATAACATAACTTCAAAGTGAGAGCAAATATGCGAGCAAAAAGTAAGAGCAAAAAGTGTGAGCAAAAAGTGGGAGCAAAAAATTGGGAGCAAAAAGTGAGAGGAAAAAATTGGGAGCAAAAAGTGAGAGGAAAAAAGTGGGAGCAAAAAAGTGGGAGCAAAAAGTGGGAGCAAAAAAGTGGGTGCAAAAAGTGGGAGCAAAAAAGTGAGAGCAAAAAGTGAGAGCAAAAAGGAGGGGAGCAAAATAGTGGGGTGCAAAAAATTGAGAGCAAATGGGAGAGCACAAATAATAAACTTAGTTATAACCTAAACTAACCCACAGAAACATCATTTAAAGATTTTAGATTTTACATTTTAACATTTTACAATTTAACATTTTAGATTTTTGATTTTTCATTTTACATTTTTCAGATTTTACATTTTACATTTTTGATTTTTTGTACTATAGATTTTAGTTTTTTTTAGATTAGACATTTTAAGTTAAAGATTTTTTGATTTTAGATTTTACATTTTACATTTTCCGAAAATAGTAAACTACAAGGTCACATACCTAACCTCACCAAACCTAACATTACCAAACCTAACTTAAGCTAATCAAAAGGCTAATGCACATACACATAGTATATAAGGGCACATGCAACTATCCTTATGCTAGACTTATAGGCTACTGTACAACATGATCACTACCCCAACCGGGTTTTTTTTTTCATTTTGTTGTTTACACATTTGTCAATTTTCCAATTTCCCATTTTCAGTTTTTCTTAATGTCAGTTTTAAGTTTTTCAATTTCATAATATGGAAACATGGATTTTGCATTTTGTTGTTTACACATTTATGAATTACACAATTTCCCTTTTACAGTTCTTAAATTGTCAGTTTAAAGTTTTTCAATTTCATGATATAGAAACATGGATTTTCCAATTTGTTGTTTACACATTTGTCAATTTACCAAATTCCCATTTACAGTTTTTAAAATTTCAGTTTAATGTTTTTTTCTATTTTGTCAATATGGAAACAAGGACTTCCCAATTCGTGTTTTATATGTTCATTTTGCATTAGGAGTGGAGAGAGGTGGGTAGTAATTAGAAATGTACAAGCAGTGTCCATACAATATTTTTTATTTTAAATACATGTACACTATTTACACATAATACATTTATATTATATTCCTTTTTAGTTATAAATTGTACAGTTGTTTTATTTTGTTTTCTATTTTATTTATTTTTTGATTATGAATACCAGTTTTTTTAAATTTTTGTAGTGCAATTGTTTTATTTCCTAAATTGTTTTGTTTTATGTATTTGCTAGTTGCAGGCAGAAGATTTTGATATTCATAACTTAACTCTTTAAGCATGGTCAATGATTGAGTAATGACCATAGGCATGTGTACCTATACCATCAGCATCAATCACTCTTTTATCATCACCAGGACACAAAGAAATTTTGTTTAGTCTTATAGATGATAAGTCATGTTGTTTAGAAGCGATAATGTTCATTGGTATTCTTTTTACATTGTTGTTCATGACACAATCCTTATAATCTTGAAAGTTCATACAATTTTTGACAACACCTCTGTTAATACCTTTAATCTTTTTGATTTCTTTACCATTTATGTCTAAAGCGTACATTTTAGCTTTTAGTCCAGCAAATGCTTTTATAATTTGTCCACAAGCCTCGCCTTTAAATTTCCCCAACGTTTTCTTGTTTGATGTAGAGTAACATATGTGATTAGTAGGATAATCTGATGTGTCCAGGTGTTCTAGGAAATCCAACTTGTCTTCATATACATCTTGGGTGTTAACCAAATAAATGAACGAATCGGTATCCATATACATGAGTTTAAGATTGTTCATTCCATAATAGGGTAGCAGGACATCATAGTGGTGGGAATACATGAGAGTTTTTGAAATATCCAGTATACACATTCCAATATATATAGGCTTATTGAATACAATGTTACGTTTAGCCATGTGGAAAGCAGCTAGGTTAGGACCATAAATTGTTCTGTCAATAAATGTCGGCTTTGCTATTAGCTTTTCTGCCTTTTTGCTGTCAGTCACAAGACGTATGTCTATTCTTTTACGGATATTTTCCATTGTTTATCCAAAAATGGCATTGTTGAATAATTTGTACGGATTTTTCTCAAAATCATTTTTGGCTTGTTTCCGAAGGTTGTTATTAAAATCAACGTATGTCTTTGCTTAAACTTTAACACACGATGAATTTTTATACATTTTATTCCATGATCTAAAGCCTGTTTTAATGCCATGTAGTGAACAACATATCGCCTTCGATTTCCAAGATGAGGAATTAGTTTTTTCAGAGACGAATCCTTAGGTTGTGTACACTCTGGTAGGAAAGGTAAATCGTTGTGTAGATCATGAAGGTCAGATGGGTAATCAACATCAACGTCTTGAATGTATCCCACAGGATCGTCTTTCTTCAGTTTTTCTAGATCAACGGTATCTGGAGAAGCCCACTGAAATCCACCATAAAGAAGAGAGTGACACATAGCCCACCCGTATTGGTTGCTAGCATCATCATAGGTAATAAACTGCGATGGTTTCTCAGAATCATATGTTTCCATGTATTAATTGTTAGCTTCAGCATACCGATGAGACACCTGGCATATGCCTCCACGTATTCCAGACTCGATTAAAAGAATCTGATCGTGATCCTGTAGCAATTCCAGTTCAATGCCTGTGTAAAGGAGCATTGCCTCGAAACGTAAACCAGGCGAAGTGAAAAAGTGTGCTGCATCCACTCGGTGTGTTTCTAGTGTTTTGATTCTAAACGTTTCAAAGCTGTCTGCAAGAAGGAGTACATCTGAAGTTAGGTAGAGATCACTATATTCCCCTAGAGTTTTAATGTTGAACTGATTCTACACATTTTTGGCATGTTCATAGTCTTCTTGACTAACAACTTCTTGACTTAATTTGTTAAAGAATCCCTCATTTGGAGGTAAACATGTTTCACTTAACTTTTCCCATGAGGCAATGTAGTCATAACAAAATACCCCTTTACGAGTCATGAGCATTGCATTTTCTTTTCCAATGTACTTGTCTGTTTCAGGGTATAATGTTAAGTTGGAAACTAAGTTTTCGAAACTACTTGGCATTAACCGAAACGTGTCCACAAATCGAAGCTTAACATTTCCAACATATTTGGTGAAAAAGATGTACTTTTCTTTGGAGTTAGGGATAACATCCACTCTGTCAGTAGTACACCCCAATTGCTTCCCAATGAAATTTGCGTCGTAGCCACTCATATTATGTAGAAATACAGGAACGGGGTTACGTGTTTTACACCTCAAATTACAGTTATTGTGAGCACTTCCACGGTATTCCCCTGTAATATGACAATGGTCTCGAACTTTCCAGTCCTCTTTGGTAAATGGTTTATGACACAAATAACAGGTTTCAGAAGATTGGAACTCTGCTTCTTGATGCTCAGTTAAAGCCTTTGGAACATTTAAGCTGTCAAGACGATCAATTTCATTAGCTATTGAGATCAAACAGTCCATAAACTTTTCTGCAGCGTCAGGTCCACGATAAATAATAGGTTGGCTTGGAAGGTTTGTCTTTATGTGTTCCACAGCTGGTGAGGGTTTAACATATATACCAAAGCTCATAGGAACATGACTCTGGTATGGCACTGTATAACTTGCCTCAGGATTAGGTAGACATGTTTGATAGGGTAACAGTATACTTTCAAAATCTGCATAGATAACGTAAGGTATTCTAAGCATTTTTTCCACATTTACGAATTTCACAATTGGGTTTTGAATAGGCATTTCAACCCTAGCAATGTCAGGCTGGACACACAAAGCTCTATGTTCTTTTAATTTTTCCATTCCTTGTTGTCCATATTGATTATCAAAGTGAGTAAAACACCGTTTACACGTATATATATTATGTCCATGGCGGGTAATCTGATGTCCTACTAGTTTATCAAAATCTTTGATAAAGACGTAGTGGTTCTGGCCGGATGAAGAACTTAGCAGAAGGAGGTCACGATGGTCTTGTAACTCTTGATCCACAACCTTTAGAGGAAACAGTTTGTTGTCTTCTTCCAGTCCAAATACATTGATGGATATGTCGTTGGCTTTCTCGAATTTGGGAATGTCAGCTAGTAATGTAGGAAATGATATTACTGAAAAATCATACTTGTTTTCCAGATCCTTGTATTTACTAATGCGTTGAGCATCCTTTTTAACGAGTTTTGCTAAAATGGCATACATAAAACACTTTTCATCTTTCAAATTTTCAGGATTAATGCAGGCTTTTCTTGCTTGCATAGCTGCTGGTAATGGAATATATGTGCTACCACGCAAGGGATTGTACTTATTTATTTTCAATCGCACTCCTTCCACTGCTAACAAAGCCCAATTACTGCCTTTTAGCTCAGATTCTTCCATTTCCGTAGTTAACTTTGTAAATTGTGTTTCCAAGAAACTTCTTAAGTCTGTTTCCAAAAATAGGGCCTGATTTCGTGTTTTAAAAGCACGATCTGTAATTTCATTCGTAGACGTATGAATGAATCTACATTCAGCCACAAGATTAACTTTGATCGACTTGTGCATTGCTAGTTCTTTCTCCATTGCTTGTATTATTTGCTGTTTGGACTCTTTAAGGTATAAATTTAAATCCTTGCACGTATCGCAACGAATGAAATAGGATTTAAGTCGACCTTGAAGAGACGTTTCATATTCAGTAAGTCCATTTTTGTCAGGAACCATTGAAAGCAGGTAATGTTTTGTAGGCTCAGTTTTTTGTCTTTTAGCTGCTGACACAACATTACAACATTCTTCATGACGACGTCCATTGTAGGCATTGTTGAATTTACTACCACAAGTTTTGCACTCATGAAACTCACCACACGATACTACATGACGATTTTTATGATTGTCCCGAAGAAAAGTCTTTCCACACTCTTTACACATATAGCTAGGCATGGTTTCTTCCATCATGAACGTTGATTTCTGCAAACAGCTGCTTACTGCGTATCACAAGGCTGTAGGCTGGTCAGTGAGACGGACTTTCACGATGTGAACACTGCAAAAGGTAGTAATCAACTGATTGTATTCCTGCTAAGAGACCTCTTATATAACCTGATCAAGACCAACAGTTACTTACCACGTAGTACACGGCTAGAGCCTAGTAGGTGAGACGATCTTTCACAATGTGATCACTGTTAAATGTAGTAGTCAACTGAAAATATTCTTACACCCTACTGAAGGTTATCAGATACTTACTGCATATCAAAAGGCTTTACACTCATATGTTAGACACCCTCTCTTGCTAAGGACCCCTATATTCCCTATACAAGGCTATACATGTTAGTTCTAAACACTTAATGGTTATTTGTATATTAAATTTATATACACAGATTATACGAGCACGTTTTTCACGCAATAAATCTTTGTCAAATAGCCACATGCGACACACAAAGTATGTTGCCGCTATCTAGCGGTGACTATGAGAACTACTTGAACGACCAGCATGCTACCTAGTGCTCCATTTCAACACTCGCTCACTGAACAACCAGCATGCTATCTAGTGGTCGATATCAATACTCCTCAACTACCAGCCTGCTACCTATCGGTCAATATGACAACTCACTCAACTACCAGCATGTTAAATGGCTTTTTTTTTGTAAGATTTCTGTTGGCTTTTTTGTTGGCTTTGTTGGCTATTGTTGGCTTTTGTTGGCTTGTGTTGGCTTTTTTGTTGGCTTTAGTTGGCTTTTGTTGGCTTTTGTATTAGCTCTCTCATATTTGCTCTTGCTTGTTGGGGCTTATTTGGTCTTGGAAAGTATGTCTGTCCTTTTTATGGCTGCATAATGCTTACAGCCATGTTTGTAAGCAGCAACAACAACAATAACACACAAAATTCCAAAACAATCCAAAGTACTCTAAAGTTTATCAATGACTCTCAACTCTTACACTTACCTCTATCCCATGCCTAGTCAAAAAATAGTGTATTTTTCAAATTTTTCAAAAAATATTCGGAAAATAGGCTATATCATTAAATTAAAAATACTAAAAAGACATATGTTAACTCCAACACGTACCTCTATACCACTCTCAGTCCAAAAATAGTGTATTTTTCAAAATTTTCCAAAAACATATTTCCAAAATGGGTTATATTTCCAAAATTAAAAAGTTTACAAAAATGTTTGTTTGACATAAATGAATGGTCTTTACCCCCTCTACCGCCGTACCAAGTCCCAGGTCTCTAGGAAATCAAAAATATAATTTTGAAAATGGGCTATATTTCCAAAATTAGGAAATTTACAAACAAGTTTGTCTGAGGTAAATCAATTGTCTTTACCCCTCTACCCCCATACTAAGTTTCAGGTTTCTAGGACCAAACAAAATTAATTTTGAAAATAGGCTATATATCCAAAACTATGAATTCTACAAAAAAGTTTGTTTAACATACATGAAAGGTCTCTATCCCCTCTACCAGTGAACCAAGTTCCAGGTCTGTAGGACAAAAAATGAAAAAAGGTCAATTGGGAAAGTAGGCGATTTTTCATAAAAGCAAACATTCTAAAAAGTGTTCTATGGACTTAAACGAATGGCCTCTATATCCTTTATTTTTTATAATAAAACTTTTTTATTTTTTACATTTTTTAAAATTCAATTTTGAAATTTTTAGATTTTGGAAACTAAAGAGTTAACAAAAAACATTGTTTGACATATATGAATGGCCTTGGCCCCCTCTACCACCAAGATAAATTTCAAGTCTCTAGGACAAGAAATAATAGTAGTGGAGTAGTGAGAGTTCTACTTCACTTGGCGTGGCTGTGCCCAAAAAACCAACATGGCGGCCACGCCAAGTAAAGCAGAACTCTCACTACTCCACTACTATTATTTCTTGTCCTAGAGACTTGAGATTTATTTTGGGGGTAGAGGGGGTCAAGGCCATTCATTTAGGTCAAACAATGTTTTTTGTTAACTCTTTATTTTCCAAAATATAAAAATTTCAAAATTGAACTTTTTTCAAAAAAATGTAAAAAATAAAAAAGTTTTATTATAAAAATAAAGGATATAGAGGCCATTCGTTTAAGTCCATAGAACACTTTTTAGAATGTTTGGTTTTATGAAAAATCGCATACTTTCCCAATTGAACTTTTTTCAATTTTTGTCCTACAGACCTGGAACTTAGTTTACAGGTAGAGGGGATAGAGACCTTTCATTTATGTTATACAAACTTTTCTGTAGAATTCATAGTTTTGGATATATAGCCTATTTTCAAAATTAATTTTGTTTGGCCCTAGAAACCTGAAACTTAGTATGGGAGTAGAGGGGTAAAGACCATTGATTTACGTCAGACAAACTTGTTTGTAAATTTCCTAATTTTGGAAATATAGCCCATTTTCAAAATTTTATTTTTTTGTCCTAGAGACCTGGGACTTGGTAGTGCGGTAGAGGGGGTAAAGGACATTCATTTATGTCAAACAAACATTTTTGTAAACTTTTAAATTTTGGAAATATAACCCATTTTGGAAATATGTTTTTGGAAAATTTGAAAAATACACTATTTTTGGACTGAGAGTAGTATAGAGGTACGCGTTGGAGTTAACATATGTCTTTTTAGTATTTTTAATTTAATGATATAGCCTATTTTCCAAATAATTTTTGAAAAATTTGAAAAATACACTATTTTTTGACTAGGCATGGGATAGAGGTAAGTGTAAGAGTTGAGAGTCATTGATATACCTTAGAGTACTTTGGATTGTTTTGGAATTTTGTGTGTTGTTGTTGTTGTTGCTTCCTACAAACATGGCTGTAAGCATTATGCAGCCATAAAAAGGTCAGACATACTTTCCAAGACCAAATAAGCCCCAACAAGCAAGAGCAAATATGAGAGAGCTAATACAAAAGCCAACAAAAGCCAACTAAAGCCAACAAAAAAGCTAACACAAGCCAACAAAAGCCAACAATAGCCAAAAAAGGCAACAGAAATCTTACCAAAAAAAAGCCATGTAACATGCTGGTAGTTGAGTGAGTTGTCATATTGACCGATAGGTAGCAGGCTGGTAGTTGAGGAGTATTGATATCGACCACTAGATAGCATGCTGGTCGTTCAGTGAGCGAGTGTTGAAATGGAGCGCTAGGTAGAATGCTGGTCGTTCAAGTAGTTCTCATAGTCACCGCTAGATAGCGGCAACATACTTTGCGTTTCGCATGTGGCTATTTGACAAAGTTTTATTGCGTGAAAAACGAGCTCGTATAACCTGTGTATATAAATTTAGTATACAAATAACCATTAAGTGTTTAGAACTAACATATATAGCCTTGTATAGGGAATATAGGGGTCCTTAGCAAGAGAGAGTGTCTAATATATGAGTGTAAAGCCTTTTGATATACAGTAAGTATCTGATAACCTTCAGTAGGGTGTAAGAATATTTTCAGTTGACTACTACATTTAACAGTGATCACATTGTGAAAGATCATCTCACCTACTAGGCTCTAGCCGTGTACTACGTGGTAAGTAGCTGTTGGTCTTGATTAGGTTATATAAGAGGTCTATTAGCAGGAATACAATCAGTTGATTACTACCTTTTGCAGTGTTCACATCGTGAAAGTCCGTCTCACTGACCAGCCTACAGCCTTGTGATACGCAGTAAGCAGCTGTTTGCGGAAATCAACATTCATGATGGAAGAAACCATGCCTAGCTATGTGTGTAAAGAGTATGGAAAGACTTTTCTTCGGGACTATCATAGAAAGCGTCATGAAGTATCGTGTGATGAGTTTCATGAGTGCAAAACTTGTGGTAGTAAATTCAACAATGCCTACAATGGACGTCGTCATAAAGAATGTTGTAATGTTGTGTCAGCAGCTAAAAGACAAAAAACTGAGCCCACAAAACATTACCTGCTTTCAATGGTTCCAGACAAAAATGGACTTACTGAATATGAAACGTCTTTTCAAGGTCGACTTAAATCCTATTTCATTCGTTGCGATACGTGCAAGGATTTAAATTCATACCTTAAAGAGTCCAAACAGCAAGTAATAAAAGCTATGGAGAAAGAACTAGCAATGCACAAGTAGATCAAAGTTAATCTTGTGGCTGAATGTAGATTCATTCATACGTCTACGAATGAAATTACAGATCGTGCTTTTAAAACACGAAATCAGGCCCTATTTTTGGAAACAGACTTAAGAAGTTTCTTGGAAACACAATTTACAAAGTTAACTACGGAAATGGAAGAATCTGAGCTAAAAGGCAGTAATTGGGCTTTGTTAGCAGTGGAAGGAGTCCGATTGAAAATAAATAAGTACAATCCCTTGCGTGGTAGCTCATATATTCCATTACCAGCAGCTATACAAGCAAGAAAAGCCTGCATTAATCCTGAAAATTTGAAAGATGAAAAGTGTTTTATGTATGCCATTTTAGCAAAACTCGTTAAAAAGGATGCTCAACGCATTAGTAAATACAAGGATCTGGAAAACAAGTATGATTTTTCAGTAATATCATTTCCTACATTACTAGCTGACATTCCCAAATTCGAGAAAGCCAACGACATATCCATCAATGTATTTGGACTGGAAGAAGACAACAAACTGTTTCCTCTAAAGGTTGTGGATCAAGAGTTACAAGGCCATCGTGACCTCCTTCTGCTAAGTTCTTCATCCGGCCAGAACCACTACGTCTTTATCAAAGATTTTGATAAACTAGTAGGACATCAGATTACCCGCCATGGACATAAGATATATGCGTGTAAACGGTGTTTTACTCACTTTGATAATCAATATGGACAACAAGGAATGGAAAAATTAAAAGAACATAGAGCTTTGTGTGTCCAGCCTGACATTGCTAGGGTTGAAATGCCTATTCAAAACCCAATTGTGAAATTCGTAAATGTGGAAAAAATGCTTAGAATACCTTACGTTATCTATGCAGATTTTGAAAGTATACTGTTACCCTATCAAACATGTCTACTTAATCCTGAGGCAAGTTATACAGTGCCATACCAGAGTCATGTTCCTATGAGCTTTGGTATATATGTTAAACCCTCACCAGCTGTGGAACACATAAAGACAAACCTTCCAAGCCAACCTATTATTTATCGTGGACCTGACGCTGCAGAAAAGTTTATGGACTGTTTGATCTCAATAGCTAATGAAATTGATCGTCTTGACAGCTTAAATGTTCCAAAGGCTTTAACTGGGCATCAAGAAGCAGAGTTCCAATCTTCTGAAACCTGTTATTTGTGTCATAAACCATTTACCAAAGAGGACTGGAAAGTTCGAGACCATTGTCATATTACAGGGGAATACCGTGGAAGTGCTCACAATAACTGTAATTTGAGGTGTAAAACACGTAACCCCGTTCCTGTATTTCTACATAATATGAGTGGCTACGACGCAAATTTCATTGGGAAGCAATTGGGGTGTACTACTGACAGAGTGGACGTTATCCCTAACTCCAAAGAAAAGTACATCTCTTTCACCAAATATGTTGGAAATGTTAAGCTTCGATTTGTGGACACGTTTCGGTTAATGCCAAGTAGTTTCGAAAACTTAGTTTCCAACTTAACATTATACCCTGAAACAGACAAGTACATTGGAAAAGAAAATGCAATGCTCATGACTCGTAAAGGGGTATTTTGTTATGACTACATTGCCTCATGGGAAAAGTTAAGTGAAACGTGTTTACCTCCAAAAGAGGGATTCTTTAACAAATTAAGTCAAGAAGATGTTAGTCAAGAAGACTATGAACATGCCAAAAATGTGTAGAATCAGTTCAACATTAAAACTCTAGGGGAATATAGTGATCTCTACCTAACTTCAGATGTACTCCTTCTTGCAGACAGCTTTGAAACGTTTAGAATCAAAACACTAGAAACACACCGAGTGGATGCTGCACACTTTTCCACTTCGCCTGGTTTAAGTTTCTAGGCAATGCTCCTTTACACAGGCATTGAACTGGAATTGCTACAGGATTACGATCAGATTCTTTTAATCGAGTCTGGAATACGTGGAGGCATATGCCAGGTGTCTCATCGGTATGCTGAAGCTAACAATAAATACATGTAAACCTATGATTCTGAGAAACCATCGCAGTTTATTACCTATGATGATGCTAACAACCAATACGGGTGGGCTATGTGTCACTCTCTTCTTTATGGTGGATTTCAGTGGGTTTCTCCAGATACCGTTGATCTAGAAAAACTGAAGAAAGACGATCCTGTGGGATACATTCAAGACGTTGATGTTGATTACCCATCTGACCTTCATGATCTACACAACGATTTACCTTTCCTACCAGAGTGTACACAACCTAAGGATTCGTCTCTGAAAAAACTAATTCCTCATCTTGGAAATCGAAGGCGATATGTTGTTCACTACATGGCATTAAAACAGGCTTTAGATCATGGAATAAAATTTATAAAAATTCATCGTGTGTTAAAGTTTAAGCAAAGACATACGTTGATTTTAATAACAACCTTCGGAAACAAGCCAAAAATGATTTTGAGAAAAATCTGTACAAATTATTCAAAAATGCCATTTTTGGAAAAACAATGGAAAATATCCGTAAAAGAATAGACATACGTCTTGTGACTGACAGCAAAAAGGCAGAAAAGCTAATAGCAAAGCCGACATTTATTGACAGAATGATTTATGGTCCTAACCTAGCTGCTTTCCACATGGCTAAACGTAACATTGTATTCAATAAGCCTATATATATTGGAATGTGTATACTGGATATTTCAAAAACTCTCATGTATTCTCACCACTATGATGTCCTGCTACCCTATTATGGAATGAACAATCTTAAACTCATGTATATGGATACCGACTCGTTCATTTATTTGGTTAACACCCAAGATGTATATGAAGACAAGTTGGATTTCCTAGAACACCTGGACACATCAGATTATCCTACTAATCACATATGTTACTCTACATCAAACATGAAAACGTTGGGGAAATTTAAAGACGAGGCTTGTGGACAAATTATAAAAGCATTTGTTGGACATAGAGCTAATATGTACGCTTTAGACATAAATGGTAAAGAAATCAAAATGATTAAAGGTATCAACAGAGGTGTTGTCAAAAATTGTATAAACTTTCAAGATTATAAGGATTGTGTCATGAACAACAATGTAAAAAGAATACCAATGAACATTATCTCTTCTAAACAACATGACATATCATCTATAAGACTAAACAAAATTGCTTTGTGTCCTGGCGATGATAAAAGAGTGATTGATGCTGAAGGTATAGGTACACATGCCTATGGTCATTACTCAATCATTGACCATGCTTAAAGAGTTAAGTTATGAATATCAAAATCTTCTGCCTGCAACTAGCAAATACATAAAACAAAACAATTTAGGAAATAAAACAATAGCACTACAAAAATTTAAAAAAACTGGTATTTATAATCAAAAAATAAATAAAATAGAAAACAAAATAAAACAACTGTACAATTTATAACTAAAAAGGAATATAATATAAATGTATTATGTGTAAATGGTGTACATGTATTTAAAATAAAAAATATTGTATGGACACTGCTTGAACATTTCTAATTACTACCCACCTCTCTCCACTCCTAATGCAAAATGAACATGTAAAACACGAATTGGAAAATCCATGTTTCCATATTGACAAAATTGAAAAAACATTAAACTGAAATTTTAAAAACTGTAAATGGGAATTTGGTAAATTGACAAATGTGTAGACAACAAATTGGAAAATCCATGTTTCTATATCATGAAATTGAAAAACTTTAAACTGACAATTTAAGAACTGTAAAAGGGAAATTGTGTAATTGATAAATGTGTAAACAACAAAATGCAAAATCCATGTTTCCATATTATGAAATTGAAAAACATAAAACTGACATTAAGAAAAACTGAAAATGGGAAATTGGAAAATTGACAAATGTGTAAACAACAAAATGAAAAAAAAAACCGGTTGGGCTAGTGATCATGTTGTACAGTAGCCTATAAGACTAGCGTAAGGATAGTTGCATGTGCCCTTATATACTTTGTGCATGTGCATTAGCCTTTGGATTAGCTTAAGTTAGGTTTGGTAATGTTAGGTTTGGTGAGGTTAGGTATGTGACCTTGTAGTTTACTCTTTTTGGAAAATGTAAAATGTAAAATCTAAAATCAAAAAATCTTAAATTTAAAATGTAAAATCTATAAAAAAAACTAAAATCTATAGTACAAAAAATCAAAAATGTAAAATGTAAAATCTGAAAAATGTAAAATGAAAAATCAAAAATCTAAAATGTTAAATTGTAAAATGTTAAAATGTAAAATCTAAAATCTTTAAATGAGCTTTCTGTGGGTTAGTTTAGGTTATAACTAAGTTTATTATTTGTGCTCTCCCATTCGCTCTCAATTTTTTGCTCCCCACTATTTTGCTCCCCTCCTTTTTGCTCTCACTTTTTGCTCTCACTTTTTTGCTCCCACTTTTTGCTCTCACTTGTTTGCTCCCACTTTTTGCTCCCACTTTTTTGCTCCCTCATTTTTGCTCCCACTTTTTTGCCCCCACTTTTGGCTCCCACGTTTTTGCTCCCAATTTTGTGCTCTCACTTTTTTGCCCCCACTTTTTGCTCCCACTTTTTTGCCCCCACTTTTTGCTCCCACTTTTTTGCTCCCACTTTTTGCTCCCAATTTTTTGCTCTCACTTTTTGCTCCCACTTTTTTGCTCCAACTTTTTGCTCACACTTTTTGCTCTTACTTTTTGCTCCCATATTTGCTCTCACTTTGAAGTTAGGTTATGTTAGGTTCGGTTAGGTGAAGTTGGGTTAGGTTAGGTGTGGTTAGGTTATAACTAAGTTTATTATTTGTGGTCTCACATTTGCTCTCACTTTTTTGCTCACACATTTTGGTCTCACTATTTTTCTTGCTCGCTCTTTTAAGTTAGGTTAGGTTTGGTTAAGTTAGGTCAGGTTAGATTAGGTTATAACTTAGTTTATTATGTGTGCTCTCAAATTTGCTCTCATATTTGCTCTGACTTTAAAGTTAGGTTAGGTTTGGTTAGGTTAAGATAGGTTAGGGTAGGTTAGGTTAGGTAATAACTTAGTTTTTTATGTGTGCTCTCACATTTGCTCTCATATTTGCTCTGACTTTGAAGTTAGGTTAGGTTAGGTTAGGTGAAGTTGGGTTAGGCAGAATCGTTGAGGTATGAATCAAAAGCCATCTCCTCTCAGTTTTGCCTCACAAGGCTGAGTGTACCCTGTTCCACTCCTGAGACCAGAAATTAAATTTCTTGGCAGAGCCGGGATTCGAACCTCAGGAATGACCGCCAAGAATGCTTGCCACTACACCAAGAGGTGGACAATATAAGGCTGGTCTTGATTGTACACGATCAATCAATAATTACCTAATAATAATAATAATAAATATTCCATTTAGCAACTACACGGCCGACCTCTCTCTGTGACGTCATGCACGGTCTCAGGCGTGTCGGCCATCTTGCCCATTAGCCACTGCGCCAGCTCTGACTGACCCCTCCATAATAATAGCATAGGGCTGGTTGCGCGCGGCGGCCATCTTGCCCATTAGCCCCTGCACCAGGATCGGCTTATATTACCTACTTGAGCGATTCCATTGACTTTTCCTCCTCCTCTTCCCCGGACGAGATCTCCTCCATTACCTCCTCCTGTTGTTCGCGACGCAGGTCACTCTGTTCGTTGCTGGTCAGTTCCTGGCTCCACCAGCTCTTGAATGTCCACGTCATTCACCTTCAGCCCTACCGGGTGAGTTAGCCGTGGTCATTACGGCATGGTTACAGGCAGCCGCTCACATCCGGGAGGCGAGGAGGTTCGAATCCCCCCGCCGGCAACCTTGAAGATGGTCTTCTGTGGTTGCCCATCTTCCATCCAGGCAAATGCCGGGGTTGGTCCCTAACTATAGGCCACAGCCGCTACCTTCCAATTCCTCGTCCTTACATTCAAAATTTCCTCCCCCGACAACACTCCACACGCAACGGTACTTGTAGCTCACCCCATGGGTGTCCGCATAGAAGCATCTACAAACTCTGGCGAGCCGAACATGTCATCGAACACTCACGGCACTAAAAGCCATACGCTAAAAAAAAACATCCCCATGGTCTTTCCTAGGGACACAATTTCTTCGACAATCGACGGCTCATTGTCACCAACAATCCCCTCAAAGTCACGTCCAAGAACACAGTCAGACCACACGTGACGCTCGTATTGCGGAACCTCACTCGCTTATCAAGTTACAATTTATTTAAAATGTTTGCTCGTCTAGCCAATCACTCGTAGACCACGTTACTCGCATTTCGAGGTTCCACTGTATCTACATATTGGAAGAAAGGAAGCTTGGAGTTTTACGTGACCGTTAATCGAGCGATCATGAGACACGGGACCTCCTTTTTAGGTGGAATCTGAACCTCAGGACATGGCATTTCACATCGAAAATCTCACAGGTAATGACCAGGAATCGAACCCGGTCCACCTTGATGAGAGTCCAACAGCTTGACCAACATTCTTACATCGTGAATTTTGCAGGCGCATCGCACTACTCGAACCAATTCCCCGGCAGAATATCTAAGGTGAGAGTGTCCACGGTATAAGAAGGATAACTAGATGCAACACCGACAGTAGTGGCTACGCTGGCTAAAGCGCGGCGTTAGGTCATGGGGCCAAGCTCACTGCTGACTCGGTAGACGCGTGGGTTCGAGCCCCACCGTTGGCTGTCCTTGAAATGGTTTTCCGTGGTTTCCCATTTTCCACACCAGGCAAATGCTGGGACAGTACCTTCTGACAGGCCACGGCCGCTTCCTTCCACATCCTTGTCCACTTTCATCCATTCATCTCATCTCTCATCCCGACGCGCAGGTCGCCCACGGGCGTCGACTAGAAAGACCTGCACTTGGCCTCTCAGGAGGCTACACGACCAAAAAAACTAGATGCAACAATTCGAATGGTTGGTGGATTTGATAACTCAATCGGCACATCCACCTGTATTGCTCCAACCTAGTGGTATTCAGACAGACCCCCTCGTATTGTAGACACTAGCATTTTAGGCTGGCGCCCCACAAGTCCGGGTTCGATTCACGGCTCTGCCATTAAATTTAATTCCGGTCTGAGGGCTGAAACTGGGTACACTCAGCCTCATGAGGTAAAACGGACAGGAGGTGGGTTCGATTTCCAACTCAGCCATCCTGGCAGTGGTTTTCTGTGGTTTCCTACTTCTACTCCAAGCAAATGCAATAACGATCGACTCCTTCGCAATCCTCATTTGAATTACAAATACAGACATCAGTATTAGAATTGTGGTGTTACAGGAGAATGATGTAGATTAGATGGGTAGACAGAGAAACAAATAAAGCGATTAACTAATTAATATCGTATGGCCTCGGATGCCGGGTGCAAGCTTTGTTGTTTGACACCCAGTGGGTAGCTCGCATGTGGAATTTCGTTGTTCCTTGAAGTACTATGAAAGTCAAGGAGGTTAGATATCTATAGCGCTTTCTAGTAGAGAAATGAGGAACTTGTTGGCGGAAACTCCCGAGATTAATTTCGCCATTATGAACATGGCCTACTGAATGGGTTCTTTGACATGCCAACATCGTATGACCTGCGTGTCGTAATTTTTGTCGCCTTTCAGAAATCACTTACCACGGCCAGGAGCGAACCTGCAAGCTTGGGGTTAGTAGACCGACACGTTATCCACTCACTCACCGTGGCAAGAGATGTTTCTACGAGTGTTAATGAAAAGAAGAGATAGATTGGTAGGGTACATACTGAGGCTCCTATGAATAGCAAACTTAGTTATGGAAGGGAAGGTAGAGGTCAAGACCTGTAGGTGTAGACCAAGGCTAGAATATGTTATGTTAAACAGTTTGCCTAAGATGTAGCGTGTGTTAGCTTTGAAGCGATTAATACAGGGAGCTTGAGTGGCTGCATCAATCCAGTCTAAAGACTGCAGACTCAAACACACACGCAGATCACCTCTCCCAATTCTATTTCATCTGCTCTAATTGTTGTTGATGTTTTCGTTATGTCATTTAGGGGCATTCCGACATCGTGGTCATGTAAACCCGTGTACTTGGGTGTGTGTTCAATCTGTCTGGTAACCTGTGTGATTGTGATGGTTGTAGTAGTGTGTGTAATTGTAGCCTAATTCAGGTAGGATTTAGATAGGAGGTGGCCGTGGCCCTAATTTTGGAACCATCCCAGCATTTGTCTAGTTTAGAAATGGAGAAACCCCGTGTTCGCATATGCGAATAAATTAATTCATAAATTTTTCAAGTTTACGTAAAATGTCAGTAAGACAAAAATTGATTTTTTCTTTTGCTGTTCATAACCTCTCACGGTCACCACGTGGCAGTAATCTTTCATTTTGTAATAATGCTTCTACTTCAAATTAAGTATATTGTAAATTACTTACGTATTATTTCATAAGCCATGCTCGCTTTTAAGTCATTTCTCCAAGTGTTTTAGGGTGACATTACGTTCGTTCCAAACGCAATGAAACCTCTTGTTCAACTGGACTCCATAGCTTCGCTCTCATTGGTCGGCCTCCAAGCTTCGGCCAATCACCGCACGTCTTCTTCACTACGTGTCATGGAATGTCCGAGAACATCTTCCTGCTGGCTATTTAAACGGCAGGCCAGCTCGGATCTTTGTAATTTTCCTTGCAGTGGTTAAGCTGTTCACCAGTCTTGTTCACCGGACTTAAAATTCAAGTTTGTCATAATGTATCATCTTAAATTCTGCATCAAGAAGTAATAACTACACTTCGAAATTTCTTTAAGACATCTTATCTTAGTGATCTATCTTTGATCACAATCTTCGTGTTTCAAACGACATGTTTGAAAAATGAACATTCTTCATGTGTGAACTTCACATCATTTGTGCGACGAGAAACTGTATCTTTACGCACCTACTACAACGTGAATAGGTTTATTACCTATGTTTTCGTCTTCAATGGCTTTTTTCTAAAACTATTCTTTTTGTGAATGCTACAAAATTCTACAAGTGATTCAACTATCCTGCGTACTCAAGTTTACCACGTGTGACATACCTAATGTCATCTGCTGTTCGGAATTCTGCTAAGGTTGCTAACCTTCAAAACTATAAAGCTAAGTAAACTGCATAATGGAATTTATGTACTGTTCAAGTGTGCCTTTTTCACATCATGGTTTTCTTAAATCTACTGACTTTGTGACCTTTTGTTAGTCATAGTATCTTTAACTTTCTTCATGCTTTCCAAGGAAAAATTAACGTAACGGCTTGCTTTTGCCATTTTCCTTTTAGGAACAATTTCATGGTTTACTTTCGTAAATTTAACGTAACGGCTTGCTTTCGCCATTTACCCTTTTTTTGGAAATATTTCATGGCTTGCTTTCATTTAAATTATGATAACTTTCATAACTTTCTCTCTTTCATAAGGTGCGGTAGGAGTAAGGCCCTGACCGTCATAGCTCCTTCTATAGGCTATGCCTTTTCTTGTCACTGCTTTCACAGTTTTCCATTCTCTCTTTCATAAGGTGCGGTAGGAGTGAGGCCCTGACCGTCATAGCTCCTTCTATAGGCTATGTCTCTATTCTTTTCTTTCATACCAAATGATCTGTGTACCTTTCACTAAGGTATTCTTTATAGGAAGGTGTTTCACCCTTTTCCTTTCTCATGTTAAAACCAATTTTGGATTTAAAAAAAACTCAAAGTGTTCCATATGTGTGTAAGTTGGCTACATCATTTCTTCTCTGTCATTTTTTATATTAATGGAGCAAAGCCTTCTCAATGTAAAAATGTTTTCAGTTTGTGCTAACTCGTTTAGTGTCAAAATTCAGTTATAATAATTTGTTATTCATTTATACTATTGTTGAAAATATACATATGTTTAAGCAACATGCTCTCTCTCTCTCTTTCTTGTTTTGCATATGTTAATATCTTCTTCGTATTCTTTAACGCTCAAACTTGGTTCGATTCTGAGCACACTCAGAATTCTGTCTGATAATGGAAACCTGTAATAGGTTGATCCAATGGTTCGTGGTTAGTAATCACACCACCCCGGAAAACCACTGCCAGGATGGCCAAGGTGGAAATCGAACCCACCTCTTCTCACTTAGCCTATGCCTCGTGAGGCTGAGTGAACCCCGTTCCAGCCCTCAGACCAGAATGGCATTTCTTGGCAGAGCCGGGAATCGAAGTTGGACCACTGCGGTGACAGCTAAGAATGCTAACTACAACGTCAGGGAGCGGACTCCTGCTCCTATCACAAAGTGACGGGTATCCCACTTACTTGGCCACTCAGACGTTACCATTGGTTCATGACGAGTTGGAGGGGCAAAGCAGAAACAGAATTAATGAGCCCCTCTTTGTGAAGAATGGAAACAATAACACAATATAATCTACGTAACATTCTGTGACTTATTCTGTCTTCAATAAAAGCTCCTTGAAATTTTGTTTGTTCTTTTGTATTAACCCATTCAAAAGGTAGCAAAGTGTTCTTCAAAGTAGTACTCTACGATGAATTCCAGGAAAACAATGCATAATGGAGGACCATTTCAAGCAATACGAGCAGGAAGGAGAATGAATGTGCAGCAAGAACTGCACCTAAGTGACAAATTCGATTAACAGGTGGAAGTGCATTATTAGGAAGAATTTGAAAGCATTCCAATCAGCATTTAAACTTAAACTAAACTTCGTAACCAAGAGTTTAGTGCTTTTCAGTCGGTCAACACGAATGTACCCAAAAGAGATGGGTTATGCCCTAATCCTGAAATAAATTACATGAGATTAATAAAACACTAGGATGACCAGTTTCGATCGTCAAGCGATCATCATCAGATCCAATACACTTAGGCTATAAAATCTATGTTTGAAATACAGGTGAAAATATTTACAATATGTACAATTATTTAGTTGCAGTATTGGTACTGCAACTGTCAGTGTATGCTAAATGCAGTATATATGTTAGGTGAAATGCTAAATGGTGATGGCTATCCGGAGATTGTACTTTAGAGAGATTATATGGTTGTAAACTATGGTTAAACTATAAAATTTTAGGCTAACTACTTATCTGATTGTCTTCCGTACTACAGCTATTCGCAGTTTCCGTGCTCACTTGAACTCGCTGTGCGGTCGACTGCGGTGGTTATCTTAACGACTGGTTTTTCCCTGCCTTCCCCCCCCTGTCCCTACGTGCTGTGGGGAGTGATCGCGATGTGTTTATGTGAGGTGTTGCCAACCTAGATAAGATGTATGTTATTGAATGAGGTGGATCTACAACTATTAAAGACCGTGGATTAGTCCTCGCCACGCGTGGAGCATAACCCATTCGAACTAAGCGTTGACGGTCTTATGAGGACGTCCCGGCACCTTTAATACTGCCTCTAATATGGGCCTTGGTTTATTGCAGAAGAAAAGTACATCGTACACCTGATCCAGATAACATTTACCTATTAAAAACCCCTAATTTCCCCCCTTTTTTTATCTAGCTTGGCTGTGTGGCTAAATTGTGTTTTGTTTCCGACAGGGTGTGTTTTTTAGTAGCGTGAAGAGGGGTGAGCTCTCCATGAACGTGTGTTCATTTAGATTGTTGGGATTGTTTCGTTTGGCTAGGTGTATCTCGATTACTTCCTTTATGTCAAGAGCTCTGCCTTTCGATTCGTGATGGATTATTTTAAGGTCCGACTCTATGTTGGTAAAGCTATGCCCTGCGTCACACATATGTTCGCACACGGCTGAATGTGTTCCGTATCTTATCGCATTTCTATGTTCATTATAACGTGTGTCTACTCGCCTTCCACTCTGCCCGATGTAATTAGCTTGACAATCGGTGTCTTGGCACGTTATAGAATATACCCCTGACCTTGAATACGGGTCACGTTTATTTAGATTACTATTTAGGAGGTGCCTAGCGGTTGTGTTTTTCGTCGTGAAAGCTATCTTTATGCCTTGCTTTTTGAATAGGTTAGTGATTTTATATGTATTCGCATTCACATAGTTGAAACGCGCAAATTTTTTCGCATTACTGTCCGGTTTGGGAATCGTTTTATCTTTATTTTTATGTTTGGCTATAATTTGATTTATTTTGCTTGGCGAGAAGTTGTTTTCCTTTGCTATTTGCATAATAGTTCTTATTTCCTTATTATAGTTGTCTTTTGACATGGGTATGTTTAAAGCCCTGTGCACCATTGAATTGAAACCCGCTAGTTTGTGCGTACTGGGGTGATTAGACTGATTGTCGATTGCATGCGAGGTTTGTGTTGCTTTCCGGAATATGGAATATGAAAGGTCGTTGTCTTTACGTTCAATAGTTATATCGAGATAATTTATTTTCCGGTCTATTTCGGATTCCTTAGTGAATTTGATATAATGATGAAGGCTATTAATGGATTGGAGAATTATTTCTTCGCTTGTTAGTTCAGTATCGTAGATGCAAATTACATCATCTACGTATCTTTTCCATATTACTATTCCCTATGTTGAAGTCTTTTCTAAGAACGCATTTTCTAGTGCATTGATGAAGATGTCAGCGATCAACCCACTTAGTGGCGATCCCATTGCTAGGCCTTCTCTCTGTGTGTATATTTTATTGTCGAATTGAAACACGTTTTGGGTGAGAACGACCCTCAGTAATCTCACAATCACTTCAATTTCTTTTACCGAATTGTTGGATTTTAAGTTGTTTTCGATAGTGTTGATTGCTTCAATAATCGGAATATTGGTGTACATGTTAGTTACGTCGAAGGATACTAGCCTGAAGCTAGGTTTCATTTGTAGGGTGTTCAATGCTGTTACTAGTTCTGTTGTGTTCTTTACAGAGTTGTTTTTGTCGTTGGAAAGACGGCATTTTAAGATTTTTAGTAACTCTTTGCTGATTTTGTAATTAGGGGCATTCCTACAATTGACTATTGGTCTCATTGGGCATTCCTTTTTTTTTGTATTTTTGGTTGTCCCCTCAATGACGGTATTTTCAGGTTCATGTTTATTAGTTTTGATTTTTCAGCTTTGGTCAGTATGTATTCTGTTTCTTTTAGCGCACTTTTTATTTGTTTTTGGAATTTGTTGGTGGGGTCTTTTGTTAATTCCTTGATTTCGTTGTTGTTTAGGAATTCGACTGTTTTTTCAATGTATTCTGTTTTGTTCAAAATTACTGTAGTGTTTCCCTTATCTGCTTTTGTGATGATTAAGTCATGTTCTTTTATTTTTTGTTTCAACGACTTTATTTCTTTGATTTGTTTGTTGTTTTGAATGTTATTGCTATCGCCCTCTCGTTTGAGGATTTTTTTGGCTTCGTTGGTGGCGAGATTTTTGGTTAATTCCCTGTCTTCTGCTGGGAGCTTGTGACTGGCTATCTCAATATCTGTGATTAACTGTTTTATATTGTGGTTCGTGTGTGCGTCTGTGCAGTTGTATTTCAAACCTTTGTCTAACATATTCATTTCACCTTGAGAAAAGGTTACGTTCGTTCTGTTGTTTACTCTGCTGTGGAAATTGAATTCATTGTTATTCGTGTGTTGTTCGTTAGATTGATGGTTCTGTGTTTCTCCTAGTTTTCTTAATTTATTTTCTAGCGTTTCATGCTTCCTCGTTGCTCTGATTTTGATGGTGTCATGTAGGTGTTCGGTGAAGCTGTCCCATTGGGCTGCGTGCCAGAAATTACTTAGTTGCAATTGAATGTCGTATAATTGTTGGTTAATTTTTTGCTTTCTTATGTATGCAAATCTTAATTCGTTTTTTATCCAAAGCGCTTTGGCTTGTTTAGTTGAAATGATCGAGGCTGGTGTGTTCGGTACGGTTTTAATTGGTACGTATTTAGGGGTGAGGTTTAGTTCTATACATTTTTTGTTGAACCAAATTGACTTGTCTAAATTCATGAGTTTAGGCCTGAGTGATTTGAATTTCTTGGCTTCACGATTTGCCTGACTAGCCGTGAACATTGTGGTGTTTGAAGCCATATTTTCAGTGTTGCCTTAGTAAACAAGAGTTTTGTGCTTTTCAGTCGGTCAACACGAATGTACCCAAAAGAGATGGATTATGCCCTAATCCTGAAATAAATTACATGAGATTAATAAAACACTAGGATGACCAGTTTCGATCGTCAAGCGATCATCATCAGATCCAATACACTTAGGCTATAAAATCTATGTTTGAAATACAGGTGAAAATATTTACAATATGTACAATTATTTAGTTGCAGTATTGGTACTGCAACTGTCAGTGTATGCTAAATGCAGTATATATGTTAGGTGAAATGCTAAATGGTGATGGCTATCCGGAGATTGTACTTTAGAGAGATTATATGGTTGTAAACTATGGTTAAACTATAAAATTTTAGGCTAACTACTTATCTGATTGTCTTCCGTACTACAGCTATTCGCAGTTTCCGTGCTCACTTGAACTCGCTGTGCGGTCGACTGCGGTGGTTATCTTAACGACTGGTTTTTCCCTGCCTTCCCCCCCTGTCCCTACGTGCTGTGGGGAGTGATCGCGATGTGTTTATGTGAGGTGTTGCCAACCTAGATAAGATGTATGTTATTGAATGAGGTGGATCTACAACTATTAAAGACCGTGGATTAGTCCTCGCCACGCGTGGAGCATAACCCATTCGAACTAAGCGTTGACGGTCTTATGAGGACGTCCCGGCACCTTTAATACTGCCTCTAATATGGGCCTTGGTTTATTGCAGAAGAAAAGTACATCGTACACCTGATCCAGATAACATTTACCTATTAAAAAACCCCTAATTTCCCCCCTTTTTTTATCTAGCTTGGCTGTGTGGCTAAATTGTGTTTTGTTTCCGACAGGGTGTGTTTTTTAGTAGCGTGAAGAGGGGTGAGCTCTCCATGAACGTGTGTTCATTTAGATTGTTGGGATTGTTTCGTTTGGCTAGGTGTATCTCGATTACTTCCTTTATGTCAAGAGCTCTGCCTTTCGATTCGTGATGGATTATTTTAAGGTCCGACTCTATGTTGGTAAAGCTATGCCCTGCGTCACACATATGTTCGCACACGGCTGAATGTGTTCCGTATCTTATCGCATTTCTATGTTCATTATAACGTGTGTCTACTCGCCTTCCACTCTGCCCGATGTAATTAGCTTGACAATCGGTGTCTTGGCACGTTATAGAATATACCCCTAACCTTGAATACGGGTCACGTTTATTTAGATTACTATTTAGGAGGTGCCTAGCGGTTGTGTTTTTCGTCGTGAAAGCTATCTTTATGCCTTGCTTTTTGAATAGGTTAGTGATTTTATATGTATTCGCATTCACATAGTTGAAACGCGCAAATTTTTTCGCATTACTGTCCGGTTTGGGAATCGTTTTATCTTTATTTTTATGTTTGGCTATAATTTGATTTATTTTGCTTGGCGAGAAGTTGTTTTCCT
The DNA here is from genome assembly GCA_946902985.2 of Meconema thalassinum. NCBI lineage: Eukaryota > Metazoa > Arthropoda > Insecta > Orthoptera > Tettigoniidae > Meconema > Meconema thalassinum. The sequence continues at coordinate 994,170,901 of OX336389.2, read as the reverse complement.
TTGCTATTAGCATAATAGTTCTTATTTCCTTATTATAGTTGTCTTTTGACATGGGTATGTTTAAAGCCCTGTGCACCATTGAATTGAAACCCGCTAGTTTGTGCGTACTGGGGTGATTAGACTGATTGTCGATTGCATGCGAGGTTTGTGTTGCTTTCCGGAATATGGAATATGAAAGGTCGTTGTCTTTACGTTCAATAGTTATATCGAGATAATTTATTTTCCGGTCTATTTCGGATTCCTTAGTGAATTTGATATAATGATGAAGGCTATTAATGGATTGGAGAATTGTTTCTTCGCTTGTTAGTTCAGTATCGTAGATGCAAATTACATCATCTACGTATCTTTTCCATATTACTATTCCCTTTGTTGAAGTCTTTTCTAAGAACGCATTTTCTAGTGCATTGATGAAGATGTCAGCGATCAACCCACTTAGTGGCGATCCCATTGCTAGGCCTTCTCTCTGTGTGTATATTTTATTGTCGAATTGAAACACGTTTTGGGTGAGAACGACCCTCAGTAATCTCACAATCACTTCAATTTCTTTTACCGAATTGTTGGATTTTAAGTTGTTTTCGATAGTGTTGATTGCTTCAATAATCGGAATATTGGTGTACACGTTAGTTACGTCGAAGGATACTAGCCTGAAGCTAGGTTTCATTTGTAGGGTGTTCAATGCTGTTACTAGTTCTGTTGTGTTCTTTACAGAGTTGTTTTTGTCGTTGGAAAGACGGCATTTTAAGATTTTTAGTAACTCTTTGCTGATTTTGTAATTAGGGGCATTCCTACAATTGACTATTGGTCTCATTGGGCATTCCTTTTTTTGTATTTTTGGTTGTCCCCTCAATGACGGTATTTTCAGGTTCATGTTTATTAGTTTTGATTTTTCAGCTTTGGTCAGTATGTATTCTGTTTCTTTTAGCGCACTTTTTATTTGTTTTTGGAATTTGTTGGTGGGGTCTTTTGTTAATTCCTTGATTTCGTTGTTGTTTAGGAATTCGACTGTTTTTTCAATGTATTCTGTTTTGTTCAAAATTACTGTAGTGTTTCCCTTATCTGCTTTTGTGATGATTAAGTCATGTTCTTTTAATTTTTTGTTTCAACGACTTTATTTCTTTGATTTGTTTGTTGTTTTGAATGTTATTGCTATCGCCCTCTCGTTTGAGGATTTTTTTGGCTTCGTTGGTGGCGAGATTTTTGGTTAATTCCCTGTCTTCTGCTGGGAGCTTGTGACTGGCTATCTCAATATCTGTGATTAACTGTTTTATATTGTGGTTCGTGTGTGCGTCTGTGCAGTTGTATTTCAAACCTTTGTCTAACATATTCATTTCACCTTGAGAAAAGGTTACGTTCGTTCTGTTGTTTACTCTGCTGTGGAAATTGAATTCATTGTTATTCGTGTGTTGTTCGTTAGATTGATGGTTCTGTGTTTCTCCTAGTTTTCTTAATTTATTTTCTAGCGTTTCATGCTTCCTCGTTGCTCTGATTTTGATGGTGTCATGTAGGTGTTCGGTGAAGCTGTCCCATTGGGCTGCGTGCCAGAAATTACTTAGTTGCAATTGAATGTCGTATAATTGTTGGTTAATTTTTTGCTTTCTTATGTATGCAAATCTTAATTCGTTTTTTATCCAAAGCGCTTTGGCTTGTTTAGTTGAAATGATCGAGGCTGGTGTGTTCGGTACGGTTTTAATTGGTACGTATTTAGGGGTGAGGTTTAGTTCTATACATTTTTTGTTGAACCAAATTGACTTGTCTAAATTCATGAGTTTAGGCCTGAGTGATTTGAATTTCTTGGCTTCACGATTTGCCTGACTAGCCGTGAACATTGTGGTGTTTGAAGCCATATTTTCAGTGTTACCTTAGTAAACAAGAGTTTAGTGCTTTTCAGTCGGTCAACACGAATGTACCCAAAAGAGATGGGTTATGCCCTAATCCTGAAATAAATTACATGAGATTAATAAAACACTAGGATGACCAGTTTCGATCGTCAAGCGATCATCATCAGATCCAATACACTTAGGCTATAAAATCTATGTTTGAAATACAGGTGAAAATATTTACAATATGTACAATTATTTAGTTGCAGTATTGGTACTGCAACTGTCAGTGTATGCTAAATGCAGTATATATGTTAGGTGAAATGCTAAATGGTGATGGCTATCCGGAGATTGTACTTTAGAGAGATTATATGGTTGTAAACTATGGTTAAACTATAAAATTTTAGGCTAACTACTTATCTGATTGTCTTCCGTACTACAGCTATTCGCAGTTTCCGTGCTCACTTGAACTCGCTGTGCGGTCGACTGCGGTGGTTATCTTAACGACTGGTTTTTCCCTGCCTTCCCCCCCTGTCCCTACGTGCTGTGGGGAGTGATCGCGATGTGTTTATGTGAGGTGTTGCCAACCTAGATAAGATGTATGTTATTGAATGAGGTGGATCTACAACTATTAAAGACCGTGGATTAGTCCTCGCCACGCGTGGAGCATAACCCATTCGAACTAAGCGTTGACGGTCTTATGAGGACGTCCCGGCACCTTTAATACTGCCTCTAATATGGGCCTTGGTTTATTGCAGAAGAAAAGTACATCGTACACCTGATCCAGATAACATTTACCTATTAAAAAACCCCTAATTTCCCCCCTTTTTTTATCTAGCTTGGCTGTGTGGCTAAATTGTGTTTTGTTTCCGACAGGGTGTGTTTTTTAGTAGCGTGAAGAGGGGTGAGCTCTCCATGAACGTGTGTTCATTTAGATTGTTGGGATTGTTTCGTTTGGCTAGGTGTATCTCGATTACTTCCTTTATGTCAAGAGCTCTGCCTTTCGATTCGTGATGGATTATTTTAAGGTCCGACTCTATGTTGGTAAAGCTATGCCCTGCGTCACACATATGTTCGCACACGGCTGAATGTGTTCCGTATCTTATCGCATTTCTATGTTCATTATAACGTGTGTCTACTCGCCTTCCACTCTGCCCGATGTAATTAGCTTGACAATCGGTGTCTTGGCACGTTATAGAATATACCCCTGACCTTGAATACGGGTCACGTTTATTTAGATTACTATTTAGGAGGTGCCTAGCGGTTGTGTTTTTCGTCGTGAAAGCTATCTTTATGCCTTGCTTTTTGAATAGGTTAGTGATTTTATATGTATTCGCATTCACATAGTTGAAACGCGCAAATTTTTTCGCATTACTGTCCGGTTTGGGAATCGTTTTATCTTTATTTTTATGTTTGGCTATAATTTGATTTATTTTGCTTGGCGAGAAGTTGTTTTCCTTTGCTATTTGCATAATAGTTCTTATTTCCTTATTATAGTTGTCTTTTGACATGGGTATGTTTAAAGCCCTGTGCACCATTGAATTGAAACCCGCTAGTTTGTGCGTACTGGGGTGATTAGACTGATTGTCGATTGCATGCGAGGTTTGTGTTGCTTTCCGGAATATGGAATATGAAAGGTCGTTGTCTTTACGTTCAATAGTTATATCGAGATAATTTATTTTCCGGTCTATTTCGGATTCCTTAGTGAATTTGATATAATGGTGAAGGCTATTAATGGATTGGAGAATTGTTTCTTCGCTTGTTAGTTCAGTATCGTAGATGCAAATTACATCATCTACGTATCTTTTCCATATTACTATTCCCTTTGTTGAAGTCTTTTCTAAGAACGCATTTTCTAGTGCATTGATGAAGATGTCAGCGATCAACCCACTTAGTGGCGATCCCATTGCTAGGCCTTCTCTCTGTGTGTATATTTTATTGTCGAATTGAAACACGTTTTGGGTGAGAACGACCCTCAGTAATCTCACAATCACTTCAATTTCTTTTACCGAATTGTTGGATTTTAAGTTGTTTTCGATAGTGTTGATTGCTTCAATAATCGGAATATTGGTGTACATGTTAGTTACGTCGAAGGATACTAGCCTGAAGCTAGGTTTCATTTGTAGGGTGTTCAATGCTGTTACTAGTTCTGTTGTGTTCTTTACAGAGTTGTTTTTGTCGTTGGAAAGACGGCATTTTAAGATTTTTAGTAACTCTTTGCTGATTTTGTAATTAGGGGCATTCCTACAATTGACTATTGGTCTCATTGGGCATTCCTTTTTTTGTATTTTTGGTTGTCCCCTCAATGACGGTATTTTCAGGTTCATGTTTATTAGTTTTGATTTTTCAGCTTTGGTCAGTATGTATTCTGTTTCTTTTAGCGCACTTTTTATTTGTTTTTGGAATTTGTTGGTGGGGTCTTTTGTTAATTCCTTGATTTCGTTGTTGTTTAGGAATTCGACTGTTTTTTCAATGTATTCTGTTTTGTTCAAAATTACTGTAGTGTTTCCCTTATCTGCTTTTGTGATGATTAAGTCATGTTCTTTTATTTTTTGTTTCAACGACTTTATTTCTTTGATTTGTTTGTTGTTTTGAATGTTATTGCTATCGCCCTCTCGTTTGAGGATTTTTTTGGCTTCGTTGGTGGCGAGATTTTTGGTTAATTCCCTGTCTTCTGCTGGGAGCTTGTGACTGGCTATCTCAATATCTGTGATAAACTGTTTTATATTGTGGTTCGTGTGTGCGTCTGTGCAGTTGTGTTTCAAACCTTTGTCTAACATATTCATTTCACCTTGAGAAAAGGTTACGTTCGTTCTGTTGTTTACTCTGCTGTGGAAATTGAATTCATTGTTATTCGTGTGTTGTTCGTTAGATTGATGGTTCTGTGTTTCTCCTAGTTTTCTTAATTTATTTTCTAGCGTTTCATGCTTCCTCGTTGCTCTGATTTTGATGGTGTCATGTAGGTGTTCGGTGAAGCTGTCCCATTGGGCTGCGTGCCAGAAATTACTTAGTTGCAATTGAATGTCGTATAATTGTTGGTTAATTTTTTGCTTTCTTATGTATGCAAATCTTAATTCGTTTTTTATCCAAAGCGCTTTGGCTTGTTTAGTTGAAATGATCGAGGCTGGTGTGTTCGGTACGGTTTTAATTGGTACGTATTTAGGGGTGAGGTTTAGTTCTATACATTTTTTGTTGAACCAAATTGACTTGTCTAAATTCATGAGTTTAGGCCTGAGTGATTTGAATTTCTTGGCTTCACGATTTGCCTGACTAGCCGTGAACATTGTGGTGTTTGAAGCCATATTTTCAGTGTTGCCTTAGTAAACAAGAGTTTAGTGCATTTCAGTCGGTCAACACGAATGTACCCAAAAGAGATGGGTTATGCCCTAATCCTGAAATAAATTACATGAGATTAATAAAACACTAGGATGACCAGTTTCGATCGTCAAGCGATCATCATCAGATCCAATACACTTAGGCTATAAAATCTATGTTTGAAATACAGGTGAAAATATTTACAATATGTACAATTATTTAGTTGCAGTATTGGTACTGCAACTGTCAGTGTATGCTAAATGCAGTATATATGTTAGGTGAAATGCTAAATGGTGATGGCTAACCGGAGATTGTACTTTAGAGAGATTATATGGTTGTAAACTATGGTTAAACTATAAAATTTTAGGCTAACTACTTATCTGATTGTCTTCCGTACTACAGCTATTCGCAGTTTCCGTGCTCACTTGAACTCGCTGTGCGGTCGACTGCGGTGGTTATCTTAACGACTGGTTTTTCCCTGCCTTCCCCCCCTGTCCCTACGTGCTGTGGGGAGTGATCGCGATGTGTTTATGTGAGGTGTTGCCAACCTAGATAAGATGTATGTTATTGAATGAGGTGGATCTACAACTATTAAAGACCGTGGATTAGTCCTCGCCACGCGTGGAGCATAACCCATTCGAACTAAGCGTTGACGGTCTTATGAGGACGTCCCGGCACCTTTAATACTGCCTCTAATATGGGCCTTGGTTTATTGCAGAAGAAAAGTACATCGTACACCTGATCCAGATAACATTTACCTATTAAAAACCCCCTAATTTCCCCCCTTTTTTTTAATCTAGCTTGGCTGTGTGGCTAAATTGTGTTTTGTTTCCGACAGGGTGTGTTTTTTAGTAGCGTGAAGAGGGGTGAGCTCTCCATGAACGTGTGTTCATTTAGATTGTTGGGATTGTTTCGTTTGGCTAGGTGTATCTCGATTGCTTCCTTTATGTCAAGAGCTCTGCCTTTCGATTCGTGATGGATTATTTTAAGGTCCGACTCTATGTTGGTAAAGCTATGCCCTGCGTCACACATATGTTCGCACACGGCTGAATGTGTTCCGTATCTTATCGCATTTCTATGTTCATTATAACGTGTGTCTACTCGCCTTCCACTCTGCCCGATGTAATTAGCTTGACAA